>JADMLL010000007.1:8299386-8899386 GCA_016920875.1 Columbicola columbae
AAAGCCGGTGGTTCGTTATCAAAGCTCTGTTCAAAGACAGTTTTGTGTTTTATTGCTCTTCTTGAATCTGTTTGAGTGAAAGGGAAGTTCGTCATTAATGTAGTCTAGGTAACCCTGTTTAAGAATAGAATCAATGACACCGTAAAATAGTTTTGAATTTACCAAGTATATATAAATATATATTACGACCTAACTCTAGTTGTTAATACTTTGATAACTATTCTACTAACTCTACTTAGTTTTTCCTAACTAATCAAGAAGGTTACCAAAATAACAGCAGGTAGCTTTATATAAATGGCTGTCAAATATTTCCTCACTCTCAGAACAGGGTAACTTGCCAAAAATGTTTTGGGAACTGCTACAAAATAAACATAAACAATTTTGGTGTGTGTGGTTCTTGTCCAGACACACAGGTGAGAGTGAGTATTCACAAAGATCATTCAGGATCGATAGAGGACAACAACTCGATACCTAACAAGCACCATAAACACACACACACAAAACCCTTTCTAGAAACCAGAAAGGAAAACTATTTCCTAATTGGAAAGATTAATTAATAAAAAAATTAAAGTTCGAGAAATATTTGTCTTCGATGGGGACATAAAATTTATATCAAGTTTTTTTTTTATTCACTTATTTTGCCTGGAGGCCGTCTCAGCGTGCCTTACCTTATTATTTTTATCTCCTTTTTCAAATTCCAGAAGGTAAAAAGAAACATAAAACACAGATTTACGAAAATAAAAATGATTTCATTACGAGCCCAGAAGAAATTTAATTGTACAGATAAGGAAAGAAAAGGTTTTCTCTTGGTTCGTTCGTTCGTTTCGTTTGACGGAGTCTGAGACAAGACGCCATTAAAGGATTAATTAAAGACTCACTCAAATTGAATGGATGTGAATGGTAGGGCAGGTGGGATGTTGGTTTGTTGCCATCCGTAAGACAGGTGAATTACTTTTTCGTTCGCCGCTTTTCTCTCTCCTCTCTCTCCTTCTTCTTATCGTTCATCAGCTTCAATGCAGACACCCATCACTGTTTTATGCTTCTCATTGCATGAAATACTCGTCTTGGATATTTTATTTTTCGAAGGAGGTCCTGTGTTTTATTTTTATTTTCTGTAATCATAGAAGTTTGGACCGTGAGAATTTTCCCTATTCGATTTTGAATTCAGCGAGCAAAATTTTTAATTTTCTTCCATACATTCTGAGAGTTAACCGTTTCGTATTTGCTGATTCTTAATTCCAGACGCAACTTTATTAATTAATTTTGAGACGTTGGTCAAATTGAATTAATTAGAGAATAAATAAATCTTCCAAATTTGAAGTTGTGCATCTGAACTCAGGCAATGTGACATGCGATTCAATTCCTTTCAGGTGCTGGAGTTGTTTAGTTGGCGTGACCTTAATGGTATTTGGATGTTTGGTTATTAACCCCTTGACGTACAATTGGAAAATCGTATTTGAGGCTATTTAATAACGAGACTCACGTTGCTACCGACAGCTGTTTAGATCGAACCAATCTTTCGTACAATGCTAGGAAGCTTTGTAGGGGTAGAGATGAGATTTATATTGCAAGAAATAGTAAGTAAAATATTAATGCAGTGGAACCTCTCACAACGAGTCCCTCTCATAGCGAGAAATTCGCATAACGAGCAATTTTTGGCGACATTTACATAAATCCCCTACAGAAAAACTCCTAACTCCGAATCGAGACAGATTCAAAGTTAAATCTTTCTGTATCTGTCTTATTTTCTTCACTACCACCCAAAATTCTTTCATTTTCACATTCTTCAGCTTCTTAGCTACTCCTTTTCTTTGTCTAAGTACTAAAAACAATTTTTTTAGTGCTATTTTAATAGAACGCATTATTACATTGTTTTATATGAAAAATTGTTTCCTTAACGAGTAAAACCCGGAACGAATTAAACTTTATGGATTGTCAGTGGTTACATAGTGTCGAGAGGAGCCAACTGCGAAAGGCTATTGCCATTGATGCTGAAAAAGACCTTAGTGGACAATTATCCTTAATGTTATAATCATTTGTTTTTGAATTTAGAGCACGTGTCTTGCCCCTCGTTCTGTCACGGCGATTCTCGTGTATGTCGGGCTTTAGTTTCATTTTCTTTTCTTGTATGGTGTCTGATCGGCGTTTATCGTGTTTTAAGTATATGAAATTATGTGACAAAATCATATAGTGTTCATTGTAATGTTTAATTAGTTTAAACGAAATCGTGAGTGAAATAGCTGAGGAGGTCATTAAAACGCCAGTTTGGCGTTTCTGTGTTCCTGTTACAAAATTTTAAATAATCGAGAGAATTAAACCCGTTATGAGAAGTTCCATTATATACATATTTGAATAAAATGCTACACAGGGTTAGTCTTGTTATTTAATAGCCACATCTCGTACCCGAATATCGTAATGGTTAACGCACCAGTTAAATAGGTTAATAATATATATTATACTATACAGCGCCACTTGAAACACTTCTGGTCAAAACCTAGTGTTAGATATAAAAGATGTTTTTAAAGGTTGTTGTATGTCAAAGGTCTTATAAATTAATCAATGGAAGCTGTCGACAGGTCGCTTATCTTGTATTATATTAACTGCTTATAATAAAACCATAACTTTCGATTGGTTTCGTGCGAATATAGTCGACTCAAAAAGGACAAAAAATAAAGACAGAAGATCCAAATAAAACATGGGAATAAGATGGATACTGTCGCGGTGGAAAGAGCTGATTATGGTTTTGGTTTTATGGTTAGAGGGCCAGTACACCAACTATGAGAGGAACGATTCCCATGAAACGATGAAACAAAGATTCACACTAATCGCATAAAATAATAAATTTAAGAATAACTTTCTCGGTATAAATATATATAAAAAAAGAAGTTGAAGAAGGTTTAATAATGGGATTTTAAAGAAGCGTAAAGATGTTATGGTGATGTATAAAAGGAGAACTGACGATAACAAGATAAAATCATCCAGTTATTGGCTCAACAATATTGCACTTGGAAACGAGTTTCGCGAATGTCAAGAAGTTTTAATTTATTTTAGAGATTTACGGTTTCGAGTAATCAAGGGAATGGAATTAAAAAAGTGCGTCGGCAGTTTTAAGATCCCTTTACGCTTTGATAAAAGAGCGAAATCGTCTCCAACCGAAGATAGACTGTTTCCTCTGTCAGATCTTGTTTCACTGGTGACTATAAAAAAGTCGTCGTTAATACAACAGTAGAGTCGTGTTGAAGACCTGAAATTATACTGATTATATTTAGGAGTAGTTTTTCTTATTATCTAGACGCGTAACTTTGAAAACGCACAAAAAAATGAGCCGAGGGCTAATCAAAAGGGAGGAAGAGCACCACCAAAAAATCTTTTGGGGAGTAGGTATCAAGATATAATTCTGAATTGTGTGGTATGAGTTCTTTGTATAAGTGTGCATTACTTATGAAATAAATAGGAGTTTTGGGATTTATGATATTGCGTAAAATGGAAGCTAATTGGATGAGGATGAGTTGGAGAAGGAAATGATAAAGTCTTGTTAAATACAAATAACTAGAATGAATTGTGGTTAGAGTGTGCAATATTTATGAAATGAAATTCTGGGAAAAGCGTGATATAGTTTTCATATTAAAAGCAAAGAACCAAGGGTATTGGATTGATTGATAAAGACAGACAGGCTGACGAACTGTACTTCCTTCCTGATCTCATTTCCTAAGGTTTCATGTACTATCTCCAGCTTCCCGAGCGTGGTCCATCAAACTTCTCCTTTTCCGAGGTTTTAAGACTTAATCAAGGAAGGATAATCAAAAATTGTTGCTATTAAAAAATAAGTTTTATAAAATTCATTTTAAAATAATAATGAGGTTATTACGATATGAGGAGAAATGGGAGGTACCCAGGTACGTTTCATATCTGACACATTTTGCTTGATTACGGCTCAACATAGTTTAAGAAAAAAAGCCAGCAGCATTAATTTAATTCCAAACTTTAATTACTTTTCGTATTTTAATTTTAATAGAATTATCTTTGGCCGAGATGCGTTTTTGTTGTTGTTGTTGTTGATTTTAAGATTTGTGTAATGTAACAAATTTTCCGCTTTATTTTCACGCCGTCGTCGTAATGTCAATTAAAAAACAACTTCATTTTAAATAAATGAATTTATATCCGACATAACAAACCCTCCCGACAATAAAGACCACTTGGAATAATGACAATAACAGAATATATACAAAGCAGTACCGAATCTCATATTTCTGTATTTCAGTTTACGACGGAAAATTTTTTTTTTCCCTTTTACTCTCTCTCTCTTTTTATTGGGTAACTTTAAATAGTCATTAAAAAGACATTTTGTAAATGTTGCAAGACTTAACAACCAGACTCAGATGGTTTGCTTACCGTTTTCCATTTTTGTGAACCTGGAATTTAATTTTTCTCCTTTTTAATAATGCCCAGTCTTAGTGCAGGTATCTAACATAAACAAACACAACCTTTTTAGTGGTCATATCTTGGATTTGATCCGTTCCCATGATCTCATGAATATTCCTGCTACGGTGAATTTGTAGTGGGTATCTACATTTTGTGTACTCATTACAAGATCAGCTACTAAATGTATGAAGGAGAATTGATAGCGAGTTATAAGTCGACAGGGAAAAGTCAAAATTTGTTTGGAGTTATTCATACATGAAGACGAATTTAATTTTAATTTGAAGACAACGAAAGGGTTAAGTTATGTACTTATTAAAGAATCCATTTTTACGAATACGATCCTGCGAAGGGTGGAAATGGGTTTAGAAGCAATAAAAAAACAACCCTTAACCTGTTTTACACCTCACCATTTTTGGGGTAGTAACATTTAATCACTTTACACTTTTATTGATGAGATTTTTGTCAAATTATTATTAATTTTTTTTATTGGTACATAAACTGGAGGATTTGAATTTATTTATTTAGGAAACCTATGCCATCCGATTTGTAGTTTTGCTATGAACAACAATCTAATTTTGTGTTCATGATTCCAAGACCGCTTTTTTATGAATTTACAGTATTTAGAAGAAGAAGAGTTTGGGAAATGCAGGAATTGACTAGCATTTATTTATTGAGAATACAACTTAATTTAAAAGTTCATTTCTTAAATAATGCACACTTCAACCAGTGATTTGTTTCATACATAAAACTTATTGTGTGATTGATTTTACTTTCTCATATTTAATCACAATTTTCCTGGTGTCATCTTCTTATTTATTTAAATGCGGTTTGGTCTTCTTTTATGCGTTTTCAAAGTTATGTTGTCCTTTGTTAATCAATGCACAATTTGGGGGAATATTTTTTGTGAATAATTTTTGGCTTTTAGGCCGCGTCGACATTTTAGAAAATACGAGAATTTTCTCTCACCTTCGCCTGTTTTTGGAAGCTAAAGGCATCTTCAGTGGATCACTGATTGGTTTCGTCTGAAACCTCGTCTTTTGAAAGAAATTTAAGTTGAAAGAAAAGATACGGTGAAATGAATGGATGGTTGGGGTTAACGAAGTAAGGTAAAAGTCAAAAATTATTTACAAAAAATTTAAATAATTGCCGCGAAAATCTAAATACTCATTGGAGAAGAATTTGTTTGATTATTACACTTCATTTATTCTTATTTTTAATAAATAAATGATCTAATTTTGTTTCTGTAGGAATAATAGGTTATGATGGATGTAGTATGAAGGATAGTTAGTGTTTGTGATTGGTAACTAAGGTGATATTCTCCATTAATTCCAAATTTAATAAGGCATTTTTGTAATCTCTTCCCTGACAACGTCCAAAATGTGGGAAATTTTGCGTTCGCAGCCGTTCTTTTTTTTAAAATATAAAAACCGAAATAAGAGAAAAGTGACAAATATATTTATGACCCCAACATTATATCTCTCTTCAATAAAACTACAAAATTTAATTATGTCCAGAACAACTCAAAAGCGCGAACAATAATTTCAAATTTCAACGTAGAGAAGTAAGCGACATCTTGTGATATCGACTGTAAATAGAATCGAACATGGAGGCAGTGACGTTCTATCTTTGCTGCGATTCATTTTTTGCTACAAGATCGATCATTTGCCTTCGGAGCCAAAGTTAATAATTATTCAAAATGGTCGTCGTTGTTTAAGTTACAGATTACAATTTAATAACAACATTGCATTTGTACACAGGTATTTAAAATGAATTCGAAGAAACAGGTAAGGACGATCGAGATTTAACTTACTCTCTCTCTATAAATTATTTTTTGTTGCTAAATATTTTGTTATACTCATTTTTATCAAACGTTTTAAATAAATTAAACGTTTTTTTTAAAGAATAAATTGTTGTATACTAAAGTCAGTTAAACGTTAAGCAAAAAGTTTTAATTTGACATGTAGAATAAATCAGAGGAATGTTTGTATTGGTGATGAATCCTTGAATACTACCCTGACTTATTTATGACTTAAATCTTTTGACAGGCAAGTGCCAGCAGCTCAGAATCAACATCAACAAGTAGTTCAAATTCATCTTCATCTTCATCAAGCTCATCAGGTAGTGATTCAGAATCCTCTTCTGAATCTGAAGGAACCACTTCATCGCAAAACAGTAATATTAAATCTGGACCAGAAAACGATAAGGCAACATCAAAACAAACTAAACCATTAGCCAGTAATGTAAAGCAAAAGAAGCCTGAAGATAAAAAAGTACCCTTACCAAAACAGGCCCCAATAAAAAGGGGCAGCAATATATTCATCAGAATCTGATGAATCTCCTGCTAAAACCACACCTACTAAAAGACGATTATCAAACACAAAACCTAAAGTAAGTGCAACTGTAAGTGTGATTCAAAAATCAAGCAGGTCTAATACAAGACCTTTAAGGAACTCCAGGAGTGAGAATGTACATAAAACTGTTAATGACAAATCAGTGAAAAATACTAAGGTATGTATATCTTTATTTGAGCATTATTTTACCTTTTTTGTTGATTTGGATAACGAATAATTGTATCTTTACAGGCTAGAAGTATATTTAGTCCTGATAATTCTAGTGAAAGTGATGTAGAAAAAAAATCATCTGGAGTCAGCAGTAATACAAGAAGTATAGCAAAATCAGCAATAAATAACAAATTAAAAGAAAATGAATCTAAGAAAAATAGCAAAAGGTCAAGGAGCTCAGCAAGTGCCTCTTCCTCTGAATCCACAGGTATTTTTGATACTCCTGGAACAATTATAAGTTTCTTTTACATGTGTTTATAATTTTACTGACAAACTCAAAATAATTTTCATTATAGAAAGCAGTTCAGATTCTGATAGCTCAGATAACTCATCAGTTGCTGACAATAAAATCAAACCAAAGACTGTTTCTGAAAAGCAAGACTCTGAGAAAACCGAATCAGAAAACTCAAGGAACCAGGTTAAATCGAAAAATTCAGAGAGTTCTGAAGTTGAATCTAACAAAAGGGGAGTCATTACCAGGAAGCTGACCAGGTCTACTAGTGCTAGACGCTCGAAACATTTACTTGGAAAGATAGGAACTGATACAGAGTCAGAAACTGGTATGAATGATATATAATAATATGTTTTGACTTTCTCTAAAACATGATTAAAAAGTTTTTGGTCTTTTGATATAACTACTCAGTTAATTGACCTGAAATAAATCAAGCAAGCTTCTTTATTAGTCTTATACCTAGTGGGCGTGTAAACTAACCTAAAACTAATCCAACTAACCTAAGTTTAGTTATTTAAAAACATGATCTGAAATGGTTATGGCTTTAAATTGCAATTAAATAGTTTGTAACTTATGCTCGTTTTAAAATTCTAATTTAAAATTCACTTTCAGATTCGAAAACATCAAAAACTGGAAAGAAAATCGGTCCCAAGGGGCCTATTATCCGGAATAAAAATTCAAAAGGCTTACCTTCGAAAATTAGTTCCCAACGCTGTGACGTCGTCACCGAAAGGAAGTGTCCTATGGAAGGTTGCAATGGTTTAGGTCATTATGGCGGAAATTTTGAAAAGCACTTCACACTAGAAGCCTGTCCTTCATATCACAATAAAACACCGGAAGAATGTAAGCAAATGGCTGAAGAAAGGAAAAGAAAGGAGGAAGAACGAAAAAGAGCTATTCTGGTAAATTGTAATGTTAAGATGAAAGAAGTTTCCAGAAAGATTCAAATTAAAAGAAATTAAAGGAAAATTTTTTTATTTAGCTGATGAGTCGCAGATCTCCCAAGATTCATTCTCATCATTTAAATAGTGAACAACGAAGTTATCAATTGATGGTTAAAGAAATGAGAGAAAAATTTCAAGAAAGAGGAGACGTAGTCGATATTAAAAGTGAAGACAAGGATAGAGAACCTCTATTAGCTGGCATAGCTTCGGATCACGATTTGAAATTGTTTCAAGAAGCTCAGGCTGTTGCTAGTGAAAAAATCGTAAGTTATTCGTTAACACAATCCAACTTCAAAGATTAATTTTGTTGTGATTCAGTGACATAAATTTTTAATGGGTGGTTAGTACTTTCTAGTATTGGTATTTAAATGAAGACTACTTATTTACAGGAAGAAGAATTGAAAGCTTTGCCTAACATAAAACAGACGAAGTATGTGGAAATGGGACGATTCGAAATGGAAGTTTGGTACCAGAGTCCCTATCCCGAAGACTACGCAAAGTTACCAAAGTTGTATTTATGCGAGTTCTGCTTAAGGTATATGAAAACGAGGACAATCTTAAAACGTCATATAGTTAAGTGCGTTTGGAGGCACCCACCAGGTGAAGAGGTTTATAGGTATGTACCCAAAACATGTTTTCAAAAATTCGAGTGCCTGGGAATAAGAGAAATGTTGGTTATGTGAGTTTTATGTTGCTTTATTGTTCTTTAGATGTAAGTTTGTGTTTTTAATCTTTTTAATATTAATGTGGAGATTTATTGAGTGACAAAAGGATTTTTATAATTTTTAGAAAAGACAGACTGAGCGTTTGGGAAGTTGATGGGAAAAGATACAAGCAGTACTGCCAGAATTTGTGTTTGCTGGCAAAATTTTTCCTCGATCACAAGACTTTGTACTATGATGTAGAACCGTTTTTGTTTTATGTCATGACAACATATGACTCCGAAGGCTGTCACACAGTTGGATATTTTAGCAAGGTAAGAAATTGCTTAATTGGAGAAAAAATTTGTTTTCATGTGATCGAAAGCATTTTATGATGCTAATTCAATTTTTTTGTGGTTGTTTATAATTTGAGATTTTCTGGACCCATTTGACTCAAAGGACAAGTAATAAAGACCTCTTAAATGACTATCGACACAAATTTGGTTTTATTGGATTATTAAATTACTGTTCAATTTATTTTTAATTTGTGGGTATACTGTCTCGAGTGCTCTTAAAGAATTGATAATCATACAACAGCCCTTTTTGAGATTATTTACCTTAAAAACATTCAGTTCTGAATCTTACTAATTTAGTAATAAACCAATAAATACAAGTGAGATAAAAAAGTCAGTGTCACTTTGGTCCGAACCAAATTTCAAAATCTTGTTTATGACATGAGTGAGGAGACCTTGGTCTTGAAAATTTGGTATGACCATATTAAGAAAATTTTATTTCTCGTTTATAATTAGTATAATTGACATTTCATAAATTTGAAAGTTATTTTCAAAAGGGAAATGTGGATTTGATCACATGAAAACAGGAAATAATGATTTGAAGAAGTCAGAGGTGAAGGGTTGGTCTAAGCCTAAGAGCTTGAAGGATGCGAGGAAAAAAATTTCAATATGACAAATTATAATTAACAGGTGAAAGGAGTGATAATTATAAAGTTATTATCGTTCAGGGGATCAGAATAAATTGTGATGAGCGTAAAAAATTACTCCACCTTTATTTTTTTCTTTCATCCACGTGCTAAAGTTATTAATTTGTTAATTGGTTATAATGTATTGACAAGTGAAATTACCGTTTAAAATTAATGACAGTTGCTCAAGGGGGTACCTTCGATTGACTATACACAAATGTGGACGTGGAATATTTCTGAGATTAGAAACTGTTTGGTGGGTCGTTTGATAAACATTTAATTAAATTTTTTTTAATGTATAGTGTATATATTAGATTGAGAAGTTGTCATTGTCTCTCCAAACTAAAATGGCGAAGTGGAAAGTTTTGATATCTCAATTTAAGTAGTTTCAATATGAAAAAGATTTTTAATTAATGAGACCATGTTTGATTATTTAAAATGGAGGAAATTGTTTGTGTGGATTGAGCCAATTTGACTCATTAAAAATTTTTCTGGTGTGGGTGTGAATTGGTCAATACTCAGTCGCTTGAGTGGTCAAAGTGAGTAACTAGGGATGTGATGGAGTTGAGTTGGAGCTTCCACCTACATCCTGTGGTACACAAGACGGTGTTAAAACTAAATGAGCTAACTGTTAATTGAGTACCTATTTCTGTTGTACTGAGTCAGTTGTGCTTAACATAAAAATTAGAATTTTTCTCAGAAAATTAATTTAAATGAAAGATTATTTAATGAATCAGTGAGGCAGAAGTTATTAATGTGACGTAATAGACTATGAAATTGAAGTTGATTTATGTGTTCCTGGAATTTTCTCACTATTCCAGTCGTGGAGATAATTTGAATATAAATATTTCATTTTCTCTTTATGAGAAAATATCGATTTTTCAACTTCTAGATTTACGGACTGTACTAGTCAACCATCTGATCTGATTCTATCATCAGTTCTACGGCTATATATTGACTTTATAGTTTTATCATCTCATATTCGAAGACAAGTGATATATTACAAATATTTTAAAACGGGAAACAGTTTGTAAGAACTATGGGAAACGAACACGGAGTAATGGAATCATTTCGAATTAACAACTCGACTTTGCGATTTAAAACAAAACAAAAAACTGGAACTTCAAGTTGTTGAACTTTGCTTTAGTTTATATCTCCTCGTTGAAAAGAAGCCATTGAAGGCCTACGCTATATTTTTTTTATTAAAACAAAAAAAGTTTTCTTTTTCCTCTTTCGCGTTAAGATAAAATTATGAGGAAAAATTTTGGCCAACATTCAAAGTACTTAGCAGAATGAAAACGAAATAAAAGCCTCGATGAGGTTCTTAGTTTGAGACTGTATAAAGGGAAAAATGGTGGCGTTTGAGTCGTGATTAATTTATTAATAAATAAAGAAAGGTTGCGAATATTAATGGAGCCCCATTAATAATGGGCCGCCTTCAATTTTATCCTTTTGATAAGAAGAAAAAGCGATATAGTCTAGACGGTTTCATCGATCGTTAGTCATTTGCTCGTGCCTACTTATTCATTTTAGACTAATTTCTTTTCAGCTCACAAAATGAAGGTTTTAATTGTGGAATTTCAGTCGGATTCTTACTGTACAGTATCGCCAACACTTGAAAAGCAAACGTGAATCTTGTTTTTATGTTGAAATTGTTTTATATTTGAATTGTTGTCTTGTAGCTGGGGTTAAAAGTACTGGCCCATGGGTCACCTAATTAATTTTTTTGTTTAGGATGTTGGTTGTGGTATCTATGGAATATAAAATGGCAAGGAAATGTTAACAGACATTTGGAAGAAAGTTTAATGGACATAGAAACTGAGGCGATAGGGGGGAGAGGTTTAAAATTTTGAGTTTAGAGACGGATGGGTGGGAACTGGAGGAAAATAGTTAAAAAGAAGATCAAAAGGACTTTGAGAAGTTTTGGGAATGAGGAAATGGACAGAATTGTGGAAAATAGGAACAGGCGGGAAACATGTTTTATAGATATAACAAACAGGTTCTCCAGATCAGGATTAAGATGGTTTAGGTACGGTGGAAAGAAGAAGAGGATACACATTAGCTTGTGCTAGGAGGATGTAGGAGACATCCATTTTCTCGTTCTCTGTATTTCAATATATTTTTTTCTATCACCTCCACTTGTACTTAGTTGAATATTGTCACACCCTAGAAGAGTATAAAATTAATAAACTACAATGATAATTATCTTGTTTACTTCTATATACAACAACATTTTAAATAAGTCGATGAAGCTCAGTCTTCTAGTATTAAGTACTTCTGTGTCAAATGTTAACGACTCGGTTCCTGTCCAAGACGAAGACTATGTTCTTAATGTGGAAGTTCAATTCCTTAACAAATCTAAAAATCGATTCTGTTTTTTGCCTGCAGCACCGCCTCACAAAAAAAAGAACGAATTAATGTACGAAATCGGAGTGCTTATCTTGTTTTGCACCGAATTCTTAAGTTACAACTTTGGTTAATAAAACCCCGGCCAATTAGAGAATATATTCGAGACCCTCAGGCTGGCTCAAGGTCTTGTAGACTATTGACACTTCTCTTTAACCGCCACAACAAACTAATTTCTTTTTTTGGGTTTATATTTCCAGTTGAAAACTCTTTTTTAAAAGGGCAATTAAAGAAAAATTAGACTTTAATATTTTTTTTTTTGTAAGGGAGAATTTTAAGTACTGTTTACAGATGTTGGAATAGTTTTACAGCGTATAATTTTTTAATATTTTCCTTTAACAAAAAATTACTTATTTACATAATTTTTATTTATTTGTAACAGGGAAGAAAAAAAGGCACGGAAGATTTATATGGTTTGAAGTTGTAGAAGTCTAGACGTCTTTACGGTTGGCTCAGTTTTTTATTATTATTTTTTACATTGTTATATTCACGATATAAACGCCGATGGATTTGGTTTCTTAAATAGTCTCCAGTTGAGAGTTAGTCTTTGGACACTAATAGTTGTTTTACTAATTCAAAATCAAACTCTTAATCCTCTCCTGGAGCTTACTTAGTCCCTGAATTCGACCCTTAATTGGTAGATCAAGTACTGATTGTCTCGACCTTGGAGACAGACGGCGGTTACTAAGGGATTTACAAATAAAATAAACATGAGCCGTTTATTTTGAAAGTGGCCTAACTCCAGTTTTCAATTTTTTTCCCCTGTTACCATGGTTACATGTACAACTTCATGTTAGTTGTCAGTAGAGCGTTTTAGGTTGCTTATATTTGGATCATATACGATAATTCTTAAGACGTAAGTTTTTAGAGTTAGTTCAATAATTGAATCGGTTGTTTGAAAGTGGCTTAACTTCATTTATACTTATATTAAGATATTTAAGGTTGATTATATCGGAAAGGAGTGATGAAGGTAGTTTTAATTAATTAGTATTTACAAGTTAATCTCAGTTTTTGGACAATTGCGTTAGTTGAATAGCCTGTTGGTTTTTGGTATTAAATTTTAGAAATTATTTCTCCCATGGGGAAGAACAGAACAAGACTATTGTTTTATTTATATATAATATTTCAGTATTGCTTTTGTTAATTTAAAGCATCTTAAAGTGGTCTTATTCCATTCTTGATAACAAAACGCATATTACTCACTTAATAATCGCCACTATTTTAGCAACAAACTCTTAAATATCGATTTGAAGATAAATGGACTTAGACCACTTTCAAAATAAACGGCTCATATACAGAAGTAGAGCTCCCTTGATCTAGACTAGTCGTTGGGTAATATTTTAACAAATCAAATTTACAGACTGATCTAATTTATTTATCAAAAATTTTTGCTATTTGTAAAGCTTAAGTACATAAGTCGTTGTTGCATATTTTACGTATATACATTACATATTTATAAATAATATTTTATTTAAATTAATTTTCGTTGATTTTTTTGGCGATAAAATTTAATTTTTTGATGTAAATCAAACTGAATCACTTCAGTAAAAATTGTTAACCATAATCAAACATCAGTAAGTCCTGTCTGAGGTGTTTTATTTACAAGTCCATGTCGGGATACATTTAATAATTTTGGCCGATCATTAAATAAGATCTTTGCCTGCGTTTAGTGCGAATTGCTGGCAAATTTTTTTTGTTTTTAAATTTAAGCCATGACTAAGCAGCTGGAACGGGTCCTGGTAGTGAAGAAAGTGTTTTTGTAAAAAGGTAAAATAATTGGCGGATTGTGTTTATAATTTGTATTCAAAAATGAAACTCTGATGGGAGGAAGAAAATTTTTTAGACACCCGGTAGTTTGATATGCAGAAACAAACCCCATCGATTTGTCTATAGCTGCGAGATCATCGATGTCGTTGGGAAGCTGGGTAAACGGTCTCTTTTTGCTGAAATCAGTTTTGGAATTTTATTTGTGATGAAAGTATTGGTGGCTTGAGAAGAATTATCAGCCGATTCGGGGGTGAGAGGGGGATGCTTTACAGGATCGGTTGAAGTAGTTGCTTACTGGGTTTTTGCTTTTCCGAGGATATATCAGTACATCTTCGAGTTCGGTTTTTATCATTAAAATATTTTCTCTCCCAGTTTTCCAGTGAAAATATCAAAAGACTGGGGGAAAAGAACCTTAATACTGTCCTGGAATGGATAAACGAAAGCTTGAAGGGGTTGAAACGGTGGTAAAAAATTTTTATTTCTCCCTCAGATTGAGGGGGGATTCTGGATCCTCAGGAAAAGTTTGCCGGGTGAGGTTTCTCGTAACCATGACAACGGATGCAACCAGCTGCAGAATTTTCTCCCTTACCTACCCTAGAAATGTACAGTTCTGGAAAAACACATGACGTGAAAATTTCCAGGGATTCTCTGGTTTTTCTCCAGCATGAAAATTTTTTTCTTTCTTTTTATTGTATTACTTCTAAGTCATGTGAGCTTTCTTGATTCCCTTGGGAGAGAGATTTTCGGGGTTTTTGTATCTCGTTTGGGATTCTGCGAAAGGTATCGAAGTCGAGTTCAAGTTTAGTATCTTAAATGTCTCTTACTAGTTTGATTAGTTCTCTGAACAAGGAACTGTGACAAAAAATTCGAATGTCTCGCGGTCATGCGACAACTTAAGAAAGTATTTTCCTTGTGGTATTGGTCAGGTCGCGGTGTGACCTTCGGGAATCAGACCACCAGTCAGCGCCTGGGGGGATAAATTCGGAATGAGAAAAGCGGATTGTAAATTGTTTGAATAGGAGTTGAACAATGGAAAAGGGACGTAAGATGCATAAAAATGAGGTTATGTTGTAATTTGAAAAATACATTAGATAACGACCTAGAGCAGAGGTAATAGCGTAAAATCAGGTTGGCGGAGACAGGCTTTAAAATGCAAGTTACCGGATTGGAACCGATGGTTTTAATATTCCTGTGCTAGCTGGAATTGAATTAATCGCGTTGTTGATAGGAGGAGAGGTTAGAGGAGGAATGAAAAGGTAGCAAAGGGAAAAAAAGAAATTCTGAGGCGTTTTCTCAAAGAAGAAGGAAATAAAAATCCGGAGGAGTCAGGATGGTAAAACCCGTTTTGGTAGGAAGGAGAAAAAAAATTTCCAAATGAACTGAAGAGAGGAAAAGGCCTTGTTTTGCGTTAGTTGAAAAAATATGATTTTAACAGCATGCCTGTCAATCATTCTCGCCAATTTGAATTAACTTGGAAATGTTTTGGTTGATGAAGCCAAATTTTTGAGTTGAAAAATTTTAAGTGAGCGTGTGAAATCGTGTTCATGTTTAATTCCTTTGTAAATTAACTGTTTTCTGTTTTTATGAGTCTTCTTCTTCTTCACGGTATTCTTACTATTGCCGTGTAATGATTTGCGTTTCTTTAACTTTTGAATAAAATAACTTTTGGATCGCCTAACTTCGTCAAAATCGCCCATTCAAAAAGGATCTGGTTTCGTTTGAACTCCTCCGAGCTCAGTTATTAACCCGGTGTTAATCAGGTCTCGTTTTACGCGGATGATGGAGACTACGAAAATTGTCGTCATAAGCTAAGGATAATGTTACTCGCTTTCTTCTGTATTTCTAAATGTTAAGCTTCTAACGCATAAAACGAGTCCTGATTACAGTTAAAAATTAGGGAAACATTGCGAGAAAATGTTTTGTGAGATATAAATGATTAGGTGTGCAATATTTTTGAAATGGAACCGTCGTAAAATTGTTTAAAAATTCTTCGTGATGGTGTGTATTTATATTGAAAGGAAATATACATTAATTTGTGCGGTATTTATGGAATGAATATGGGTTATTTTGATAAATGTTGCTGGTTTTCTAAACTATATGTGAAGAAAACGCGTAAATTAAGGTCGGAACAAGACCTGATTCTCTTTGTATGAGATTTTTGGATTTATTTCCATCTTTGAGTGTTTTGTCGTTGGAAGCTTCTAAATTACGAATTTGGTGGTGTACAATGCCTAAAAAGCTGTTAAAATTTGTAAATTTTTTACTTTTAATTTAAGACCCAAAGAAGACAGTCTTTTCATGATTCTTGTTATGAAATCATTCTCCAGTAAAGAGTCCATCCAGACTTTTGTAAATGGGTAAGCGGATCGGACTTGATTTCAAACCTTTTTTTTTGCTTTGATCAGGATATCCTGTCCAGGTGTAGATGTCAGTAATCAAGTGGGAAAATCTTAGGGAAATTTCGGTCTAAATAGGTTAACGACACAATCTGCAGTCGCGTAAAAAAAGTATAAAAAATAAAATTAAAAGTGAGAAATGACACGCGATCGTCCGGTTGCGTTATCTGGCGGCAAAACAAAGCACAGGCTTCTAGACTTCGATGAGGAACGAAATCGATTTTTGGTAGTGTTGAGGTCCTCTCCGAGCAAAGCCTACCTCAGTAGTCCATGTTTTAAATATTCCACCAAAATAATTTTGTAAAAAGTGAGAGATTATGTGAATAACACAAAGCAGGCTCCTTCATCTTACGCTTCTCTTTGATCATTTTCGGGGTCCTTGAAAGGCGGTTACCTCGAAAGCTTTTCCAACGTTGAGCTAGGTCCTTTTATAGTGCACGGAGGCAAATATCACCTATGTTTAGACTGCGGGTGAGCTGAACGCGTTTGAAGGAACACGAGCGAAAAAATTTAATCGTAAGAAGGTAGATGGTCGGGATGGGTTTGTTAGGTTTCAGCCTGAAATCTAAGAGTTCCTCCAGAGGAATTTCACTTGGTTGTTTGGAGTGGAAAGTCCAGTAAGCTAAATAAAGGCTTTAGGATTTGATGAAAGTGGCTTTATGTCTGCGGCTGTGGCCCTCGTTACGGTCGTTCAGTGAACTTGTCTGGGGTCATTGAACTTAGCAGCCTTCTCTCTAATAATAATGTAAATCTTTTTAGTTATTTTTCGGTGGCAACTAGTCCTCCTTTTCCAATAACATGCACACTATTTAAATGTCTGTGCTATTGTAGTTGGGATTAAAGGGATATAGCACTTCTCTAGACGGAATTCTTCCCAAAGTGAAGTCAACCATGGTCGTTATGAAAACCTAATTTTTTTTCCTTATTCCAAAGATTTGTTTTTTGTTGTTGTTGCCATGCAAAAAAATGTAAGTTTATTTATTTATTTAGTTGCTTATGAGTTGGATGTGATATTTCCTTCACTTGAGCACTTGCTTTAAATGATACTCTAATCTGAGAAGCCTAATCCAATCGAAATATGAGTTTTCGGCCTAAGGGAATCAGAAGGAAATTGATTGATGAGATTGTGTGGCTGAATCCCATATACATGCATCCGCCTTTGGTACTCAGTTCAAATTAGCGCATCATTATTGTCTGGTTGATTGTAATAATTGGTTGCATCTCTTTAGCAGTTGTGTGCATCAACCACTTTCAGTATTGACATGAGCCTGGTTGTGCAATGATGGCAGAATTGTTTTTGACGTGACGTATTCTGTCTGAATCACTCTCATCTTTCTGGAACTTCTTAAAAGGTCTTCGAATTTTTGTCGTCTTTTGGGCTCGGTATCTATTCGTTTGCTCATTTTTATGCTCCTTTCACCGGTTTTTAGGTTTAGTGAGTCTAGATTGTTGGTTGGTGTTCTTCTTAGATTTTCACGATTTCTTTAGTTGTGGGGTTACCATTTTTAAGGCCTTTTTGACCTTTGCGAATCGTTCTTAGCTTTTAGTGCCGGAAGTGCTTGATGGTCTGTTTGTGTTGGTATATTGTAGTTTCGTGGTTTTCTCGGAACCTTAACGATTATTTTGTTTGGATCTAGAATCTTCCTCGTCCAAAACTTTACACGTAACATGTGTTTGTGGTATAATGCAAAGCCATCCAGGAACAACCCAAAACTGAAGTTCTTTGATACCAATTAACACGCTATTTGATTGCACACAATAAAAGTAAAGTTCAAAGTCCACTTATGAATTAATAATATAAAATAATTTCATCTTTCTATTTAATAAGTAATATTATTAAGTTTTACGTAAAGTAAATAAAATTTTAAACGAGTCAAACTGACTCAGTTCATACCACATTTAGTGTTGGCGTAGATCAGGTCCGGTGTTGGTAAATTATGTTTGTCGTTAAGGAGATCCTCCTCTCTGAATTTATTTTATTTGTCAGATAAATAAAAAAGTTTCTTTGATTGTGGAAAAAGTTTTATCTTAAGAGGAACATAAAAATTAGAGCAGAATTGAGAAAGAAATAAAAATAAATAGATGGAGAGGTGTATCGATCGGTTGGAAATCTAGCTCGAAAGATATTGGAATGAGCCAATCAAATCATTTCTGCAGTCGATATATTTCTCAATTTGGGGGCAATAATTTCAAAAAATGGCAATAATTTTTTATTATCCCCCGAAGGAAGAAATTTAGTCAAGTTTTTTGTTGTTGTCGATGACCTATCCAACTGTGAGAGGAGGACTGTTCAAGATTGTAACATGATTCATCGAGAAATGTCGTAAAAATTTTGGTTTCGAAGCTGTCTTTGGGGAGAGGGATGGGGGGTCCATTTTCTTTGTTTTTGGGTTGAGTTGGAAAAATCTCTCCTGTCGATACCTTGTCAAAATTTCCCAATAACTACGCTCCTGGTAACTTCTTCCAATTAATATGCTGGAATTTGGAAAACAATTAAAATTATCCAAGCCCAACATTCAATTAATTAATCCTGAGAATTAAAATTTATTTTCGACCTAAATTCTGTTGTTGCCCCCTTTTTCCGCCCCGCTGAGGAAAAACCTATTTATATCCTTTCCAGTTATTTTGCTCACCGTTTTTTCTATAGCCTAGGTCGTGAACCGCTCGAAAATAAAATCAGCAAAGCTGAAAGCACAAATGGGTCGCAAGATGGGTCAACGCCCTAGCTCGGATGTAAAATGGAAAACCGGGAAAATTCAAGAGAGGAAAGTTAGGGATTGGGCGAGAGGGATGAAGGGAAAAGTTGGAAGAGAAAGGAATAAAGAGCGGTTCAAGGGGTTGGTGGAGAGCTTTGGAGAGACGAGAGGAGAAAATTATTTCTGGGGACTTTGGGGGGTATAACATTTAATACAAAAATAAGTTTGAAAGATTCTGCGCTTCAGGATTTTACGTGAACCCCAAAAATATCTCCCCCTTATTGGGGACATTTTCAACCGGTTTTAGAAATTTTAAAAATGTTGTTTTGAAGCCGAAAGTTTTTGCCATTTTGAAATTTTTGGAATTGTTGAGTGTTACATCTCTCTTTGAAGCTGCTGGAACACTTTTGTGAGCATTTTGGGAATCAGGGTGGAATGATAATTGAACAGATTTTTGGGATGAGTTGAAAGTTTGTTGTTTACAACAATGTTTAGCAGTAGATGTTGATTATCCTAACCACTGAAGTGAGCCGTTTTGACTCAACAATTTGAAAATAATTTAAATGAAGGATTCTTTATTTTAAAAATTTGGGAAGACATTTTACATATAACCCATATAATTGAAGCACAAATATAAAGCAACAGAGTATAGAAAATTGAATGAGTCACTTTGACTCACTCTTTATATTTATTTTTGTTTTCATCACCCTCTGACGAACACTTTGTATTTTCAAATTTGGATTTTACGGGTGTTCAGAGAGTGTCTGTTGTAATTTTACTGATATGAGCCAGTTTGATTTGTGCGACATTATTGTGTCTTCATGCTCAGAATGTATCAAAAATCAATTAGAGTCATTGACTTAATGATAGAACAATTGAGAACATTTTTAAAATGTCTGAATTCGGTTTTTTGGGGGTGGGGGGAACAACTAGGAGAAATTTTGAGTCAGTTTGGCTCAGTCGTTAGTACAAGTTTGTTATTGGGTTATGGTGAAAATTTATTTTTTAGTTTTTAGGTTTTGTATAACATATTCGAATGTAGATGTAGTTAGTTGGAACTGGAGGATAGAGAAATGGAAGAGCAAAAGAAATTAAGGGATGGGGTAGAAGGGTGGAAGTGGAAATAAGTGCTTTTACCCCTCCGGTTGTTAAACTTTTTTTGTTACTTCATTTATGGATTCCGGTTAAATGAAAATAAAGCGATAAAAAGTCAGCTTACCATTTGCTGTTGTGCAAACAGTAGATGACTAAGCGAGATTCAAACCCGATGACGAAGGGTTCCTTTCGAGGTTTTAGAAAACTGGGAAGAATAAAATATGAATTTTTGGTATTGGAAATTTATAAGGACGACCATTGCTTGAGTTATACTTTGACTTCCTCCCTTTATTCTCATTCTTCGCTTGTTCAGAAGTACAGAATCTGTTGCGAAATGGTTTTGGAGAACTGTTAGGTGAAGTAGTCGAGTTTCCATTCAGGTGAAATTCTTGTGTGGTGGAATGCGGAATGTGTGTGTGGATGTTGTGAGAGGATTTAATCTCCTTCCAAGGGCTTTATATGGGAGTTATTTAATTGGTGATGGGCCTTTTGCTGAAATGACGAAGGAAAAATAAATAACTGAAATAAATTATTAAACGCTTTGGTTTTAAATTGAAAGGCAAATAAATTTTTACAGTTTCAAATTCCAACATGTTTAGTGCAAGCCAAATAAAGTTTGCTCTTCTCAAAATCAAAATATAAGTAAAATTGAATTTTTAAAAGCCAAACTTTATTTTATTTATATATTTATTAGAGCTTTAGTCTCGTTTTTGACCCTTGGGTATAACAGGATACGGAGAGGATTCGAACTCACTACCATAATGTCGGATTCCTTAACCACTACACCCCGTAAAAATGCTCTGTTGTAAAAAGCAGTGAGGTATTGCTACGGCCCTGCAAAAAAAGGGAAACTGCTGGAAAGGATAAAGAATAAAAACTGGAAAATGATAGGATAGAAAGAGCGAGAGAGTTGTGGAATGGGAGGCTGGGGAGAAAGGATCCGGGCAAAAGGAAATGCATAAATCCTGCAGAAACGGAAAGCTCGGGAAACCGCTCCCCAGCGGTCCCGTAAGTTTTCATTCCAACTCTGTTCTCTCTTCAAAATTATGACCGTTTTTAGAGAAAAACTTAATTTCTCTAAAATTAGACAAACTCCAATTTGGGAATTTTTTTTTCTCCGAGAGACGGTCGAAATGGGTGTTGGTCCCTTAAAATTTTCAGGTTTTACGATCGGTCGAATGGGGCACGGTAAGGTTAACAGCCAGGGCTTTTAAACACGAGATGAATTCTTGAGCAATTTAACACGCAGAAAACAAAGGAGTGTCCTGCACCGTCATAAAAAAAAAATAAGTTGTATAATAAATGTGTAATAAATATTAATAGAAGCATTTATGTTTTTATTAAAAATAAGAAATAATTGACGTGTTAGGGTTGGGATTCGCCCCTGAAATTATATATAATTCTTTTGGGCTAAATCTATAATTTGCGAGTGAATGTTGATTGTATTAATACATATCCTTTCTACTAATCTACTTGGAATATGTAAATAGTCGTGGAAATAGATTTACAAATGCTGGTGATTTTTTTTTAGCCGAGCCAATTTGACTCAGTTCAGATTTTAATTTTTTCTTCTTCAAAATTGGTTTGATATTTATTTAAATCTTTCATTTGTAGAGTTAAAATAGTGTAAAATATACGATTATTTAATATAGAAAAAATAAGTATAAAGGTATAGACGAGTCAAATCGACTCGGTTTGGTTGAAAGCGCCGACGTTTTCTTTTGGAGAATGAAATGCTAACATCGAAATTATTTTGAGAACTGGAATAGTTAAAGAATTCCAGGAGCACAAATGTCAGTACCGATCCCATAACCTGTCTAGAATGTCATATTAATAACTTCTGCTTCAAGTATTACTAGAAATCGAAGTTAATAAATAAATATTATGGCTCTTGTTCACGTTCGGGTGGGAATTTTCGGGCGTGAGTTTTTAGAACAAGAGTTGAAGGACCTGAAAGCCGCCCCCGGGAAAGCTTAAGAGCTAACAAAAGAAAATCTTAAACGGGAGATAAAAAAAGTTCCCTCCGATAATAATAATAATATAAAATAAGTTGAATTGAGTAAGGTCAGGTCGTTGCCCTGTGCTGGGAAAGAGCCGTGCAGACGAACGGATTGAGGCAGGTCGTCGCCCTGAGCGAAGCAGTTCTCCCAGCTTCACCCCCCTTTTCCGATTTTCCCGGGCTAGCAAAAGCTCAACCCTCTCTCATCCACTAGATTTTGGATTTGGTTTCCTTCCATTTTCAAATTTTTCTCCAGCAGTTTTCTAAATAACAAATTAATTGTATGTTTTAGTTATAATTTAATAATAATTTATGATGAAGTGGTCGGTACTTATTTAAATGAGTTCAAGTCCAGATCTTGACCAGCGCAATAATATATATTAATATTCTCGTGTTTAATATTATAATTGAAATTGTTTTCTGGGGGATTAGAATCGATTTATTGGTGTCAGCTACCAAAATATCGTTTTTTATCTACATATTATCTAGGAGAAAGAGAAAATGAGAAGATAGGAATGTCAGATTATTATTCTTTGGGCATGAGAGGAGTCAAAAAAAAGGGAAAATGGCTTCTGGAGCTGGAAAATGGATCGTAAGCAGAGAGCAATAACCTCCAAATTGATATTGCAGGGCTGCTGGAGTCTTGTACCAGGACAAATTTTAAATTTAATGCTGGGAGATGGTGGTTGAATAAACTGCTGAAGTTTAATGAATAAAGTTGGAATTTTGAATAGTATAATTATTATATTATAAATATTTTAGTATTGTTTAGGAGTTTGTTATTTAAATATGAAAGGAGGTTGGTAAATAGCGGAAGAAGTAATTTTAGGTTTAAAAATTTTTGGGGTGGGAGGGGGTTGAAAGGAGTTAGATTTGGGATTGTTAACTATTTTTGTTCGTTTTGGTTATTTAAAATTTGGGGTAGGTCGCTTGGAAAGCGTTTTTCTTTTTATGCGAATCTCTTTTCATCCCTTAGCGCTATAAAGGATTATTATTTTCTCCCCAGCTTGATTTTCCTCGGTTCCGGAAGGCGGTGGAATGGGAGCCTTACTTTTTCTTTGTTCTCATGATCCCCTGAAGGTTCTTACGCTTGCGCCACAAATTTTTGAATTTGTAAATTTATCGTTTCGGCCTGTACGATTTTATTTTAATTTTATGTGACAATAGAAATCGTTTGGAAAGCTCGGGAGGAGATTTTAAGGTATTAAAGGAAGTCTTAGAGGAATCGATGCTGATTTTGTTTTGCCTATCAAACTTGTAAGCAGAGTATTTAGTATACTGTCGTCTTGTTTATATATTTTTAGACTTGGACTCTTTCGGTTTCGTCAATAAAATTATATTTAGTAAAAATCCATGATGTCAGCACTCCTCCTTGCTATAAACACTGCAGATTGTGCATACTATCATCAAACAAGTGCATTTTGGATGCTGAAAATCGAAGGACAAAGAGGTGCGTGCCTCCGGTATAAGATCAGATGTGTTGACACTAAAATCGGTTTTAACTTGTCGGACTTATCCTTCTTTTGGCTTCTTCAAGAATCCATTTAGTGGATCCTAATGCGGATGTAATATTCTTAAAATTTGAGGGTCTTCTATTTTCGATAAATTCGCTGAAGCAGTGCTGAAAAATTCTTTTCGTGTTTCCTCTCTTTCTCTTCCATTCTGTTCAGAATGTTCAAATAATGGATGAATTCAGTTATTAAAATTATTTTCCCTCTGAGGAATTTTCTTGATTCAAAAATACGTTCCTCTCTCTTTCCTTCATCCTTTTCCATGCTCTTTGTATTTTTTTATGCTTCGTTATTCATACTGTATCGCGCGTTATTAAATTTTCTCCAACGGAATTCTCAAAGGAATCAGCAACAAAGGAACAGTGAAAGCCTCGAGGTGAATCGTTCCTCGTTCGAGTTTCAGTTTTGCGATGCTGACTCCAAATTCGTTATAAATAAATGAAATACTCGTTACTGTGTTCTCGAAGGAGGTTTTTTGGGTGGCAGGGGAGAGGGAGGAGTAATGGCGAACAGTGTGCGATGAAAGCTTGAAAAGCATCGCAGAACCATTTAAAGTTGATGTTGAGATCTAATTGAGTTTAATTCAATCCAAGTCGAGTGTCATGCTGTCTGTGTGTTCGCCTTGTTTCCATTGACCGGTTTCACACGATTTTCTAATTTCCATTGTTACACCCATCTTTAGCTTTGAAAAAGTGTTGCATCCTCGAGCTTCTTAATTTTCCCTTCAGCATCTCATCCGCCTTTCGTGTTTAGTACGAAGTTCATTGACCGCTTTTCTCGCTTTTGTCTTAACCCTCTTTGTGTTTCTCTTTTCCTTTTTTATTTTCTTCCATTTGACTTTTATTTCGGTTTCGTTTCCTTTTTCTTCGTAGGATTTCCGGGAAAATTTATTGTTTCAAATTGAACGCTTTTAATTCGAAGATCTGTCTTTGATAATCTGCTGGAATTAATTCCTTCTCTCTAGAACACTATTTTCAAAAAGGTGGGTGAGGAAGGAGAAAAGTTAGTGACAGGGTACATGGGTTTCCTGATAAGGTTATGTAAGGCCCAGAGTCACCACATAGGTATCGGTTCTGAAAGCTTGTTAAAGACAAATAAATTGTAATAAGTATTCAGTCTAATCTGTATAGAAACTGTCCCTCACTTTGTAGTAATAATTT
This sequence comes from Columbicola columbae, assembly GCA_016920875.1. NCBI lineage: Eukaryota > Metazoa > Arthropoda > Insecta > Psocodea > Philopteridae > Columbicola > Columbicola columbae. The sequence continues at coordinate 8,324,196 of JADMLL010000007.1, forward strand.
CTACAAGTCATCGTAGTGATGTAAGATGGGTTAATGACTGGGGTTAAATTAACTGGACAATAATTTTGGTCTTATCATGTAGAAGGGTTGAGAAATTTGAAAGTGAAACAGTCCAAACCGTTGAATTTTAAAAAGAAACAGCAAAAGCGCAGTTGTAGAGATTGCTGGAGTCAGTTTTCTGGAATAAAAATGTGGTTGAGCCTCTTGGAAATGTAGTAACCCGTCGGAAATACTGTAATTAACAGATTAGTGTTATATGGGGCGTGGAGTCGATATAGAAAGAAGTTCTGAGATTACTTAGTCAAATTTCTGTATGGGGCTAAAAAATTTTGGGAGGTGATCGGGAAACCAGACACAATTCAAAATTTGTATTTTAAAGCCCCAAATGGAGGCCTGTTGTGTTGTGGTTAACCCATCAACGCCTAGGTATAGAAATCGTGGACATTTTTTGAAATCCTTTTGAAGTCTGTTGTATAAAATTCAAAAATGGCATTTCTGTAAATTTTTTTTCAAAATTTTTGCACAGTTTTCTGGGAAATTACTGTCCTAATTTGAGGACACCGGGATGTAATGACACCAAAATTTGTCTGTGACTCATTTTGTTTTTGTTGAAATTTCAATGATAAGAGCTTTATGGGTTTGTTCTACAACATCTTGAGTGTCTGCTAATTTTTCCACAGCGATACCTCCAACAGGATGTGAGAAAATAATTTTTATCGATGCAAGAAAAGATGGCTCCTGATGTTTTAAAAAAAATCCTAAAGTTAGTGTCCTCATTTGAGGACGCAGGGCGTTAATGGGTTAAACTCCCGACTATAGAAGTTATGGTCGTAGTGCCTAAGGGTGAAAAACGGGATTACAACTCAAATAAATAAATTTGAAAGGCCAAGCAAATTTTCTCTTTCCAGTTTCGTCAATTTGGGGATCAAAAATTTAGTATTCACCGAAAAATAATTATGAAAATGCAAATGAACTCTAATTATTAACATTCATGTACCGGAAAAAAAAAGTTAAAAATAATTTCTGGCCGAAACCCAAAACACTACAATATCTTCTGCTTTCTGTGATTACCCAACAACAACAACAACAACAACTAAACACCAGAAAGACAAAACACACGATTTAACACATTTGAGTGGTGGCTAGTAAGTGAACACATAAAAGCGATCAACACGCAAATGAAACTATACAGTAAACAAATTTTTTGTTGGGACGGAATTTTCGCAAATATCTGATCGTGTGAGAGCAAAACTCAGATCTCGTGTCAGACGAAAGTTAGGTCGACTTGGTTTTATTACTTATTTTGGCTCAAACTCGGAAATGTTTTCAATTCTTTACTCCCTAATACACAGGTTGTAGTGTATAATTAGGAGCCATTAAAAGAAATCTATGCGAAGTGTATGCGTTAGCGAAATGTTGAGACAAAGATGGCTCAAATAAAGAAATAAAATTTCGAAAGGATGAACGTTTCTGTCCGTTAGTTGTGGCGTTTTTAGTATTGTTTAGATTATATTATATCGATATAATAATTCCTTTATATTTATATTAATCTGCGTTTTGAAAGCCCAGTCGTTTGGATTTTCTATATGTTGTATTGACGTTTTGGAGAATGAATGAATGGACTCTGTTGGTGGTACTTTGAGTTATGTATTCAAATTAAGTTGACTCTTTATGTAGATAATAGTCTATTAGCGATCAGTTAATAGTCATTTTAAGTTGACTTCTCTCCTTTTGGAGGTGACAAGTCGAAAACCAGGTCAGGATATTTGAACATGAGCCTGTTTGACTCATAAGTTATTCTGCAGACTGTTTAGGTATTGTGCTATTCAACTAGCAGTCATGATGATCGTTTACAGATTATCTAGGTAATGTGCGTATTATCTACTTGGGTGACTTTGAGGTATTTGAGAGTAGTTTATGTAAGCTTTAATTAACATAATTTATTAATTTTGGGTTTATAAAGAATCAAAAGAGGAAATTAGTATAAAACCAAGTTCTGAAGCGAGACAAAGACGTTAATGTGGGCGTTATCTAGGTGAGGTGAGGAAATTCGGTCAACGAAATCATCAGTTAATCTGTGTATTAACTAAGTGCAAATTAGCGTTAGCTTATGTATATATAATTTATAAAATGTGATTATTTATACTCATAACTGTTTTTAGTCATAGCTTGAGTTTTGTCTGTGAGTCAGATTGACTCATTTCCAGTAAAAATAGATACGTAATACAAGTTTGGTAAATGTATTGTTGAAGGTCAGTCTCAATACCGTGATGTAATTAATTCTTAGAAGTAATTAATGAGGAATACATGTGTGTCAGCTTTTGGCTTGGAGGGAGGAGAGTTGTAAGCTCTGCACACACACACATAAACACATATTTTTATAATTGTGACCTCTTTTTTTTTTCTATTTTTAATCCAGACAAACAGCTGATCTTGAGTCTGGCAAATGTGAGGGAAATGAAAACACATTCTGGTGCAACCTTAAGTGACTGATGACATTGACACAATTCTTCTTTGTAAATTACCAAAATGAAAGGCAGTAGATTACCTTAAACGCGTCATTGTGTTAAGTCTTAAGTCGATGGGTTAAAAAATTTTGAGAGCTTTTGCGATTAAATTGTTTAGGTGTGTGAAAGCTCAGAAAGCACTCGGGAGGAATTGATTGAGCTAATGTGAAATTGAATAAAAGTGTGCATTACTTTTGAAATGAATTCTCGGTGAAAATTTGTGTTGTTTGTGCGAGTTCCTAAAAGCTCAGATGTGTGACTACCATTCTGTTACTTGAGCCAAATCGACTCACTTCACTTAATAGGTATTCAATGAGCGCGAATCTTCCAAGGAAGTCTTGGCCCTTTGAACTTGATTTTTAGTCAGTTGTATTGTTATATAATCATATGTTGTATTGTAGTGATGTTGTAGTTGAAAGAAAAACTTTTTGCAAATTGTTTTTCGACAAATCACAATCGCATTATTATCGTGTTATGTCTGGTTGGATTGATGTTGAGTAGCCAAGTCGTGTTAAAATATCTTTTCGGTCAAGGTTGTCGCTGTGACTATCTTCGGGTTTGCCGTTTTCATAAATTAGGCCATCCGCGGCGAATGTTGAAGAATTCTTTGAGGATTTTGCAGGTGGCCCTCAGGTATCATCTTCACGTTTTACGTGTTTTGCAAATGTTGGTGTTTTTGTGTATATGTCGTGATTTAGGTAGAAATAGGATCCGGAGGTGTGCATTCCTTGTTTCGTTTACAGCCTCGAATCCGATTCTTCTTTACTTATGTCACTGTTTAGTGTATTGTGATGCTGTCAAAAGCTGTGGAAAGTCTAAAGCAAAATGTTGTTTCTTGGTTGGATCCTTTAAAAAGACTTTCAAGATGTACGATTCCTTTTGACTGTTATTGTATTTCCTGTCGAAGAAAATCTCACAAAAGCTTTACAAGGAGTATAGAGTCAATGACATGGAATCGGGCTAGCTGGGATCGAAACTATTGGTGACGAGATGCGGTTTTTACTTTTGACTGATTCTGTCGTGGAGGGAGACAAAGGCGAAAGTGGAGCTTTCGAAATCCGGAAGTCGTGTTTAGTGGCAAGAATGTAAAATGTCGGGAAATAATTTATAAATCGCTAATCATTTTTGTAATTTGACGTTGAGGTTTATTTCTAGGAAATGTTTCGCGATCATCTCAAGAGATTTTTATTTTTTCTCGATTAAATAATTTAGAATGGTTTTTATCGGGTGATTAGCATAATGGCCGCCTTCTTTCGTCACCCTGATAACATTCACATTCGAGTCGATTTTCTTCATGAAATTAAGTGCTCACCTCCTTTGGGAGAAGTCACAAAGTGGAGACCTTGGCATTCTTGGGTGATAGCATGATCACTTTCCTGCAAATCTGTAGTGTTTTTCGGTCAAATGAGCCCTATTTTGACTATCTTGGGATCATTACTTTTTGATCTTCCGTTTTATTTCTTCTTCCGTGGTTGAGTTTTCTTCCTTCGTAATATTTTTAACCCGCTTTAATGGCTCAGTGCAGTAGTGCAATAGACGAGAACCTCGGTAATTCGCGTTAAAAAAGGTTTTCTTTAAACGTCAGCGTTAGAGATTTGAAACCAACTCGCATAAAATGAGACCTTAATGTAGTTTAAAATTTGCCGAATAGCTATAAAATCGGAAACGGTGCAGACTGTTATCAGTCAGCAATAGCTAACAAGTGTATAAGTACCCTTGGTACTCATGATCTTTCCTTCCTGGTCCAAATTTCCATTGTGACTGGGCCACACTAATTACCAAAAAAATATTTTACAAGTCCAGTTTTCGACGTACACAGTCCATTATCAGGGCATCAACTGTATGTACGTCTCTCAGTCTGTTTCTGTATGTATTTTCTGTATATTGTGTCATACATATAAGTTAAGGCAAACAATTTTACCAGTTTCTGGGCACAGGCCCGAACATTTTCGTACTGGTCAGGTACTATGTTCTAAAATTCAGCTTAATAGTAAGCAATCGACCTTTCACAAATTTTCAATCACTGGACCACTCAGTAGAGATTGGTGGGCCGCAGTTTGGGTACCAAGGACTTATACTCTTTTAATAATCATTAAATCCGCTTAAAATAAGTTTTGAAAAATTTTTAACTCTCATTCTCAACTCCAGTAAAGTCACACAACTTATTCGAATCAACTCCTTATTTCATAAATAATGCACACTTTTATGAAGATTTCATTTCATAAGTAATGCACACTCATTTTTGTAAATTACAGTCGGAGCTCGGTAGTTGTAAATCTCTAATGCTGACTATTAGATCTGACGCATCTTAGGTTTAACATCTGAGAAAGGCGAAAGGAAGTTCGCTGAATTTGGTCAAAAATTTGACTCCAAAGGATATATGCTAACAACCGCGATGACCCTAAAACTGAGAACCAGAGTCTTAAAACACAAATTGTAGAATTTGAGGCCTTAGTTTCAAATGATTGATTTTAATTACGTAATATCAATGACTTTCATAATTACTAGAAGAAGTAATGGACGCTATATTGGTATCGTAGGTAGAAGGACTTGGGATGAAAGAGGAGAACTTTTGTTTGGATGAAAGGAATCGTTGAGTGAAGTCAGAAGAAAAAAAAGATGTTAAAAGGAAAAAATCCGTGAAAGGATGTTGCGGGAGACAAAATTTTGTGGGGAAATTAGTTTTCCAATGAATCAGTTTAGCCCTCGAGGAATTCGCCTACTCGCATCAAAGGCGAACAAATTTTAGGTTTGACCACCCACCAAAGATTAGTGGTTTTAACAAGGACGAAATGCAATTGAAAATCTCGTCAAACCTTGGATTTTAGGGTTTCGTAGAATCGGGGTGAGTCATGTTTGGTTTTATGTGTTGTTCGACAATAAATCGGTTCTTGGAAGGCACGACGCGAAAACAAAATCAAAGGCGTCAGGAAGAGAAAGGGAAAGAGAGAGAGAAACGCATAAAAAAAGGGAAAATGATTACCCGACTTTATACGGTGTTATAGTGTTTGAGTGGGCGGATAGAAAGAAAGGGAAAAAGGAAGGAAAAAACGGTGAGCGAGGAAAATTTTCAGTCCCCGGGAAAATAAGTTGGAAAAGGTCGGAAGCGTTTGAACTGAAAATGAATTTGTTGACCTTTTGCCCGGGAGCTGGAAGTTTGGAAACTCGCATTATTTCTAATTTATCCCCGGTTTAGGCTAATTTGACAGTTGTTGCACTTATCGCCGGGATGGTTATTAGCGAATCATGTCGTCTAAGTGAAAGATGTTGTGCGGTTCTTGACTTTATCATTAATTTGGGTCGGGAAAACCTTTTTTCTTCTTTCTAGTCGAATTTTTCCTGGAGAGTAGCTGGAAAATTTTTCTCAGCATCCCTAAGTTTTAGGAGAATCGGTCGAGTACCTGATGTGTACGAAATCAAATTCCAAGGTGGCTTATCATGAGTTAGCATCTTAAAATCCACGAATGCGGTGTGAAATAATATCGACCGTCTGGTTTCAATGGCAATGCGTCAGTTTCAAAAAGCAGGTACCGAAGAACATGGTGAATCACTTCTACAAATGAGGCCATCTTTCAATTAGACAACCTTGCATTTTTATTAAAAGAAAATGGCGGCAATAATGATTTTTGCCAAAATAAAACCGTAGTTCCAATACATGAGAATCATTATGTATTTATTTATTTATTAATTTGCGTGGATGGTGGTTGGAAGGGTTGAAAAAAGAAGTCAGGGAATCGAATGTAGAGGGCTCATAGTTTGAGCTACTGGGCTATGCAAAAGGTCATTGCTACCATCTGCGCAGTGGAGCCTTTTTCCCGCAGCTCAGACAAGGGTTGTCGTATTACATTAGGTCATGGACTCCTATTTTCGAAAAAGTTGGAGCTCTGCCCAACTTTGCTTTTGAATTATCTGACTTTTTTTTTCTTCTTCAAATCGGATGAGTTTTGCCCTTGCAAACTTTCCTTATCTCGTTTTTTTGGTTCTTAAATGTTCGTGTTTGAACGTTCATGAACCTTTCTAACCTATTAGTGCGAATGGTGCAATAAATTGGTTCACTTTTTTTTGTTTTTGTTTTTATTGGGGCCGTTTTGAAACAAAAGAAAATGGCGACGGAATGGTTTTGGTGCTAGATTCTTCCAATTTATGTGCAGGGCTTTTTTGGAAGGATTATTTATTTATTTTTTGGATTTTGTTTTTGTGAATTTTTTTCTCTAGGGTGATTCAGACTCTTTTTGCCAACTTTCTCAAGTACTAGACAAAAAGGAGTTGGTCTAGCTTAGGAGTTTTTGTTTATCTAGGAAGGAAACCAGAGTTTTAACCCCAGAATTAGGTTTACCGGAAACCTTCACGTTTGGGTGTGAAAGGACTTCAACTCTAAAAATTTTTCCAATTATCTTCTGCATTCTCATACAGAATCTAAACCTTAACTAAACTCTTTAAGAAAAATTCATTTCATAAGTAATGCACAGTTTTAAGACGGGTGGAATCTCTATGAACGCTGTGGGAGCGGCAGTGAGGATTGTTCTAAAATTTTTGGAATTGTGGAGAAGTTTGGCTTGACCTCCCGGGTCTCTAAATTTGTTGAATCCTGATTTCTGTATTGAAGAACCGGATTTACAAGAACCGGAAACAGTTTAGAAGGTTTTGATAGACTAGTAAAGAATTTTTGGTGAGGAAATTTGAGTATTCTGATGCCCAACAGTTTCTCGTTGCATTTGGTTTTCCAATCTTAAATTTTCGAAACCGGTTTTGATGTTCATTCAGCTTTGATTGACTAACCTCCTCGTTAGCAATGCAATACCACAGGCTTTTCGAAACAATTTTCGCAGCATGGCTCCTTCGAGGTGGCTTCGGTTTTCAGTTACACTCATTTCACATTTTCTACTTTTATGACTTTACCAGAGTGCAGATTCAAAAGTTGAAATCATTTTCCGGCTTGTTGACACAACGACAGAATCTAGGGAGATGGAAGAGAAGAAGGAGAGGAAGCAAAATGAAACGAATATCCAGGTTTAAAATAGATTGAAGGTAGAAGAAAAATTATGTGCAATCTCACCTCCGAAGTATAACACCCACACTGGAAGTCTTGAGTCAGGTCCGAATGTCATTGCCCTTACATGAAGAATGACGTCATCTGAGGAATGTAGAACCGAAGGAGAAAGACAAAGAAGACATGGTAATACGGCCTTGAGATCCTGCAGACAGTCCGGATTGCTGTTTGTGGGCCGTAAATAAAGATTCGTACCTGCTGAAACGGTGTAGGCTACATCGAAAACCTTGAACTGGTTCTTTCCGGTTCGTTTTTGTCCTACTTACTTCTGCTAGGTTTCTTCTGCCTTTTGCCGAGTTTCTTCTCTTACAGAGGGAAGCGAGTTCTGGAAAATGGTACCAGTTGTCAGTCGAGGTTTAGATTTTTATTACCATGATAGAACCGAAGCTTTTGAATTGTTGTTTGTTTTCTCATGGAATTTTCTTTTTCGTGACCGCTTTCAGGTACAAAAGGGTTAAAGAACTTTTTTTTATAGTTTTTTTTTGTAAAATGACTTTGAGATGCATTTTAAAGGACGTTCCGCGGAGAACTTCTACGTAAAATTGCCTTAAAAAGCTGACTCGAATCCAGTCATAGAGCCCACTCTCAAATCCAGTTTTGAGTTCCTTTAATTCCTCCGATAAACTGTTAGCTTGAGTTCTTGTTGTCAGGCTGGCTTTCTTGTAGTCTATTGTGACCGTTTGAATTATTTCTTTCCTTTCAAATTTTGGTTTTCGCTTTTTCGGGTACTGTTCTAAAGTTTCTATCTCATTCTATTATCCCCTTCTATGGACTGCTATATATTATTCCATCCGTGTAATGACTGTGCCTTCTGTCAGATCTGTTATCCGATTCTTGGGGCTAAGACACTAGTCCGTTTTCTCGATATAGAGTCCCTCTAAAGCCAGACCAACTACTTAATGACTCTTTTAGAAACGGGTGGCGGTTAAAAATTTTTGTAGTATATATATATATGTTTATTTGTATGTTAGTGCAATCATAATTGACGTATGTGCAAAACTCGTGACAATCTCAGGTATAAAACATTCGCTGATGCCAAGGGATGTGCACGATTTAGTTATGAGTCTTATATTTATAAAAATGAGCTTAGATTATACTAAAGAATTAAAAGTTTATATTAAATGTTAAGGAGAAAGTTTATAAATATATAAATAAGAAGGTGAAGTCAATATACTAACCCGTGTGTGATATAATTTTAGAGGGCAAACCCACAAGATATGTTGTTGTGATAAAACCAGGAATAAGGGTACAGACTGTATATAAACTAAGGTATGGCTAGAAGTGTGCATTATTTATGGAATGTATAGAAGGGGAGCCAAATCATGGAAACTAGTATCTGATTGGATGTAGATAAAAGGAAACGAGTGGAAGGTGTTTGTGTAACAATCCTTTCGAGAAAAATTTTGCGGTGGTAAAGAAATGTGGACTGGCGAGAAATAGAGCAAAACCAACGAACAGAACAGCCAAACCTTGACCACATTCGCTGATCTACTGGGAAAACTGGTTTTCGAAATATTTTTCGCTTTTTGGTTTTAATGGTCGTTGGAGTCCACTCAAAATATTTTTGTTTGATAGAGTGCAGTAAGTGATTCGTATCCATTTTTGTCTTCTTTTGGATGTGTACCACTGGTTGTAGTGTAGTCATACATTCTCGGACTGGAGGTAAAGTGCCAAAGAAAGAGAACGAACATGACTCAAAACGTCAGTCGTATTTTTGGATTCGATTTGGAAGGTTGGGTCGGGAAAGACGTAGGCTGGCATTCAGGGACGGTATACCGAGAATCGATTGGCTTTGTTTTCGTTGCGTTGAAGTCGATCGTCAGAAGACCGGAAATAACTCGCGTCTATGGCAGATAAAATGTTCGGCCTTTTAAGGACGCCAATTCTCGGAGGATTCTTGGCGAATATTAATTAACGACCAGTGAATGACAGCCTTGAACATGTCTCCTAGATATTTTTCTAATCAATTTGATTTTGATATGAGTCCATATGACTCGCCTCCAACTCAAAATCCAAATCAAATGGTATTTCCTGTTTTACATTTTAATGTGCGCGGGACGGTGGCCAATCATTTTGCGATTTGCGTGCCAGAGGGGGTCTTAGTTTGCTGACTTGTTCACGTGTCATTCATATAGACAGACAGAGGAGACTGTTGCCTGTTAGGACTGTCCCAATTCGACGCCTCCTGCTGGTGCCACAGGTTCATTTGTTGAGTTTACACCTTCCTTTCTCTTTATCTTAGGATTAGTCTAAATAGACGAGCTCCTCATTCAGTCAAATCTAAACTTCACAAAATCGAAATTTATTCAAAGAACCATTTTTGGCTTTGCTGAGAGATGTTTAACAAAATAATCAGGGTTAACAGTAGACTGTCGAGCTTGTCTTTGCTGAATACTGTATGTCTTAGCTTAACTAACCAAACACTATATAAAGCTCCTTGTTCTACTTATACTAAGATAAAATTTAGTTAGTAGATAATACTCCTAGCCTGAATCGAAAATTTTATAGAAGAACCACAGTTTAGAAGTAAAAGAGTCGCCCTTCGCTGACCTCTGGTGTAAAAGAATTTGTAAGAGAACAAGAAGGACAGGTTGTTAGCGATTGCCCGCTCAGAAAATACATAAAAGAAGGACAAACCTGTAACTGTGCATTATTTTTGGAATGAGGCCTTCATTGAGGCGCAATATTGTTCTGCACAAAAGTGAAACACAAGTTGCTTCGGGTAGACCTCAAATTCCTTAAACGTTTATGATTTTAGTTTATTGTTGAGTCAAATTGGCTCAGTTTCGTATTTTCAAAAAAAGTGGAAATGGAAACAGTGTTTGTTCAGGAAGTAATAAAGTGACGAAAGGAGGAGGAGAGAAGAGAAGATGTGCCAAAGTATTTGAGGAATGTTCCCACTAGTCGCGGAAGAAGGGAATCAAGGTACACATACATGACCTAGGCTCATCCGTTTCACGTGAAAACCTCCGCTTCAGATGATCATGAGAGAGAGAGCGAGCGGTGGGTCTTTATAGCAGTCAAGATGAAGCTCAAACTAACCTCAGTTCTGAAAGCTCTCCTCCCAATCAGAAAGGCGGTGATGGGGCGGGGGACACAGAAGAATTTCGATTGTGACGTTAAAACATTTCGAGTCAGGGTCAACGTCGCCCAAATAATTTATTATTGAAATAAGAAGTATGTGGCAGCAGCAGGTTTCTCTCTGGCTGTCGCATTCGTGTAAATTTATTAGTTTCCGCCACTGCTTACTCCTCGAGTCGGCTACTTTTCTGGCAAAAATATTTGGCCGATTTGTGTGTGAAAGCTTTCCGGGTTGTCTGGCATTTCTTTTGTGTGTCCCATTTTACTTTTCCTTTCTTTCTTCGAGTCTTCTCTGATGAAAAATATTGGACAGCTTATGACGTTGTTTTTCCGCCTGTCTGCACAAGACTTCATTGCCATCGCCAAGGCGTCAAACGAGCGGAACTTCCGGTTTAACAACACGAACCACTTTTAAAAATAAAAAAAAAATTTTTTTTTCATTCATTTATTTATTTATTTTATAAATCAAAGTTGGCGACTCTGTTAAAATTCTTTCCATGTTAACCATCAATCTGTTTTTGTCAGCAACTAACACCCCGTCTCCCCCGGCTAATGGAAATTAAATTAATGAGGAAAAATAATTAAAACAATGAGTATCTTAATGGACTAGTCTTGACCGAAATAATAATATAAATGTTTAGAAAGAAAATAGTTTATACAGAAAATTAGGGAGGTGGGTGTCTGGGAAGACGTCACGTGTGACCAATGTCGAGAGTTTCTTGCGCGACTGTGGGTTCCAGTCGTAGAGAAAGACCTCCTCGAGAGACAACATCTGTTCCCTTTTCCTAACTAATGCGCACTCTTTGATGAGGAAATCGTTTCAATAATAATGCACAGTTCCATCATGAATCTATTTCAAAAGTATCGATTCCAGTTCGTTTCTGTATTGAGGATTTTGTTTCATAAATAATGCACAGTACTTTAGTTATTTGAATTGTTACACACATTTTTGGGTTTCGGGTTTTTTGTTTGGTCTTTTTTTACGCGTGTTATTATGTGGACCGGAAGGTAATATCGTTAGGTTACAAATTATTGAGTATTTATCACATTTACCGGTCGGTTTATAAAATATCCAACTCGTGATTTCACCAAACTTTTATTCATTTCCACATTACATGGTTGAAGATTCTATAAAATAGCCAGTAAATGTGATAAATAAGTATAAGTCACGGTAAAAGTGATAAATGTGCGAATATGTATAATTTCACGATTATATAGCTTGGTAAATTTGACGAGTATTTATCACATTTACCGTCAACTCCTCACCAAACTTTATTCATTTCCACATTACGGTTGAAGATTTTATAAAATAGCCAGTAAATGTGATAAATTTGATAAGTATAAGTCACGGTAAAAGTGATAAATGTGACGAATATGTATAATTTCCCGCGACTATCCATAATCATAAACTAAGCTTGGTAAATTTGATAAATAAACGAGTATTTATCACTTTTACCGATCAGTTTATAAAATATCCAACTCATAGTTTTAGCATACTCTTCTTAGATCCCACCTTACAAGTGGAAGATTGTCTAAAATAACCAGTAAATGTGATAAATTTGATAAACATAAGTCACGGTAAAAGTGATAAATGTGTCGAATATCTATAATTCCCGGCGATTATTCATAATCATCAACTAAGCTTGGTAAATTTGATAAATAAACGAGTATTTATCACTTTTACCGGTTTATAAAATCTTCAACTCGTAATTCCCGGCGATTATTTATAATCACCACTACATTTGTTAAATAACGAGTATTTGTCACATTTACCGTCTACTTTATGAAGTATTCAACTCGTAATGGAGGATTTAATCGAAGTAACCTTGACTTTTGTCACTTTTCTGACAAAAGACAAGCAGTTCAGGGAGATGTGTTAGCCGGTAACAATGAACGAACCTCCCTACAAGAAGTGGCAAATACATGACAAGTGACAGAAGCCAAGGATGTGAGTAAACATTTATCGATTTCCCCCATTACGAGTCGGAGATTTTATAAACTAGCCGGTAAAAGTGATAAATACTCGTTTATTTATCAAATTTACCAAGCGTAGTTGGTGATTATGAATAATCGCCGGGAATTATAGATATTCGCCACATTTATCACTTTTACCGTGACTTATATTTATCAAATTTATCACATTTACTAGCTATTTTATAAAATCTTCGACTTGTAAGGTGAGATCTAAGAAAGCCAAGAAGAGTATGCTAAAACTATGAGTTGGATATTTTATAGACTGACCGGTAAATGTGATAAATACTCAATAATTTCTCACACTTACCAAGCTTAGTTGGTGATTATGAATAATCACCGGGATTTATACATATTCACCACATTTATCACTTTTACTGACTATTTTATAGAATCTTCAACCATGTAATGTGGAAATGAATAAAAGTTTGGTGAGATCACGAGTTAAATATTTTACAAACTGTGCGGTAAATGTGATAAATACTTATTAAGTTGTCACATATACTTAGTTGGTGATTATGAAAAATTGCCAGAATACACTCAAACCTGTTTTTGTGCGGTAGGTAGGACCGCATAAAAGAAAACGCATAAAAAAATCGCTCAAAACTTCACGAATAGCTGTAAGATATAGTTTTCGGAACACAATTAAAAGTCGCACAAAAAAAGACCGCACAAAAACTGGTTTGGGCGTATATATAAATTCGCATGATTTATCACTTTTACCGTAGCTAGATATTGGGTGGGATCACATTTTCGTTTCTCTTTTCGCATCAGTGAACGAGAAACATGGATTGGAGCTAAGGTTTTTTTTACGCGATCTTTAGTTGAACGTTTCTGTTGTTGAGATATACCTCAGCAGACTTTTAGCTTTATTTTCTACCTGTGTCTGCTGCCGCAACCATGGTGTAATGATATCGGACAAAGTGAAAGCCCAAAATCCATAAACGGTCACATAACTCATCATTACATGAGCGTTTCATTCTCGGATGAGTCACTACCGATAGAATGGGGCGCCATTTTGAAACGGAAATGCCAGTTAAAAAAAGTCTGGAAAGAAATATTTGAGACCCAAGTTGCATTCTGTTGTTTAATTTCGCACGTTTCCGTTCGACCTTGTGTTTGGCATTACTTCTCTCTCTCTCTCTCTCTCTCATTTTTTTATTTTCGTCTTGGATGCAGTCGTGAAATGTCGCCGACAACAGCAAATGACCGTTCGGGTGAACTTTAAGCGTTTTTTCGAACACGTTCCGGGCCAAATATCCGATTAAATAAATGAAAACGCAAAATCGCATTGGAAACTGGTGCAAGATGTCGATGTTGCTCTCTCTGGCCCACACTCCGGAAATGAAATATACTTCTGTAGCTATGGCTGCTGCTGCTGCTGCATTCCGACACAAAAATAACTTGTTGTTTATAGATAAAATGTAAATTGGCTAAAATTAACAGCCGACATAGTAAATCCCTCCTCCTTAGCTTGTATTTGAATCGAAGAAGAAAGTTTCTGTCTGTATCTAGAGAGTCGAGGGGAAGAATCCATTTCGACTCAGGTCTGGAAACCTCGAAAAATTTTTGTCTGACTCATTGTAAATTTAATTTGTACGCAAATTTAAATTTTTAATTTCCATGTTCAACTCTCACTCAAGTATCAATTTCACTCGTCTATGTCGAAGAACATGAGTTTGGTTTTTTATGAGCCAAATCGACTCACTCCAGGGTTACTGTATGGATGAAATGCCTTCGACTCGGATTTAGTTTGGGTTGATGGGTTGTAGGTATCTGTTGAGGTTGTCCAATATTGGCAGGAAGCACTGAAAAAATTTTTTATTCTTCTTACATGTGTGGTGAGCTTCTGTGTGTGCAATACTTTGAAATGACTGTGCAGAACTTTTGAAACGGGTTGTTCATGACAGTGTGCAGCACTTTTGAAACGAATCGTTTATAAGAGTCTGCATTACTTTTGAAATAATTACTTCATGGAAGTGTGCATTACTTTTGAAATGAGTTGATGATGATAGTGTGCAGCACTTTTGAAACGAGGCAGTGTGCATTATTTTGAAACGAGTTGTTCATGGCAGTGTGCAGTACTTTTGAAATGAGTTGATCATGATTGTGTGCAGTACTTTTGAAACGAGTTGTTCATGGCAGTGTGCAGCACTTTTGAAACGAGTTGTTCATGACAGTGTGCAGCACTTTTGAAACGAGTCGTTCATGGCAGTGTGCATTACTTTTGAAATGAGTTGATCATGATAGTGTGCAGTACTTTTGAAATGAATTCTTCATGGCAGTGTGCATTACTTTTGAAACGAGTTGTTCATGACAGTGTGCATTACTTTTGAAATGAGATCTTGAAACTTCATATGATGGTACTTATGAAGTCGGCTCGAATGAATCTTTAAATTGAATTGATTTTTAATAATTTTTCTAAACAATTGAAAATCTGTTATGTGAGTCAAAATGACTCATTTCAATCGTGTAATAAGTTTAAAACTAAGATTCGTAAATTTTGTGATGTAAATGTTGCTGTAAAATTTGCAGTGAGTGAGTCAAATGGGCTCTATGGGTAGAGGTAGTGTGTAAGAATCCATTTGTAGATTGTGGGGGTTGGAAGGGGTGTGAGAGGTGAGGGAAGCACTGTCGCCAAATTTATTTGCTAAATTTTGGTTTGTTTTTGTTTGCGACAGGAGAAAAATTCTTTCTTGAACTACAACGTGTCCTGCATCCTGACTCTGCCTCCATACCAGCGACAAGGCTACGGTCGGCTCCTCATCGACTTCTCCTACCTTCTCACCAGAGAAGAACGGAAAATCGGGTCTCCGGAAAAGCCTCTCTCGGATCTGGGTCTCATCTCCTACAGGAGTTACTGGAAAGACGTTCTCCTGGAGTACCTGTGCAATTTCAGAGGAAAGGAAATCAGTATCAAGGGTAAGTGGAAGTCTCATCAAGTCGGAATCACAAGATGTTGGACGGTGTCATTTGATAAATATGACAAACGTGGGTCACGCTTGATTTGCTTAATGGAGATTCTCTTGGGAGTTGACTGGAGGCCGGTTCTCTTGCATTTTCGAACTTTTTTCTTCTGTCTCTCTGGCAAGGTATAAAAGGAGTCGGAGGGCAGATTTATGGGAAACGTGCAATTAAGGTACCTGCGAACCTGTGAAAAGTTTGGATTCCGATTGGATTAGTCAGCCTTTTTCAAGCCGCCATCTTTAGAACAATAACATCCATCACGATTATAAAAATTTTTCTTCGGTTTTGAAATTTTTAATTTGGGTTATTCGGAGAAATCGGAAGAAAGGATCTTTCTGCATTTTTTTTGGGAGCCATGTCTTCGAATTATTTATTTATTAGTCATCAGATTGATGATTAGTCGATGCCATCTTTACTCCAGTTTAGTTCTTGTTCGAAAACTAGTTTGTGTTTGGTGAAGGTTTCGTTTACTGTTATGGCGGTGATGGTGGGTTTTGATTAGCTCTAAAAACATTCGCTCTCAGGCCGTCAGGTCTCATTTTACGCGATTTGTATCCCGCACAACTTTGTGCACTACTCTTGAATGTTCTGATTTTCGTTATGTAATTCCTGTGAGATGCCATGTCTTTTTATGTTCCCGAGAGGGGCATAATATATGTGTTAGGTTAGTATCTACCTTTTTCAGATTTTGTGTATGTGATTAATGAAATGGGTACTTTCTTTCGAATAATATTATATATTCAACTTTATACTAAGAAATCGAACTCGTAGGTATTCCTTCAGGTTGGTGACACCATCCTAACCTCCTCTGCGACCTCACTCCTTAATGAACTAAAGACCTTGAAAGACATAGAACAATACTCTCTTCTCAGTCTAATCTCCTTATTACTCTCCTGCTTTCTTCTTTTCTACTTCTTACATCTTCTCTTATAGCTCGAGCCTTCCTTGGACTTCTGGGGTTGTCGCTGGTCTTCTCTCCAGACATAACCCCTCAAAACTAGTCCGAACACTACATGGTGTCTTATGCTTAGAGACAGGTGGGTTGTATATAGGGCAGTGTATATATAAATAATAATATATATAATATAAATATATACAGTGTAAATATACGCAAATATACTGTAGTAGAATTATTTCTCTTCTTTTCTGTTCCTTCTAACCACTATATTCTCATTTCTTCTAGAGACTCATGCTATATTCACATCAAACTGACTTTAAATTACAACCACGATTCGCCCCTGACGACCTAGACAGGTCTATTGTCTAGGTTCAACCCATCAGTGTACCCAAGTACAACCCAACCTCATAAGTACCAAGTACTTATTCTCTCAACTGAGACTGATTCCGGTTAACTTGAAAGCACATGAAGAAGTAGCATAACTTTAAATTCGCATAAAACGAGACCTCACTATGGTTGGAACCTTCTTTAGTCTTTTGCTGAAATTTAAAATATGGACCGGGAACGAGGAGAATGGATGGAGTGAGGAGAAATTGAGAACTTAAAGAAATATATACATATATATTTTTACAATATAAACTTAAATCACATATATTGAAAAGAGTTTATAATACATATAATATAATCATATATTGACATGTTATAATCATTTCACGTAGGTCACTAATTCGGTGGAAAACTTCGTTTTGCAGATATAAGTCAGGAAATGGCGATCAATTCGTACGACATAGTGAGCACTCTCCAGGCGTTGGGGATGATGAAGTACTGGAAAGGAAAGCACATAATCCTTAAGAAACAAGACGAAATAGAAGAGTATATAGAGAGAGTGAAGAGGAGAGACATGGCGCACAAAGAAATCGACAAGAAATGTTTGAAATGGACGCCGTTCGCTTCGAGCCAAGGCCAGAACAATACATAGTATCGGCAAAAATGGAATCGATTCGATTCTAACATAGACAATTATTATCTTTTAGGCGCGATCTTACGCAAATATTTCTGAGTATAATAATATATGTGTATATGTGGAGTTCAAATTTTTATTTTGTCTCGGTGGCAAGGAGGCATTTTCGAAAAGCCTCGACAAACTATTTTTTATACTATTTTTTGTGACTAATTAGATTATGATTAGGATTTTTGTTATGTATTAATAAATTATTATAATTTTTTTTTATATTTCCTATTTTGGTTTGTTTATTTATTGACAACGAATATATTTTTATATTTGTATAAGTATGAATGAGTAAGTATGAGTAAATAAATGAATTTATAACTTTATTGGGAGTGTTGTTTGTTGGTTCGACAGCTGATTGATTGATTGGAGTTATACCCTTGGTGGGAGCGTGGACTATGTATTGTCAATCAGGACCGAAGTAAGGAACCTGAATTTGTGGTGGTTTTAATCCCCTTTCCCACCCTTAATTTTTGGGTATAACAGGATGCGGGAGGAGGATTCGAACTCACGACCATTTGCGTCCAAGTCAGGAACTTAACCACTACACTACTCCTCCCACTGAGGAACCTGAATTTAAGTTAGGACACCCTATATAGTACGAAAGGTTTTCGTTTGTTATCCCTCCTCTGTCTGATGGCTGTTGAATCATGTTTGTCCAGCTACTCACCTCTGCTTTTGAGAATGGACGTTCTTCCCTGCTGCTTCTCATCCTCCAGTTTATACTTCTCCTCTCATTCCCTGACTGTCCTGTATCTCCTTCTTTCCCTCTTCTTCCTCCTGTTGAACATTTTCTTTCTCCTCAGCTTTTTCTAGTTCGAAAGAAATTTAACTGGAACGACAACTAAAAAATCATTTTTAATTTCATTCCGTTCGTGAGCCAATTTGACTCACTGGATACCCCAACTTGTATATATCGCTACACTATCAACGCTCCATTGCTGAACAACGATGCCGAGACAAACTACCAAAAAAGACAAAAAGAAGTAAAAATGTTAAATAAAGAAGAAGCATCCTCACCATACACTGTTACAATTTCTTCTCCTCCACCAATTTTATTTACGTATTAAAATGACCTCCTTTAACACTGATTCGTTTACCACTATCACCTACTAAGGCGTATCCCCCGCGCTTTTGCTAGTGCCATATGTCAATTACTCAGTTCACAACATCATTTGACTATTCACGTGATCATGACTCAAATGTTCCGTTTGAGTATTGCTAAATGTTATACGAATTTCATTATCAGTATCATCACCACCATTTTGGACTCATTTCGTGCTTTCGTCCTCGCCCATGAAGTAGTTGAGCTTTTGAACAGACACACCCGCTAAGAAACGTCTCAAGAGTCACTACAATTTAAATTTAATTTAAATTACTGAGTATGTATGTGATTCAATTAGAAGCGAGTCATAGAAAAAAAAGTTGAGATTCAGTTTGGAGGGAGGATTTACCGTTCAAAATTGGATTTATTTTAATGAGTCAAAATGACTCAGTTCTGGTATTTGAAGAGTCTGAAATCCTATTCGGAGAACCGATGCAAATCCCAAAACAAAGGAGTTGACATTGATTATCCGGTGAATCAATCAAAAGATTTGACGTAAAATTCCGAAAAATAAATCCTCCGCCTCTTCCTCCTCCTCCATTGCTCACGTAATTGCTTACGCTTGAAATGTTTGTATCAATTTCCCCAAGCAGTGACGCCAACCTGAGGAAATGTAACCGGGGAAAGATGCAAAAGTTCCGAGAAACGAAGGATAAGACAACGTTAACGGATGCTTTAGTGTCTCGTTTTCATTAAGGCCATGTTGCAAAATCGCGTTTGGACTTCACCTTCGAAGCAGCCTGTCTTCAAATTTATTTAAGCGAGGATGAGGAGGAGGAGGAGGAGGGATTCCTTGAGAGAAGAAAAATGTTTAAAGATGGCTTCAAAGCTATCGGACGTTGAAAATTAAAAAAATAAAATAAAAATAAATTAAATTGTGAAGTTTTTATGGAAGTTTAAGTATCAAACCCTCCATCTTGGATTTCTAAGGCCTCCAGGAGACCGGAGGAAACTCTCTGATCACCAGCCCAGAAAGAATTCATTAGGTAAATGGACGAATCTCAAAAGCAGGCTTTCAAAAACTTTTCCGGGCTTTTACTATATCAGATAAACAGAAAGTGAGAGCCCAGTCTTTTGAAAGGCTCTTTTCAGTTGGCAGTTCTGCATCAGGTAGTTTTGAACTTTTCCCACTCAAGCACAAAAGTGTTTTCCTTTTCCGACGAAAGGCCCAAGGAAACCTTTGTACGGTCCACTGTCAATACAATTTATGAGTGCACAAAGTGATGTCATCTTCACGAGTGCATTTCCTTATCATTTCTGACGTAAATTATGTGAAAACACGGGATTCTGAGAAATAAGAACTCGATACTCGGCTAGAGTTGTAGAACACCAACAGCAGAATGTGCAGTGAGAGAGACTAACCCACACTGAAGGACTGCGGTGAAACTAGATGTAAACAACATCAACTGCCTGTTGTAGAGAAAACAGTGAGGCAGATATATAAATAAGAAGATAAACTGTGCAATATTTTTGAAAGAGTCCTTCAACTGCACTTCAAGTAGGTATGTGAGTGGAGTTATTCATTTCACCTGACGAACATGTTTGAGAGCCACAGTAGTGGTCCAGCACTCAAAAAGCTAGCCAACAGTTCAAACTTATCACCGAACACCTGGAAATGAGTCCAAGTCCAGCTCTCCAGCATTCCAGTAGTCAACAATAGGTGACATCATATCAATTCCTGCAGGAGAGATCCAATTAGAAAATGAAAATTTGGGCGAATTGCAATGAAAAGGACCCAACAAACTTTTGAGAGAATTGTCATCGAGTTGTTTGTCGGATGTGTCCCACACTCATCTGGTAAATCACTAAGAAAGGAAGTCAAAATACAAAACAAAGTTATCAGTGAAGCCCACAACGAATCTTGAACCAATTTATAAGCTTTAAGTAGGTTTCAAAGTCACAACTTAGGCGTATAAACTTAATTTTAATTGGACGCACAAATCTAATCATCAAAACTATACTCCTTCTATCTCTGTCTCCAAAATCAAGCTAAAGAAAAAGCAACACAACAGTAAAACAGCACAAGTAATAAAGAAGGTCTCCCTGCCGAAGTATTGCAACCGTTCAACGTCTACCAGCTCAACAGCTTCAGAATCAGGTACAGTATATCCTAATAATATTGAAATACATCAAACTGCTAATCAGTCATGGTAAGAATGTCACAAAGATCCCATTCACACCAACATTACTTACCTTTCTGTATATCATCCCTAAAATATAGAATATACAATATACTAAAAATTACTATTAATACTCTAACTTATAAAATATAGGCCCTATAACTTAATTAACCTAAATTCAAAATAAATAATACAATAAGAGACCAATATATTATAGTTATATACACAATATACATCCTTAAGAGTATAATACCTCACTATCTAACGAAAATAATCACGAATTATATTAATATTCTTAATAATATATTACCTGTACCCTTCTCGGGTATTACAACATTCTCTTATAAACCATTATATAATAATATATACTTAAACAAACATCGACTGGTTGAACCAGGGATGAGCAACACGCAGCCTGTTAAACATGTTTATGCGGCTCACACTTCTAAAATTGAATTTATTTTATCGACTCTCCTCCATCAATATATTATTATAAAATTAATTATAATAAAATGGTAGTATATACTAAACCGAAACAATTTTTTGTGACGAGTTAAGCACTTGTCGGCGACTTGTTCAAACATGCAATACGAACGCTTCTTTGTGTTTGCTTCTGTCACACAATCAGTAAGACTGGTAAGCTGTTGACCAGCGATTCTTGTGCTTCTTGAAGGACGTGAGTGCAATATTATACTCAAAAAGGTTATATTATAGTGATTTTAATCAAAATTAAGGTTCCCTACAAATATGTGTGACCCGCCAAAAAATTTGAAAATTTAAATTGGGCCGTTGATTAATAAAATTGCTCACCCCTGAGTTAAACCATTAACCAAACATATAAAATAATATATATAAACATGAGTATAAATAAATATGTGAACGTATCAGAACCAACAGACCAAATTACAGAAACAGAGCCCAACAAAGTAAGATACATAGGTCGATGTTTAGCAAAACCTTACTCAAATAAATTAATTTACAAAACGAAATTATAACTATATTAATAAACAAATAATAAATATATAATTATATTAAATTTTATACAGAATTAGGTTGAGCGCTATCTGCAATTTAATTTTTTTAATTGTCTTACTTAAATCACAAAAGATCAGATCTCCGTTTACACAAATACGGAGAACCTCGATAAACGTTATCATAAACTAAGACTAGCGTTAAACTATAACCCAACTATACGCTATAAAGCAAGAGATAAATGAATGAATTGCTCTCGAAAGTGTGCATTACTTATGAAATGAATGCCAAGAAATCTGATACTGAATGTGAGTACAGTTAGGTCTTGTTTTATACGAAACATGGCGACTAAAAAACTTTGTAATAGCGAACAGAAATAAAATGGAAACGCACAAAACGAGACCGCACTTCATTTAAATTTATTTAAAGGATAGTGACTTGAACAAATGTTGGCGTTCTAAGAACGAAAGTACAGAATGCAAAGAATGCAAGCAGGCGGGCGGGCGAGTGCAGGTGATATTTCACTTTTCCCTTTCCTCTCTTTGAATAGTTGTCTAGTGTCAAACACGTGGCACCCAAATTAATTTGTCTCTTACAAGTGGCAATAATAATATTATTATCATCATTATTTCCTTTTTTCTTAATAAATAAATAAATAAATAAATTGAGTCGCGGCTTGAAAAACCGAACAGAAGTCAATAAGAATAACAAGTCTAATGTAATTTAAGTGAAGAGCCCAGTTGGGCCTATTCCGAGTATTTGCATAAGTAATCTCGCAGCCTTCATACGTTAAATATTTGCTTTGCATACTCAACAGGCAATAATCAGTCTATTTAACTTGATGACTAATGGTATATCAATTCGTTTTGAGGTGTCTGCTTCCAAGTCATATCCATCGCGTAACTAAGACAACGCATAACCGCCTAACTCTAAACGGATCCCGCCATGGTGTCATGATAACGTTCACAAATCAAACCTCTCAACTCTACCTCTTACCAAATGCGAGTCCATCCATTCCATATCCTGTCTCTGGCCGCACCGTCGAGTATTGATCTCAAGTTAACAGTACTCCAACAGATGCCTGGCTCAAATACTACCAGAGCACCTGATGAAGTACAATTAACGGAAAGACCAAATGAATCCCTCACACAGACGTCCCCAAAAAGAACCTGAAAGAAACTGTTTTCAACTTTACTCCGAGACACTGTGGCTACTTTAAGAAGCTTTGCGCGCTACTTCAGGTACCTGACTTTCATTTATATTAAAAAAGTCGTAAGGATCTGAGCAGCGCGGACAGCTACTTAACATCGTAATTATCCTCCATCCGGCGACGTCGACCAAAATAACAACACCACCACCATCTCCACCACTATTTATAAACAAAAAGAAAACGAGACAAAGACAACAACAGCAAATAAAGTCCGTCGCGTTCGACTCCGACTTTCCATCATTTTTCATTTCCGTTCCCTTTGTCTGATATAAGCAAACTGAGTAAGTCTGTCGAGATCCTTCATGCAAAACCATGAGGACCACATGCAAGTGAGTCATGACAACGCGACTACGACTCATTCATTCTTCCCATGACTGATATTACTGTCTGAAATAAACTTTTTCTAAAACTGATTCTGAAAATTTCTAATATGTGACTCATAAATCGATAACCGTCATTTACTTTAAGTTACGTAACAGTTTCAGATGGACGAAGTAAAAAAAACAGTCAACATCGACAAATCTAAAACAGACAAGACTTTGGCGAAACCCAGATACAATCGATACCTGAAAAGGAGTCGAGAAAGCGCATAGAAGTTCAGTCAAGCGGTCAACAGAGGGCATTACAGTCGCAACATGCACGGGAAAACTGTTTTGCAATTCCAAAATCGAAACTAGAAGAGAAATCAACGTTTACAAGTTTGCCCACCTCCCTTCAGTCAATCTAGAACGAGTTGCATGAGAAACGAAACTACAACGTGTTGATGCACTCACTACAACTCAGTTTGCCATTTTATTCCGGCAAAAATTTAGTTTTTAAGACCAGAGCCTGAACGTGCCGCAAATGAAGATGACTTTAAACTTTTAGGAATCTGCCACGTCACACACCCCATTCTTCTACTAACGTTTATGTTTTAGGTATGCGAATCGAAAGCAATCTCTCTCTCGTCTGTTTCTCTTCGTTGATGAGGAAACTTTTCTTTAATTACCCTACAGACAGGTTTGAATTTCATGACTTACAAGTCACCCAAAACACTATTTTGAACCTCGGACAGGATGTTCTCTCGTACAACCATTCCAATTCCAAAACCTCAGGTTTGGCTCCAATACAGAAAAGTTTTTTAGCATCAAACCTAACCTCAATATGGGTTACAAAACTAACTACTAACTAAAATTAAAACAAAAATCTTATCTCTTTTGAAGTAACACACTCGACTCCTGCTTCTAGTCTCCTCTTCTACCTTTCCATTACTCCTGAAGACGGACATCATCATCTCCTCTCGCTAGATCCCGTCCACCATTGGTCTCAAACTCTTGTCATCACAAACATGTCACTAAAACATAAAAACAAAAATATTTCATCACATTGGGTTCATAATATATACTGAGTATTTAAAAATCTTAAAAGTCAGCGAGTCAATTTGACTCATAATTAGCTAGCAGTCAAACAAATCCTTTCACACATTCTTAAACCACAATAAGAACAAACTCATCACAGGCGCAGGTATACTTCTAAAGAACTTTCCAGAAAAGAAGTCCTCAAAACATTAATTAGAATTAAGCTCTGCCAAGCAACCAAATTCACGGTTTCGGATGAGCAACAGAATTTTTAACGAGTCAAATAGGCTCAGTTCGTAAATTAAGCGTGACTAAAACGAATTTTGAAAATGTCTACTATCCACTTTTATGGAATGGATAAAATAAAATTTAAATTTTATACGTACAACCGTAAAAGTGTAAATGAGTAAAATTGACTCAGTCCATAAATCTAGTCTTAACTGAGTAGTTATCACATTTTATTTTAAATCTAAATTATCAATAAAAATTTTTAATTAATTAATGTTGCACGTGAGATCGTCAAACAATTGAAAAGAATTAATTAATATGGGTCTAATTAACAATTCACATTTTTTCAAATTTTTAAAATTTGAAATCACTCAAACATGACGCACACAAATATTTCCGTTTCCTCTGTTTGGGGGTCAAAAATTGAATTTCAACACTCGAACAAATTCTTCAAAACCCAAATTGTCTGGATACCAAGTAACTGCCAGAAACCTTTTGGTGTCACTACCCATCACCGACACATAGCGTTTAGAAAAAAAAATTCAACAGCTTAACTACCACTACAAACAACACCACAGCATCACTACCACTGAGAACTTGAGTCACAAAACTAACACTTTCTTGTTTGCTTCGAAACTTTTCCAATAAACACGAAGACAAAGAAGACAAAACGTCAACTGAACAAAGCGAACAACTTAACCATACGAGGAACGAAATCAGTGTTTGGCTGAGTCAGTTATATCTGAGTGAGCCAAAAGAACAAACAAAATGTGACCAATCGAGGCTCAAAACACAAACAAAGTTTCGCGTTTCCAATAAGAATTCGACGAGACTTGAGGCCTTTCCGTCGGCCTGAACCCCCACCACCACCACCCACCCATCCACCCTCATACCCGTCCTTGTGTTTAAGAAATCGACAGGAAAAACCCACGTTTCACCAACACACTCGACGACAACAACAACAACAACAACAACTTCTGTGTTTAGGAGTCAGCTTATCTGAACAACGAGGAGGCTAACGATTATCTCACAACCAGAAACCGTCCAAACGATTTCTGTGGTTGTCTTTTCAAAGAGGTGTAGACTGTGGTTCCATGCTTTCAAGAGTGTGCATTATTTACGAAACGAATTCGGCGTTAGTGTATATTACTATTGAAATAGAGAAACCATCTGAAATTAATCGATGACCCAAATATTCTACAAAAATCCTGTGCCTCCAAAATTGGTTTTGCTTCCATCCTTCTGGAATGACACATGTTAGGCCTAAAACCTAAAAAAACTTTCTTATCATGATTCAATAAACCGGCCCGGTGACGTTGTCTGAATGTCCATCACATCAGTCCAAACACAGAGAGATGACTCATTTCGTCCTGACCTAAGTACTTAGTCATTACACAACTTAACAAAATCCTAAATAATTTTCAAAAGGCAAACAACAACAACAAAAAGAAGAACTAAAGTCTAAATTTTATAAACAACGCCTCACAGGCATCTTCAGAGGTTAAGTCATGACCAACAGCGTCCATTATTTGGATCCATATTCAACTGCAGACCAAACTCTACCACTGACGACCGCAGCTTCTGGACCACATTAGACTAAACTCCCTCATTCTTTCCAAAATTTGACTTCAGGAAAGTGACAGCCTACCAACACTTATAGTGACATTGGTGAAGATTTCAAGACACACAAACCCAAATTCCTTTTGTGGCGTTCGCCACATTCCTAATTCCGGAATGGGTACAGTGAAATGAAGCAGCCGAAAACTGAAGCCAAATTCATTCAGTTCCGGACCTCCGCACCATCAGGATCCTTGCATTCTCCATTTTGATTCTAAATTATAGTTATAACAACATTTTATATATCAATATACATATACGTTCGGGATTAGTGTTGTCCATCTTTCTTTCACCCTTAGCTCACCCCTTATCATCTCACACCATCCACAACAGCAAAACAAACCCAACCAAAAAAATTGGCTGACTCTGGAACATTCCCTTCTCTCTCTCTCCTCAAATCAATTACATAAGACTAAAAATTTATTAATAAAGATAATTTTTATTTTTTTTAACGTTTCTCTTTCATGAAACCCAAAACCGTTTTTACAATAAAGGGAAGTCAACTAAAAATAATTCCAGATAAAAATCTCCCTAATTAAAAATTTTTAAGTTAGTGCACGGGCTAATGCACACAACGAACACACGTCGAACCCAGACAAAGATTTACTTCTTTCGGTACCTTAATTAATAATTGTTCAAGGTCTTGAACAAAAATCGCAAAAATAAAGCAACGTTAAAAAGAAAAAAAATTTTTTTTCACTAAAAAACGGCCTTGTCCGATGGAAAAAGTTAATTAGAACAAAAAAACTCGGCTACTTCATCTTCAGTACTTTGGCTATCAGACGGCGTCAAATTTTTGAAAGAATAAGAGAATGTGATAGCCAAAAGTTATGCACCAACTGTAGAATATTGCGTGGTCCTGGTCATTACCCTGGGAACCTGATTTGGAAGTTACGATTTTCGGAATAGCGGATAAGATCAAAATATGACAAAGTTAAGAACATTAAAAAGTGTCTGATGCTTGAAAGATTGGAGAAGTTACTCCAAATCGGCTTGGAGATTTAAATTCATAGTAATAGCTCAACGAAGATACAGAAGAAGAAGACATCGACAATAGTAGAATTTGGAATATACAACTAACATTACAAATAACAGCCGCGAAAATTTTAAACTCATCTCAATTTCATCTTTGAAAACAGAACAGCACCAACCTCCGACATGTTAAGTTCCTCCTCTTCGGACTACTTCATAGTTTACACCAAAACACTCCACCATAAGTAAACCAACAACAAATTATACTTCACGAAAGCTTTCTAACTTACAAGAAGTCCACAAAAAAGTTCGAATCTGAGAAAAAGTGAATTTTCAAAACCTGTTCTCACTTTTCTGTTTCCCATTGAACGAAGATTTAACAGCCGTCGGAATTCAAGTTCATCACCACCAACATTCCCAGAGTCTGCATTTTTCTTCTTATTTATTAATACATAAAACAACATTTTCTTTAATTTGACGGCCATCGTTTACACGGTCGTCGCTCCCCGCGAGTACACCCACATCACAATTTTTTTCCTCTTTTCCCATTTCTATTTTTAATATGAGATCTTTGAATTTGTTTTAATTGCCCGACTACACCCTCCTCCTCCTCTTTTGGGAGCCACTTATACTATCAAATAATATGACCATCGAGTTCGGTTCAAATTTTTACAATACGACCCCCTCGTAAGTATGAAATTATTTCTTTGTATAGAAAATGAATATTTGTTTTATAAAAATCTTTTATATAAATACAAATCAGTGTGCATTATTTATGAAACAACCCTCGTCTCCTTCCACTTTTCTCAAACCAACCTAAACTCCTATCGCATCATTCATAAATCAATGTTGAATTAATACAACAATACTCATTTATATAAATACAAATCAGTGTGCAATATTTATGAAACAACCTTCACTTCGTTTTATCTCTCTCAAACCCACAAAACTCCTATCGCTAATTTAATAAATTTTTATATTATAAATCAATGTTATATTAAAACACATTGCTCATTAATATAAGCACTACATCTCAAAATTCACTGAAATGAGTCGATTTGACTCATCAGATGATTAAGCCCTTTGCTTGAAAAATAGTTGAGCACAAATTTACACAAAAGCCATTTTTAAATAAATAAACAGAGCAAACGAGTCAAAGTGGCTCAGTTCGTAAATTTAAATATTAATAAGCAGACATACAGTAACTTTTAGGAAACCATTTTGGAAGAGGTCTTGACAATTTGCTAAGCTAACACCTCGTGATAAGTTAGTGCCCAATATGACCAAAGGCTGGGAACGTGTACTAAAACAGGACTCAACTACAAGCAAGGAATTCATCAAACGTTACTCAGAATTTAAGATGCTTTTATACTGTATATACTATATATTTAGTAAAAAGAAACAACAAAATGTCTCCCTCAATTTGGCCAAAAGGAAAAACCATTCAAGCAAAAGAGAGAGTCTTTAATCTGCCAAATAGTTAACAGTAGTGCCCTCGTTTTTAAATAATTTAAATTTTAAAACTATTTGAAGTATTTGGAGAGGTGACGCATAAATTATCAACCCAGAGAGAGAGAACAACTAACAAACCACCCAAAAACCAAAATCGTGTGAAAATAACCTAATATACGACCGTCAAAAATTCTTTTCTTTCACCCAAACAAAAGATGACCCCTCTCCCCCAAAAGACCTAAACTAAACCTGATTAAAGTTGACGATGACAAAACAAGAAACAAAGAGACACCATTCCTCTGCAATCGAACAACAAGACAGATGTCATGAGTATCCAAAGGAACCGTTCACAATTATGTTTATCGCAATCAAATTCCAGTCTGTCTTTTTTTATGCGGTTAATGCCTCTCCCAAAACAAAATCATAAATGCAAATTGATAATACAATCAGAGGTACACTGAAGGAGTGACACAATCTAAAATCACCACAAAAACAAAACGCATAAAAGAAGACCTGGATATTTTGTGCAAAAACCAATCAGAATGGCGAGTCCGCATCATCAACAAGAAAAACATTTTCGTGCGAAAGAAAGAGAATCAATTGAACACAAACGTCTTTTTCTATTTTTTCCATACGCCAAGACAAAGGCATGATCTTATTGAATCATAAAAAAAAAGACAGAAAATGGTATCGGGATTCCCAACACTGCTAAATGGTGGAAAACGTGAAGGTCACGTCTGAACCAGGTACAGACAAGGCATCGACCTGAGAGTTTGCCCAGGCATAGCAGCCTCCTCTCATCAACCTAGGTTTATAACCACCGTTTGATCAATGACTTCTCCTACCCGGATGTTGATCCATTATCTTAGTTACCTACTCATTTCATTATTATGTACATTCCATCTGTCTACATAGTCCTCTTCATCTTCTCATTATTTTCTTTTTTCTGCAATACGTGGTCTTTGTCCACCGCCAGCTAAATCTATTCCAACCGTCTTCAAATAGAATTACACTCTCACAGACAATCTCTCTCTGTTTCAACTAGAAAGCTACAATAATTAGATTACCTTCTCATCCAGGTCCACAGGTGGTGTAGTTTGATTCAATCCCGAATCCCGTGGGCGTTTACAGGTGCACATTTCCCACCTTTTGGTACATGAAAAGAAAATACAGAAAAATTTTTATTTACCTCAATTTAACAACTTCAATGCGATTCTCAGACAATTTTCTAATCGTGTTCCAACCATTCTATTCAAGATGGCGGTTAAACAAGTAACGCACAAGCACCGTTTTAGCTGGAGGAACTTTTCAACAAAAAAATTATAATAATACCAAACTGACCTATCACAAATTTAATTTTACGCCAACGCTTGAATGCAACTATGTGAAATCGAGGAAGGGAAAAGTCCTCGAACCTAAAATAAAATCTAAAAACCTGCTCAGAAGGAAAACCTGATGTCGCAAAAAAAATCTCAAACCAGGTTTATGTCACAACTACAAAAAAAAATTTTTCGATTTTAATGAGAAACAAAAAAAATGATCTCAAGCCAGATCTTACAGTAAATGTGGTAAGTATGGGTTTTCCAGTCTGGGAAATTTCTTCACCTGTAAGATGCTTCCCTCAAAAGACAGACTTAGGCTCTTGTTTGAATAGTTAAGACTATAGCTGGAAGATTGCACCTGCACTCAAGACGAATAATTTTTTTTTGGGTTGTTAAGTTGGCACAGATGGAATCCACACACATGAGTTTTGCAAAAGGTCACCACGCCTTCCTTCCACTTTTTAAACATTTTGAAAATCATTTCCATAGTTATTAAACTAATTTAGGTTAATTTTACTCTGATGCATCCAACAAATTTTGTCTTCACCCTTAGCTACCTGAACGCCAATATGTACCCTTCAACTCAAAACCTAATCAAAATCGTTCTGCCCGGCTTTCCTGGAATTTGATCCAAAAAGTCTGCTTTTTCAAGATCAAACTAAAACAATTACACAAGGACACGTGAAATTAAGGGACCAATTTGCAAAAAAGAAACAAAAAAATTGCTCAGGGTCAGTACAGGTGGCTTGTTTTTGTCAAGAACCTCCAGCACCTGCTTCAGAATTATCATTTTGCTTCTGCAATAATTTAAACCGGTGAGGACGGGGGGGATAAAAAAGTTCAATGCAGCATAAAAATTGCAAAACAAAAAACGGTCTGCGGCGGAAGTCAAGGTACCTGGATCACGCATTCAAGAGTGACTAATTGCAAACTTGCTCAAATACTTTCCTACCAGACCCCATAATACAATTAGCAACAAAGCTCACTTTTAAAATAAAATCCTCAAACGCATATTCTGATACAGTTTATCATGTCCTTTCCCCTCACCAACAACAAAATTTCCAAATCTGAGATACAAAAGCCACCAGATTGGTTATAGATGAAAGTTATTTCTGACACTGCTAACTATTTTTGGTTATAAACTCAACCATGTTTGACAAAATCAAAAGAAAAATGTTAACACTATCAACCAGTCACAAATGGAGAAAGCTCAGATTGTAAATCAATATTCTTGTGAAGCAAATCAGTTTTGATTTCTCAAAGCAAGTCTGACTAATATGGCATCGCCATTTTCCAAAATGGTGCGTTTCTTTGTTCGCAAAAACTTTCTGTGCTGTCTCCATCTTGAAAATTATTTATGTACGACACAAAACCGGACGATGAAATAACAATCGATACATAACCTCAAATTGAAAACCATCAAAGACACAAAACACAATTTAGGTTACGCCAAACATTTTCCAACAAATTTAAACCTAAACAATCCACAAATTCATAAAAATTTTGTAAATTTATAACCTTAAACATCAAATTATTAATAAGACAAAACGTTTTCTCGCACTCACCAAACCAACTGCGTCGCATTTTGCAAAAACGATTTTGAACAAGCGCTTTCGATTTTGTTCAAATTTTTCTTCGTCGACTATGTCCGCCATTAAAATATTTCCATGAAAAAAAATTCACCAAATCATCGGGGATTTGCTGAGCAGGAAACCTATCCGTGAACACGGTTTGGCCATTGGTGAAAAGCCAATTTCCATTCTGCTGTACCACGTGGGCATCAAAACAAGTTGCCTCCCCGTACGTAAGGGTTAACTCGCTTGGGGGGTGGAGCAAAAAGCTTAAAATTTTCTTTGTGCGTCATCACTTTCGCTCAACCATTTGGCATCCATTTTTTTCCTACTACGTCTTATTTTTTTCTCTTCCTTCTCTCCTTTGGAATATTTAACAAATAACAACTTGAGGAAAAGTCAATTTGTGAATTAACTTCAAAACGTTCAACCAGGTTTGGTTAGAAACACTTTCCACGCAATTTCAATATGTGAATCCTCCTCAACCGAATATTAATATCAAATAATAGTATAAAAAACCCATCCAAACGATTTCTCAGCAAAATAAATGCTAAACATTATATCAAGACCGAAAGGGAAGCTTTCATTGCTGGAAATAATTTGGGAACAGGAAACAGTGACTAAGAACAGAAAACGAAACACTGCACCTGGACATTAAAATAAAAATCACTAATGAATATGGATAATTTTCCTTAATTACTCACCCACTGAACATCTGTCTCTGAGTCAAATTTTTGGCAATCCTATTAATTAATTTCAATCAGAAACCCCCAATAAAATGAAATTCTTGCAATCAGATCTTTGTCACCACCTGCAGGAGCTCATTGCCAAAACCAACTTTGGACTGCAACTTGACCTAACCGGCTGCAATATGGGTATCAGATTTTCACCAAAATAATTTTCAAAAAATTCAAAAGACCTTGAACTTGACTGCAGCAACATTGTAAATTTCAAGTAATTGACAAAATAAAAATTTTATAAAAAGAGATATAAATAAAGCTTCCAATTCTTTTTCCTTAATAGTATAACTTTGATTTTAAAGAAGTGGTGAGATAAATACAGTATTAGTTGCAAGGTTGTGGTGTATGATAAAGTTGAGAGCTTTTAAGCCAATTCCTCACTTAGTAATTTTCTATAGAACTCAGCAATGTCTTTTCAATTATTTTTGTTTTTGTATTAATATATAAAACTAAATATTTTAATATAAATTTAAGCGTCTTATGGTATATATATTAGTTTCAAAAATTAAAATGGATATCAGACATTTGACAGAGCTTTTAAGAATATTTCATTGATCAATATTTATACTAACACTTAACTCTTTAATAAATTCTCTGTATATTATACTCAACAAACCCCCTCCTAGCTATATATATATTAGAATCCCATTACACTTATCACCGGGTGACATATGAAATCAAATTTCCCACAAACTTTGTTTCATTTATAAAACAAAACGTTAATCTTAGTATATGTCTGATAAACCATATTATTCATGCCTAAATCATCACCATGTGGGGTGTTATATCTATGAAAACCACAACACTCGTGAGATTCTAGTACTTCTAACGTACAACCTTCGCACTCAAACAAAACAAAGTTATCAACACTACTACCCAATCACAAACAACAGAGAATGTGAAACGCGATCGGGAAAGGAAAGGAAGCAAACAGATATGGCAATGTCAACATAAAAAAACAAGAGTCATACACAACACACTCCAAATCAGCTATATATCATTTAAACATATCAATGAGAGTTTGATTCAAAATGAGTACCCTCCTCACCCGAAACGAGTGTCTGTAGCAAATACCAATCAACCACAGGACGGAATAATTAAAAACAACCACGTGAGAAATATAATAAATAAAACAAATAATAACGAAGATAAGACTAATTTTTATGAATAATCCAAAATTCATTAATAAAAATAACATTTTTCCCAGAAAAATCTTCCCGTGTGAGAGACTTAAACAATATTCACATGCGAAATAAAATTTTATATTGAATTTTCATTCAAACTATATCTGATCTTTATAACGATGTTTCCATTGTTCGACTAACAAGAGAAACTTGGCTGACTGCGAGTAATTATTTACTCTTTAAGTGGCCACTTATACGGGTGACACCACCGCAGCGGGGACTCCTTTAATAACTCACAATTTAAAGGAAAATAAATCCCACGAAAGAAAGCAGAGCCAAAATTATGCAGGCGTAACAATGAGACGTCATGTTGCGCTTTCCAAGTACTCATTTCAACTCATTCAACCGTCAATAGAGATTGTTAAATTTGAGAGAGTCAAAAGATAAACCCAGATTTTTCCTCCATCCCAATATGATTCTTGAAAAATCATTTTAATTGTACTCGAGCTTTGTCCTAAACAAAAAAACAAAACCAGAATAAAATCTTTAAGATATGATGTCTGCCTGCTACGACTTGTCTTGAGAGCCTATTTCCAGTCAACACTTGCTTCAACCAAACTAATCCGCTACTCCTTGGTACCAGACTCTTAAAAAACTTCAAAAGATTTTTAATAACCGGTCAAAACCTGGCTTTGTCGTTTTCTAACTTCAAATTAACAATTTACCAAAACCGGCGCCAATCAAGTTATCCGGTCTAGAAGAGAGAGAGAGAGAGAGCATGAATTATGAAAATCATCAAAAGTTTAAAAAACACTTCAATATCATACGACACCTTTAATGTCACGCCTGAGTAATTCACTTGCTTGTAATATTGTTACCCAACGCTCCTGATATCTTTTTAAAAATGAAATAAATCCCATCTCGGATCCCCAGTACACAACTTTTATATAAAAATTTCGTAGAATCTTTTTCAGACGAATTCGACGAGGTTTACGCCACTGATTTCAACTCGACAGTGCACTAAAAGTCTTCCTTTAAGACGC
The DNA here is from genome assembly GCA_016920875.1 of Columbicola columbae. Classification (NCBI taxonomy): domain Eukaryota; kingdom Metazoa; phylum Arthropoda; class Insecta; order Psocodea; family Philopteridae; genus Columbicola; species Columbicola columbae. The sequence goes on from JADMLL010000007.1 coordinate 8,358,492, forward strand.
CTCGTTTATATTGCGTGACCTCAAACGCTTCCTTTTTAAAAGATAACCAGATCTTACTTTTGTTGTCATAGGCCACGTAAGAGTTTAAAACGATTCTAATTTCGTTTAAATTCTATCGGGGGGGTTTGAAAAAATGGTTTTTGAGGGGGGCAACACCCGCGCAAAAACACATCCCAACCTATCCAAAAATCAAACAAAAAACTCTCAGACATCAAAAACTTAACAAAATCCCAGCCGACGATTTTTAAATTTTAATTCCACCAATTTTGCATGATATATCAAATAAATTAGACTTCATAGAATTATTTATGTTGTCCCTAACTAACTCAAAGTTATAAGTCACAATCAATTGTATACGCGGTTAGAACACGAGAACCAATGAGAAGATACAAAAACAAAACGAGTATAGCTTGCCGTACTTCGGTTTCTCTAGCAGTAACCTTATTAACATATGCATACTAATAAAAAAATACATCACAGATATCGTCATTAGCATTTTCTTCATCATAATTTAATTTGGATGCATGTAATAACCACTGGCCATTAAAAAGATTTAACTCTGTACTGGTAGACAGTTTTAAGGGACAGGAACAGATAATGGCTGCCACATCCAGATTTTAAATATAAGTTCACAGGACAAAAAAAATTTCATCTCACACATACCACTTTCTATATCGTTGTGACAAGTTTTATTGGCGAACCTCGTATAGTACGGTAAGGATTTCGCTTTGATTCGAACAAGGAACTTGCTTACAACCTAATGTTAGAGATATGTGTACAATCACCAGCTATCAGTCAGCAGTGTGAGATTGTGTTTCGTGACTCAAGTGTTTACTTACTCTGGGCAATCTCATAAGATAGTCTGTTGGGTTTTAGCAATGGACTATCGAACAAAGAAATAAGAAAGTCTAGTGTTTTGGTCCCGTGTGCATTATTTGAAAAGTTTATCCTTTGTTTAAAACTTCCTCTAATAGATAACAAAATCTGATTCATACGTTAAGTACCAAAATTTTCAGTTTGCGCAATGCCTAAGCCCAAAATCCTTACAAGCAAAACTCAAATTTTTTATAACCCTATCAACCCCTAAGGGTTAACTGTAGTATACATTCCCCGAGAAGCTCACGACTTTAAATATTTGAAAGGATCCTCTCTGAAGATTTATCGATTTTACTCTGTTGACTTCATTACCTACTGAACTAGTTTATAACTGACTTCCCGCCTTCTAATTTAAAGAATAATCCCGAGGAGAACAACAGCCGACAAAATCAATTCAAATTCCTGCAATTAAGATACCTAATACTTATATTAACAAACTACTAGTCACTACTATCAGTTTTTACTTAACCAAACTTAAATTTTGGTCATCGCACTAAAGCTCTAACTAATAACCAACAAATCGCATATGGTCCATGACCTCAGAAATAATATTAGCGACGGTTTTAATCTTTTAATTTTTTGGGTGTAACCGGAGGATTCGAACTCACGACCATTTGCGTCCAAGTCAGGAACTTAACCACCACACTACTCCTCCCACCATCAGAAATAATATTAAAACAGCAACATGTCACAAAGAAAATATATTTTAGAAGAGAGCATAGTACATAATGTACTATATACTTTTTCACTCTCATTATAAAATATAATTTTAAGGAAATCTCTAAGTATAATATGATCCCTAAGAAACTTACAAACTGTACCCGTGTTTTAATTGATTATATCATTCCTTCTCTATGTAGACAGTTAATATACAAAAATCCAAATTTAAAAATTTAAACGGACGACTGTCGAGAGGATTTCCTGTTGAAAGAATCCCAAATGAAAAGTTAAATATATTCAATCTAGAATTAAATGGTTTCTGTCCGGTTGATCAACGTCACCCACGGATGAAGTTTAAAAACTAATGTAATGTGTGGGAAGCCTCCTTCTGAGTATTTCCTTATCAAATTAGTTAAAACAATTACAAAAAGGCGTAAACCTTGTTTATTTCTAAAATCAGCTTTTAGAAAAGAAAAAAATTCAAGACAAAACTGAAGACGACAACAACAGCCTATAACCAAAAAACAATAGAATTTCCACCGAAAGGAAGATCATTAATGCGAGTATAGCGTCAACTTTTCTTCCTCGCCTTGACAAAAAAATAATTCCCTCACCGACTGACTATTCAGCAAAACAAAGAAAAACTCCAAACTTGTAAGAACTCTGGAAAGACCTTGGTTTTGTTTTTAAAAAACAAACAGAGTATTAAGAAATAGAAAGGATGGGCACACACAATCATCAAATGCTAAGTTGCCTCACCAACAAAAGACTGGTAAATTAGCTGAGCGACTCCAACAACCATACCTAAGAAAATTTTTAACAATGACTCCAGTCACGGTTATGCGTATATCCAAGCTATCACTTCCTAAAAATTTTTTTTTCCTATTTTGAGAAGTGGAAGAGTCAGCTGTGGTACATCCGGGAAACCAATACAAAAGCTTTTCCCTCTCCTAAACCAATTATAATTTATTTAAAATAAATTTTGTTCATATTATATATTATTATAGAATTGTATTTATTTTTTCTATCCCAGTTCTTTGAACTATATTGGATATATAGATGTCTGATATTGGGGATTCTTTCAAACTTAAAATATTTTCCTAAGTTCTGCCAACATCTCAACCGCACACATTTTATACAATAAACATAACACTATCAGATATTTCATCTTAAAATCGACAAAGCTCGACAAAACAAAAATGGTGCCATTAGCCATTATACGCTCACTTCACACTCTAATCGTCTAACAAACGACTGAAATCGAAGGTGAGTATGTGTGACGTACAAGTCCGGGTCAACTACACCAAACTACAAGGTAGGTCAACATCGGTACGAAGCTGCACTAACTTCACTAACTCTTCCTTCGGCTTTATTCTCTATAAATCCCGACAAATATAACTGACTAGATAAAACAGATCCAACAATAATTCCCACTCCTGTTGGTCTCTTTCAACCGACCACTCAATTTTTTCTTCAAGAAACAGAAATAATCGAGATCAATGACTCGAGGAAACCAGAAAACGTATCGGTAACGACTACCATCGATAATAATTCCGTTATTTTAACTCCGATGTCATTTTATGGAACCGATTCCATGCTCTCAACCCAATAACATTTCCCAACAAAGTGCGGTTATACCAAACACCAATTTTTATCTATTAGATAAGCACAGAACTTTCAAATAAGAACTCGTTCAGTAAAGTATTACACAAAATGACACAACACCGAGTCGACAGACAAAAACTACTGTGTCACAAAAACAACTACAAATAAATAACTCGTCTTATTTTATTTTAACTAACTCATAACCACACTCACCAAGTTTTTAATTTATATTTAAATAATCTCAACCTCTTCAAATGTCATAGAGAAAAAATAAAATTTCACGAGTGCTAACTTCCTATTTTTAAATCTCTTTGTTCGACGACTCACCCTAGCCCCACGTCACAATCCTCGGTTAGTCTGTCTACCTTCCCATCATACACAAACTTATCACACAAACTCTTCACGATATTTAAAACAGTTACTGAAAATTTATTATACACACGTCAATCAAAGCTTCAGGTATAGGAAATTAACAGGAAAACCTTTAAAAGGAGTGCAGCTGTTGGTAGCTGGCAGACAATGCGGGTCAAAGTAGATAACTGTTCATCCTTGCTACTGTTTTGACGGAACGTTTCGAATTATTATTTCGATTTAAAAAAAAAAAGAAAGAAAGAAATCCAATTTCAAAACAGCGAAAAATAAAATTGCTCTATAAGTTAAAAAAATGACGCTTCAGATATTCAAATATCCGTTTCCAATTACGCCATACTGTGAAAGAAATTTTACGTTTCGACATTTTCTAAATAACGAGCCTAAATACCAAGATAACAATTTTCGCAGGTCGGGTATCATTATGCGAGAACCTTATTTGAAGACAAATCCAAGCGTTAACATTTTTTTTTAAATTTCTAATTAAATCGAAAAAGGAAATTGCTAACTTTTACCGTCATTAACAAGAACACAGAATTTTTAAAACTACTCAAAAAATTAACTACAAACTACAAATCCGCGGGCTAAAAAAAAATCGCAAATATTTAAAATTAAATTACCTGTACTAAATTCCAAAAACTAAAATTAATATCACCGGACAAAGACAAAAATCACAAAGAACAAAAAAAAATTTTTTCAACTCCGCGAGCGAACGCCGAATGAATGAAGACCGAATCATATGTTTGAGACTTGCCGACTGTGGGTTCTCGTGGCGAGGTCAAAATCCTGTAAAGAGTGGGATGCGAAGAGGCCACGCCCACCACGTCGGTTACCATGGTTACATCGATTCTCTGTCTGCTGCCACTTGTTTATAGCAGACGACAACTCGTCACCCAATCAAAATCCAGTGTTGTCGTTCACGTGCGACTTTTTAATAATAAAAATTTCATCGTCATTTTTCATGTAATCGTATGCGTGTCAATGTGCGTTTCGACTAATCAACTTCTAACATAGTTTCCGATTTTATAAATAAATAAATAACGTTGGCAAAATTTATTATGTTTCTTATTTATTTGTAGGATGAGGTGATTTTGGACATATCCGATATCGTGATTCCTCGAATTGGGCTATTCGAACCTGACCACCTCGATTCTGATTAACTTATTAACTAAGTCTATAAATGGCCGAATGGTTCGATTATAATTTGATGATTTATACTTCCAATACTAATTATATTTTTGTAATAATTTCACTAAGTAATGCAATATTACTCATTACAAGTTCATCAACGATCAGAGTCTTTTTATTCCATTGTTGCTGTTAAGGTCCCAGAAGACCAATCAATGAAGCCAATACTTTCCAGAAGTCCTTGGCGTCGTTTTTGACTATTCGTTGAATACCTGCCTCTTTGTGTGTTAATCTTCATCAGCAAGGAGGAGAGGTGGTAATGCTGTCATTCTATAGTCTCCTTTCTTGGTTGTCCTTGTCGGGGTTGTTCGTCGTGTTGTTTTATTTCCAGAACTCGTCAACAGAAGTTTTGGGAAGATCTGCCACTTCTGTGAGTCCACTATGTCGAAAATTGTAAAGGTTTTCTGAAATTCTGGTCTTAGCAAAGTTTTGACCGGATACGGACACCGATCTCATCTTCAGTAGTCGCAGACTGTTGTGTCTCTCAATGCGCACGATCAGAACCTAATTTAGGGACAACCAACCACCACAGTAAAAACAACCCCCAAACCGAACAAAGCCAGGTTGGGTAAATTCAACCAATCAAAACCCTCAATTAACACTCAATTAGGATTTGTACAAGTCTTATGATTAATAAGAATCAGAAAGAGAAAGAAATTAATTCATAAATTGTGTGATTTTTCAGTAAACAGGTAAAAACTGCCAAGGTCGCGAAGAACAAGCAGCAACTGTTGAGTTTGAGGAACACGACCAGACAGACAGACCCTCTTTATGATATATCAAAATCCGAAACCCTATTCTGGCATGAGGGTGTCTTAGTTTGTGTGCGACGTTGCCGCTTCCCATCCCATCTATTCTATTTATACTATTTGGATAAGATTTAAAAATACCACGTTTATTATTACTTCAACAAAGGTTGTTGTTCATTCTCGAAAAACTCACCTCTTCCTCGCTGTTGTCTCACTCAAAGCCAAAAACCGTCAGAGATTCTCACAGTTGATTCAAAGCCTACGAAATTTCAATTTCCCTGAACATCTATCACGATTCCAAATTTCAAACCACTTCCTCCTTGTTTGAATCTCTACATTTTCTCAGAGTAGTAGAAACGATACACACTGACAGTTAATTTATGGACTGAGTCATTTTGACTCACTCAAAATCTACTGCTATATACTAACCCTTCAATTTTGGTAGTACTAAGCTATTTACAACTTCTCGTCCAGACAATTAACATTTAAGGACCGAAGAGAAAACTAAAACAAACTTGCGGATTGAGCCAAACTGACTCATTTAAAACTTTATTGCTAAACACAGAAATTAATTAAATATCTGACGTAGTTTTTGGTTAATTTAAGTACTGAACTTTTTGTAGAAAAATGTTTAATTTTGTAATGCGAGTCAAACTGGCTCTCGATTGACAAATGTTACTTCGAATATTTTTCCTTTACATCTGAAATGCGATTCAAAATTTTGGAAAACTTTCAGAGTCGTTCTAGACCCTTTTAAAAGAGTTGCTTCACACTGAGAAATCTGGCGACATTGCCAGAGACTCAGCCCAAGTCTTTATTTATCATTTTAACACTTAATTCATCTTCTTCTTCTTCTTCCTCGAAGTTTGAAGTGAAACATAAATTATTTTAAAATTACTACGGTACTTTAGTTTTACAAAAACATTATAAACTTTAAAATTGACTACCGTTGATTATAACCCTAAACGCAATTTGACTCTTAAAAGCTCCCCCAAATGAGTCAAATCAGTTTACTTTACCGGGTCACCGGTGGGTCATGGCACTACGGGGCCGTTTTCACACAACTCTCAACCATTGTTTGAGTAATCAGTGAAGATAGCCATTCAACTAACAATCCTATAGATAGTCTATACCCTTGGTACTCAAACTCCAACCCACAAAGCTCTACTGAGTGGCTCAGTGGCCCAATGGAAACCGACTGAGTGAAAATTTGTGAAAGGTCGATTGCTCATTGTCAAGTCTATCGCCATTTTTATATGTTTCAGGCTTCTTTATCAATTACTTCATCATCAATTTTCAAGCGAACGTCTGAACGTCCCGCCGAGCGAACGTTTTTGTAACAGCCAGTCGCAATGGTCACAATGGAAATTTGGCCCGGGAATGAAAAAGCAGTACCAAGGATCTATGGTCTTTATATACACTCAAAAAATTTCAAGAAATACAGTACAACCTCTCATAACGAGTTTAATTCGCTTCGGAGTTTTACTCGTAATGCGAAACAATTTTTCCATATAAAACAGAATAATGCGTTCCAGGCCGAAAATAGACCTAAAAATTATTTTTAGCACTTAGACAAAGAAAAGGAGTAGCTAAGAAGCTGAAGAATGTGAAAATGAAAGAATTTTGGGTGGTAGTGAAGAAAATAAGACAGATACAGAAAGATTTAACTTCGAATCTACCCCGATTCGGAACTCGGAGTATATTCTGTAGCTGTCGGGGGATCCCCATATAAATGTCGCCAAAAATTGCTCGTTATGCGAATTCCTCGCTATGAGAGGGACTCGTTGTGAGAGGTTCGACTGTATTAACATTTTACTTACTAGTTCTTGCAATATAAATCTCATCTCTACCCCTACAAAGCGTTTTTTCTCTAGCTGTCGGGGGATTCCCCATGTACATGTCGCACAAAATTTCTCGTTATGAGAGGCATTTATTTTGCAATTTATATTACTCGTTATACGAATTTCTCGCTATGAGAGGTTCCACTGTACAAATTAAAACCACAGAATAAACGAATTTGAGGGGAAACGATTCGTCTTTGAGCAATTGCAATGGCCCATACACCGAAATTCGTTAGCAAAAACGCAATAAAATAAATCCATGAGACTTCCTCCATTTTTTTTCTATAATAATAAATAAAAAATAATTAAGTTAAAAACCTCAAACATGTAAACCTTTTTTTATATAAATAATTACGTGATAAATGCGCTTCGTTTTCATTAGGCGATAAAAAATACAATTTATTTTTTTTTAATTAAAGGAAAGAACTACAACAGAAAGGAATAACATCAAACCAACTGAATAATTTCTTTTTAATTTTAAAACTCGGCGAGAGACATGCGGGTAAATAAACTCAAACCAAAGAAATAATTACATCCGATTAATAAAAATCATTTAACACGATTTTCATTGCTTCAATTATCAACTATTTATTTTGTAATTTTAATTTGTACTTTCAATTTTAATTTAGTGGTTATGGGAACCACCCCCTCCCCCGTTTCCCTTTTTATTAACGATTCCGCTTTTATTTTATTTAAATAAATGACTTCATGTTCTATTAATTGAATATCAATGTCATAATTATAGACATTATTACTTCTTTATCAATTCCAACCGATAACTTCAAATTTCAATTTAATTTATTTTCTTCGTCTTTTATTAAAATTTGTTTCCTCCATTTTGCTTCTCCGATTAACGTCCTGGTCTGGTCTCCAGGTGCTTTTGTTATACTACAGTCCTATTCTCCCACAGTACCTTTAATTTCATGTCTATCTTTATTCTATTTTTTATCTATTTTTATCTATTCTATTTTTTATTATAGATATCTATCTTTAATAGTAACAAAAAAGTATTGCACCATATTCTTTATCTTGAATTATATTTATTATCTTTTCTATCTTATCTAGGGATCTAGATTATCTTCTTTATTATCTATCTTTAATAGGGACTAATTGACTCTATTTATATCCAAACTCCCGCTTTATTATTGCTGATGGAAACGACCACACAATGCACGCCAACTACACTGAAGTTGAACTGCGACATTTTTATCTATCTCCCTTTATCTGTAATAATATATTTCTAGAAGTAGTAGGCAGTGAAGTATGTGCTTTCCTGGATGCTTGGGTGGTAGGAAGAATTGAAAAGTCACCTTAAAGACTATCAACGCCAGCAGAGTTAGTGTCAGCTTCTTTAGACAAACCTACAGGTAGCAGATAACGGGGAACATGAAAAATGAGTTGATGACTAGGTACAACAGTTTGTTTCAAAACTCTACCGAATCTGAGTCATCGCTTTCTACTACTACAAAAAGTCAACTGACACTATGTGTCAATGTTAATAGGGCAAACATACCATATTAAAGGAAACCTTCAAAGTAGCACACCGAACGAAGTAACAAGAGTTGAAAAATTGTCATAGGTTAAGAGAAGGTTAAAAAGGATCAAAGGTCAACGGGCGGGTCAAGGTCAAAAATAACCTGAAAGGGCTCAAGGCCGGGAATGGAATGTTCAAATCAATTCAAATTTCCAAAATTGGGAAAATTTTGTAAAAAATTTTGGAAACATGGAAACAATTTCTTCCCCCGAAACTAATCACAAAGTAAAAACCGTAACACTTGTCGACTCAAAAGCAAAAACAAAATCAATAAAACGAGTGTGGGGGCAATTTCTCTTAAGCTTAACTTTCAGTTAGATAATAATTATTCATTCAGATAAAATTAACTACTTTTTTATATAGCCCCATAAAGTAAATTATAGCGTTTGAAATACTGAACATTCACAAGGTACCTTATCTGCATTAAGGACTAGATAACGACAAAATCGACTCGTTATACTAACAATATTTTACAGTGACAACCGACGACACACATTGCACATATTGATGGCCTCAAATAAAATCAGCAAAACAGAAGATGGCTCCCACCGTCCAGTTCTCAATCAGGCTTTTACATTAGGGCAACACAAAAATTATTTTCCAACTTTTATTAGAAAATCATGCTCTTTATCATTTTATTTGATAGATATAATTATATACTTGTAAAAATTTTACAAACGAAAAATTTTAAATCCTCTTTGAAAGATACGATTTCAACTTTTTTGTAATTTCAATAAATTGATTAAAAGTTTACCGCGTTTATAAATACGTCCGTTTGTTCGCATTGTACTTGAACTGGCCTCAACCCAAAGGCCTTTCCCATTTGGCCCATGTCCAAAAAAAGTTTGCTGACCCCATGTTCTGGAGAGTATAGTGTATAATCAATCAGCTAAATTTAGGATTGGTGTACACAATAAAATTAACAAAATTTTTTTTGGGAAAGTTGAGGGGGGGTTAAATGGATTTATATTTATATTTTCATTTTATTTTGCGTAGTCAGTGCTTTTTTGAAAACCAAAGAAACTTGATGCAGTCTCTAAAAGGGATATAAATCAATTTCGGTACCCAGAAACTAACAAAAAGTTTTCTACCACCTTCCTCCCGGCTTAAATTTCTCAAATTTGAAATCCAAACACTCTGACACAAGCTTTATTGATTATTTAATTTAATTTTAATTTATTAATTTTTACTACTACTTTAATTTATTAATTATTACTACAATCAGTATATATTCAAGTATCATTTTACGCGAATAGTGGGAACCGCTAAATGTCATACTATCACTGAACAGAGAATTGTAATCAGAAAGGTCTTAAAGCTAGAACAGTATACATAAGCTTCTAATTACGCATAAAACAAGACCCCACAGCGCAATTAATGAAAAATAAATATCAAGAAATATTTAGGAATCCATCAAAGCGTGCATAACTTATGAAAGAAATACGAGTTCAAAGACGTTCGCAAAAAAGGCGCACAAAACGACACCTGACCTGTACATAAATTTTTTGAAATCTGAAATCAAAATTGTCATCTTATCCAATGAGAACACCGAAAAAAGAGTTCGTTAATTAAAGAGCCTCCCCATTTTCATCCAAACATACTTTTTCATTCACATTGCATGTTCTCTAAGAGTATATTAATAAATCAATTAAAGTTGTATAATTGTAAAAGACACGAAAAAAAAAATCTATGATAGATATTAATGAGCATTTCCGACGATCGTTATTCTTCTTTTTTTTCGTTTTAATAAGACCACTTTACAATTCATTCAACGATTTTATAGTAATTAAAAACAAAAAGACAAGGAAAAGTCAAAAAGAGACAAGCGATGGCCGTAACGTCGCCGCGCCAACGTACTCAACCAATGAACGCGATCCAGTCTTTTGTGTTATGAAAGCTGGAAATGGAGGAAAAAGTAAAACAGTGACCATGAAGCCATAAATAAAAACTTCAAAGGACGACCCGAAACTGGAGTATATCCAGAACAAAAATTAATTTGATGATTTAATTATCACAATATTATAGGCTCAGACTGTTTCTTGGGTGTCACAGTTCGGTCTTCGTCCAAGAAATTGTCTTTCTTGTCACCTCTCGAACTAAAATCTATTTTTAAGACAAAAAAGTAATAACTGCTTAACCAATAGACAGAAGATCGTTACTTCGGAGACAAAGACACCACCTGCCCATGAGGTCACGTGACTGTGTTCTAGTGAACAAACCAACTTAGTCTCAAGAGATGGTTTTCAACAACTGACCCGTGCACAACTCAACCTCTCGACTACCAGGTGACACCCAGTGGACATCTAAAACGGTTCATCAGGAAAATTTGTTAGTCTGTACACACACATCTCACTATACTCTGATATACAACGAAGACTATAATTAAGTCAAATAATTAAACACCGTGTCCAAACCAGAAACGCGTAAAAACAATCCTTTCATTGATTCGCATTCGGTAACCTCGATTTATTCAAAAAGCTTCTAAGATAGTCTTAAAGTTCATTCCGAACCACGCAGGCTCAAAAAGAACAGCAAGATATAAAAAGCATTCTCAATTTTCATACAAACTAATCTTTAACTCGAATCGATAATCAAAGTTACTTACACGATTCGAATGACTGTTCTTCACGAAACTACCTCGAGACCTCATTTCGGTCCTGTTCGGACAATTTGCAATTCAAAAGTGCACTGCCCTAGAGCAACCTTAAACTTTTGAGACGTCACCCTCGAAGAATTGCACTGTTCAGGTTTCCTTTTCTTAAATTATCTTAAATCTACCCACTTCGTTATTTGTGGACTTGTACAATAAATAATTTTCATACCATCTTAATGTGATCATAATTATTTTAATTATTACCATTTGTTAAAGCCTCCACAACTATACACCCGTTTCAAATCAATAAAATTTATTTATTTACTATAAAAAATTATTTAAATAAAAATATTTCAGGTATTTTGAATCGATACCTTTCTCTTTGAGAGACAAGTTGTCTTTGATCAGCACTAAATGTCAACCCATTTCAAGCGTACTAGGAATGAGTGTGCTTAATGAGCTTCTCTGAGGCTTTAACTAGAAATAGTTTAGAGCCCTTTCACATTGTTCTAGAAATTTTAAAAAATTAATTTGACTAACATAATAGAGCTAAGTGAAATTATACCCATTTAAATAAATTTCTATGTATTGATACAATTTGCGCGTTGCCAATTTCCAAAAAATACTTAGGAGTGCTGACAGGTTTAAACTTGCTTTCTTAGTAATGGGCTTCAATCAATTTTGCTAAGAAGTCAACTGTCTTAGAAGCTTGGTCAATATCCTTTTGCTTCGATTTTTTTCTTTTGACTTTTAGTTTCTGTTTCCTCTTAAATGTTGGTATTGTGTTACTAAATGACCTATAAGTACAACTTAATTCCATTTCTCTTTCTTCTGGTGTTTTCTGTCAATATTCTGACTATGTTCTGTCTTTCGTTCATTTTGTTTCTGTTTTCAGTTTTGGTTTGTCTTGAAAACTTGTGTTTTCTACTTTCTTCTTCAGGGTGTATTGTATGTCGTTTGTTGTGACCGTTCTCTTAGCTTCCACGAATCAAGCAGGCTGTTTTTATGTTAAGGAAGAGTTTCAACACCTGGTTGGTCAGTCTTCCAGAGTACATTCTCACCAGGTATAAGTTTTTATAATTTATTCCCAAAGCAAACCTTTCTTTACTATCTCTTCAACATTTTCCTCATCTTCTCTCCTCCTACGCCCTTCTACTACACTTTCTCCAGACTAAATTCTCATCATCTTCTATCCCCGATTCTGAACTAAGAGTGTTTCCTTCACAAAACCCAACCCACTACACCTAAAAAGCTCCAAGTACTAGAAGATGGTAGTTAATCAAGACATAGACAAAACGTTTTATAATAATAACATTAAACCATCCATTCGATTTAATTTTCAACCATTTTCCTACCAGTCAAACTTGCTAACATCACTAACAAATTGGTATACAGTCCGCAAGTGTCCATCTTTCAAAAACAGAACTCTCACATACAATCGAGAAACTTCATGCAGTCTTCACGACAAACTATACCTCACATTATCAGCTGTTTTAATTTTCATCTTTCAAAAACTGAAATATGATCCCGTTTGGCCTAATTCTCATTCGGTTCCTTAACCACTCTTATTTATTTATTTCTTCTTATTTTATACAAAAACGACATTCTTGCTTACGAGTTTATCTCTAAACATTACCACGTATACGCGAATAAACACATACGTTAAACGACTGCTAATTTTTATAGTGTTTTTCCCCTTCGAATGGCTCCCAGGTTTTTGAACTCTAATTTCTTTTAATGGTAAGAATTTCAGGTTTTGAGGTTTGATAAAGGTTTCATCGTGAGACGTGAAAATAACCAAGCCAATTATCAGGCTTGTGACACTACATGACCTCCAGACTTTTTAATGAAAACTCAAAGTTGATTTTCAAAAAAAAAATTCTTTCCGGTTTCCGCAACCGCCTTCTATAAGTAAATAATTTCAAAATGGGACAAGCGAGTACGTTTAGAGTAAAAAGAATTCATGAAACTAACTTCGAAATATTTTCTCGTGCTGTCATCTGGTAAACTTGATTCCAAGATGAATAATAATTTTTCAACGCCACGATGAATCGTGTCGAGCTTTTATCTCGAATAGAGATGGAAACTGGTAAGTAACTTGGGTCGCCTTTTAAGGTGAAGAAACGTTTCACAAAAAAAGAGGGAAAAAATCTGGTTTGAAATTTAGGAGAGTAAAAGAGAAAAAAAAAATCAGAGTTTGTGTTTAAGGAGATAAAAGTTGGAGGTAATAAATGCTATGTCATGGTTGAATCAAGGTTTGTCATTCGACTTCGCCCCCTTTTGTAATTAATTTAACTTTGTAGACGTGGCGACAAAAATATCTCTACAAAAACAATACTTCTGCCAAAAGTTTATTTCAACAAAGTTACCAACACTAACAACATCAGAGTTATAACTTACTCACTAACAAAACCAGAAAGACAGAGCTGTGACCATACAACACTAAAACCAATAAAAATTGCAAGGGTTTGGTAACAAACATGGCTACCAGAACCTACATATAGTTTCAATACCTAGTCAAGTACTTATCCAAATACTGAAAATGTGTCAAAACAAAATATCATACCTAACAGTAGTAGAAACTGTTACTTCTCCCAAAACCTAATTAATATTCCTCATTGGAGAAAGTTGTCACTTTGTCATTCACTATCCTACTAAGTTGGCGAACAATAAGATCAAAGTTCGTTCATTCATGCAGAATTATGCGTCATGCTAACACCACGAGTCGCAATGACAAATTTTTGACTACTAAATGGCGGCCATATTGTTTTAAAAACAGAACAACAACAATAAAGCTAAAGATTAGGCTGAACTAAGATACTCAGACAATATGAGAGGAACTGAAGTTGATGTATCAGTAGTCAAGAGTATCTTCAGGTTTTCCATGACCTATTTTAAGATACATAAGCAATACACAAAATTATTGATTAATAAATTTAGTCCAAAATAAATTTTTCTCTTCAACTGTGACAATTTCACAAAAGGAATTGAGGACCTGCTACACACAAAAATGATCCACCATGTTTTGTCAAACAGCAACACCACAAAATGTCTTGTCTCAGAACAAAGGATTAAATCAAGAGCAGTAAACAAAATCAATAGATAAATCTATACACACACAAACACTTTTGGCTTTATCAATCAGCTTAAATAACATTTTAATAGATAAATCTCTTAGGAAAAGTTCTTTCATTCAAATCCACCATTACAAAACTATGAAGTTTCGTGACCTTTAAATAAATTGTAGTGATTCCTTATTGTAGTGAAAAACGAAGGCGAAGAAAAGAGCATGAATCAATCGTTACGGGTGAAAGGAGGATGTCCCCACTCTTCTTACAAAGACAAATTTTTCGAAATACAAAAATATTTTAATTACTCCCACCGTAGCAACAATGAGTCACACGAGTTCATCGACATAAATAGCATTCAAACAGGCTTATGGTCACTAAAATTGTGCAATAATCATCATCAGGAGACCGATTTATACGAATACAGAAAAGAAAAGGCAAGAATCAAACATTTTTATCCATAAAAAGGACCCATTTTCTAAATCTAAAAGCCTCATATATAAAACTGACTAAAATCACTCGTACCTGACATGGAGGTAGAAACACTCACGCAAAATACCAAAGATACAAAAATAGGTTTAAAAAAAATTAATATTCTTACCGAATGCATCGTAGACATCAACCATCACTGGATGAAGGAGAAGAAGAAGAAGAAGAAAAAGCCGCTCGTGATTTCAGCAAGGCGAAACTTGAATCTCAAGAACCAGGCATTAGATAAAGAAAAGTTTGTCGCGAGTTAGTGACGAAAAATTAATTTAGAAAAAAAAAGTACCGGTATAACTAAACTAACAAACTTGAGAATTGTTAAAGAAAAAAACTTGTGGCTGGGAAAAAGACGAATTTTCCCAATTTAGATGATGTTTCACCAAGTCTAAGTTAACTAAATAAGACTGTTGACTTTCAAACACAGACTACCCGGTTTTGTTGCTATGGGCGGTCAGCTGAACGTCTGCGACGATATGCCCTGTACAAGAGCGCGCTTCGTGGCGACTCCCTCAAATAATAAAGGCTTGGTTTCAAGGGTTTTCCGCTAGGAGCAGCACAAGCGATATCCGGTCATGACGTTCTAGAAAACCTAACCTCACTTTTAAACTCGACTAAAATTTCAAAATAAATTTAACTTCTTTCACGAACGAACTAGAATTCCATATCCGTCCACACTTTTTTAATATCTTCTGCTTCTTCGGATTCAAAATATCTCAATGAGGTACTTGTACATAAATAAAATCGATAAGACTAATTTCATGTTACTCTTAATCATTAGACTGACGTATGGGTAAAAACACAATTATCAGCCGAATTGGTCAGCCAATGACTCAAGGTTTTTTTTGAATAACACCTCAAATTCATTGAAAGTTCCCAAGGATGCAGAATGCACTCACTTAGGGTTAAGTGAAACAATGAATCACGAATGAGCTAAAACTTTCCATCCAAACGATAACTAAAAAGGCGTAATAAATGTGATTTTGTTTACAGCATACAACTCAATTTCAACTACATTTCTACGATAATGAAATAGATTGGGGCTCTGTGCCAAATCTGTCTTCTGCTGTAGCATAAAAAATGAGTAAAATAGAAAGACTTCTTGATAGGAGAAATATCCAAATATTGTTTATGTCTCAAGTAAGCCCAAAAGATTTTTTCTGTCTGTCTTTCTTAATCGCCCTTTTACTTACTTGATAATATGTATTTCAGTGTCGAAATATAACAAAAAAACCCAGGAACATGATTGGGCCAGCTGATCCCATTTCCAACCTTCATCCAATAAAATATGTCAAGCCAGAGAATGAAACACAGCTAGAACAAAAGTTACGAGAACATTCTGAAGAACTTCAAGCTTGGAATAAAGAATTTTGGACAAGGCATAATTCAAATTTCATACAGAGAAAAAGAGACTTTGAAAGTGATAAATTAAAGAGTATGAAAGCTTCAGACAATCAAATCATTAATGCTGATGAAATGTCTGTGTTTTATAAGCAAATCCTTGATGAGAATTGGAAGACACATTTAAATTATCTTTTCATGTGGTATAGAAAGACATTTTATGTGACTTTTTTACAATTTCAAGTATTTATTCAAAAACTACTTAAGAAAAGTTAACAGTGATGTGTTTGTATGTGTTTATTCCCTAGAAATAGAATGTGCATTGATGATTTCTGTAGAAAAAATTAATTGGTTTAACTAAATAATCTGTTATTGTTCGTTGAATTAGTTTAAATCTGAGCAACAAATGTTGTAAATAATGTGAATGTCAAAATAATAGTTAAATAAAATGATTAGTTCGAGAATATACATTTGTTAAAGTTATTCCCATATGGCAGACATTGTCGTAGGAGATTAACACCTATAGAATGAAACATTCCTAAGAATTTCTGGTTGGGAATAATCAATTTTTGGATAAAGCACAATACAAGATCCACATAAAGAAAAAGACAACTTAGAAATAGTTGTATAAAAATATAAGAACTTCTGGCAATCAAATTCTTGATGACAATTGTAATAAAACTATCAGGAAGACGTAAAACTTGAAATTAACAGTTCAGCAAAAGTGTGGTGACAAACAAAACAGACGAGGCTAACAAACTCAAAGAAAAATAATTAATAAAAAAAATTTCACCATTTATTTTAAAAATATTTGTTGAAAACAGCAAAATACAGATATACATAATATTCTTGACATTTAAAAACACTTATGACTAAAAAATAGACATAAATTAAATACAAATTACAGGTGGAAGTGATTTCTTTCTTATTTTGTTTAACAGCTTTGTGACTAAAATAAAGAAAGCATTTAGACATGAGGAAATATAAAAGAAGACAGAAGAGGTGTAAAAGAAAATAAAAGAACTGAATTTAAGTAAAGACCAATTTAAAAAATTTCTGCTTTTATTTTCCCTCAAAATTATGAAAATACATTTAAAAAATCATTAATCAACAATACTGGAAGAGTTTTTAATAAATAAATAAAGGAAAATAAATTTTTTTCTGTCCTGCATAGAAAAACTTGTGACTGAAAATTGCAAAAAGCTGTTACACAATTACAGAAAATGGTAGAGCACAGCATTTGGCATACCAAATTTTCCTGCTTATTTATTATAAATGCTACAAATATAATGAGAAATATCTTCATTACATATCATAATTGTTTTAATAATTAAATAGTATATATATATAAATTATAAGTCTACATTAAAAGTTAATAGACCGTTAATTATTGTCATAGTTCCTTTTTCACAATTTTTTTTACATTACAATAAAACAACAAAAAATTAATTATTTATGATAATTTGACTGGTTTGTTTTCGAAGAATTATAAATGTGTAAATTTATAACGAGAGCCATTTACAAAACGCTTATTAAGCTGTCATGTGTTTTTATTTTAAAAGAGACCCCAAATATCATGTTATGTGCATTTTTTACTTTTTAGAAGACATCATTTTGAAATTTGCCATGGCTTGGGTGGAAATATCGTCTTATTTATTAATGGAAGTGATTAACTTCTCTGGAATGTTTGTTAATTACAAATTTTAATTAATAATAAAATTCAGTCTCAAAAAATTTAAATGTTTTTTATTATTTCATCCTGGGAAATTGCTAATTTACAGCCCTGTCTCTTTTTATTGTACTTTAAAACAGAGGTCTCCAAACTTAGTCTGAGTTTCCTATACCAAGGGTAAAGACCTTAGGTTCAAGGTTTAAAGATTACATTGATTAAAGATCAGATTAAATGATGACAATTTGAAACTGTTCTTGTTACTTTCCACTTGTAGATTTGATCCACAAGACCAAATAGCTCACAGATGATAATTACTGATATATATCTCATATTCTAATTATAATTTTTTATTCCATCACAAAAATTAACAAAACTTTGAAAGGTTGTACGCAAAACCACATTTTATGACAGTTAAATAGTTCTTCAGTAAATATATCTCTTTATAGTTTTAAATGACTTACTTTCAGTTCAAATCACTTAAGAGGATGGGTTTCAGACCAGTTTGCAGCCCTCAGCTGTGTATAAAGGACCAAAATTTAAATTTAATATATACCATCATTAACAGGTAGCTTCTTAAGCAGACTTTATAAAAGGGTGAGTTCAGTAGAAGACTATAAATTAACTTCCAACTCAAATTCAAGTCAAAAACAGACTGTAAATTAGAATACCTAATGAAATTAATCAAATAATTTACAAAACATTAACAAAAAGAAAATTTACAAATTATTTGGTATGAATCGGTAAACAAAATAAATTTCAGATATTTGGTAAATGCAATAACCAACAAAAATCAAAATTCTCAGACTACATGACAATCAAACTTCTTTGGAATTATTTATTTAAAAAGATGACCTTAAATTAAATTTAATATAACAAATTTAATTCTTTTTCTTTAAATAAATTACTCTTCCATCGTTTTATTTAAAAATAAAAATAAAACCGCTGTCAATCAAAAGAATTTGACTGAGAGAATTTATAAAACTAAAAACAATAACTACAATACAGTACACAGTAAGTGACAATAAATTTAAAACAGGTAAGAGTTACAGAAAGTTAGGTACAGAATGAATTGCTGTTGTTGTCAATATCCGAATCAAAATCGAAAATTTTTTTCCGGGTATGACTCAAAGTAGAATTTATAAAACTTTCGGGCATTTGCATGATGCACTTTGCATGACTTTCATTTCGTGGAAAATGGTGATTTTAGCATGAATCAATAAAAACCTTCTTTGTCAGATTCATGTAAAGGTTAAAGGTTATCCTGTCTCAGAAGGAACACATAATGCGACAAAAATCGCGTCTTTCGATTAACTGCAATTCATCATAAATTTTTAATTACCTGAATATAAATAATATTATTCGTCGATCAAGGATACATATTTATGTCCTATCCTTAGCTCTTTAGACACTGATAACAGAAACGTTGATACACTGATTAATAAAATGATGGAAGTAATGATTAAAAATCGCTACCACCCCTTTGGCCCCTTTCCTTCCAAACAAATCCTCAACAGACATATATCCTGCATGTGTTATAAACCATGATCGACAAAGTATTGTTTCAAATCATTAATAAAATAATAATTAATTTAATAACATATCATTAGGGAATCAAAAATAGATTATAATATGAGTGAATACTGCAGTTACTATCCTAGATTCTACTCAAGCTACGATATTCTTTACATGTAATTATTTTTTTATGTTTTCTTAATTAAAAAGATCAAAACAAAAGTTTGCTTTAATGTTAGGCTCATAAAATCCTGCATTATCACTTTCCTGGCCCTAGGATGTCTTGTTTTATGCATCTATTAAATTTTATTTTTCTATAAAAATTTATAGAGCTCTAAAAAGAAATCAGAACATTGAACACAAGAATATGAAGTAAGACGATTTGACTCATTTTAAAACTGTTGTGCTTATGCTAATTCCTTCCTTTTCTTCAAACACATGATTTTAGTGGTACAAAAGTTTTTAAACCTAATTCTTCACTTAAATCAATTTCAAACTATTGTTGTGTATCATTTAATAAAAATGGGCAATTTTACGAAAAAATCATTTCACAAATGATGCACACTATGCAGAAGGGTTGAGTTACTTATTTATTTGAGTGTTAATCCCGTTTCTCATTCTCATTTCTAACAGTATCCAGGAGAGGATTCTAACTCACGACCATAATTTCTATAGTAGGGCACTTCAACCGCTACACCACAAACAAAAATTCAGTTTTATTGTATGAGTCAAATTGACTAAGCAAAAACAAGTGTTCAATTAACAATAATAAATTTTATTCTAATAGTAAACAATTGTGACGCTTCTATTTGTGACCAGTTTTAATTTAAATCTTTAAGATCAGAGTAGTTTATGAGTTTTAAGATTTTTGAGGTTGTATAGTATATAACTTTTGGCTATTCATTCAGCTCATCAAACCCTATTCCATAGACTCTTAAATTCTTTCAGTCACAACCTTCAAGCACTGAAATGCTTTTAGATGTGAAAGAAGCCTGACACAGGAGAAAATCCTCCTACTTTCTCGTGCCTTTCCCTGTTTCAAAAATTTGACACGGCACAACAGCCAAAAGTTATATACAAACAGAACAATTTTTGGTTTTGAGCAGGTTCCCCTTCTTAAAATTAACCAACATCCTTTCAGGCCAAGAATCAATTAACACTAACAATAACAAAAAACTGTTTCAACCTACATAAATCACCCAGTACTAATACTAAAACAATTCACGAGGACAAAAAAAATGAATTTCTATCTTTCGCACCGTCAAAATAAAACCAAAAAACCTTTTTAAAGCCATCAGTTTTATAAGAAACCATTTGTTGCGTATGCATTACAAATTATAACATAAACACTATAGCTGCCCACCTGTTTAATTAAAAACAAAAACACTAAAAAAAATAATTACACAACTAACCTTTACCCATTAAAAGAAACATATTTATACCTTCATATCATCAAATTCTTAATTTCGATAATTAATTTCAGGTCATAAATACCATCCAAACGTTTGGATGATTGAAAAACAGTGACTCTGTGAACCAGCCACAGTCACTATTGAAATTCAATTGATAATCCCCTTTTTAATTTGTTATAAATATTTATAACAAGTTAAAGCCCCCGTCTTCGGATGTATATCAAAATTTTCTGGGTGGACATGGCTCACCCAAATCAAACAAAAAACCGTGCTCGTTGGGTTTTATCAAAATCCATAGTGACCTAACTTCGACACCACGACCAGAAGAATGTTCGTAGTAGAAACCAAAGACTAATGATTTTATAAACTTTTAGTAAGCTTCTAGAGTTTCCCCATTAAGAAATACTATAAAAGAAATCTTTCTTATTATAATGTACATAATTACAAATTAAAAATTTCGAGTTTTAGAAACTCGCGGTAAAACCTTTAAAAACTAATTCACAGCTTTAAAAATAAAATACCCTAAACAATTATATATATACATTAAATAATGAATTAATGTCACGTGTTTAAAATAAATTTATACAATTTAGTTTTCCATTATTAATGGTTTTCCGCTCTGACAACTTTGCTCTTCTCATACTAAAATTGTATATTATACATAATTATGTAGAAAGTTATCTTTTGAAGTATACTAATACTTTTCCTTAATTTCCATAACTTTTAATCTGGCTTTTTATGATTTTATATATTCCTATATAAAGACAGCGAAAACCGTGAAGTTATAGCAACACCTCTACGGAATTAGTTTTAAAAAACTTTGTTCCTTAAGCAAGGAAAATCACCAAAATTTGAAGACATTCCATATAACCACACCAAAAGCAATCACCACAATTGCTTTCTTATTCCCTCTGTCTTCAATGAGTGGTGCTACTAATTATATTGTAAACGCTTACGTAGGTTCCAGAGCAAAATATTAGGATGCCGAAAAACACGATTGCGATGTCCTTCCAGAGAATCCAATTATATTTACCGAGATCTGAGTCCCAAAATGTTATTATTTCAATTATCGGTGGGAAGATAATTGCCAGGGTTGAACTGCTAGCTGCTCCAACTAATGATATCACATCTGATAAGTTGGGAATCATAATGGCTAGTCCGACTGAAAGATGAAGATTATAATTTTTTTTCTGTTGTTGGGGAAGATTTTGTAAATAAAACTCATAAGAGGAGACTTGATTGTGTCAAGCACAACCTAATCAGGGTAACACTTACATGTGAATATGACGAGCCCCACCCGGAGAACGTATTCTCCATATTGTTGAGCTTTTTCCGATCGCAGCCGACTTCTTACAAAAGGCCAAATAATTCCAACTGGTACATACAACTGTAGTCCATACGATAAAAATATGGCGAGTGCCATGGTCAGTTTAACAGACTGTGCCAAACTGTAAGTACAAGTACACAATTTTTACCACGCAATCCATTTTAAGTAGTCAGTAAAAATTTCCAACAAAAAATTCTAAAGACACTTACATTTCCGTTTGCGGCAAATTGAGAGTAATGCTGCCCACTTTAACAGCATCACCATACTTTAAGTACCCGAAGAAACCCATTGCAGTGTATAAACTTGCCACTATAACCATGCCAGTGGTTAAAACTCCAGTCCAGCCTCCAAAATCCTGAGGTGTTCTCATGTTATTCTCAAGAGGAAGGACCTAAAACAAGGAACTGTGCTTGAGAATTGCTAACACGGTATTAGGTTTGTCATTTTTCGACATCTTTTGAGACGTTCCTTCTTTCTTGTCACTCAACTATATCTCCAAAATGTATATAAAATAAAAATATATTTACCACTCCGATTCCTTCAAACGCATAAATAGCTGTTCCAAAATAGAGAGGAAGTTGAGACCAAGAAGAGAATTTGTGAACGGTAGAAGTTTTTGGTAAGTCGTTCAGCATATAAAAGAAAGTGATTCCAAGTCCACTAACGGTTAAAATTGAAGCTACGAGAGATACAGGTGTAAGCAACTAAAACGGAATGAAATATTCACGATTAGACGTGGCACCACTTTGAAGAAGGATGTCAACGAATCATCAGTTTAAAATTAAGAGGAAAGTAACAAACCTTTAAATTTTTCACCAAATTCAACAAAAGCATCGGAAATAATAAAATAAATAAATAAGCAGTTCTTGAAAGATCAATGTCGTAATATTTAAGGAAATCCTGTATGTTGGCTGCTACGAACACAAAATAAACGCAGCAAAATCCTAATTGCGTAATGCATAAAAACAAATTAACAAGGCCCCTAAAAAAAAAATAAAAGTTCTCTTAAAAATGAATCAGAATGGTCTGTCTTCATCTTGGTCATCCGAGGACAATGTTATTTCAACTGCCCATTCGGGTTGACTCCTACTTAAAAATAACTCAGCATATCCTCGTTCTTTCAAAAACCATTTTGGGATTGGATTTTTGGGTGTCTCCAATACTTCAAGATTCAAGATGAAAGATTTCCTGTACACTTGGGATCTGAAAAATTTTTTTGCTGATGATTCTATCAAAATTTTAAATAGAATTCGTGGAGTAACTCAGTAAAAAGACCAACAGCATCAATAAATTCAAGTTACGTCATCAAATAACAGAAAACTAAAAGTGGTGGTTTCAATCCAGTTTCTCACCCTTAATGGGTATAACAGGATGCGGGAGGAGGATTCATTGTCCCCAAGTCAGGAACTTAACCACTACACTACTCCTCCCACAACAGAAAACTAAAAGTAAAAGCATACCTGGCAGCTTTCGCCAAAGGTTTCACTGTATCCGGGCCCGTTTCGAAAGCCACTTCAACCACGTCTGAAAATCCCAAAGCCGATACACGTCGCTTGAGACAAAGTCTTTGAGAGCATTTAACCAAAACGTGCATACAGTGAGTGCATATTGCTCCCATTATAAGTGTACCGACGAATCCTACGATAAGTCCAGCATTTCTAAATGCATCTGGCATGGCTAAAATCCCTGTCCCGATATTTCCTTTAAGTAAGTGAATCATCGTGTCTAAATTCCTGCCAACAGAAAACAGTTACAGCTACAGAAATACAAAAAAAATGTTTTTCCTTGAGACTGACAACACACAAAACCACTTACGATGTAGGATGTTCTAGAGTACGGTTTAACGTTGGGTTAAATCCATCGTCATCACCATCATTACAAGACTTCCCTTCTGAAACACTATCCTCCATTGCACCGGGGAGATGTACCACTATATTGTCAGGACTATTTCTAATATCTGCTAAAGAAAATCATTCAAAATGAGTTCGAGAGCTTCCAAAAAAAGCCCACACCTCCATACAAACTCAAAAATCGGTACAGACCTGGCCTAGGTATAGGTGTGCGATCATACACATCGTTAACGGGATCTGTTTGACTAGAAAGTAATAAAGGTTGTCTTTCTTCTTTTTTATTCTTCATTTTAGTTTGGTTGGCTGTTAAAGCACTATTTAGCTATAAATAAATAAATAAAATAAATAAATACGTTACAGAAAGATAGAGGCAAAAACAACAAGCAACAGGCAATAAGTGTCAATGAACCTACTCAAAAGGTAACTCGAGTCTGTGTAGTTAAAAAGTATCAAAGACTGATTTAGAAAAACAAAAAAAATGTTTGTGCTTCCTAATCAGTTTCATGTTATGGTTTCTTAATTGGCCTAATTTTTTGTTTACCTTTGATTTCTTCTCAAATTCTTCAAAATTATTTATAACATGTTACTTATAAGAGAAAATTCTTAACTAATTAAAAAAATTATTTTTGCTCTTCCGACAAATACTGATCCGCTTATCGTATCATTCACACATCGCCATAAACTGTCATTTTTAAAGCTCGATATGCAAATTGAGCCAAAGTGACTCGTTCAAAAAATTTTTTTGTTTCTGTTATGTTTTTTGCCTCTTTTTTGCCCCCCGAAATCAGAGTATATGTACAAAAAAGGTTTAGAGGTGATGTAAATGACGAAAGTTTAGAGCAGTGATGGGCAAAGTACGGTCCGCGGGACAACTCCTGCCCGCGAATGTATTTAATTCGGCCCGCCGAGGGTTTATCGACATGGATAATATTAATACAAAGCCCGCAACAATTATATTTTAACAATCGAGGAGTTTCAAGTGGATTTTACTTAGCAGAAAATAGATGTACAGTCTACAGAAGAAGCTAAACAACCCGCATAGTTCATGTGTTGCAAATTTGTGGGGCCCTCCTACTTTAGTTCCTATTTTATGTGCGGCCCGCCACAAAATTTTTAAACTTAAATTGACCCGTTGATTAAAAATATTGCCCACCACTGGTTTACAGGGTTAAGATTGGACTCTCATTAAGTCTTTAAAATTTATACTAATATACTACTTATGTTATTATCGGAATGCAAATTTATTACTACACAGTTTCATAAAAGCCATCAAAACTTTTCTATGCAAACATCTTCAGGCAAAAGAATTTTACTCATCTACCTGTATAGTGGAGACCTGATGAGTGGAGTGGATTTATAGTGGAGTCAAATTGACTCATGTAACGATAGGCATATAATTAATATCCAAAAATTTAGATGTTTAAAAATATAAATATTAAAAACGTTTTGTTAATAGAGAGGTCGTTTCATAAATAATGCACACTGATTTCTACTTATGATAGGTATGACATACCAAATGATTCAATCAACTGGAAATAATTTTTACTGTCCAAAACCTTGTCGATAAGAATCTTTAGTTAGGTATAAACGTTGTTCTTTGGAATACAATTCAGAAACAGTAGATACAAACTACGATTTTCACGTGACAATTACTGCCATACTTAAAAACTAAGACAGGGTACATTCACCCCACATTAATAGGCCACCATGTGGTCATTCCCTGACAAAACAGTTTGAGTTTTGGTGGTCTTAGAACTTCAAAACCTCTTATTCTAAACACAAATATACTAAAAATAAGTAATTATAATAAAAAAAAATTTACCAACAAGTTGGCCAACATTAATTTCTCTTAGAAGCAACAGCACCACCAAACCGTAAACAACTTCACACCGATGTTTAACGAATCTATTTATTAAAACAAACTCCTCACATTAGATTCCCTTGTGTTTACTCTGTGTCATCAAATATTTCAAGAGATGATCACCGATATTCACAGACGAGATTTTCTCAAGTCGAAGAAAGACACCAGCAAACCGAAGATCAAGAGTATCTTCGAGACACTGACGTTACCATCGGAAATATTATTAATATAGATAACGACTCAAGTTCAAATAAAAAGATTGGAAGGAAAATTTTGTCGATTTTTACTTCCCGAACAAAAACATCCGTTATGTTTTCATCTGCATGCCTTCTCTCAAGGGCGATCTGGCAAATCAAACCCTTATCAAAAAATTTGTCCATGGCAGAAACACCAACAATACTTTCGAATCCCTTCCGCTTCTTCTCCCATATTCTCTTTCAGGTCCTTTTCTTCTTCTGTCTGATTAAGAGAGAGAGAGAGGGAGCTTTGTTTGTAAGAACAATATTTACTCGTGGAGTTAATTCAAAGTTATAAAGAAAGGTTAGTCAAAGTATTAATTTATGTAAACTCGGGTTGACACTCTTCAAATGTCATCCGATGACGTTTCCCAAGGGTTTTTTCTTTATCATGAAACAGTTCAAAACCCACAGGTCAGAAAGTTTAAATAACTTAAAGAAGTTTCATAGGACGTACATAAAATGAATTAAATTTTTTTAAATTTAAGTGTTTCCTGGTTTTGTTTATCCATAAAAAATCACTTAAACCATTTGCTGTTGTGAAATTAACCATTTAATTACTTGTTAGAATTCTTTCCCTTCCGGTGTCAGTGTCTAACCACACGATCCGGTCAAGAGATTTTGCGCCTACGCTAACAGACAAACACTTTATTTGACTTTAATTTATTAACTAAATTTCTTTTTTAACAAAACATACATACAACTTTATGCAGGCCTATGACTGAGTGGTCAAAGCCCCTGGCTATTGAACTAATGATTCAAGCTCCCTCTCACCTGCTGTCATACTCAAAGCTTAGAACTTTACTGTATCATTGTAGCGTATAGATTTATTAATAATTTTCCCTCCATGTTACATCTTCAACCAGAAAGGCCTTTGAACAACAGAATTAAAAAAAGAAAAATGATTAAGCACACTGTTCTACCACTTAACTTTGAACTTATTTATGTAGTTAATTATACATTTTCCTTTTCCCTTGATAGTAAACACTGAACCTTTTTTAAGTTATTTAAAATTTCATGTTGTCATATGTATGCCTTTCTAAAAACAGAATATCAATAAAAATATATTCAATCATGTTTCTAATAATAAATCCAAAACCAATTTTGACATCAGAATTCAAATTTCTGGTTGCAATCAATCTTCTGAGTAGATGTCAGATACAAGAACTCAAAATTTCACAGCAGAATGTCACAGTCAATTTGACTCATCAAAAATTTGTTATTGTTTATTAACATTATTCATTTATGTTACTTATTAATAAATACTTCACTACAATTATACATAAACACACTATTTATATGTATCAATAAAAACTCATATAGTAGGGAATCCATTGTATACATAACGCACACCTTTATAAACATACATAAAATTATTTTTTACTTAAATACATAAGCTAATTTTTGATTACCTATTCAAATATTTTTAATTATTAATTAATACATTCCTCATTAAGATCAATTCAAATTTTTTGGAGGCAAAAACCCTTCATGAGTCAAATTACCTCACTGCACTAAAAATAGACTCATAGTAAAAGTCCATAATTATTAACTAAAGTTAATTTGTCGATTATTAAAAAAACATCTCAGGTACGTGTGTAGGAATTTGTAAGCAACACTCACGTCCAATAACGATTAGTTATCAAAACACTAAAACAAAAACAAAACTCACCCCATTGCTTATGGCTAAATTCTTATTTAAAGTTCCGTAACTTTTCTTGCCGGACATGCTGTAAATTAATCTAACAGGTTGCACTGTCTATGACAGAATGAATATTAAAGATTCCCTTTCGCCGTGATGATCGAGACAAAATTCGAGATGACCAAAAGGTTATCTCTTTCATTTTCAATTTCAAACTATAAATAAAATCACATTTCATTTTAACCGATTCGGTCGAATGTCAGATCACAACAACTACAAGTCAGCAAAATGCTTATAATTAACCAAGTGAATCAAGATTTCGGTTTTATTAATTATAATTTACACCCTCACAAATTTTTAACAATTAAAGAGAAGGTCTACTGCCATTAGATTTATAAATGATGATCACAAACCTAATTATTGACAAAATAAGCCTATTTGACTCAAAGGAAATTAAATAAGTTGTATCTATTAAAAGAACTAAAATAGAAACTGATGGTTACATAATATACAAAACAAAAAATCAACTTATACACCCAAAAATATTACTTATAAAATGAATACTTCATAAAGTTATACAAAATTTAATTACAAAATCTCAATTTCTGAAGGAGTCCTCACGACTGTGCACATACTAATACATAATACTAAGCACTGCATACTCGTAATACATAAAAATAGTTTACAGTAAATTTAAATAAAATATTTGATATTAAATAGAAAACATGAAATAACCATGAAAGCATATAAATAAATAAATTAATTAACAAAATATTTTGTATGAGTCAAACTGACTCAATCTTTAAATCTATAAGTAAAAAATTGATATTGTGGAAATTTGTAAGTCATTCTCATCTCCTCAGGAGACTGAGTATAGATAATCTGAGGTATGTTGTATATACGTACAGTGGAACCTCTCATAACCAGTTTAATTCGTTGAAGAGTTTTACTCGTTATGCGAAACGATTTTTCCCGCATAAATTAATGTAAAATAGGATAAAGCGTTGTCAGGGGATTCTCCGTATGTATGTCGCTCATAAATTGCTCGTTGTGAGAGACATTTTTGCAATTTCTGTTGCTCGTTATGCGAATTTCTCGCTATGAGAGGTTTTACTGTATTAATAATTGGTTGTTCTGGTTGGTTGTTTAGTCAGCAGGGCTGATCATTGGGTTGAGAATTCGAGCATCCCCTCTCACATCGTTATACCTTAGGCTGAAATACATTAATAACACTATTAAAGAAAAAGTATTTTAAAATGACCGTTTCAACGACCTATTAAGTGTTATCTATTGATTAAAACGAATAATTAATTATAGTATTTAAGTTAAAAATTTAAATAGTATTAATTCGAAACAGCCCAAAATTTGCTGACACTCTTTAAAAAATTCACTTCATGATCGCCTTTATTAATTTATCCTGAGAGGAAACATCATAACTCCAAATCGAGACAACAAAGGATTTTACGCCAATAACTTTTGCCTTATAGAAAGAGGAAAGTTTGGTAATTAAGAAATTCTCACATTGAGGAAAATTCCAAAAACCCAAAAGATGTCAAAGCTGCAAAACGTTTTTGATAAGAATATCATAAAAGCGGGGACGTTACGTAGAGAAACCAGGAAAAATTGTCATTTATTTAAAAAGATAATAATAATAATAAGTACTAACATGAGCCGAAAGAGGTGACGAAGGTTGGATAGATCACTTCCATACGTACCACACAAACCACACGTGTTCGAAGAAGATTAGGCATCAGGTGATGAAGTCGTGGGCGTGGCTGCTCTTAACGACCATAACAACAGCAAAGAAAGCATAAAGTACAAGACTGTAGAACTTTGGTTCTCAAACTGCGGTCCACCAAGCTCTACTGAATGGGCCAGTGACCCAGTGGTAACCGAAAATTTGTGAAAGGTCGATGGCTCATTGTTAAGTTTGGAACCAGTACGAAAATGTTCGGACCTGGAACTGTCTGAAACTGCTAACATTGTTTGCCTCAACAAATATGCATGATCTTTATGAGGAAATATACAGAAAATACATACAGAAACAGACTGGCAGATGTACATACAGATGATGCCCTGAGGGTGAACTGTATGCCTCGAAACCCGGACTTGTAAAAGCTTTTGGTAAGTGTGGCCCAGTCGCAATGGTCACAATGAAAATTTGGCCCGGGAAGAATTTGGGAAAATTTGGCCAAGGCTTTACAAATAAACATGCAAAGAATTGGTGAGTAACAACCAAAATAGTTTTAGCGATGGCCGGTATATTGGCCCTAGCACCTCTCCAAATCTTGGCAAATACAGAACACATCCTCAGGAAGATGCTGTGGAAACACTTGATTCTGTACTGTTCTGAATAGGAAAGCCATAGATGACCAAAACAAACCAAAAACTTTTCATGCGTCTCAGGAAATGCGTTTACAGAGAAAACTGCATAAATACATAAATAAATAAATAAAAAGGAGGGAATTGGGTTTGAATTTAAATGAATACAGGCTAAAATGCGGCGAAATTTTTTTTCCTTCGTGAAAACCCAATCGATTGATCAAACGTGTAATGAGTCATAAAACGGACACAGGCTATTTATATTAGATAATACTGTTATAAATTTTGGAATTTTTCCACTTTTTACAAATCGCCCGCCCTGCTTTTATCTTCCTTTAAAACTGGTTCTTTTATTCAACTTTGACAGTTTAACCGAAAAATATGTCAAATGGAATTCTTTCCGAGTTTCCATCTTTTCCTCTTCGAACTGTTACAGGCGGAAGTGAATTTTTTTAACCACTACATTGACTCATAAATAACGCACTATTTGCTGCTATTCTTTTGGCCACAGAACTGCTGAAAGCAAATTATTCCTTACCTTGTCCAAATCTTACAGACACCTTCACTTGTTGAGAATTTGATCTTGACTGAGGGGTAGCAAAATTCTTCAAGTTAAAGATCTAGAGTACAATGAACAAAAGAATAACAAAAAAGTGAGATGAGGGTTGAGAAGACAAAGGAATAGATGCCAGGTATAAGGAGAAAGAATTTGAAAAGAAAGTTGACTGTTAATCAGCCCTGATTATGGTATATAGCCCAATAACATTAGGAATTCATTTCTCTAATACAGTATATTTCTACCTATTTAAATAATAATGCGAGTTTATGGAAATAACTCATTTCATAAATAATGCACACATATTTATTCAAAAATTAAGGATGAAGGTATTATCTCAACCTGGCAATACCTTCTTAGAATTCATTTCAACACCAACACATGTTGAGTTTGAATTATTTATGTAATAAATTCTTTCTAGAAGTATGTTTAGTAAAAAAATGTTTGAAGAAGAGGCCCTATTTATGAATCAGTATGATATCAAAGGTGTAAGAACAGAATTTGAAGGAAAAACGTTGCTCTATTACCTGACCTTTTGTCCCCACAACAACACAACTTGTACCTGTATTCACACAAGGCTACATCTGAGACTCAAAGAAATTGGATCTTCAACACTAGAGAATATGAGATTGAGAGGAGGAGAGATTAAATATCAAACGCAAAAAATCTTATGCACATGCAGCCTATGTTGACTCTGGTCAAAGAAAGAAGGGAAACTGGTATAAGAATCAAAAACTTTGCCAAGGAAATAAATTTAAACTTTTGAATGACCTTGAATCCATCCTGGAAATCGAATTCACCAGAAGATAAGACTCCATAAAAGGGAAAACGTAAAAACCAATTCCATCACAACTTAAAACACACAAAGACGCATAAATAAATAATTAACTACGCCACAATAAATGAAACGCGGCTACAGCATCTCGCTGAATCATGTGCAACTCCTTCGGATCAAATTTCATTGCAATCAGTCAATTTCTCCGTGATTATTTGAAGTCTCGTGAATGAAAAGGGAAGATAAGAGCGTAGCAAAAAAAGGACATAATCACAGTTTTTTAATGCACCAATAAACTTTAACTTGACTTAATTAGGAATAAAACTAATCGTAAGTTTGGCCTTAAAGTGTACAAGCGTAAAAAGTTCAAAAATCACCTTTGACGAATTTCGAAGACAAAATCCGTAAACGGTGGTCTTGAACCCGTTGATAAAAAAGTCAGGCGAAACTTCAACTTATTAATTAGGGTCTAATAATATATATTACGTTTACCGATAATCTTTGAATTTGAATGTATATATAATCCTAATTTAATATTTAAATAAAATTAAGCGCACTTTTCATTTATTTCATGATATTAGGTTTGGTTTTGCTTTTCTTGTTTTCAACAGGTGTCATAATAACTAATAATGTGGTTCATACTTCATTATCTTCTAGAGTTTATGATTACATTTATCAGATTACATTAGACAGAGAGTAGATAAAGCTACAGGTTGGCTAGACTTTGGGAATTCATCTACGCTTTTCCTCTTTTTCAAAATCTTGCAAGCTGTTCATTCCTCCTATTTAAGAGATTGAGTGTGGCTTATATCTAAATGGTATTAAATTCCAGCCTGTTTTGAGATAAGTGCAGATGCTTGAAATTACAGTAACATTACCCTATACCACTTAGTTATCCATTAGGCTCTCTGCTTGTAAAAACATCACATTTTCCACGATGAACTCCTGAATCGTTTTCCAATGAGCACATACCTTATTAAAAATTTTTCAACAAAGAAAATTGCTCACAACTGTTACTAGATCACTTAAAACAAGATCATAATCTTTTAGTTACATCATATCTGTTTAAGTAAAATTTAAAACCTTTTTAATTTTCACAAATGACAAGCCCAAAACTATGCACTTACTATGAGTATAAATGGAAAATTCAAAGGCATCGTATTTCAAAAATATTTCAAAGACATTTATATGTAAAAGATTAAATCAAAAGTTACGACTAAAGCATCTTCAGCATTTTACAATGACGAAACTAAGAACAACATTCTAAATAAACTAAAATTACTTCATCATGAGAAAAATAATTCCTACCAAAAATTAAGCAATGCTGATAATACATCTATTTTAAATTAAAACGTTCACTTAAAAATCACAAAGCAACATTTCCACAAGAAATATTTGAAAAAAATAAAAATCTATTTAAAAAATTCATCTATCAAAAAACAATATTTTAACCTTTTTCCTAAACTTAAAATAAATATCTCCAACAAGCAGCTTTTTAAAATGACAACTGCTTATATTCTCATTGCATGCTCATGCTCATGCGATATAATGGAAAACAATTTATATTTACTTTCAGCGGCATTAGCTGTGTTGAATCATTCATTTTTTATAGCTCTCAGATAAGCTGAAACTGAAAATTACCCTTCAATGAATTTACCTATTTTTATCAAACCATGAAACGTCTGATAACAATTGTAAGGAAAATCAGTAATTTTGCACTTTTCTAACACATATGGAACAACAGTGAGGAATAATACCAACTTATGAATTCAATATCACTTTAAAGACTTTAGAAAGACCCAACTTTTTAAAAAACTCTTTTACTCACTAAATAAAAAACTCAGTACAACAAAAGATTCATTAAATGATGTCATTCCTTTGTTGAGGAATGAAGTATGACATCTTTCATAAATTGACCAAGCTCGATTCCCCCTTCAAGAGCTTGTTAGTGTTAATTTTGGAAACATTATCAATTAACAGACAGTAGTAAATGAGTGGTTACTGTCTCCAAAAAAACAACTGACACAAACCTCATATGAATGAGAACAAAATGAGTAATGACAATTTAGAAAACATAAGGAAATGAATTTGACTTTTTATTTAATAAAAAATTACAAAGATTACAACTTACCGTATAATAAATACGTTCTAAAATAACTGTTTCGGATTATGATAATACTGTCAGTAGTTAAAAATAATACTTCAAGTAAAAAAAATTGGAAAAATATGAAACACAATTGAAATATTTACATTTTTTCAAGCAGACGATTTATTGAAAGGAGTAATTCGAGATAAGACCGTTCGACTTTTTAACAAACATCCTGTACTTCGATTTTCGATAATTTCTTCACTTAAGTTAAAGCCTGATCCGCAGTACAGTGCTGCTCCAATCGTGTGGTGGATTTTTAGAGTTAACTTCAAGCTACGTTGCCAAACCGAGAACGCAGACTTAAAAAGCAAAAATCCTTCGTTTTTCCATAAAATTTAATTCTCGTTCAATACCTGTTAATAATAAATTAACAATAAGAAACCGATTGTGAAGTTATTTTACAGATTAAGAAGGTGAAATAAAAAATTTTTCATTTATTATTGGCGAAAAAGAATAAACGGTTCGGTAGATTTGGCAACTTCTCACCATGAGAGTCAGCTGTTTAGTAAAAATGGAGAACGACCGGGGTTTAGTAGGTGTATGTATTCGCGCGACGGTGGTGAATGATTTTAAACAGTAGAGCTAGTGCTAAAATGCGTAGAAATGCGAAGTTAATACTTATTATTTCCGTAACATGGATGTTTGCTATTATTTATTACCTACAGGGCTCTGGAGATAAGGTAAAATATCGAAAATTCGGACGCTCCTAACGACCGTCTGAAATTTTTTTTTTCAATTTCCAACCTTAAAAGATCCCTCTCACGCGAAACATAACATTTTAAAAATTATTTAATTGGAGACAAAATTAAAAAAGAATATTTTATTGATATCCATGCGAATGTTTATGAGATGAAAAAAAAGAATAAAAAATTTCCCGTTTCAAATTTGATTTTGAACTGGGCAAGAAAAGCCCCACACGCTCAAACACTCTATTTTATTATTTGAAGTTGTGAATAACTTATTATTTTTCGTCTCAGGGGGTCACTTTACGTTGGTTATTTCTCACCAAAGTGGTATTGTTTACATGCTACTATTTAATTTCCCAAGAAGTTTTTCGCATTTGGATAATTGCTTTTGTAATGCAACTGGTCATAAGTTACCCAGATTCGATGTCACTATCAACGGATACTATTCCAGTTTTCCAGATAGAAGTTATGATATCTCATTTATTTTCACATTTTTATAAATTCCAGTAAAAGTTTTAGATATCACGTACAGATAAGGATTAGCGCGAAAAATTAGTTTTAAGGTAATGAACATCGAATTGCATTAATGGCTGTCGAGTCGTTTGAAAAATCGTCGAGTCAAATAAAAATTTTTAGTTTCTAGACCCAAATTTGAATTTAGTATAATAGAATTATGGTTCTCGGCGGAAGAGGAGTTTTCTTAAAATGTTAGCCTAATTTCTGTTTAGGGAATTCGTTTTGGCGCTGTTTTTGGTAATGGCGGAAATTTAAACGCTGTCTGGTGACACTTGTTTTCCCATTAATTTTTTAACGTTCATTAAGGAACTCCATTTTGTTTTGAGATGAAATTTTAAATTGAAATTTCGTCATCTCTAATTCCAGCGAAACTTTTAATTTGTACTGCAACGCGTTTATTTTTCGTAATTAGTTTTACTAAAACTTTTATTTTATTTATTTATATTGAAAATGGTTGGTTCGGAAATGTCGGCTCACAACTTATTTTATGAAAGTCTTGAGACCCGCAACATATTTGTAAAGACGTACTACAGCACGTCATCACGAAGGATGTGTCTGGTACGAGGAATATAGCTATTCGTATCATTTCTGATTTTTTAAGCGTAATTTTCATGCCAATCCATTCTTAACATTCTTAATAACAATTTAAGTCATGAAATATATATACTATACTTAAGTATAGCTTTAAAAATTTTTAAATACATATTGAAAACTTATCGCGACTTCTCAGCACTACATTTTTTACAACCCTGGATTTACAACCCTTTTAAGAATTGATTATATATTTTTATTGGAACTCACTTGACTAGTATACCAAAAGTTTTTTTTATCCCTGGAGTATAACAGGAAATGGAGGGAAGCTCAAAGACTAATCATTAGTTTGGGTGTCATACCCTCAGTTACAAACCTCCCAAAAAAAGATTTATTATTAAAAACATTAGTACAAACAATTTGTTAAACATAAAGCAGCAGTAATATAAAATAATGTGCATTATTTATGAAACAAGCCTTGTTTATATTGTTGAATCAACAAATCTCCTTATAAATTTGAGAACACTTAATAACACAAGATTTATGAATGTTGAGGATTAACCTATGCTTTACTAAAATGAGTTAATTTGACTCTTACACCAAACCTATTTATTTGAAACAGTTGGAAGTGATTATAAATAAATGATTTATTAATAATAAATATTTATTATTTATATATTATTTGGAACGAAAAGTAATATCGTGTATAAGTCACCTTTTAAAGTGATATCAGGCCAATATATTTAATTCCTGGAATTTATTTATAATCATTAACAAAGTTTTGTAGATGTGATGAATTATTAAATATTTATCACATTTACTGGCTAGTTTATAAAATCTCCAAAGTTTAATAAAAGTTGACAATTTGAGATTTGATTAAAATAGATGGTAAGTGTGATAAATATTCAACAGTTTGTGACATTTACCGGTTGGTGATGGTGAACCATCGCGGGAATCATCTACATTCGCCTGATTTATCACTTTTACCGTTACATATACATTGGGTATAACACATAGAATCGGCATTATTTTCCGGTTCAGCTAATAATTTATTGCTTACCTCAGAAACAAATTTAACAAATGATATTTAGGCTTTATTTATAGGAAGAGGAATTGAATTGTAAATTTCTCAAATTTGTTGGGTTCAGATATGTAAAGTTGAAAAGGTTTTTACAAAGTCGTCGCTTGTAAATATTAATAATTATAACAAAACTATTTTAAACTCGGTCGTCAGTTTCGCAAAGAAAATTCAAAGTTTTAAGTGCTACCTTGAAATCAATGTAGGTCATCCATTAAACAAGAATCAAAACAGTTTTTGCTCTACATATATTCTTAATCGTCTCCTCAGCTATTTATAAAATTTTAATTTCTGACTTATTGAAAGCAGTGTTATTTGAATCATTCAAACTTTTCAAAATCCTACCACGGGAAAAGAAAGTTATGGAAACACAGCCAACAGTATAACTGTACTAAAATTAACCATCAACCTTTTTGAATGAGTTTCCTTTTCTGTTTTGTGTGGGGAAGTATACTAACAGTTTATTCGAGTTAGATCATCTGTGAATGGTTGTTATTCTCATACAGTTTCCTGTTATGTCTTGTTCTGTACGCCAGGAATTTTCTTAGTATCCACCTATCCATTAGTATTGATGCCTCCGAAAATTTATAAAAAATTTATTTAACATGTAGAAAGCAAAATGAACGGTTAGTGACTTCGTGTCTAGAGCTACAGTTTTTGAGATCTGTTTGAACAAAAAAGGGGGAAAACAACAGTGAAAAAGAAAAACAACAACAACGGAGAAAATCAACAAACAGATTGTTTTTCTCATCGGACGCGCTGTCAGCAAAAAATAATTTTTGAAATCTTGTTTTGTTACCTACGTTTAGTTAAAACAGTTAAATTTAGTTCGGTATATTTGTATAAAACTGTGCTTGAACTATGCAACAACTCTCCACAAAAGTGGGCACTATTAATGAAACAGACAAGACTCCAGAGGCTGGAGATACAAAACGTTTTTGGATAAATCTCTTCGTCGGAACTGGCTAAATTCTTTTCAACGGTAAAACCGTGTTTAATGATAAAATGAAAACATAATTTGGCCAAACTGAAAAAGAAACTTTTGGGTCAATATCAGGGAAAAAATCTGAAAGAAATATTAATGGCCAGTCACTAAATTAATTTTTCAAATCATTTATTTTAACACTTTTGAAGAATTTTAATGGAAATATCATTAACCGTTGAATTATTTTTATTATATACTGACGCATACGCAGGTGAGAACTTTCCTTAGGGTATTGCCTTTTGTGCTACCAAATGGCATACCATATGGCACTTCAAACAAAATTTAGGACGGCACTGTGAAGTTTTTTAAGTATAAAATTGTATTTCGGGACTGGACGAATTTGAATCATTTGAAATTCTATTGATATATACTGTGTATATATATTTCGAATGAGTCGAGTTGGTTCAGTCCCGACATATAATTTCATACTCAAAAATTTCATATTGGCGTCCTAAAATTATATATGTGGAGTGCTATATATATAACAGCTACGTATTTCGGTCTAAGGGGCCAGTTTGACTACAAGATTCCTTGTACATAGTGTTGTGGGTTGGAGGTAAATCGTAGTTAGCAGTCGAAGTGTACTGTTGGATCGAAATCCATAAATGTACTGTTGGGAAATGACTGAGACTTTTATCTTTCTCAGTTATTTTATAAGTATATTACCAAAATTATTTATTGTTGTTATTATTATTATTTGAGTTTGAATCCCGTTTTTGGGTATAACAGGATATTGGAGGAGAATCCAAACTCATGACTAACTCCCAAAGCCAATCACTTTAACCACTACACCACACATCTCGTATTTATATTATTAAAACTAAATAAATAAAACCGTTCGAATTAAATAATATAAAAGCATTTGTCATTAGAATTTAAAGTATTGTTGGCGTGCGAAAGAAGAAGAAGACAAATTTTTTTGCGGAGGGTTTTCGAAAGAAGTAAAGAAGACGAGATAACGGTAAAAAATGTAAAATTAATCTTAGCCAATTAATACATTTAACTGAGCGTATTAATGAAGTGAGAGTCATTTGTGAATTTGAATTCCAACGAATCGAATTTTTTTTTGTGGGAATTTTGGTGGAAAACTTTCTAATTTTGTTTATTTCCATATTATTAGATTGTTTACTTTATAGCTAATGTGAGAAATCATAAGTGACGCGTAGGAGTCGTTGTCATCATTAAATATTATTATTAATAATTATCACACTTGCTCATGTTTATCTTTAAGGCGTTCGATGCCAAACACTTGTAATGGAAAATCAATTGTAATCATTGTTTACTAAAATTTTAATTATTAACTTGATTCTGATTAATTACTCTTTGAGAATGAGTCCTAATTAAAAATTGTGCTACGAAAGATCACATGAGTATTCAAAAGTGAGTGGATGAAAGTTACGTTGTTGTATATTCATCAAATCATTAGTTTTGTAAGGTGTCGGGGGTGAATGTGGTTGGAAAGGAGAAAGGGACATATGTAGGAGGAAGGATGGACAGACAAACAAACCGCCCACCCCGTGAATGTTTTGATGGCTCGAAGGCCAACACAGTTCAAACTGACAGTAAAGTCGGACAGGGAAATGGAAGGAAAATAGTTTGTGGGACCAAAATCGACTTTCGCGTAAATTACTTATAAATATTACTATCTCTAGTATTTGATATAGTAATCCGGAAACTGTAGGAACTTGAAAATCCACTCCTAACCAGACCCGTTCAAAGTTAATTAGATTCGTTATCAATATGACATCTGCTGTTCTGGTGTTATTTGAAATTGACTGTTTGTTACTTAATAATCTCCGCCAGTGCTCCGTTTGTGTGTTTGCAGTCTGGGATTTGCTGATGTGCAAATTTCTTCACACACCATTTTATGACCAATTAAATTTTTTGGAAATTTTTTTTAGAAATGAATAACAGTGTATTTGGATCCGATTACTACCGACTCGGTTTTGTGTTCATTTAATTTATACCTCTACACCATTACCTTGCTCCTCCCCCACCGCCATCTTTCTTTCAAAAACTAGAAATAGAATGTAAACAGGATTTTAAAAGGCCTAAGCGTTCCTCCGATCTCATGTCTCTTTTAACGCGGCCTTTCGTTTATCATGCTACTTTTTGTAATGGTTACCATGATTGTAGTCTTGCGAGACCTAACTACGGACCACTAAATTCGATGGATGAAATTTCGCGGACCATTAACGTAATTTATAAAGATGCGAATTAAGACGTGAACTGAGTATGATACACATATACAGTCAAGTCTTGTTTTACGGACGTTTATAAAACGAGAAACGTATTCGAGCGAACTTTAATTTATTTCGTAAGTAAGGCAACTTTATAAAGATCTCACGTTGGTGCACAATATTTTTACTTATTAACATAATTTATTACGTAAGGTCCATTCCATAAATATTGCACACTGATTGTACTTCTCAACTTTTCGTTTTTTTAACAGGGGACTCAACAAAGAATTCAACTTTGGCTTGTTTCGTGGTGGTGTTAAATATAAAATTAAATTTGCCTCGTTTAGTGATAAGAAACTCAAGATTTATTGATATAATTTTTATATTGTTTATGTAGAACTTCTTAACAACCCTAAAACTTCCACGACTTCCGTCTTCCGGCAATAAGCACGTAGAACGAGAATTGGATGTCCTCCAGTTATTGTATCACTCGTTCCAGCAACTTTTATCAAAGTGAAAGGATTATTTGTTGCATTAGTATGTTGGGTTAATTAACTTTTTCCCAGTCTTTATGCCACTAGAATAATAAACGTCTAGTGTTAATATTCGCATAAATTAAGTAATAAGTTTAAAAAATCTCAGCAGTCCATCAAATGAGTTTCCCTTTGATAGTTTCGAAAACTTCATACATAAATCAACTGACACAACCTAAAGAGAGAAACGTTTTTGGCAAAAAATTCGTCTTGTGTTGTACATGTTCTTATAAAAACTTGGTGAGAATTAACCAACGTTACGTTTATTTATAATATTTTGAGATTGTTGTTGTAATTTTTCTGGAAATGAAAATTTAAGGAAAGAAAAATGATGGCATCTTCCTCAAACTCCTTAATTAAGACTGTTAGTCTTTCAATTAGTAAGATTATTGTTATTAAGTTCTTTTTGTCGAACACGAATAATGATGAATTTTGCAAATTTCATAATTAAGATAAAAGAAAAAGTTAAATTAAAGGTTTGAACGCCCAAGTCATCATTTGCAACTAATTGGAATCTTCTTTCAAAAAATAAAAATTTTCACTTTATATAAACAAAAAAGTAACGGAAAATTGACGGCAGGATTGAAGACTGAACGCTTTGAAGTTTAATACATTGAAGTTTTTGGTCTTTGTTATTAATTATAAACTTTTATGTTACTTAAAATCTCCTCCTTGTTTCATTTTTTCAGTTGATTTATTTTCTTTACTCGGTGTAATGAAATAATTGTGCATTATTTATGGAATAAATTATTTCCAGAAGTCTGCACGATTGATAATATCAGGCCTTCGTGGAAGTGTAGGGAGATTAGGACATAAATTCTACCTGAAAGGATGGCTTATTTATGAAATGGGTTGTACTGAAAGTGTGCATTACTTTTGAAAGGAAACTTCTCTGTCGTGTGCATCACATACAAAATGTACTGCACTTTAGACTACTCTTCCAGTCGCTTCCTTTTATCCTATACCCCCGGATATAAAGCCCCTTTAAGCCAGACCAACTACAAAATGCCTCGAGACAGATGGCAGTTTACATGGGGAAAAAATCGTGAACGTGTGCAGTACTTATGAAATGAATAGGAGACAAACTACTAGATAACTGAGTGGATTTATGGGTTAAAATTAAGATTGACTCTCTCATAGAATTTCTAACCTAACTTCAGTATATCCCAAGTTTGTCTTCGGCTACCAGTTCATGAGGTTTTGGGTATTTCCGGTATATATATATATATATATATATATATGTACCGGAAAATATATATGTACGGTAAATATATAATATTAAAAATATGCGGGAGGTCTGTGGTGTAGTAGTTTAAGTACTACACTAAGGAGTTGTAGTCCCAAGTTCAAATCCTCCTATATCCTGCTATACCCAAAAAGGGTGAAAACCTGGATTGAAGCCCTACTATAACTATAATCATGGTATGGATAACAATATTATTGATTTATGTTGCATTAATAACATTTTGTATTGCTAGCACCTCAGAGTTATTCGTCAGCTGGACTAATATGGTCTTCTTAATCTCTCAAGCTATTGTCATTTACAAAAAGTTTGACTGACTATTTTTGTGCGAATTTTAGAATTACACAATTTTTCGACCCTGTCCTTAAACTCTCAATTTCAAGTACGATTTTGGCACAGCGAGAAAATAATTTTATCTGAATTCTCAAGCGTGTTCCTTGTCTATTTGTGCGATGAGTAAAGATGTCTGTGATAAGCGTACAGAGAGAGAGAATAATTCGCGTACCAATCATTATTCGCTTCTTTGACGCGATTATTGGTTTCGACATCAAGATTACAGTGCGATTCGCATTTTTGAGGGATTTCAAAACACGCGGATTTTTAGCCCAATTTAATGCGAAACTGCTCTTTGTTCAAAATTAGACTAAAAATACTCCGCGGAGTTCAATTTCTTTTGTGTATCATTCTCGAAATAGAGTTGGTGTTGTTGTATAAAAATCGTGGTACTGATTCTTTGTTCGATTTCGGACATCCCTTGAACCAGTTTTTATCTAAATTTGTCCGATTCGATGAGACAAAAAAAAATTTTTTTCGAAAATATTTTCACTCATTCAAACAGATGAATATTTCCGATACCTTAAATAACTTTCCATCCGCGTTGAGATTCCGATTTCATGCTAACGTCATGGAAGAAATAGATCGACATAAAAAAAAAGAAAGAAAGAAGATGAAGAAGTGGTAGTGATGGTGTAGTTATTGCACTCGTTGCACAATAAAGAAACGAACGGGTGTTTGAAGTTTTGTTAATGAATTGATGGTAAAAGACTGCAAGAATTTCCCTATGGAAGAGGTAATTGGTATTCGGTTCGAGCACTGTTTCCTTCTTTTTTTTTCTATTAAATTCAAAAGAAATAAGCTCAAGGACTTGACAATACTGAAAATATCTTTCTCTTTTTATGAAAGGAATCGCGAGATTAGGAAATCTATAGGTTTTCGATGATGATTCTTAACTTCCTTGAACCGGTGAGTGTAACCGATACCGAAGTTCACCACGCTGTGAAGATGAACGTTATCCAAACAAATATGATATAATATTCCCTGTTCTACATCACGATTTTTGATACTATAAAACTGTTTCACTTATGTTTCAATAATATAGACTAGAACAGAATAGCCGGTAGAGTCGTTGCTGTGTCACGTGTTTCAACAACATGCGACACTTGTTTTGACAGTTGATTTTCAGATGTTGTTGCATACTTGTTTTTAAACAAGTGAGCAAGTTGGGTTCTGTATGAGATTGGTGGTTTCTGCAAATTAATGTGATCGGAAATGAGTTCGCACATTTAAATTATTGGATAGGATAGAAGTGGAGTAGAATTACAATCCTGACTTCTTGTGCTGGAGGCGTGGTTCGAATTTCGTTTGGAGCAATGAATTTTCGAGCCTCTCCTCTCACCTCATCTCTTTTGGATTTTTTATACTGTATAACATCCTTACTTTTTCTTTATCTCAAACCGGAGCTATCCTCCAAGGCTTCACTGACTCCACAACCCGTCTTGTAACTATGAAAGCATGAAGTGGGCAAGCTACCACAGGAATTATTTTGCCAGATTTATTTTTGTAAAAGGAATTAATATTTAATTATATAACTAACAACAAATTATATGTTTATTTATATACTCATACTAACTCATATTTATATAAAATATAAGTTAGTAATAATACTACAAAGTATAACTCTTACATGAATGAATATTTTTATTTAAGCACATTGCTCTGATCAAAACACTCAAAATTTTATTGATTTTGGGTTAAAATTCAAACCTTTCTTCTTTTTAGTGAGTCAATATGACTCATAAAACAAAATTATACTTTTAAACTAAATTAAAATAATTAGAAATGAGTTGAAATAAAAGACTAACATGGTTTGAAACTTTTTTTTTGAAAATCCAAGCAAGAAAACAATTTGAATTTTTAAGTCTTTTAAGTTTTTGACTTTTTAAATGTTTGAGTCAAACTGGCTCAGGCTTTAAATTTAATACGGTGGTACCTTGAGATACGAGTTTAATTCGTTGTAGGATCATCGTCGTATGTCAAAAAATTGTATCTCAAAGCGGCGGGAGGAAAGCTGAGCGAGCGTTTTGCCATTTAGGGATCACCTATGCAATTATCGCACATCCCAAATTCGTATCTCAAATTTTTCGTCGTATGTAAATTTTAGAATATTTCCTGTCGTATCTCAAAAAATTCGTATGTTAGGACATTTGTATCTCAAGGTACCACTGTATTATTTTAAATTAAAATCTTACAAAAGAACTGTCTGCCGATCGTATATCAATTATTTCTGAAGTGAACCACATTTTACTCGACTTCGCTTAAAAATAAATTTTTTATTTTTAATTCACTTATACTTAAATTATATAATACATACTGTATGAATGTATATCCGGGAGAATAAAGTATTCAGTTGCAAATCAAATTTTCTTGCAAATAATGAGTGCTTATTCAACAATAATGAGGCTGTGAAAAATGGGAGCGAGCTCATCTTTCTCAGCAAATTTGAATTTCCTCACCAATGGACGTTCGGAAACAATCAGTGAGCTAACTAATAGGTGATGTAACTAATTGAGTTTTATAACATTCCATAACAGTCCGTTGAAACGGTTTTATCTGTTGGAAAGGAGTCACCGTTTGAGTCATTTTATCTCTTTTTTTTGTTTATTCACGGTCTTGGTTTTACCTGTCAGGGCCACAGATGTTTTCCGTGGAATAAATGATAACTTTCACAGTCTTTTGTCGAAATTTTTTTTCCTTAACGAAAACGTTGTAGTATTTTCTCGGTAACAATTCAAAATGTTTATTCTTAAATTTTTGAAAAAAAGAAATGAGTCGGTCGTTTTTGTTTCTTTTTTTCTCTCTGGCCGAGTACGATTTACTTTCGCCCAGAAGCCTTTTACAAACATTTGTTTAAATAGTTGCTATTAATAATTTACACTCTTTAGTCATAAATACAGGTGCA
The DNA here is from genome assembly GCA_016920875.1 of Columbicola columbae. Classification (NCBI taxonomy): domain Eukaryota; kingdom Metazoa; phylum Arthropoda; class Insecta; order Psocodea; family Philopteridae; genus Columbicola; species Columbicola columbae. The sequence goes on from JADMLL010000007.1 coordinate 8,403,103, forward strand.
AATAACAATATATGTCTAATCTGTTAAGACTCTGAAAGACTGTTTGCGTTGTTCTCCTCGAGGCTTTATTGTAATTGGAGTGAAAACCATCTGTACGGAACAGGCTCTCGTTTTCTTCTTACAGACTTTTTGTCTTTTTAATTTACCTCGCGTTCTTACACAAATTTCGGAAATGATTGTTGGGAGTCTTTTGTCAAAGCCGGTATATGATAAAACTGACTGAATGTCCTAAGGAGGCCAATTCTGACGTTGTACTTAAGATATTGTGGCTGGTTCTCCCAGTCGAACTATCTGTACAAAGGAGTGTGTTCTCTTCATGCCTGAGAGTTGCTGTTCTTCTGCATATCTCTGTGTGAATGTAGAAAGTATGGACTTAATTGAATTGGCGGATTGGAGCCAGTCTAAGTTAAAGTGGAAAGCACTGGCCATCTTTTTAACTTCAGAGACCCAGTTACGTTTCATACCTCCTGCAGTCCCTCTGTCTAGCTCAAGCAGCCTGTTGAAGCAGATTTTTGTGAGGCTGCCGCCATCCACAGTGCTTTGTACCATTTCAAGATCCTGGTTATGGCTAAAAGCGCGACCGGGGCGGAACTGGTCTCTCGTCGGACAATGTAGCCAGGGGTAGTTAATGGCTAGTGAAATATGGTTTTAAAGAAACTGAGTTTCGTTAAAACCATAATTATATATAGTATATGATATATATATTATGGTTTTAATATATAGGTATATGATAAAGAGTCGTCACCAAAACTCGAAGAATCGAATTTTGGCCTAAGGTTTCGACTACCGATCGTGATTTTATAACAATAACTTCTCTTTTCCGCGTAAAAAGAAACTCTGTGTGTTTTCCTGTTTCACTTCTCGTTTTTTATTTTCTATTTTTGTTTTCATTGAAACGTGCAAGAATCTTGAACAATTTATTGGCTTGCGATCAGTTCGAACTTGTTTTTATTTTTATTTCTTTACATGACCACCGTGTTTAAAGTTTCGTTTTCTTTTTTTATGTACTCTACGTCGAATTGTACTGATTTCTTGTAATAATACTAATAATAAATTTCCAGTATTATTTAAGGCGTCTGGTTGAAATTTCTAAATATACTCTCTTCAGGTTTTGTAGTAGTCTTTCTAAAATTATTAAAATTCTAGTCGGCGGTTCTAAAAATTGTGTTGTTGATACTTTCAACTTGAGTTGTTTAATTTGGCTCGTTTATTTTGTTATTGTTATGAGTAAAACATAGAATTCAGGAGACATTTTAAGAATTAACCCATTTTCAGGGTTGGATGAGTTTGGCGGCTCTACAGTCTTCGCTAGGTGCATTCATTTGGCGTTATTTGATGTTCTTTCAATACTAACGTCTACGATCTTGTGCTGAGTAACGCACAAAACGAGGCCCGATTCTATAATACCTACAAAAGATATTTAAATTTAATTTTTAAAGAGTCAGAGTTCCCACTCAATTATAGTCTATAAAAAATAATTGGCAACTGTGGCTCTGACAGGAACACGATTTCGTGCACGACACGTGTTACACAGTAGAAAGCGTATGTGAAATCTATTGAACGTGGAGTACAAGTGCACATTGCGTACGAAGCGTGTTGAGTTATTTAAATACGTACACAACACGTGGTCAACGCTAAATTTAAACTGAGCCAACATGACTCGTTTTAAATGTTATTCCTTCATGTATAAGAGTCAGTTATCGATATTTCAAATACTTTTTAGTTACACTGTTAATTATTTTTAGCAATAAATTTTTCGTTTTTTTATGCGAGTCGAATTGACTCACTTAAATATCGGTGTGCAATCAATGACAAGCGTTACAGTTACACTCGTATCGATCAGTTATTTTAAAATGGAGAGCTAACTTTTTTTAGCGAATGAACTGACAAGACCAACGTTGTCAACTTTCTCTAGAAATTCCGTAAGAAATTACGATTGTACGTTCCATTAAAGGGAATGGTCAAAGCTGTAATTGTGTGTGCACGGCGGCCAATTCCAGGTCAGTTTCCGTATTGCAACATGATCTCGAACTGGTCGTGTACCTTTCCAATTGAAGATCCGACAATTAATGTAGACTTTAGTCTTTATAACGGTCATTATGTGGGATTGGACATATACGCATTAAATTTGATTGGCGGGCAATGTTTTCTTTTTACGAAATCTCTCACGTTTTTCGTGTTTTTATCGGCCATTTTTTAAATAATTTATGAGAAATACTCGATGAATTATGTTTATGACGTCTAGAAAGGGAGAAATATTTGTTAAGGTGTCGTTCATAACGTCTTCTTAAAGCATGTGACAAAAAGTCTACCATTGAATAGTCGAAGAGTTCAATTTTTCATTTAAGGAGTCAAGAATCTGAAGGCCCTGAAGGTAAAATGACCAGAACCTTTCTCTTTTTGATTTTGTGTCAGACTACTTGCGCAACTTCTGGTTTGACTCGTTCTAGGTTCCTCTCGATTCTCTTTTTGGTTTTCATTTAAAATGTGTTGATCCTGCCAATTAATCAGTGAATCTCTGATGGAAACGTCTAACCCGTTCATAATCGAAGTATTCAGTCAGAGACCGGAAGTCAGGTACAACCTTGCAAATCGTCTTCTCAAAATCTGTCCGGCTTTGTGAGAAATCCGTTTTGAAAAGAGCGAAAAAACGCCAGTCATTAACTGGTTCAAAGGTTATTATGAAATTCACGTGGTATGTCTTAATAGAATGTTTTGCTTAGTTCAGTAACTTTTTTCTTGGTGGCGAAGGATCCCACGTAAAAGTTTTCTACATTTCTAAAAAGACTCGGTAATTTTTTTTGCTCTTTTCTTTGGCCGCCATTTTCATCGGTTAATGGTTGTGGCATTTTATAAGCCTCTGCTTTCCACACCCAGAACACGAAAATATTTCAAATCAGATCTCGTTTTACGCGTCTTCTTTAAAATGAAGCATAATAGAGTAGACCGAATTGGAAGATGTTTCAAAGAAATGGGTGAAAGATCAACCAAGTAGAAGAAATGAAAAGAAAAGCAAACTAGGGATGCTGGAGTTGGTACAAGATCTCTAACCACAATTTTCATTTCGAAAGCTTTAATTTTCCAAAATACTCTATAATATAAAATTATACTCTAACTGTTTATTGATCTGTTTGAGGGCTCTGTCTTTTATTTGATCACCATAAACAGAAAATTTTTTGGTTCTGGATCTAAAAGAAATTCTTATTTACCTTTGTCAGTTTACTTTAATTTTTAATCATCGTTTAGGGTATTTAAATAGCGTATTTAAAATTTAAATTTATCGAAAATTCGAAAGAAAAAGTCATCAGCGAATTAGATTTTTCCCTTTGAAGTGTTTCAACAAAACATGGAGGATTAAAATCATAATTTTCAATTCGTCCTTCACGGACGCTTGGATTTAAATGAAATACAGAAGCGCCGAGCGGCTGTCTCTTTTCCATTTAAATAAAAATCTTATTATTATAATTTATGACTGGTTGCTAACAAGTCAATATATAAATAAAACTTGAAAGTCCTTTAACAATGAAATGAAAAACGACTCGAAATGACTATGATGTGTATTGATAAAATTGACTTGTAAACCTAATTATTTATTTGACATCATTTGCAAGGGCCCTACCTCAATTTCATCACGATTAACTCCATCCTCGGTATAATAAAAAAAAAAGCTTGGATTTCTTTTTTAAAAAGAGGTCGATGTTTAGGTCATAAATTTATTTATTACTACGCGCCTGAAGGATTCAAAAAGTCTGTATTGACAAACATTACGTAAGCTGAACTGAACACTTAAAAGAGGTGAACTCATTATAGTTTGTGTGACGTAGTAGTCGTGTGTGTTGTAGTTTTTTAAGGAAGTCTAATTAATTAAACAGCCAGAAAGAGGCTGATGAGTTAAAAATATACATCGGTATGATCAATTTTTAAATATGTACAGAAATAATTAATACAGTAATTGATTGATTATTTTAGATGAAATGAGTACCGGGGCTCCGCTAATGAGTAATAAATAATTTATGAAGATCGATAGCTTTCCGTTGATGAGTTTGAATTTAATTGCTTTTTAGAAACGAAAATTAATATTTAAATGGTTAGGGTACCTGAAACTGTCGGTTTGGCGTGAAGTTTTAGATTGGCGCACGTCGTACTTAAAACAAAGAACAGACTTAACCACAAATGCATGACGTAAAAAGGAAAAACAATTTTATTGTATTTGTTCCGTGTGATTTTTGCGCAATTAGTGCATAAAAGATTTCTACTACATAAATTATAATATACATTATATATTGTTACCTCCTGTATTGTTACTTTTACAACACCCCAAATCCGTTAAAAAATTAACGAAACTTGGGGAGATTCTAAAGAAGGAGGCCGATGGTCAGTGTCCGTTGTCAGCTTGTGGTCACAGTCGTGGTGAAAGAAGGAAGGAAAGAAAAAGTCGTTAGGCAACAAACATTAAACCGCGTACTTGGAATCAAAGAGATTTGAAAGGAGACAAAAGAGGCTGGAGTACTCTAAATTAACGGATCTTATAAAAGCGAGTCGGTCTGATGATGACATATGCCTTAAGGTCGCCTGGACCAAAAGACCTCTATTAATTACTTAAGTTTTAAACTTAAAAACAGACTTAATTTTTAACGGTTTATTAATTCGTGCTTTCTCCGAAAATATCTTAAGGTGCTGATATTCATTTAAATGTCAGCTTAATCAGTTCAGTCAAATGATGGTTCAAGTTATGAAGACATTTTTTTGGGGTCCACTTGTCTTGAATCAAAGAGCAAGACATAGTTTTTGAAATTAATTTGAAGATGAATCGGGAAATGAGTTAAGCATAAATAAGGAAATTCATCACTCTAACGTTGTTTTATGCGAATAATTATGGCAAGTTCCTTGTCCGGTTGTTTCTATGAGGACCTACCTCTTTACGGGTGGAGATTTATTTTATTTAATTAATTTGATGATGAGATGTTTTTCTGTTTATGAAATGGCAGATCGAGGATATCAACTACCTGAATGCCACGATTTGACCTATTCGCATAGACTTAGATGTCCTTGTTCGAAAGGTTTAGGTCCCGGGTAATTTTAGAGAATAGTTACTCACTATTTCGTTTCACAACTTCCTGGAATGTTTGATGACGTTATATTAGATCTGTCCTTAAAAGTTCATTTAGTCTTGTTTTGGAACGATTCCATATTTGATGTAGTGTCTTGATGATTAGTGCTTCGAAGTATTTTTTATGTTAATGAATTTTAATAAGTATGAAATGGGGTAAAATGCTGGGTCATCCAAGTTGAACTGATTAATGTGAAATTCTTGTATCAATTGTAATTTTCATTTTTTTGAACATTTTTTATGTGATGAAGTGTAGTGTTTAAGGGCCCTCCATTTTCTCGCTGACAATTTTTTTCTTTAGCTTTTTGCGTTAAGATACTCAAATTTTGATCCTCCAAATTTGTTGTTTATGCAGTAAAATTATGCTTCACTCATTATTATTTTCTATTGTAGACTTCAAATCAGAGGCCGTAAGATAACCCAAGAAGGTTAAGTGGAATTACCCAGTACCCTAAAAGTTCTACAACCTCTTTAAAATCACCCTCGGTTTTTAGTGGTTTTATGTTTCATAAAAGTGTGCAAGACTTATGAAATAAATGATCAAATTGAAATTATAAATCCATCAGTCGAAAATTCTGAAGTAAACCCATTATCACCTCTTCAGTGTTTATTGTTACTCCGAAATCATGTTAGGACCACTCTTAACTCTCGGACGTAGGAACTGCTTTGTTATGATTCAATAAACCGCCCCAATGACGTTTTGTAGATGTCCATCCTAACCGATGACTCAATCTCTTCAACACAAAAAATTTAATTAACTCCTACAATCTGTAGTTAGTCATTAGAAAACTTCACAAAATGTGTTACAATTTGAAAAATTAGGGGTCGACAAATCTGGTGATCAAGCGTAATTAACGAAAAGTTCTCAAACAATCATTATCGTCCCTTGTGGCTTGTGCTGTGAAGACATTATGCCGAGACCACATGTTAAGGTTACTTCGAACTGTCAAACATAAAAATTTCTCTCCCGTGGTACGTTAAACCGGTCCAGTGATGGGCTGTAGATGTTCACCACCTTGTACTGGAACGTGTGACCGATGACTCAATCGCTGTAACATAGTGGAATTTCAACCCGTTTTTGAACTGGGTACTTAGGTATCATAAAACTTCATTAAATCTTTAATAAGTTGCAAAAATAATAATAATTAAACCCCATAAAAATTACGATTTCCTCAAAACCGTTAACATAACTTGGCCCACCCTGTATAATGGTTGTCGGGAGGAAAATCGAAATTGTACAATACAAAAATGATTTAAGTATGATGAAGTGAGAGTTACAGAGCTGTTGAAATCCGGATTTGACGTGTTGTCATGTAGAAAGAGAGGAAGTAGACACTAAGACACTACATTTTGTTTTCAATATTTTTACCGGTCTATTTATAAGCCTTTTTATTGAAGCCAAAAAAAATTTTTTTTTTAGAAAATTTGTTTACCTCAGCAAATATTGGAGTTACGCGACGGAAATCGATTTTTTTTTCTTTTATACTTGTCTCAAGCATTTCGATTTTCAAAAATTGAAATATCAACTAATTTCCATTGTCATTGTGGAGGTGAAAATGATTAATTAAAATCGACTTATGTAAGTTAAGAACTTAACTTTCTGCATAAATATTTGTGGTGTCATTGTTAACCGCAAAACACGCAACTAAAATGTTACTTAATTCGGTAATTTAGTGTATCCGGTTGATCGGTTTCCCGGCCTGAAACTTTTTGCCGAAAAAATAGGGAAAAATGGAATTGTTATACTTTCGTTTGTAATTAACGCGTGAAATGAAAGTGTTAGTGACTTACCTTCATAACATTCGGAGATATATCCCCTGAGAAAAGGGGAAAAGAAATGATAGTTGTTTCGACACGAAACGGGATGCTGCTTTTTGGATAGAAAGATTGAGATAAAAGAAGCGTGTAAATCTGAGGGAATTGCCAAAGTCAAAGAAAAAGTTTGTTTTGGAGGAAAAGGGAGAGTAAAAACTCGTTTCGTGGGTGAAATATTTGTTTGATTGGTTAATTGCGAGACAGTGTGACTTTCTAAATCACGTTGCTGCTTTGATTTTTACTGTTGATGTAGGTAAAGGAAAGTTATTTTAGCCCAAAAGGAAAACTCCTCCTCCACCGCCGCCGCTTCCTCTTCCTCCCACAAGTCATTTGACTTTCATTAAATCCTCCAACGTGACTACCAAAGCTTCGATCAAATAAATTACAAAATTAGGTACAGTGTTTACACGATGTTTTGCCCTTTTTTGGCTCGAACATGTATTCACCAGTGGAGTGATGGGAATCGTTTTTGATGTTGGGAGCCGAGATGAAATTTCGCGGATCATTAACATGATGCGTGTGGTATACGTAAACAATGAGGTCTCGTTTTACGTGGTTTGCTTCCCGCGTTTTGAAAAGGAGGAAAGTATTTCGATAAACTTCCTTGTATTTCATAAATAATGCACACTCAAAGCATTTACCTTTTACCTAATGCAGATTTGATGAATAATACCTCTAATCTACTACTAAGAACTATATACTAGTCTAGTTATACATCTTCATTGAAATTTAACAAAATGAAATGGTATATAGTTTTGTCTATAATGTTTTTTATAAGTCTTCCAGTGTATAAATAAATAAACTATCGCTACATATACTATCTAGTAAGTTTTCTTATATTAATATCTCGTTGCGTTTATCTACAGTTGTCTCATTTTATGAGTGCTACCCTTAAAGTTAGACTTCTGGAAAAGTTAAGATCTCACTTCCCTACCTCTTCAGTGTGAGACAATGTTTCTTAACGTGATTGTTAGGCTATTATGTCATTTTCAAGACCTCTTTCTCGCGTATAACAAGACTAAAATATATAATTTATTTATAAATTTATATAAATTTTATTAAACGGGTTTATCAAATTTCAATAAAAATTTAAATTTCTTTTGCGACCACTAAAATTACGTCATGGAGCACCTTATTGCTGACCCCTTAGTGAGAAAATTTATTTTTCATCAAATCGTACCGTTTCGAAAGGAAAGGTGCAACGATGTACTTATAGATAACGTTTCGTCTGAAATGCAGACGAAAATTTTTGTAGAAAAAAATCGTTTATCGAGATTTAAAAGTGATTCACGAAAGGATTGTCCTAGACCCGAATCTCTAGTTCAAAGTGAAAGACATATTGAAATCGTGACCAGTTCAGACTTCACAGGAATCATCAATTAATATTATGTTTGCTTTGTTTATTCTTTTCTAAATTTTCAGTTTTTTCAGTTCGCCATTGAAATCCGAACATAAGTACTTCGAATACAATGAAATGTTTAAGACCTGACATGTTGGGAAATTAAAAAATTTTTTTTCTGTGCCAAAGTGCTTGGATTTTAGAGTTTATTCAAAATTTGGAGATAATTGTTCACATTGCAGTCACTGTAACTGTGTATATTATTCATTTTTTATGGATATAACTTGTATACACTGTAACACTTGGGTCGATTTAGTTTATCTTTCTAGTCTTCAAAATAATCTGTATTCAAACCTATCTTTTATATACTCTAAGTATAATTATATAAATTAAAAATATACAGTACAGAACCTTCGCGAAGAATCTTTCGAGATGATCCTCAAAATAGAGGTGTTCCTAGACTTTTGGGGCCCTAGGCAGGGAGAGTAGATGGGGACCTCCCCGGGGGAAGTAAAAAGTGAATTGCGAAGTCGCAAAGTGAACCTCAGACGAGAGATTTAGATCCCATTCACCTCCAGTTTTCCGGCCATCACAGGAAATTTGTAATTGTACTTCTCAAATATATGGGAATATAATAAGTTATCGGTTATCTAAAAAAAAAACTTGGCGAGGGCCCTTTTGGCAGTCGGGGCCCTAGGCGGTCTCCTAGTTCGCTTATGCTTAGGAACGGCTCTGCCCAGCAGCTTGAGAAATCTTTAATGAAATCCCTACACTCATATGCCAAACACAGAATGAACAAACTGTGAATGGCATGTCCACTCTTGTCGAAATGGGTCAAAAGGTTTTTTCAGGAGCGGATTAAGCCCAGTTATCACAAAAAACATTTCAGTTTTCATTCATACGGGGTTGATGAGAAAGTCAATAATACAGCCTACACTAAGTGTTTTAAATGAATTAAGCGATTTTGAGAACTAATCAAACTTTGATTAAGTAATCAGATCCAGTGTAGGATTAACTTGACCTCACTCATATAACAATTGCCAATTTTGATCTTTTTCGCATGTTCAAAACCTCTCTTGAGGTTCGACAAACCAGGTAGCCTTTACTACAAAACTTCTCAACATTCTTTGTATAAAAAAAATGAGCCCCACCAACGAATCTTCGAAAATCGTCAGTTTAGCGTGGCCCACCCTGTAGAAAGGTATCATTAAAAAGATGAAATTCACCTGTAAGTGTTAACTAATGAGACGAGAATTCCTGCAAATCTGGTTTTGGGATGTGCCAAAAAAAATTTGTAAAAGTACTCATCACTTTCTTGGCCTACCTGATTTTGTTTTTTTGTTTCCACTGTAGGCATTTAACTTTCATTTTGTACGGTAAATTTAGCTGTCAGTGAATAATTTATGATATTAGACATAAGAACCCCGATGTTTGGTAAAAAGAAATACAAATTATATATTTCAACATTTGGAATTTAATAAATTGATTTTGAGCCACTTCCAAGTTTATTAATTTCTATAAGCTATCTTATACACTCCCATGTTAATGTTTTGTTATTATTAAAATCGTATGAATACTTAGTCTTCTTATAAATTCTTTGCTCAGAGCTTTTCGAAATTCAATGGTAAAATATTTTTTTATTGTATCTAAGGTTCAGTTCCGTTTTCATCCTTGGGTATAACAGGATACGGGAGAGGATTCGAACTCACGGCCATAACTTATACAGTCGGGTGGTTTAACACTGCACCACAGACCTCCCGTCAGAGTCGCTAATATTTCATACCCTCATTTGTGTGAAACTTTGATTTTATAGGTTTATATGTATATATTTATAGGTAGTTTTATATAAATAAATAAATATGGATTACGTATGAAATGATGTCTTCTTCCAAGTGGGATGAGTTATTGCTCAAATTTTGCTTTATCTGGGTTTAACAAATTTACATTTTGGGGGGTTACAAGTTTTAGTCAAAAGTGTGCAGTACTTGTGAAATAAGAAGTTCAACTCGCTACTAACATTTAAATCGAAAACAAGACGAACATAACTGCATTTGCAGTAAAATTTATAAAATACAAGTGTTAAAAAAATTGAAATCACGTGGTCAGTAGTTCGTTATATTAAAAAAAAGTTAGCAGTCGATGTCTTTTAAATATACAGTGGAACCACTCATAGCGAGAAATTCGTATAACGAGTAACATAAATTGCAAAAAATGTCTCTTTCAACGAGCAATTTTTGTTCATAATGAACGACTTGTATACGGAGAATCCCCTAACAGTTTTTGTTTGCGCATTATCATATTTTACATTAATTTATATTTAAAAATTGTTTCGCATAACGAGTAGGACTCCGGAGGGAATTAAACTCGTTATGAGACTTTCCACTGTATATGTTTGAATGTAGAAATTTCCATTTTTTATACAAATTCATACAAAATTGGTTTATGTCGTGGTTTGATAGTGTTACGTAGCTTTTTATTAGCATTCAAATAGTAACGCTCAAAAGATAAACTGCAAGAGTTGAAGTTTGAGTATTTCTGTTACAAACCACACCAACTGCCGTTAAATCATGTGATAGGAACTGGTTTTTGTGGTCCTGGTGTCTTCGAACCAAGGACGATTTAAATCCCATTCATGTTAATTACATGTTTTCCCTTTCTTAATTCCACTTTACTTCCGATTAGTAAGAATTTTTGGTTTTCAATTTAAGACACATTTTTTGTGAGATTAAAATTCGGTTGTAGAAGAAGAAAAAACTTGCATTTTGAATTTTGAAAGCCTTCCTGCTACGAATTTCTCGTGTGCGACCGGTCGCGCTTCGAGCTATACCCGATACACCTTTCTAACCTGTATGTTGTAGCGCAAATAATCATGTTTGTTTACGGGTGCGGAGAAGTCCTCTCTCTCTCTCTCTTTTCCTTGCGGGGAAGAAATCATAACGCACAGCTAAAAATACCTTGTACAAATTCCACAAACTCAACTTTGACCCTGTTGAACATAAAATATGCCTACTGGGGCTTAAATCGTCCTGAACGGATGGACAAATATGATCTCATAAGTTGATTTGTGATTTCGGACTGGGTGTGTTAGAGGAAGTTGGTTCGTTTTCAGGATGAAGCGTGCAAAAAAGATTTCATTTTCGTGATAATAATTATTATCGAGTGAAAAGTGACTTTTTGCTCTCATTTAGAAACTATTGCTTATCGATAGTTTGGTGGCGTGTTTGTTGAGGTTTTTGCGTTCTTTTGCTGACTTGTTATTTGTGTGGTGTTGCCCAGAATTGTTTTACTTAGAATCCACGATTTCAATCACCACGTGAAGTAGACGAGTCGTAGTATATTTTAGTTTAGTTTAGTTTTTAGTTTTAATCCCGTTTTATATACTTAGCTATAATAGGATACAGGAGGAGAATTTGAACTCACGATCCTAGCTCCTGATCAGGTTTATAAACAAGAAACTGGATACCAAAGGTGTTAGAAGTATAAATGACTAAGATACCTTTACCTCTAAAGCAAACAGTTGAATCTTTGTCTGGAAGAGTCCATCCAAGAGCCAATATTCACCTTCGATTCCCATAATCAGCAACAACTATGTCGACACTTCAATTTGAAGTTGAGCACTTAACCCACTACAGCAGGCCTACCGCGAATCGTGGTATATTTTAACCTTGTTGTAATTATTAATGCATCCTATATTGTAGTAAAGAACTAACTATCAATTGATATTATAGGAACAAGTGGGACCAAAATTTGATCCTGTCTGTGAACTAAAAAGTTGAAAGACTAAGACGTGTAGTTAATTCTTGAGGGGATGTATTACTTATGAAACGAATTTTTAGTAAATAAATTTTTGTGAATAAATTCTTGGTAATCATTTGAATTATTTATGAAGTTTGTGGTTCAAAAATGCTAAGGAAGCCTGTTCTCTGCTTTCACGGAGGTCAGAAACTACCTTACAGGACCGAAAACCGCTCACGAAGATCTACAAAAGCGTGACATTTCTATAAAAAACTTCAGTTTCCATGAAAAGGACAAAACGAGGAAAACCACAGCGAACAATAATGACAAATATATAACTCAAAACAAGGACACAGGAAAAACAGACAACAGGCAAGACAAGGGACAGGGGAAAAATTCATTGAAAAGAGGAAAAGATGGGTTGAATCAACGTGATCCTTTGTTCATCCTACAGAAAGGACTTACCTAAGCCAAACTAATTTTAACGGGTTTCATAAGTGTTCGTGAACCGAAGGTAAATTCGCAAGTGGTGTTCGTGAACTGGGAGCTATGGCTTTATATTGATGCTAAAAATAAAGCGAATATAAATTTTTATTAGAAAAAAAGTAGCAAACGTGTTTCGAACGAATGCGAGGCGGTTGTTATTATGCAATCCATGTCTTCAAGACTCTTTCTTTTGCCTTGGAGTCCGGCAATGAAAGTAACTAAGAATCGCTTTTATGACCTTACCGGGGATTAATTATGCTCGTGCATAGTTTCGTGACCAAAACTGGGTTCTTGCGCATATATCTTCCTCCTCTGGGAAGGAAAAGATATATATCCCATTTAAATTTTAAACTAAATCGTGAATTTATTTCCGCTCCATGCATGTGTCCGTGTAATTTGTAATTTATTATCGATTCATTGTCTTTTTTTGGCTATCTACAACTTGATTCTAGTTGTAATTATAGTTATAAGCCCCCAAAAAATCCTTTGATTGAGTATCAAAATTTATCTGAGATTTAGTATTCTTATATTTATAAAATCCTTCGATTTGAATGGCTTTGTAGTCAGCACCAAACTATATTAATGATAGAGTGTATAATATATCGAGTCAAGGTTAAAAACGACAGGAAAAATCTAGCGCCCAATAAAATTATTTAAAACTTAATATATTGCTGAAAGTGTGCGTTATTTATGAAAAATTGAGCGGAAACCAGGTAATTCAACAGGTAACCCAAGAAAGAGTCATAATTGGGTTGTTAACGATTTACTGTTGGGAGACGGTTTTAGATCAACAAATTTTTTTCCAATTTATTATATTATTATCATTATAGTTAGTATATTTGAATTTTAGTCCCGTTTTTCACCCTTTTTGGGTATAACAGGATACGGGAGGAGGAATCGATTTCACGACTATAAATTCTTATTTATTTACAATCTATTGGAGCTTATAAGGTTTCCAGATGACCCGTCCGCGAAGACATAACATTCTGGAAGTCCTCGGCTCTGCGTCGTAACGACTCGTTTCTATGGTCTCATTCCTTGAGTGTGTGTTCAGCTTGCAGGAAAAGAAGAAGTAGATTTCATTCTGTTCTTCTTTTCCTTGGTTGTCCTTGTTGTGTCCTTTCATCGTTCTCCTTGGTTTCCAGGACTTTGCGGCAGAATTTTTGAAAGCTCTGCCATTTTTCCTTGGAATCTAAAATGTCCTTTATGAGTTGTTCCCTCCTCTGAAGTTCCCTCCTTTCTAGGGCCTAAGTCGGGCATCTCCTGAGTGTGTGATCTGTGGTGTCCGACTATAAATTCTTAACTGGCACTTAACCACTACACCACAGACCTTCTGCCCAAATTATTCGACTATATTCTTACTTTAAAACAAAATTTCTCTTAAATTTATTTATTTGACTAAAATAAGATAAAAAAAACTAATAAATTTAAATTTAAAACTGAAGACATCTGATTAAGAAACTCTCGAATGATTTATATAAGTTTCAATGGTCGTGTCGTGAAATCGCAATGGCTGCCGCGTTTAGGAAAAACCCTTTCTAGCTGAATAAATTTCGTAGTTTTTACATAGTCAGGTCTCGTTTTGCCCGATAAGTGGGAACCAGAGAAGTTCGTGCTAAATGACATTCGGTTAAAAGGATCTTCGCAACTCTGTTATCTCCTTCCCACCGAAGTCTCACTTGATCCGATCCTGAAGACTGGCGTGTTCTCTAGACAAAAATCCACTCAAAGCTAGGTCAACTAGTTATTGTCTCGAATTTGGAGACGGGTGGTAGATTATTAGAGAATAGAAAAACAATTGGATAGATAATAATAGAATACGTTTTGTAGTTTTAATAAAATCGCACAACTTCAAATGCAGTGATTCGGAATTAGAGTTATCAGAATTTATTTCATTCATAACACGGTATTCGTGCAAAATAATTTTTTAGTTTGCTGTATAACGTCTTGTACCAAGGCCAGATTTGAGTGTATATAAAAATTATGTAACTCTTATTCATGTCATCGCTCTTTTTCTTCACTTAGGAAAGTGTCCATTGTGGTACTTTGTAGAGCTTTCGTGAAAGCATTTCGCATTAATCGTGTTCAAACAATTTTAATTGGTCCTTTTATACTAAATGAGTTGTAGCTTGTTCTCGAATAAAGAACCAACATCTTGTTTAGAGGTCAAAAAGGTTTTTTTCACGCCATATTGTTATTTTCTTAATATGGCAACAACTTATACATGTCACATAACAGGTGGGTTTGAGTTATGTTTTTTTACAGGACATTTTTCGTAAGTGTTCGCCATGTTACATGTTTGTAACGTATTTGTTCGATGCAAAAATTTTGTTTAAAATTAAGTGTAAAAGCCAATCACTTTGAAAAGGGTGTTATTGATGACTCTTGCGAACGATATATCACTTGTCAGAAGCGTTTTGAATTTTTTTGGGTCGATTAATTCGAGATTTAAAATTCCGCGGACGGAAAACTCGAATTTTATATATTGATACATGTTGTGTGTTTCATTTTGAGAGATGTATTTAGGTCTTGTTTCACGTGTGCTTTTTTCAAGGCTTTATACTCTTTGAAGCTCTTTTATAAATTATGGTTATATTTGATATGAATTCATTTTGTAAAGATAATTTGCCAAAATTAACGCAAGATTTTAAATGTTGGTAACCCTGAAAAAAACAATTTGAGAGTTTGGGGCTAGTGAAAATGAAGCGTTATACTATACAACAATGTGAGCAATATTTCATAAACAATGAAAATTTGGCGGCCGCAAATTTGGACAAAAGAGTGCTTATGCAATCCTAACCTATATAATTTATGGCTCATTGAAATCATAACCTAAACTAAATGAAATGAAATAATAATCTACTAAAGACTAAAAACTTTGTTTTTGGCTTAGTAGATTACTATTATTATTATTAGTAGATTTGGCTTAGTAGTTGGCCTGGCTTTTTATTTAATTGAAACCTTGCGTTCAGTTTTACTAAACCTAAACTCTCATCTGTCAAATTTTTATTTTTTCTCGGGGTTGTCAACCATTCATTGCAAAAATAGCGGCAAATTCAATTCTTGTGTTAACTCTGGCACACCCTATGTATGTATTTAGAAATTAATTATAACTCTGTTAAATGAGACTGTTGAACATAACATCGAAACTGATTTGAGTTCTATCAATTTTCCTTCACGGAAAATCTTTTGAAAACTTTGGCGTATGGCCTGTATAGTATTTATATTTTTTATACACCCATACCTCGCTATACGGCCGCTCTTATACG
Source organism: Columbicola columbae (assembly GCA_016920875.1). Classification (NCBI taxonomy): domain Eukaryota; kingdom Metazoa; phylum Arthropoda; class Insecta; order Psocodea; family Philopteridae; genus Columbicola; species Columbicola columbae. The sequence goes on from JADMLL010000007.1 coordinate 8,418,857, forward strand.
GCATTTCGCTATAACGGCCTTCTTCAATTTTGGCACGTTTTCGATTTACGGCCTAAAATGTTTCGCTATAACTGCCAGAATGTTTCAAAAGTACTCGTACAGAAGTTAATTTCCTTCCTGAAACATTTTGGACCTAGCACATGATCTCGGCTTTGAAGGTTGTGATGTGCTGGATCTATTGAAGCTGATACGGAACCTTTTTCATATGAAGAACTCAGCCATTAGCGGCTAGAAACCTATTGAAGAACGAAATGGACAAGGCAAGACCAACAACGCTGAACAATTTTTAAGTCAGACCCATTATGACAGTGATCTGTAGGTTACCATTTTTTCATCGTCTTCAGATTAAAGTCATTTTAAAAATAATTATGTCTGTATTCATACACATATTTTATGTAGAGTATAGTTGTTTCGTTTTTGTTTATTGATTACTGTCGGTTTTTGGGTCTCTTTTTATTTTATGTAAAAATTTAAGTTTCCTAGAACGTATCTACGCCATTAAACGAGGTATGGGTGTATATTAAACCTGTGGCGTTCCCCATATTCCTAATTCCGGAATGGGTACTGTGAAATGAAGCAGCCGACAACCGAAGCAAAATTCATTCAGTCCCGGAGCTCCGCACCATCAGGATCCTTGAATTTTCCATTTCGATTCTAAATTATAGTTATAATAACATTTTATATATCAATATACATATACGTTTGGAATTAGTGTTGTCCATCATTCGTTTATCTACAACGACACAACCTGGTTCCGACAAACCAAATAAAAATATATATTAGTATTTATTATACTCTCAGTTTTGTAACGAACTATATAGTAAAGCCGAAAATGAAAAGATGTAGCAACAATAATAATAATAAAAACAACTTATAGAGCATAATATTTTTAATAAAATGCAGACTCATCTTCTTATCAATTCTAATTGATGTAATGACAATTAATCTTTACTGTTGATTGTTTATTTTAATCCCGAAACGGGTGGGAGGAACTCGAGGACTTTGTAGAAATTTTGAGGATGATTTCAAAGGATTACTTTCACTGTTCGAGGTACAAGGAGAACGTGACCCAACTTTGTAATTCGCCACAGATTACGTAACGGTTGAGATAAAAAGTGGTCATTCATAGAAATTAATATCAAAGATACGGTTGAACCTGAATCAGTCTAAAACACAGAGAGGTTATGACGAGAAACTCAAATTAACGCCCACGTAGGCGAATTTTTATAAGTATAGAACCATTCAAATTTCACACATGTTCATTATACTAATTATGCTTGTATGCTAACTTTAATGATGATGGCGATGATTCGAAATGTGTTGATATAAGAAAAAAAAAATGATTCCGTGTGAAAGTTAAACCGATTTCGAATAATTAACACTTTGTCGAAAAATTTTGGTTTCATTACCTTCGAAGTCATCGACGTTTGTTATATAATGAGAGATGTGAAGAGAATCCAAGGATTTGGTGTAGGAGAACAAACGAGTTTACCATCTTTGCATCTGTACGGGGGAAGATAATTCGATTCTTTGAAACAGTTATTCGATCTGAGTCAGGGAGTTGTTTGAGATATTGTGATACCTCGGATCATAATTCGTTTCTTGACCCGGTTTCTAAATCGAAAAGTTCAGGGATATGGAAAGAAATATTTGTACCAGTAATTCTAGAATGAAATGAAGGATGTCAAGAGATGTCCTCCGTCAAATGAGAGGTAGCAACGAATACAGAATACAAGCAAGTAATATTGTGGAAGAGTTTGGCTTCCTTTAGTGGGCCGGTATACCAACTAAGCTTGGTAGTAGTGACAAATTACTCAATATTTATCACATCTACCGGCTAGTTTATAAAATCTCCAACTTGTAATGAAAAAATTAATAAACGATTGCCCACGTGACAGGCTTCTGTCATTTTTGACAGGAGGTAAATAGTCTAAGAAGCAGTTCTCGCCATTAGTGAACGAATCTACCAGAAAGAAGCGGCGAATGTATGAGAAGAAGTGACAGAAGGCAAGCATCTAAGCAAACTCTGATTTAATTCTCTATGAAGAGTTAGATATTTTATAAAATAGCCGGTAAATGTGATAAATACTCAGTGATTTTTCACTTCTACCAAGCTTAGTTGGTTATTATAATTATACAATCGCCGGAAATTATATATACTGATATGATTTATCACTTTTAAATGTAACTTATATACGATATTACTCTCCAGTTCACATAAAATATAGACCCCTGCCTAATTGGTTGACGAAAGTCCAGAAAGACCTGAAAGATTTGAAAATGACATGCCAAGACCCATGGGTAAAGTCTAAAACTCCAATAAGGTAGGAATTTATTGTTAAAGTGTGCATTATTTTTGAAGAAAAATTCTTTATTTGGTGATATACACGGTATCTTACTCAGAAGGAAAAATTGTAAATTTAATTGGGAATCACGCTTCAAAGCCCTCAAAAGTGTGTTAAATCCTAAAAAGAAAATGGAAGGAAGAATAATAGAGGAGGAGAATAGGAAGATGAAAGATTAAAACCAAAAATCGAGAAGTTGCACTGAAACTGCGGCATCATTAGATGGTCAAAGCGAAGAACAAAAATTAGAAGAAAGTGGATCGATCATCAAAACTCAAGCTAAATACATTAACATGGGTTCGTGATCCGAGGTATTACTCTATTTTGGTTTCTTTTAGTCGGTCAAAGAATTTTGAATTATTTCTTCAGACACTCTATTTTCTTAACAGACATCTAGATGATGGAGCTATCTCCTGAAAATGATTAGTATCTTTGACATATATCACTTTCATCGTCTGATTCTACCTCAAAACGTCTTCATTCCGTTTTATAACTCCTTTAATGTATGTATTTAAACTGTCTGTGAGTTTTACGCTCCTTAGTCAAGTGGAGTTTTCAACTACAACAGTTCTCTGTTCATTGTGATGAAAATCGGTATAACGCACACGCAGCGACTACATTCTTGGCAGCGTTCAATCCAATTATCTAGTAGATAGCATTGTATTCGGTAATTGGTAATCAAGGAAAGTATTCGTATTATTCAAGATATCAGTAAAAGATCTCGGCGAATTATTGGTCATCGTCAATATAGTAAAATCTCGTTTTGTGCGGTAGATGGGAATGGCAAATATTGGGGTGAACTGTCGCATCGACCTGATTTTGTTTTGCTGTTGTCAATTGTCGTTTCACTAATATATATAACAAAAGCATCATGTCGCGAACAAACCTTTTGTGAATCTCTGATCATTTCAGCAAATTATTTATTTGAGTTCTAATCCTGTTTTTCACCCTTGGGTATAACAGAATACAGGATTCCAACTCTTGACCATAACTTTTATAGTCAGAGCTTTGACCACTACACAGACCTCCCGCTGATTTCAGCAAATCGGCAAAAGTTTGTTGTGATATAGTGTATAATATATTGTTCCAAAGTTGTATAAAAGCTCAGAAATCAGCAACTAGGCCTAGAATTTTAAAAAGACAACCCAACGTAAAAATGGGTTAGGAAATACCCAAAAGCTACCAACATGGGTTAGGAAAGTCTCCGAAAATTTGTTCAAAAAGCTTAAGAAATAAGCTTGCCCTGACGGAACAGTCTACATACGAAATATAACCTTAAATTATTGTAGGGAGCTTTCTTCGTTGTGTCCAATTAACAAATTTTTTTGATAATGTTGTAAAGCATAACTTTAAATACGCTTAAAACGAGACCTGAATGTAACTTAGAGTTTCGTCAGAGGTAATAAAGTAGAAAGTAAAATAATTGGCACGGTGTAAGACCATAACCTTGGAAGACCTAAACTGGACACACTAAAATTGTAATTGAGCGATGTTAAATTGTTCTTGTCTTCTTTATCACTTACCAACATCTTCCTTTGTCTCTCACTGTTGGAAACCTATATACTCAATCTGTTACTGCTTCTGTTTTCTATTCGTCCTATACAATTGCTTACCGATAGATTATAATTCAAGTTTCCAATAAAGGTCGCAACTCTTCCAAAATCATCATGGGCCTCTTTTCTTAATTACATAATTTTTTAATTAGTTTCTTGAGTGCGGTTTTAAAAAGAGTTTCCAACGAACTAACCGTCACGACATCTCTTTTGATGCCATTTGAAAATCGCATTTTGTGAATTTCGTTAAAGAACACAAAACCGTATACACCAATTTGGGAGTAATTAATAGTGATTGTCGTGACTGTTTCATCTTCCTTTAGAGGGAGGAAGGGGGTGAAAAGGAAGTTGAAAATTTCTCTGTAACTTGTTTCAGGTAGTGAAATAGCTAACAGACTTGGCCGTTATCTACTCTCCGTGTGATAAAAGTAGATGGTAGTTGATGAAAGTGATCCAGAAGAACCAGGTTCAATGATATGCGCTTCGTAATAATTTTTTTTTTCTTTCTTTCTCGAAACCGGAAATGTCGTGTAAACCTGAAAGAGTTTTAATGAAGTAGTCAACGTTTTTGATTAAGCTTAATAACAATTAACATTTAAAGGATTCCATATTTTATCCATTGAAGATGTTTGTTAGTTTCATAATTTAGAATTTTTACGCGATGAATTTTCAACTGGTGTTATTAAAAGTATAAATGAGGTATTGTTTAATAAAATAATTATTTTTCCTAATGACTATTTCTTTTCTTTTCAGGTGATTCAACTCAGAGTTTTTTTTCTTCTTCACATCTTTCACGTATAACTCGACGAGGTTTTGCTTTAATAATGAGCAACGACCATAAACTTGACCGCGGAAATTGTTCGATTTCCAATCAGAGCTTGTTCGAGCCAAGTCGTTAAGTATATCTCATTTAAATTTGATTGGATTACCGTTTTTTTGTATATATAAATGGTTATACAGTTTTCCACATCCTGTTTTTCAACTTATTTAATGTTTTGTTATTTATTTATTACTCTTTTAAGGGGTTGGTAAGACACGCGACGTACGCGTAACTTTTGTGCGATTTGTTTTGATATTTAGATCTTACAAGAGCAAAGCACTCGAGTCTCTTGATTTTGCTAATTCAAAAGCTACCTTGTTTCTGTTTTACTGTCGATTTCGTGTGTGGAAACCTAAAGAGACAAATCACATTATTGTGTTGTTATGTGAATATAAGAAGACGTGGAGTTTCGTTATATAAAAATTGTCTAAATATGTTATCTTATATTTGAAGCATTTGTAGGAATTTGGAGAAAGCTTTTGAAGACGTTATTTACGTTAATTTTGATTCGTTCTTGGAGATAAGCGATTCTATTAAAATTGGGGCAACTTCGATTGTTTTAACGCAAATTTTAGTCGGATTCGCGCAAAACGAAGTCCTGATTTCACATTACTGAACGTACAGGAGGTTGAAAAAGATTTTACTATAACTAGATGGATTTCAAATTTGCTTCTTTGGGTTGTTTTAGTATTTATGCCATTTTTGTGTGGTTTTGCGCACTTTTTAATCTTAATCTCTGTGCGATTGTGATGGAATCACGCATTTTCATAATTTTAATCAAAGTCTTATTTGGGAGTATGTATATAAATTCACAAACACTGTTGTAACTTCGTTTAAGCGAGACCTCACAGTGTATTTCGTTAAATTGGTTGATTTATCGTGAACTATTCTTCGAAACTTAAAGTTTGTCAATTGTTAACTTTCACAAAGACGAAAATTTAAAAATGAAACGTTTCATTTAAACGAGAGATCTCGTTGAATGAAATCTCGCTTTTCCGTTCTTTGAAATAAATCTTATCAATCTCGAACAAAAGAAGAAAAAACCCTCCGAAGTGAATATTGTTACGGTTGAAAACCCGAGCGAATTTTTAGTAATTATAGTAGTAAAGGATTGTTTGACCTGTTTTTATTTCCTTTGAACTTTTCGGTGCATTGCTCCGACTGATTCTGTTAAACCATCATTCCCGCAATAATTCTGACAAATATTATTTATTTAAAATAAAATTTTCTGTTGGTTCTGTGGGTTTTGGTTTGGTTTTATTTATTTATTTTTCGTTTTGACCATCTAAAGACCACTCACCACTATTATCGCTTTTTTTTTCTTCTCAATTCCTCCTCTTTTCGTGTCCTCCAAGGATCACTCTTTTTTTCGCTGTGGGTTCTTTTTCTTTCCTTGGATGACGTTCTACCTGTTTTAAGCTTGATTTTAGGTAGAAATCCTTGTGATTCCTTTCTCGTCGTTACGCAGCGACGACGCGTTGTCACGTGTTCGGAGGACACCTTGGAACATACCCTGGCCGTGGGCAAGACAGGAGACACCTCTGCGAAGCCGTAGGGAGGGGACCTCTCGGTGTCGATCATAGTAACGAAGATAGGGCCTACTAGAACGCGGATGATTTTTAACGTACTTCCGGATCTTCTCTATAAACCCTTGGGATGTCCACTCAGGAGTTTAGTGGGTGCGAGTCCGACATACCCCCTTTCTCCTCCTCAAAGGAGAGATGGATACTCAGAAGAGTTACCCTGGTTAAAAAAGGCCCTACGTGATACCTTAAGATTCTTTTTGGTCTCTAAGAACCACGCCGATTTTGTCTTTTGTTTAGGAAATACTGAAAGATTTTATTTGGTTTTATTTATTACTATTATTAGTATATTGTATTGATGGTAAATAACTCACTTCCGGTTTTATAAAATAGGTTTATTCCTCCCAAGACGATAGTTTTATTTATTTATTTGACTCACACTTGTGTGCTTTATCAATCACTTCCTACACACAATCAAATTTTCTTTTCCAGTTTTCTCAAGAAGCTGACCAGGGACGCCGCTACTTCCATTGGCACCCCTCCTCTACAATCTCCTTGACACTGATAGATTCTTCCCTTGTCTCAGGAAGAAGACTCCTTTCCTCCTCCATCACCGGACAGCCCAAAAACACTAGTTTTATTTTTAGTCACTCAGAAAAAGGTTTTATTTCATAAATAATGCATAAAAGAAAATTTATTTCATAAATAATTTATTTAGTTTAGTTTAGTATGTGATTCATTCCCGTTTTTCCATCCTGGGTACATCAGGATGTGGAATAGGATACGAACTCACGACCTTATGGTCGCTTTGATCACCACACTAAATTATTTATTTTATTTATATAATTAATTCATGAAACAAATTCCTCGTACAAGTGTGCATTATTTATGCAGCTCCATCGGAAGTTATTCACGACTCGATCTGATAATTGTAAAAGTAGTGACGGTCCCTTGATAGTACACTCGGTGTATTTCTCTCGTAAAAGTGCTTTCTATCGTGGAACGTTCACCAAAACACACATCCATTTTTCATTTCAATAGATAACATCGAAATAGTCGAATGAATACCATTCAAAAAATCGTATATCTATCTACCTTTGCTTTCTATTCGTGGGGTTAGCCGCCAGATATCCTGTAAACCTGACCCCGACCTTCGCACTTGTTTGTGATCACCGCCGGAATAATTAAAAACCGTGACCACTGTTCCGTGGCTCACAAATCCCGTTTCAACTTCACAATGAACATTCTCAAATCGAGTTTTTATGTGAGAACTCTAAAACTGTTTCATTTTATTCAGAACATAAGAAAGAATAGTAGAAATGGTGACTTTGGTGTTTTTATGATGTCCTCTTCTTCGTTACCAACTTATGGTAATAATGATTAGTTTTATTTAGTACGGAATCAAATAATTTGGTTTTGATATTAAGCTGGGAAATTGGAGTTTGAAGGATTAAATTGATTAGTGTTATGAAAACAAATTTCAAGAGGTTAATGAGTCGCACTGCGAATCCTATTATTAAGTTAACAACAATTTAATTGCGAGAATATTTTCACTTCAAATTAGGCTTTTTCATTTTTTCTTTTATTTTTTACTTTAACTAATTTGCCTTGAATCCTTTAAAAATGAAGTCTAAGAAGACCTCGCTAGTTTATTCCGATGTCTTTCAAGAGTATATCTGGTTATCCTTTAGAGAGGGATGGCGAACCTTTTTTGATGTCCGTGCCACAAAGTCGTAAAAATTTTTAAATAGGTGACGTGTCATAATCAAATTTTGTTCTAAACTATACATAAGTATAATTATATGAACAAATACAGTAAAAGTATTTCTTGTTTAAACAATTTTATCTAATAGCGCATCTTTATATATTGTACTTTGAGAATCCATGCAATATTTTAATAATAAAATGTATAATTTGAGTTCCAGTTAACATACTAAGATAGGTATTCAGTACTACAAATTTATATCATAAATTATAAATTAAGTATAGATTAATAATTTTTAATTAATTTCTCTCAAAAATAACTTTTTCAAACGTGCCATAGGTTCGCCATCCCTGCTTTAGACTAATTAACTGTGCAACATTAATGGGAAGAGGCCTAGTTAGTGAAGTCCTCATACCAGTGAATGTTAACTACGGAATGAATATCTGAAGAACTGCTATCCACAAACATCCAGTTAGACCAGATATCGGAGTGTTTCCTAACAAGAATTTCAGTATTCTGCTTTCTGTTTTGTATAAAGTGTGCATGACTTATGAAACAAATCCTCTTTGAAGGTGTGTTGTACTTCAAATTCTTTTCTAGTTGTATAATCTTCTAAAAGCTAACCGCGTAAACGAAGACTGTATATGTAATACTTAGAACGAAGATCTGAAAAAATTGGGGCGTACGTAATATGAAACTCTAAACTGGTTATCGAAACCAGGTGAAAGAGAGGTGAGTGTAATGTTGAAAAGATGGAGGACCATAAAGAATGGAAGAAAGGTTCGGGTTCATCGGGTTTTCGCAAAAAAGTTTTCTTTTTCATTGCGAAAGACGATTCTCATGTTATTCTCACGAATCTTAAGATAACACAACCCACGACTCATTAGATTTAATTTTGAAACGCGGCCGTCTTATTAATAATTGTATTAAAGATTTGTTTTTAACTTTGTTCTCCTGTCATTCATTAAGAGAATAGTTTTACGAGTAATAGTTTAGTCTCAAGGATGAAAATTTGCAAATGGCGGCTTACCATAGTTTGTCAAATTCCCAAGACCTTTCTTGGCGCATATGAGACCACAACTGCGTTTCGTCTTGCCTGGTCAAAAAGTTTGTCACATCGAAACTCTTAATGTGACAAATTCGTTAGAGGATTTATTTCATAAATAATGCACAATTTTAGTCGGAAATTCATTTCGTAAATACTGCACACAGTCGCAGATAATTTGTTTCATGAATATTGTACTATCGCAGAGAATTTTTTTCATAAATATTGCACGCGATTGCAAGGAATTTATTCTATAAATACTGCACACTATCACAGAGAATTCATTCCATAAATACTGCACACTATTGCAGGTAATCCGTTTCATAAATATTGCACACTATCATAGGAATTTCATTTCATCATAAAATGCATTGCATTTCATAAATACTATGCAAAATTCATTTCATAAATACTGCACACTATCGCAGGAAATCATTTCATAAATACTGCACACTATTCATTTCATATAATATCATAATTTCATAAATACTGCACACTATCAGAATTATTTCATAAATACTGCATACTATCAGGTTCATTTCATAAATACTGCACATTCATCATAAATATCATCATTTCATAAATCGCAGGAATTCATTTCATACAATCTTATTTCATTTCATAAATACTGCACACAGAATTCATTTCATAAATACTGCACTATCGGAAATTCATTTCATAAATACTGCACACTATCGCAGGATTCATTTCATAAATTCTGCACACTATTGCTGAGAATTTCTTTCATAAATATCGCAAACTTCTATCCGGTGGTCATTTCATAAATAACGCACAATTTTATTTGTAACTGAACGAGGATCTTCTGATTTTCTTGTTCAGGAAGTATTCGAATATCCAGTTTGACATGTTCCTGGCAGACAATTCTTCGGATGTTTTGGTTGTAAACCTGTAGAAGCGTTTGTCGTACCTTGTTTTGAATTTATTACTTTGTCTCAGGATTTATATCTTTCTAGTCACTGTAGTTTCTTCATTTCCACTTTTTTTCTTACTATAAGGCCCCTCTAAAGGCTAATAATTGTCGGGGCTTCGAATTTGACGAGTGAACAAATTAATTTTCGAATTTTCATTCAATCATTCTAATTCATTTGTGGCGCTGAAAATGAAATTAAAGTTTCTTATATAAGTTAATTTTAGAATGATTTGAAGCGACAGTCGCGTTTCGAATTTTCTAAAACGATTTTAGTTAGGCCATTTAAAAAGGTGTATAAAAATGGAAAAATAGGAAGTGACGTCTTTAAGAACCGTGGAAGATGAAGTCGTGCCCGAGGAAAACAATTTCTAATTTTTTTTTCCATCATTTCTGCTTTTATTTTCGTGTTTTTGACTATTTGCAAATCACGGACTTTTTTGTTGGGATATTCTTCAAGTTCACGGTTCATTTCACGACCATCTTTCCCATTCCTCCGCCTCGTTTTTCGCATTCTCTCTTTCATTTTTTGACTTCTTCTAACAAATCCCAATCAGTCATTTCTTTTTATCGACCTTTTAACTAATAAAATTTGGGGCATTAAAAGTGAACCGATTTTTAGACGTCTTACAAAAACGTTTTGACTTTCAGGTTAGTCTGGTCGGCAAGCACTTTAGATAGATAACATCGGTGTCTTACTATCTCTATAAATTATCAACCTCTAAAATTTTTTTTTGATACAAATTTGTTCTCATATTGACAGTGTTTGAAATTTGGTTTTTGTGGGAGGTTTTTCTCTTTCAAAGTAGTTAACCTTCCCCCGGAGTAGTCCCTCCAGCAGTTTTAGCATCAAATCAGACATGATTGACGTTAATTAATTAAAATTCTGCCTGAGGCTGGATCTTTATGATTTCGTATGAAAATGCTTTTAGTCGAAAGGGACAGAAATGTCAGGACCTTTGGTTTGAGGACGTGTTTCAAACCGCAGTACCTCGTTTGACGATGATCGGTACCTAAGCATTGAACAAAATTTCGTCAAGGAAAAGCAGATACGTCAACTAGGATTGTCAGAGTTTTGATATTTACGTCATTATAATCTTATAAATAAGACTTATGAACTGGTCATATTATTAGAAAATTAGATAAGATATGGACCAAGTTGCTAATCTACTGGACTCCCAACTTTGGAGAAGGTATCGTCAGAAGGGAAGGTGGGAGGACGACTTAAAACATTTCGCTGGATCCAAATGGTATACCTAGCCCAGGGATGGCAAACCCATCCGTACCACAAAGTCGCAGGAATTCTGTTTTTAAATAGGTGACGTGCCATCAAAATTTTCAAACATGCCACTTGTGGCACGCGTGCCATAGGTTCGCCATCCCTGCCCTAGCCTATAACAAAAGCTGTGGAAAGAAATGGGAGAGGCTTTTGCCCTATACCTGGGCCTGATTGGGTGTTTCTTGTATTTTATTTAATTCTCAGTATAATTTTCAAATATTATTCATTATGTATACATTTCAATCGATATAGCTTATAATAATAACAATGTTATAAAATTATTTATTAATTAATCAGTTTTATAGTCTCGTGAGAGGTATGGAAGCATAAATTCAAGACAAAGTGTCGATAACCTAACACCGAACACCCATCTATAATTTCAAATGACCCACTTTTGAATATGAAACATAATTTATAATAATAAATTAATAAACGTGAACATAAAACGAACAGTTCGAGAATACATAAATAATAATTGAGTTTAATGATTAATGATAAGTGACTAATTATAAGATAAAGACTTTATTATGTTTAGAATGATTGCTGTTTTTGAGTAATCGAAATGAACATTCGTAAGCGTATTCGAACAAATATTTCATAAGTAATGCACACATTTACAAAAACTTATTCCATCGATGTCGAAGAGAACGTTTTGAGAATGAGTTTCGAGTTTGTATTTTTGAAGTGTGGAAGATTTTTTTGATGATATTTTCAATAAAGAAGACTGTTTCGATATGATAAAAACTTTCGAAACCAGTTCGAAAAGTTAACCGCGAGCTAAGGGTAGAAACCGTTTCGAGCAGATTACATGATATTGTCGCGTTGTGAACTTATAGATGTGGATTTATGGATCGTAAGTCTTTATTCGAAATCATCGATTTATGAATGAGTATCATCTTATTATCGTTTTGAAAAGTGGATCAGATGTTTCGATATCAAATGGGAAGAGGAGTGGAAGGGGGTGGGGGTGGGAAAGAGATTTTTACCTGATTAACTCGGTTAATTTAGTCATGAAAATTTTGACTTGAATCGGTCTAAAAATAGTCATGTCAAGATTCACGAGCTCAATAAACCGATTATTAACAGCGATAATGTTACCAATCGCGTGATCATTGTAATCTTAGACTCTTACCAAACCTTTTCTTCTTTTTTTTCTAAATTATTCGAAAAGAAATAAGTCGGTGAATTTAGAAAACGTTTGTTTTGAATTGAATACTGGTCAATGAGAGCTGACTGAGTAGACGGTTTAGAGAAAAGATTAAGGAGGTGTAAGAAGGTGTTTCTTCCTTAACTGTAAGCTTTTGTTTAAAGATTCTGAGGTTCTCATCTGTCAGTCTTGTTCATCTTGCTTTAGTTTCAAATTTGCCAATTCTATCGGTTCTTGGAAGAATTTTAGTTTCTTTTTATTATTTCTTCTTCCTATATATTATTATATTATTTTATCTTATACCCTTCTCGGGTGTTACAATGTTTAACCACACATACATTTTTAAGATCAAAAGCAAAATAACTGCATCAAAAGCGACTATAAAAAGTATAAACTAAGCTATAACTTAATGAATAGATACATAAATAAGGCGAAACATACATTAATAAATGCTATTAATGATAATAATAAATAAAATAAGACGAAACATTCGAAACAAACCACCAAATAACACTAAGATAATATATAAATATAAATACAAAACTAAAATAATATTGTCGGGACCAGGTTGCGTCGTTGTAGATGAACGAATGATGGACAACACTAATCTCGAACGTATTTGTATATTGGTATATAAAATGTTATTGTAACTATAATTTAGAATCGAAATGGAAAATTCAAGGATCCTAATAGTGCGGAGCTCCGGGACTGAATGAATTTTGCTTCGGTTTTCGTCTGCTTCATTTCACTGTACCCATTCCGGAATGAGGAATGTGGCAAACGCCACAATATAAACCAAATAAATGCTTAGACTAAAAATATAAACATACATTAATAAAATAATTACATAGGACAAAATATAAATAATAAATAGGCCTATAATAAATAAACAGAACGGTAACGAGTTTATAACAAATTGAGCGTCTATGAAACCGGAAATAGCCCTCGTATCAAATTTCCTCGGTTTGGGAAGAACGGATATACGGATGTGAAATACTAAAATAATATTTAGAGCTGTTGTAATGAATCCTAGGCAAAACTAACCGTTGAGGACAATACCAGGGATGTGTTGTTATACTTTGCCAAAACTATGCGCCATTTTTCTTCTCCCAATCTGAGGGAAAAGGTTTTAGCTGTCGGATTTTGAGCAGTAAAGGTAGTTCATGATGTCTGTAGACAGATGAAACTAATTTTTGTTCCAAATTTCACTAATTTCCTAGTCACTTTATTGCAATCCGTTCTGTTGAATACTTTCTCATATAAGACTTATATTAGTATAATCCGGTATATACGGAATAAAGAAGCAACGTTTGATTCACTTTGAAAAATGAACCATTTCAGAACTAAAATGGAATCTGGTCTCTGGACAACAAAAGGTTATACGCGAATCAAACTTTTGCGGAAAAGATTATATTATAAAAAGTATCTTCTTAACTAATTTGGTACTTCATTACACGGATTTGTGGAAAGCAGACGTTTCATTACCATTCACGAAATTTTATAGTCGAGAGTAACATCGGCGGAACGTCTTGGTTTCAAACAATGATATTTGACTTAACAGCCCGCACAATCACTTTTTATACTCGTTGAGATTATCTATTATTTAAGCATCACCCGATTAACGACTCATCCTTTAACAGTTTAACCGCTAGTATCGAATAGACGAGAGATGATTTATTTTAACAGCTCCTAACTATCATTATCATTAAATTATCATATTGTTAACCGAATTTTCTTGAAAAATTGATTTATGGATGGGAAACGAGTAGGAATGTCGTTCTCTTATGTATCTGTTACTTCACTGATTGCATTAAAAAACAAATAAATAAAAATGGAAAATAATTTTTTCTTTGACGTACTTTCATTTTCAGGTATTTATTTCCGTTAAGTCAGTTTTGAGCAAGACGGATTTAAATTTGATTGTAAGAAACCAGTTGCCCTTCAAACGATGAAAGTTATTAGCCCACTTGAGAAGAAGAAAAGTACCTCTTTTTAATGTCAGTTAAATGGGTCATCCAAGGTCTTTTGCCCATCTTCGTCTGCTCTTTTCATAACGTTCACACGTGAAAAATCAAGTTGAAGGAGTAGGTCATGGCCCTGATGTGCCCAACTCAGACCATCGCTGATCGTGACATTAACAATTTAAATTAAGCGGATAGTTGCTACAAAAATGTTTACTTTTAAGAGAACTACTGCTAGACAGTTTCTATAAGATTCTTGGCGTGCTTATTGACAAAGCTATAAAATAAGCGACACTAACATCCAACTGCATGGTTCGTTAAGATGCCAAAAATGTGTTCAGTGCTATATACCAGGGATGGCGAACATTTTTGGTGTCCATGCCACAAAGTCATACAAATTTCGGTTTTAAATAAGTGACGTGCTCACAAATAATTTTTAATTAATTTCTATCAAAAAAGAACTTATTAAAAAATAATAATTTTGTTTTTGTGCGTGCCATCAAAATTTTCAAACGTGCCAATTGTGGCACGCGTGGCATAGGTTCGCCACCTCTGGTATATACAGTTTTGTTATGGACGATCATTAGAAATGATCACTAATTGTATTCAATATACATGTAGAGTTGTCAATGTAATGAAATTTATGTAAAATAAAGAAGAAAGATTCTTGACAATTTATAGACTGAGCCAATTTGACTCATTTAAAAATTTTATTCCGTTAAATTGGTTTTTAAGTTATCCAACTGTGAATTGGGTCCATTTTAACTATACCTCTGTCGTCGGAAATTAGTTTCACATAAATTTTGTTCATTAAAGATGAAGCGATTTCATAAATAATGCACACGTTTAGAAAAAAATTCTTAACCTGAACATAAACAGGATTTTTGGGTATAACAGGAGGATTTGAACTGTCGACTATACCTTCTCCCGCTAAATTTTTAAATTTATATCATTTAAATAATATTTTTCAATTAAATGACATAAATCCCAGGCAGGATAACTTCTGGCGTCACTAACATTCAGCTGTGTGGTTCGTTAAGAGGCCAAAAATGTGTTTAGTGGTATATACCGTTTCGTTATGAGCGATCATCATGAATGATAACTAATTCTATTCAGTGTATACGTAGAGTTTTCAGTGCAGTGAAATTTATGTAAAATGAAAAGAAAGATTCTTGAAAATTTAATTTACAGACTGAGCCAATTTGACTCATTTAAAATTTATATTCCTTTAATGTGGTTTTATGTTATTCAACTGTATACATGTAAATTGGTTCAGTTTTAACCATAGTTCTGTTGTCCGAAATTTATTTCACATAAATTTTGTTCAATAGGATGAAGCGATTTCATAAATAATGCACACGTTTAGAAAGAACTCATTTCACTCATTTAATTCAATTTATTTCCCTTTAACGAGAACATCAGCAAAAGTATAATAAAAATTTTTATCGATGAGAGGAGACGGAGTTTTAAAACCGAAATAAATTGTTCGCCGTAATTAATCTCAAACTTTTGAACCCTCGAGCGTGACTGGGCGAAAGTTTTGCAAAAAAAAAGAGAGATTCAGCCAGGATTTTCCTGATTTTC
Source organism: Columbicola columbae (assembly GCA_016920875.1). Taxonomy (NCBI): domain Eukaryota; kingdom Metazoa; phylum Arthropoda; class Insecta; order Psocodea; family Philopteridae; genus Columbicola; species Columbicola columbae. The sequence continues at coordinate 8,434,747 of JADMLL010000007.1, forward strand.
CCCCTGAGGCTAATATGAGAATTTCCTTATTTAAAGACCTCCCGAAAAACCTTCCGGAACGTTTCTCTCTCGTTTATGTCTAATTAAGTCGCTTCCTGAAATCAAAACGAGAATTCAGCTTCCTTTGCGGGCGAGATTTCAGCTCGAGGTCGTAAAGTTATTAAATCCAGCCACTGTCGTTGTTCTAATTAATAAAGGTAATCCGTCTCTAATACGATATATTGGGTTTTCAAAAAACGTGTTGTATGAGAGCCAGACTCGGTATAAAGAAGATGATGACTACATAAAAACTATTAAATATAATTATTTTTGTTTTTGGTAAGTGCATTATGTCTTATTGTATGTACAAGGAGTCTTGACCTGAACTTCTTTTTTTTTGTTAAAACCTTAAAATGTAAGACAACAAGTTCCTCATACCATGTAAAATTTCTGGAGTATGTGTTTGACCCTTCGCCCCGAAGAAAGTAAAACGAAAATTCTGCAATACATCGCATTTTAGGTGTGTTCGTTAGTGTGCTGTATAACTCCCGCGCTGTTTTTCGGGGGAAACGTTTAATTTTTTTTGGTCAACGAATCTGAATAAAAATTTCGACCATTTTATTCGTACCGGATGTGGGTAGCAGGAGAGATTTTCGGATAAGAATTTACTTCCTCAAGTCACATGAAAATGAAAGCTAAATTTATGGGACTGAATTAATTTCCTTTCTTTCTTTCTTTGAAATTCTTGTTATTTGCCCCCACGAATGTGTCCGTTGATGCCATTGTACGTGGCCTTTAGCCCGAGATACGGTAAATTATAAATTCAAATCTATTAAATTATTTTATTTTATGTTTTTTATATTTTTGTGTCAAACCAGAAGATATCCTGCCTGGGATTTATGTCATTTCATTGAAAAATATTATTTAAATGATATAAATTTAAATTTAGCGGGAGAAGGTATAGTCGACAGTTCAAATCCTCCTGTTATACCCAAAATCCTGTTTATGTACAGGTTAAGAGTCTTTTCTAAACGTGTGCATTATTTATGAAATCGCTTCATCTCTATTGAACAAAATTTATGTGAAACTAATTTCCGACGACAGAGGTATAGTTAAAAATGGAACCAATTCACAGTTGGATAACTTAAAAACCAATTTAACGGAATAAAATTTTTAAATGAGTCAAATTGGCTCAGTCTATAAATTGTCAAGAATCTTTCTTCTTTATTTTACATAAATTTCATTATGTTGACAACTCTACATGTACATTGAATACAATTAGTGATCATTTCTAATGATCGTTCATAACAAAACTGTATATACCAAAGGTGGCAAACATATGCCACGCGTGCCACAATTGGCACGTTTGAAAATTTTGATGGCACGCACAAACAAAATTATTATTTTTTAATAAGTTCTTTTTGATAGAAATTAATTAAAAATTATTTGTGGGCACGTCACCGTGTTTAAAACCGAAATTTGTATGACTTTGTGGCATGGACACCAAAAAATGTTCGCCATCCCTTGTATATAGCACTGAACACATTTTTGGCCTCTTAACGAACATGCAGTTGTATGTTAGTGACGCTTATTCAGCTTTGTCAATAAGCACGCCAAGAATCTTATAGAAACTGTCTAGCAGTAGTTCTCTTAAAAGTAAACATTTTTTGGTAGCAAGTTTCCGCTTAATTTAAATTGTTACGATCAGCGATGGTCTGAGTTGGGCACATCAGGGCCATGACCTACTCCTTCAACTTGATTTTTCACGTGTGAACGTTATGAAAAGAGCAGACGAAACTGAGCAAAAGACCTATCGACACAATATATAAATATCCTGTTATGTTCTAAACGGGATTAAAATGCAACTGTAACTATAATTTGTCCATTGATAGTGGGAGGAGTAGTGTAGTGGTTAAAGTTCCTGACTTGGACGCAAATGGTCAAATCCTCCTTCCGCATCCTGTTATACCCAAAAAAAGGTTGACAAACGGGATTAAGACCACCACTAATTTGTCCAATGATAGTTTAACAAAATGGACTTACTGTTGTTGTGCAAATATTATTATACCTAACACAGGGATGAACTTCTAGCGCAGGTTCTTTTTAATTTAAAATATAAAATTTATAGTTTGGTGCTTCGAAATGAATTCTATACAATTATTCTTTATTTATTGTTAGAGCTTCAAAAGGAATTTCATCCTTAATATTTATTAATATCAGGTTAGGTTTTACGAAATAAATAAAAGTCATGTCACTTCATTTCGGGAACTCGCTTATATGGAAATCATTGTTTTGTGTTGAGTTAAAGAAGACTACTAATGGTAAACACTTCTTGTAAAGGCGATGCTCATCTTTTATATTTGATTAATAAGTTTGACAATTTAGGTATAATGTGTTGTTGAGTTACGTAGAGACATGCGCACAAAGAAACAAAACAAACACACGTCTAATTTTTTAATATCAAGATAAATACAATAAATAAACAAACGTGAGAGTGTAGAACAGACCTTTTTCCCCACCTATACTGTTAGAGTATCTCCCGTTGAATTTTTTATCTGGAAGTTTTATCTTAAACATTTTTTTGGTAGAGAATATCAGAATTTATCTATTTAGTAATAATTATAATTTCGTCGTAAGTGGGAAACTCATTAGAGCTGATGCGAGGTTAATGTGTCGCTTGCTGAAGGCGTTCGCGGTGGCAACATGTTTCACTGAATTTATTGATTAATGATGACCGAATAAAGAAGAGATATTGTAAAGCCTAGATTCTCGGTCACTTTTCACTATTATGGTCGAGTGGGGTTTATGCAATGAGCGACCTTGGACAGCCGAAAGCAATATTTTGATTAATTTCTTATTTCGGACATAAAAGGTTTGGAAGGAAATAATTTTTACATGTTTTTCGACCTGGTCATAGAGATAAAAAACAATCAAAGAATGAAAGTGAACAAATTTTTCGTTTCGATTTGAAAAAGTGGTTCTTTGGACATCATCGTCTACGAATAACGACCTCAGCATGTGTTAGAAGAAATGGTGAAAGAATTTTTCGAAATGTGGCTCGGAGTCGGTATGAAAATGATCGTAATTACGTCACTAATGATAGAAATGTAAAATAAAAATGTTTCGAGAAAGCGGTGGAATCACAAGGTCGGTTATTGGATTTTTTAAGGAAATTTTCGGGATTGTAATTAAATGTGTCGATAGCTCATGATGGTCTGAATGTGTTTACCTGTCAACAATTTTGTTTTTTCAATGGATGCTAGCGTCTCGAAACCTGTAATTTGTGGTGAGCATGGAAGGTTATAAGCGGCGTTTTAATATCCTGTCTGTGTAAAGAGATAGTTTAGTGGTTCATTACACGTTTCCGCTTTGGCTTCCTTACTGTTTAAGGTTATAAAAGGAAACGAGTTCAGGAAAAAGTGAAATAGATAAAAAAGAGTTTAGAAAGGGAAAAATGCCTCTCTTCTTCTTTTACTAGGTTTGAACCTGTGACCCTCGACACGTTGACGACTACTCTGGTAAAATTTTTAGCCGCACTTTTTAAATACCTAAAAGACCAACTCTCTAATTCTCCCTTTTTTAAACAATTATATTGCTACACTTTTCCTTCCTGGTTTCCTGTTCCTCTTGTTCTTGTTTCTCTCTCTTCGTCCTTTCTCTTTCTCTTTATTTCAATTAAAAATCAGGCTTCTGTAATATAAACAAGTTCGCTTTCAGTCAGGTTTCGTTTTGCACGGTGAATGGAAATCAGGAAACTTTGTATAAAAAGGACGATTACAACTCTAAAGACGACTAACCAAAGGACATCGGAAAAGATCCTCCGGGAGTTTGTGTTAAAGGTTAAAATGTTATTGAAATTTTATTTGATTTAATGAAAATTAACGCGGCATAAATAGCTGGGAGAGGACAAGGATGAAGATGTCAAGGTTCACGGAATTACAGGAAGATCTTGTTTTATGCGACACACAGGGAAATTCCTGACTATTAGTATTTCTTTAAGGACAACTTACTGTACAGGGATGTTGTAAGATGGAAATGAGTTGTGTAATTTTAATAAAGTCGCATAACTTGAGGCAGAGCGGGTCAAAATCAACATGAAAAAAGTCGACAGAAGTTGGTAACTAACCTGTATAGGTTTCAATTTGTCATAATTTCTGAAGACTTGGAAATACGCCAGGTTTCTGTACAATTTTCATTGTGTTTCAAGTGGTGTTAGAATGAATTTATGTTAGTACTCTTATACATTTTTAACAATAATACAGTGGGACCTCTCATAACGAGTAACGAGCTATTTTTGGCGGCATTTACATGGAGAATCCCCCTACAGCTACAACAAAAACTCCGAATCGGGGCAGATTCAAAGTTAAATCTTCCTGTATCTGTCTGATTTTCTTCACTACCACCCAAAATTCTTTCATTTTCACATTCTTAAGCGTCTTAGCTACTCCTTTTCTTTCCCTAAATACTAAAAATAATTTTTAGTGCTTTTTTCGGCCTGGAACGCATTATTCTGTTTTATATGGAAAAAATTGTTTCGCATTACGAGTAAAACTCCGAATTAACGAAATAAACTCGTTATGAGAGGTTCCACTGTATTTAAGGAAAACGTTTTTATAAGAAAATTGATTTACCATTTTGATAAGAGTGAACCACCTCGTTTTTCTGTAAATTCAAATATTTAGCCCAACAGTATGTGACGTGTTTTGTTATGCTGCGGTAATGAAGTAGCCCGGCTTTTTAGATTTCACAAAAAATTAGTCGATAAAATAGGATTAGCGTAATTTCAAATTCGTGCTAGACTCTGATTTTTCCGAACTTTTCGGAGGAAAGACGGTAAAATGCCTAAAAGTAGTTTTTCATGATCTCAGACATTAAGTGGAGGGTGTTAAAGTCAAATTTAAGATTATTTTGGCTGTCGTATCAAGGTGCCACTTTTTTTGGGCTACTAAGCGGCTCTTACCTAGACGTCTTTGAGTTTCGTTAATACTTAACCTGCGTCGTAAACGGATGTACGTATGTGCGTCTACCCTTTGAGAAAATTTCTAAAATAAAAGTTGATATATTAACGAAATTCACACATTACACGGTGTAATTAAAGAAAATTACTCTTAATTAGCAGAAAAGTAAATCTGATTAAAAGTCGCCCGAGTCGTAAAAGTTTAAAGTCCATTAAAGTATAAAGTCGTAAAAGTGGCCGGAAATCGGGGGGGAAACTTTTACTGCGAAATTTAAATGCAGAAAGGTTTTTCGCAAGACATAACACGAATCATGGTAACTTATTAAGGATGAAAGAGGAAGAAGAAGAAGAAGAGAAAGTTAGATAAGTGGTAAAGTTTTTTAGAATTTCACAAAAGGCACTGGTTCATATTAGAAGAAAAGAAAGAAAAAAGTTATTGAGTAACAGTTGAATCGGTACTGGGGTAACCGTAATAAAGCTTTTTGGCTCCGACGTCTTTCACTCGGATTTCACCGAAAGAAAGAAAAAATGAATAAATAAGTTAGCCAATTGATGAGTCAAAGGAATTCAGAAGGAAAGGATGGATGGCTAACCAAATTGCCTTCATAGCTGGCAAAACGAAAAGAGAAAGCAATGGAAGGAGAGTCATGGCGGACGAATAGTAATTCAAGCAATTCGCTTTGCATGTTTTACGGTTTTACAAAAATTAATTAGAATAATTTAAAAACTAGCGTTGCATATGCTAATGGATATTATAATTTGGTATTATAATATATATGTGCGACTTTTTTTTTATTATTCTTTAAATCAACTTGTTAACTTTGTTGTCAGACGGGACGTTATTAGGGGTGTGGATGTGTCGAGGAATTGCTGTAAAACTCCTCTCGCACGTCTCCCTTAATTTTTCTTTGACTAATTACCTCCTACTCATTAGCGACTGTGCTACGAATAACTGCTTACTTAATTTCTTTTTTCGCTCCTGCGGATTAGGACTTCGAAACGAAGTTCGAAAAGGCGAAGGCGGATTAAGTATGACGTCACACTGTTTGCTGATAATATTTGTTTTAATATTAATTAAATTGATAATGAAAACCGTGAAAAGTATAAATATTAATATTAATTCTAAAATCCTATATATATATGGGTGTTGATTGGATTGATATTATCATCAAAATGAGTCGATTTGACTCGTTCAGCAATACTGTAATTCTCTCCTCTCCAAAAACGTACCAATTTTTTAGTACAATCAACATCACAACTAAATGAGTCAAATTGACTCAGTTCGCAAAGTTAATGTTAACACTGGGTGTAATTATAGATGACATATGTTGATTATAAATTGATTTTAACGTGAGCAATACTCTTATTCTGTAATATGCGTCGATACAAATCATCACTGCCTCGAAAGAATGCTCAATCTCTGAAATTCAAGCTAATCGATTTGAAAGGGAAGGTTTATTATTAAATATTTATTAGTTAATAATTAGTCATTATTAAGTAATTAATAAAAGTTATTTGTGTGTGAGAATAAAATTTTTCGTGGCTCAAACTGGTTCTATGTTCACTGTTGTGTCCAATTTTCAAATTCGATCTGAAGGATGTCGAATTAATTTTTTTTTGTTTTTCTTGTTTCCAGCAAGAAGAAAACAGAGCCCTTAGATTGAAATCTTCAAATATTCTTCAAGTAGAAGATGCAGGGGAGGAGGAGGAGGAGGTGGTGGTGGTGTTGTGGGTGGCGGAGGCGGCGGAGGTGGAGATGAAAGCTTCAAAATCAATTCAGATGGGGGTCAAGAAGTGTTGGTCTTGGGAGAATCCAGTTATCTGAAGGGCAGTACAGCCAACACATTGAACTATGACAACAGGCAAACGTGGCAATATTTCGACGAGAAATCTTACATAAGAGGAGACGCACTCAAAGAAGGAGAAGATCCTTATTTCAAGAACAAATTCAATCAAGCAGCAAGCGATCAGATACCGAGCAACAGAGAAATCCCCGACACGAGAGGTCTAGCGTGAGTATGCTTCTCTTATTTAAAGGTGTTTGGTCGACCTAGAACCTGAAGTAAATTCTCACTCGTTAGTTAATTATAATATAAATAATATATTTCTCATTATTGTTCGCGTTTATTCAAAGCTGTTAACAATAAACAAAATGGATAAAGAAACGTCGTGAGAGTGTAGCTGGATGATTTGGAAACATCGAAGCAGTTAATAATAGTGAGAACAGAGTAATGTAAATGAAATGAGAGAAATTAATTAATTTATTTAAGGAGTTCACGCGTAAAGCGAAATCTTATTTAATAAATTTACATAGTGGCTAGTTATCTCTTTATTAATTAGAGAACATAGGAAAATTATTTTATTCCTTCTTCAACTTATCACGCTAATAATACATTAGTTAATTGGTTATTAAAATCAATTTCTTGGACTATTGAAAGTATTAATAGATGGAAGGCCTGTGGTTGAGTGGTCAGAACGGCCGACTGGTCGTGAGTTCGAATCCTCTTCCTTATACCTAAGGGTGAAGATTAAGCGAGCAAAATGTTGATGAGTGAGGCGTTAAAAATAAATTAATTTAATTTTTCAATTTAAATTTTACTAATTTAGAATTTTTTTTAAGTTGAAAAGTTTTTTTGTTGTTGTGGTTGTTGTATTCATTGTCTTTTGATGGAAATACCATGGATGTCAAGTTGAGCTAAATGAATATTGGAGAGCTCTCCTCATTCATGATTGGATAAACTTTTTGTTAATTTATTTATTTATTTTCTCTCTCATTCTAGTTGCAAGAAAAAGAAATGGAGGACAGATCTTCCGCCGACAAGCGTCGTTATTACGTTTCATAATGAAGCGAGATCGACTTTATTGCGAACAATCGTGTCCGTCATGAATAGAAGCCCCGAACACTTAATTAAAGAAATCATTTTGGTTGATGATTTCTCAGATAATCGTAAGTATATATAAATTATATTATTGTATAATAAAAGGAAGAAGATTTGTCTTGACTAGGATGGAATTGAAAAATTAAATTGTTTTTAGGGATGGAGATGTTATTGAATGAATTCGTCATATTTTCGAAAAGAATTTTTTGGGAGGCCCATGTGGGAGTAGTTAGTCCTTGAGGCTGCAATTTTGCCTCGTGGGTCTTGGCCATTTGTGAAAATTTCGAATAGAAAGAAAAATCTATTTGCAGGGATAAATTGAATTTGACTATACGTTCTGATTGTTATTTTGAAATCATCTACGATTGTGTTTTGATGAAACTGTTAATGTTGCGGTTTCCTTTTTCTCTGTTCCATACTTATATTGATAAAATTGATTTTTCGGAATTACAAAGTTGGCTACATCCCTCTCCAGCAAATTTTCTTGAAACTATTCGATGCAGTATTGTCAGATCTCGTTTTACGCGGATTTTAATTGCGAAGATAAATTTCTTACCTCCACTACATACATTTTATATTTTTATAAGTTGTAGTAACGATTTGTATTCCACCTGTTACAAACGGTCACGATATAGCATGTGATTTCTACACGCTCTCTTTAGATGTCACCTAGTTTGATATATTGTATCTCCTTTGTTTGTCTAAGTGGTTACGTCAATTGTTTGTGTTCTGGCACATTGTTGAACCGGAATTTTGTGCAGAAGCTGTCTTATGTCACAGGCTATTGTCCGTGCGTGAACTCGACTTAACTCGTGGCCCTTCTATTATACGTTGTATTAATACAGTTGTTTTGTTGGATCGTCACGCCAGTCGATATGTAACTCGTGTTGCCTTAAGGTGTTATGGAAGGTGAAATGTCTGGCCGAGGTAAAAGAGCCTGACGCGACCCATAAAATGGTATTTTCTAAAGGGAAGGTCAGTTCGCGGCAGGAACCGCTCAAATTTTGTCGAATAATTTCGTGAATGTGGGAAAAGTGGCATTTCATTGCCATACGTCAGTGATTATGTCTTCTGGTAAGAAACTTTTAAGACGTGTTACTCTGTTCTGATAACACTGACTACGCAGCAGAAGATGTTTGGAACCTTGCTTTACATCAAAATTCTTTCACCGCCTTTTCTGAAATAAAATTTTATTCAAACAACATAACAAACAGTAGAGATAATTATCCGACAGCAGTCAATAATTTCAAAGTGTAACCTCTTAAACAATAAATTCAATAAATATAATAAAGTCTCTGAATAAATTTGTTTCCAACTTTTAACACGTTTTCTTATCAATTTCAAGCCATAACCCTCGAAGTTATGCGATCGTATAATATTAATATAAATGGAACTTGAGAATGTGTTTAATCTTATTCGCGTTAGGTTTGGGTTCTTTATTAGTCCTTATACTATAGTAGTTTGCATCTCGGCTTCCCATCTATCGCGTAAAACGAAACCTAATCAGTTGTTTTACAGTTAGACCAGAGTTATTTAAATACTGAAATGATCGTTTTTCTTGTTTCAGCTTCTGACGGCGAGGAATTATCGAAAATTCAAAAAGTCAAGTTAGTCAGGAACGAAAAACGAGAAGGTAAGTGTTACGGGGCTAAGAATTATCTCGCTGACGTCAGCGATGTTCACTAAGGAGAGGCAGTTGTCGTAATAAAATTTATCTTTTATGTTTGTTCAAGTCGAAACTTGTTTCTTTCGCCTTCTATTGGAACACATTAAGTATTAATTTCTCCGCGGGGGCGGGGGTGCGTGTATGGCGCCAAATTCTCCTTTTTTTAAAATGCGGCAAACTATAATTAATGAGTTTGCTTCATCTATAAATACTTTATACCGAGGAAATGAAATAAATAAAAGTTTTAAGATTTAGTGTTTTGTGTGTCCAGGTTTGATGAGAAGCCGAGTTCGAGGTGCGGATTTAGCCACAGCTCCGATTTTAACGTTCTTAGATTCCCACGTCGAGTGCAACGTTAATTGGCTGGAACCGTTACTGGAGCGAGTGGCCGAGGTAAATGAAAGAAGGTCGTCATTTCTTTTTAATGGAGCATTTTATTTATGAAAACTTCTTTTCTTTCTCTCTCAAAACGTACTCGTTTTGAATCATTATTTATACAGTTTTAGGTTGGCTTGAAGTGGATGTAGGATCGTCCTTTGTGTCTTTCTTGTTGGTGTGGGAAAAAACACTTCCTCAAGACCTTGATTATGCTCTCTTGAAAATGGTTTACGCTCCTGTATAATAATAAGTTTTACTAAAAGACTAAATATATTTTAGTATCAGTAAATAAATAAAAGTGTCATAAGACCCAAAATATATAATTTTAGAAACTTTTGAAGTTCATAAATCAGTTAGTATGCACATTGCCTAGCTATTATATACATCAACTAGGGTGATGCGTTTAAAATCATTTCCTCGACTATTTAGGCAATCTATCTACTACGAACTCCCCAAAGTCAAAATGAGATCTCTGCTGAAAAGACAGCAAAGTTTCCGGTCTCCTAAATTAACAAACATGCAGAACAGATATAAATGGACTTGTACCACTTTTAAAATAACTCCTACTTATACATTTAAAAAAATTCTTCTGTTTGATGGTAGGATCGTACTCGAGTTGTTTGTCCCATCATTGATGTGATCAGCATGGACAACTTTCAATACATCGGTGCTTCGGCCGACTTAAGAGGCGGCTTCGATTGGAATTTAGTGTTCAAATGGGAATATCTGACGGTGGACCAGAGGATGAGAAGACAGAAGGACCCCACGAGAGCCATAAAAACTCCAATGATCGCCGGCGGATTGTTCGTGATCGATCGGAAATATTTCGAAAAGTTAGGGAAATACGACATGCAAATGGATGTTTGGGGCGGCGAGAATTTAGGTGAGTTTTCAGAGTTTATGTAACTATTTTATTATTAATTATTGATTATTAAGTGCATTTTTTAATTAAGTGCACATTATACGTAAGAACAGATGCACGCTTCGGCCAAAATTTTTTTTTTACATAAATACAGTTGGAATTCATTCCACACTCGTACTTAAAACAAATTTGTCAAGTTTCACCTAAAACTTCTACCAAGAATTCATTTCATAAATAATGCACAGAGTGAGAAGCTCATTTCATAAATAATGCACAGAGTGAGAAGCTCATTTCATAAATAATGCACAGAGTGAGAAGCTCATTTCATAAATAATGCACAGTGTGAGGAGCTTATTTCATAAATAATGCACAGTGAGAAGCTCATTTCATAAATAATGCACAGTGAGAAGCTCATTTCATAAATAATGCACAGCGTGAGGAGCTCATTTCATAAGAGCTCATTTCATAAATAATGCACAGAGTGAGAAGCTCATTTCATAAATAATGCACAGAGTGAGAAGCTCATTTCATAAATAATGCACAGGTGAGAAGCTCATTTCATAAATAATGCACAGTGTGAGGAGCTCATTTCATAAATAATGCACAGTGTGAGAAGCTCATTTCATAAATAATGCACAGTGAGAAGCTCATTTCATAAATAATGCACAGCAGAAGCTCATTTCATAAATAATACACACTCATGAAGAACCCATTTCATAATAACTGCACACTTTAACAAATGGGGTGAGTTTTTGATACAACTGTGCATTATTTTTGAAATAAGTTATTCAAATGATGTACATAATTTATGTATTTACATCTCAAGTCACAAATTACTCGACAAACACTTTAATCTACGATTTTCATTTTTTCAGAAATCTCATTCAGGGTGTGGCAATGTGGTGGAAGTCTGGAGATCATTCCCTGCTCAAGAGTAGGTCACGTATTTCGTAAGAGACATCCTTACACCTTCCCTGGAGGCTCCGGAAACGTATTTGCGAGGAACACAAGAAGAGCGGCCGAGGTGTGGATGGACGATTACAAAAGATTTTATTACGCGGCTGTACCCCTGGCCAAGAATATTCCTTTCGGAAAGTATGTCCGTGTTATGCTGTAGTATAAGTGTGTTAGTGTTCAGAATAATTTTCTGTCGCTTTATTAATTAATAACTTATTTTTGGTTGTTTTTCAGCATCGACGACAGGCTAGAATTGAAAAAGAAACTCCATTGCAAACCGTTTAAATGGTTCTTAGATAATGTTTATCCAGAATTAATAGTACCGCAATCGGTCTCTACCTTCTTTGGCTCTGTTAGACAGCGGCAGTTGTGCTTGGACACACTCGGTCATTCTGTAGATCAAACTGTCGGCTTATATTTGTGTCACGACACAGGTGGCAATCAGGTAAGCTATATCAATATGGCGGAAGGTTTATACTGTAGTGGTTAAACCATCAGACTATATTAAAATTGACATGTCTTGTGAGTTTCACACATGTCAAATTGCCTCAATTTGTAAATTTAGTGTTAATCAATTTGACGCCATGACATTTTAGTAGAAATTGAAGGATTACTTGGTAAAATCGACTTGATTAAGAAAAAGGAAATACGAAAGTAGGAAAAGTAAAAACGATCATGACACAAGGAAGGAACCCAAACTCGAAAGTTACCGTGAAAAGTGGTTCGCCTGTCATGTCAACCAAATTTTGGATTTTCATCGTCAGTGACGGTGATAGAAAATCATCACGTTAATTGAAAATAATATTCGTGACACGTGCTTGAGACAGAAATAAGGATTCAGGGAAATCAATTACTACTGATTAAAAATCAAATTTTTTTTAGGAAAAGGAAAGCAACATGGCGAAAATGTCAATTTTGGTTGTAGAAATGATAACATTTCACGATCAGAGATTTTTGTTTTTAATCTCCTCATTTTATATTTTTAACTAATTTTCCTGAAAGTCTTTATTGTTTCTAAACACCAAATGACGTTCAAAACTGTCGCGTCAAACATTTTAGGAATATAAATTCGAAAGGCAGATGACCAGCATATTTATGGTGTTCGGTTTCCTTTTTAAGTTCAAAAACCAGGAATTAAGTTCAATCATCCGGAGAATGACAATTTTATAAATTTATATAACTATTTAGTGACAATAAAATCATGGAGGTAGAGTGAATTGAGCCAATCTGACTCAGTGTTGAAGTTTTTTTTTATACACAACTAAATCAGTTTAAATGAACAAATCAATATTAGAAGAAAAGATCTATTTCGAACTTGTTTCTGTAAAAACAGACAGAACATACAGATAATATAGACACCTAACAGCTGTGTGTTACTTATGATATGCTGATGGTTTTAACCGAACTCTTAATTGGTTAGCTGCTGTGTAAATTTTCGTCTTAATCACATCTTTCTCCTCAGGATTGGACTCTAGAAGAAGACACATACATCAAGCACCACGAAATGTGTTTAACCATACCCAGTTACACACCTGGAACTCTTGTATTAATGCGTCCTTGTGAAGATACTGACAATCAGGTATGTAGACACAACAACATTTAACGACTTGACTCATTTTGGGAGATTTACAACCTGTCACCTGACAACATCAGGGACATTAGACAAATTATATAATGGAAGCGTGTAAATTGAGGTTGACCACTAACAAGTCGCACTCAAGAATGAGTGGATGTTATACCGAAAGATATTAAGAGAAACGTGGGAGGAGTGTATCGACCTAAACTTGGTGTTAGGTTAATCACAGACTAAAAAAAATTTTTTTCTCATTTAACAGAAATGGAAGCGAATTAACGGAGGTCTTGTCAAACACGAATGGCGAAGCCTTTGCTTGGACAGTCGAGACGCTACCTCGAGAGGTCTCATCGTAGAAAAATGTGATTCAAGATCTCCTTCTCAGCAATGGAATTTCATTATGCCTGGAATTTCATAGAATCGACTATAATTTATTTTAGGAGCGAATTAAATCTTTTTTTTATTATTATCCTGTAGATATCTAGACTATAATGAATCCGTCGGAACATGCGAGTCCGTGAATGCTAGTCAGTTAACTATTCCTTAAGACAGAGGATTGTAGGAGAGGAATGAAAAGAAGAAAAAAAATTTGAGAAAATTTTATTTTTAGTTTATTAACGAACACAAAGTGAAAACGAAAAATTTCAGGAGCGACTGAAGCAATTTTATTATTGACTCTGATAAAGACTTTAACAAGCTCCTATCCGATAAATGAGATTAACAAGACAAATTTAAAAATAATCCGTTGATATTGGAGGCTTGAGAAGAACAGCCTGGGAATATCTCTTGAAAAAGGTTTAAAATCACTTTAAAAATCCTAAGAAGTATATTATCTCTCATGTTAACCAATCGGGGAAACGATTGAATTAAGAAGAAAGACAAAGGAAGTCGGGAAAATTCAATTTAGAATTGAAGTCAGGAGAGTCGTGAATGCGAAACGATTCTATGTATATATTATACATATATTATGCACAAAAAGCACTGAGTAAGAATAATAATTAGTCCAATTTATAATTCGATTAGGCTCTAAATTTAATTATCCAAAGTTTATTGAATAAGAATATAATATAGTTTTGTATGATGATAGTCAGAGGGTTAAGTTTTAAAAGGCTGGGACAGGTGGCGCAATAACGGAAATCAAAATGTACCTTTAGACTAACCATTTTTTCCTTTTTATTTGTCTTTATGTAAAATTTTTTACATTTTAAAACCAAAATCTACAGCCAGGAAGTCAATAAATAATTTCACTAACTAATGAGAAAGGAATTGTACTGAGTTTCAGAAAGACTATTCATAATTCAATATACTTAAAAATATAAAACACCTTTCGAACAAAAGAGGATTTGTTAAGTTGGTTTTTGATAATCGTTCGACCGTTTTTATACTAAATTAAAATATCGAATTTGAACTGCTTAAGTTTTCGTCAATGTGCATACCGCAAATAGTAACTTAAAAAATTTGTTTTGAGTCGAGCCACGAATAAATTTTGATTTTCTTTCCTTTGTAATTTGATGTTAGGTGTTTGTTGGTGATTCATTGGTTTAGTTTGATGCTAGTGATGTTAGTTTGCTATTAAGCAATTTTTGAAAGAGTAAGAGAGTTTAGTTTAACCTTGTTCAGATGTTTTGTCTTCTTCCAAACCAGCGGAATTCATTTCATAAATAATGCAAAATTCTTTTTAATATATATTAACAGAAGTCTTAGTATAACCCTTTTTATTTCTTATATTTAATCAACAAACTCTGTGTCCTTAAAATACAGTCTCAGCAGACAGTTTATTGAAATCACTTAACACAGATACTACATCTTTAATTTCTAATAAATAACTGTGCAGTATTTATGAAATGAATCTCATAAAATTCCGTTATTCATACAGCTTCATCATAGTTATTAATGGCTCGACTTAGCCTCATATTTATCACATTTCGCGATACGTATTCCTGTTTCGTCACATTTTCATTATATCAATCGCTTGTAATCATGACTGGAGTTTGTAATTTTCATTTCTCATTAACGGGGTGTGTCAGAAGAGAATAAACTTCTGATGCACTTCCCTTGAAAAAAAAGTTACCTTATTTAGCTGTGACACTGTCAAATAACAAATTATGTCATAATTTGTGAAATATAAGTAATTTCAAAGATATCTTATTAAGAGCAGATATCATTTGATTTGTGGTCAAATAAGAAGTATGATACGAATAAAGTTTCGAGGTGATAAATCTTTATTTTAGCACATACTGCGAGCAAAGTTACAACAAATTTTTATAATTATTTTTTAAGTATGATTTCACTGTATTTTTAGTTTTTGTGCAATATTTTGATTTTTTTTTATTTCAAATAAAAATTAAGGTTGAAATCAAATTTGTTTATTGTCACTTCATTAACACATTATGTCACATTCGAATCTTCCCATAATTCCCTTCATTCAAATGTGAATCAGTCAATTCGGAAGACTTTAAGCTGTTTCATTAGTAAGAAATGCTTAAATATCAGCCTGACGATTGAGCCTCTAACTGACTTATTCCAAACACCTTCAAGTTGGTCATACTTTTGACTTTTTCTTTCCAAAACTTTTCTTTATTTTTTGTTTAAATTCTTCAACATTTATATCTTGAGGCTTTGGTTTGGCTGGTTTCACTTTTTCTTCTTCAGGAGGTATGAATGGCAATTTCCTCTTTTCTTCCCTCTTCTTTTTCGCTTCAGCATGCTTCTCTTCTATTTCTCTCTTCCTCTTGAGTTGCTTCTGCGATTCTTTCATAAAGTATTCTCCAGTTTCTAATTGTTTATCAATCTTACTCTCAGTCTGAGGTGGAGGGAATGGAGTGTATGGTTTCTTCTGCTTTTTCTTCTTAGGCTGATTTCTTTTAGGTAAGCTTTTGTTTTTGAATTTGGGTAGAAACCTTTCCCAACTCTCATTTTTTAATTTCGGATCCCTAGCAAGTTCTCTTTTGATCATTAGTTCCTTTATTTTGTAGATTGGATGGATGTTATGCATTGTTTTTTCCACTATTGACCTTACCTGAAAATTTAGTTACAAATTGACATTAACTCAAATCAAACTACTCAATTCGGAAACATTTTGTTCAGTACTAACCTCAACTAAACCCTTGTAAGGGCCTAAAGCTGCAACTGTCTGTCCCTGAACTAACACATAACAGTTTGTTAACAATTCAATTGACTTTAAAGTACAACCATTTGGACCTATTAACCTTTGCCTTCTTTTTATGAATTTTTCTTTATTCCTAACCATAGATCCTATTTTAATAATATCACATGAAATGTCATCTTCCAAAACTCTAATTGCTTGTTCATAAGGAACACTTCTCGATAGTAACTTGATCATATCTCTTGCTTTTATGATTATGTAAGGATCCCAAGTTTTTCTTGTAGTTCTCACAGTCATGCTCCCTTCAACAACGTCTAATTCTGCTTTAATACCATGTTCAGCTAATGTCTTTTTAATGTGAGGCCAATATTCACGCAAATAAGGTTCTCTATACTTGGGAAACAGGGTGGCGAATGAACTTTCCTCAAGAAGTCTATGAGGATTATCTTCTTTTTTAAAAGGTGGAAGTTTTATAGCCCAGACATTATCTAATGCCTGTGTTTTCTTCTCCTCTTCTTTATCTTCTTCTGTCATTGTTTCAATACTTCTAAACTTGTTCTGAAAACCTTATGGGCACGTGTACTTAGGGATCAACTGTTTTGTTTACATGTCTGTAAAATAAATAAAATTAAAAATCAAATCAAAGTCAAATAAGAAATTTATTTAATTATTAAAATATCCTAAATTTGTGATTGTGTTTTACCTTCCGATACAATAATAATTAGTATAAAAACAAAAACAATAATAAATAAAATTTATTACAAATACTATCAACGTTACAAGTACTGGGAACTATGCTATGACTGGTAGCAAAAATTTTTTGAACGCTAGCAATAGCGCTACGTAAGATAAAATTGCGAGGCTTAGCTCACACTTCTTCCATTCATCATTTTTCGCGCGCTAGCCGAGTAGTGTGATTCCTTTTGTTTATAACAATTTGAAGGTAATTATTTATTAAATAGTATATTTAACTATAAAATTATTAAGTTAGCTACATCAAACTTGAGTATTTTCAACAATTAAATGTTTTTTTGTGATACATAACCGAAACTTATATCTCTTAACCATACTTTGGCCTTATAACACTGAAGAAACTCACACATCATGATTTTTAAGTTTCTTGCCTTGGAATTGGAATTATATTCCTATCATATAATTTTTTTATCTTTCTTCTACTCTCTTTTTCAGGTTTGAGTTTATATAGATTACCTCTCCCCCAAAAGAAGATGTTTATCAAAATTTCAACTGGGAAAGAGGTCAAACCAATTGAGATATCGAAAAAGCAACTTGTGAAAGAATTAAAAGTTTTAATCGAAGAAAACCTTAATATTGAAAAATCAAAGCAGAAGCTATTCTTCAGTGGGAAGGTATTGGATGACAACACTCCAATTTATAAGTACAATGTTAAAGATGGTTATGTTGTTCAGTTAATACAATCAAACGAGGCTTTGCCTGAAAAGAATGACGAAATCAAAGAAAGAGAAGAAGCATTCACAGGTTACTGAAGTAAAGTTGAGTGAATATTACAAATTAGGTGAATTCATTGAGTTTCAAGAACCTGATGGATCTTGGATTGAAGCTGAAATAATTGAAATATTTCAAGAAGGAAACAAAGAAAATTTCGATGAGAACACTCCTGATAATGCTGTGTCAACTTTGTACAAGGTGTCCTACAGAAAGGATGATGAGGTGATTGAAAAGGATTTGAAATTGGAGGAGTTTAGACCTAGGTCAATTCATGCATTTGATCTTAATAATTTGAAAATAAGACAGACTCTCCATGTAAATTACAATTTGGATAGTCCACAAGCTTGGGGAAAGTGGTATGATTTTTATGTTGAAGAAATTAACAGGAGGAAGAAGATTTCAGTTCTGGGTCATTTGATTCTTTACAAAGGTGAAAAGAAAGAGAATATTACATTGGAATTAAATTCATATGAAGGATCGATATTTTCTATAAGAAAACATATAAAAATCTCTGAACGAGATAAGAATTTTGACGTTGGTGCAAAACCGATTTTTTGTGACAAATGTGAGAGGAATAGAAATATCAGGTGCAGAGAATGTGGATGTTCTGTATGTGGGAGTAGAAGTGATCCTGATAAGACCATTGTTTGTGATGAATGCCAGTGGGGATTCCACATTTACTGTCTCAAACCTCCTTTAAAGTCCATCCCAGAAGAAGATGATTGGTATTGTAGTGAATGTAAAAACGAAAATGAATTTGTTAAAATTGGTGAGACAGTCAAAACAAAGAGAGGATTTACTGCTGACAAATCTAAGAGCAAAAGGTGAGGATGTTCAAAATTTTTTTCTTTCCCAGTCTGAAAAATTTTTGGTTTTAGATTAACAATTTGACTTTGCATTTTAAAAGGGACTGGGGTAGAGGAATGGCAACTGCTGGAAGGACCACAACAAACACCATTGTACCAGAAACTCACTTTGGCTCAATACCAGGAATAGAAGTTGGTACTACTTGGCGGTATCGTGTTCAAGTTGCTGAATCTGGAGTACATAGGCCTCATGTTGCTGGAATCGCAGGAAGGAAAGATGTTGGTGCATTCAGTATCGTTTTGGCTGGAGGATATGAAGACGACAAAGATGATGGTGATGAGGTAAGTCTCATTTCAAAATTCTGTGATAATGAATAGCACTGTGAACACTTGAAAAAGCAATAAAATAATATTTCTTAGGTTTTGTACACTGGCTCTGGTGGTAGAGATTTAAGTGGGAATAAACGAGTTTCTGGTCAGAGTTGTGATCAGGAATTGACTAGGATGAACTTGGCTTTGGCGAAAAATTGTAAAGCGCCTATTGACTCAATAAACGGAGCAGAATCAACGGACTGGAGGGAAGGGAAGCCTGTGAGAGTTGTTAGGAGTTACAAGGAAAAGTCTGAGTATGCACCAACAGAAGGATTTCGTTATGATGGCCTCTACAAAATCGTCAAGTATTTTCCCAAAACAGGGAAATCTGGCTACAAAGTCTGGCAATTTTTAATGCGAAGAGACGATCCAACGCCTGCTCCTTGGACGCCAGAGGGTAAGAAACATATTCAGCTCCATGGACTGGAAGATGTGATTTACCCGGAAAACTATGCTGAGAAAAATAAGAGGAAAGGAGATACAAGCGACGATGAAGCGCCTAAAAAGCGTTGCAAGGTAGCCGAATTCGATCTGGGCGAATTGAAAGAATTCGTCGACAAGGACGAATTAAATGAAATCAAATGGAAAGAAGTCAACGAGAACTTAAAGGAGGGTAAAATCAAATACTTGGATGAAGTCAGGAAAAGTTTTGAATGCGTCTGTTGTCAGGATCTGGTTCATAAACCGGTAACGACCCTTGCAAACACAATTTTTGTTTCTCTTGTTATAAAAACGCGCGGAAGGTCATGGGAAAAGTCTGCCCTTTGTGTAAGACTGATACCGAAGACATTCCAAAGGTGAACGAATTTTTAGAAAAGGTTTTATTGTCTCTGTTTCCGGGCTATGAAGTTGGGAGATAATTTATGATAGTCCGTGGTTACCGACACTTTCCTTGAGTCTCACAAAAAAATTTAGAAAACTATGAATCAGTCATGACTAAGTAACTGTTTCGAATAAAAATCAACCTCACTTATTACACTTACCCAAGTATTAATATTTATTTAAGGAAACTATTAATTAATATTCTACTAGGGCTATATAACTTGTTAATTATAGATAAAAGGTTGTAAATCTGAGGCTGGTTGGAATTCTACAAAGTTTCTTTTGTATTCAAACCGTTTGTAATTTTATACTTCCGGCAGAATCCTCAGTTTGATCATTTCAAATACAATATACTATAACTTATAAACGAAAAACAACCTGGACAAATCATCTGATGAAGGAATCGTGCTTATTTAATGTCTCTGAGTAGTTGATGTAGAGCAGTTAATCCGGTAATGTTTTTGTAGTCATCAAACTACTTCATTCAATCTAACTATCATTATCAACAACTTTAAGTGAGCGATAAATTTAATAATTCAAGTGGTTCAATGCTAGGCATTAAGACTTACTTGTAATTTTTATTTTTATATGGAAGCGATTAATTGATTCCAATGAAATTTAAATTTTTATCTTCAAGAAGTTCTACGACCAAGTTGACCCACCGATTCATCCAAACGTGTAATCATAATTTGTTTAGAGAGGTCTGCCCATTTACAGTGGATCAGATATTCGCTCCTATTTTTAGAAATTAATATTTAAGTCGTTCTTATCTTCTAAGTTACCTTTAAGTAAGCTAGAATAGTTATAATTTTATCATGAGACATTGGTTAAGTTTTAGTTTTGAACGACACTGTTTTTTTTTATTAAGTTTTCCATGATAGAAGACAAACACTTGTGTGAAAGTTGACATTTCCACTCAATCACAACAACTATTTATTATAATTTATGTAGTTTGTCTCTGCAAGCGTAATTCAAATTTTTTATATTAAACTTATTAGCTCTATTTAAGAAGGAAAACAAATATTTTTATGTTTGTTTAACAAGATTGTTTTCAAACACAAATCATATATCACACAACTCTCAGTGTTCAGTTTGAGGACGGTAATTAAATAAAATTTTTTTGTTAAAACTATACTTTAAAGGTTATCCTATTTAATAATGATTATGTATTAGTTTCAGTATGAATCTTGAGAAAACACTTTGCAAAATCCTTGATTGAGGATTTTGAAGTTTATTTATTTTTCTGTTATTAATCAGGATAAGTTTTAGACAGTTTTTAGTTTTAATCGTGGTTATTATTATATTGTAATGTTTTAGAGGACTGTATCGAGTTTTTATACTTAATTAGAAAGTTTTAATTCTTATTTGTGTTGGTTTCTAAATTTATTAATCCTTTTCTTTCAATTTGTTCTCCTTTTTTCACTGGGTTTTGTGGTTTATTGTTGGACAGTTGGGGGCTAAAGTTCCTTGTTCAGTGATTTATCACTTATACTATACAGTGGTACCCTGAGACATGAATGTCCTAACATACGAATTTTTGGAGGTATGAAATATTCTAAAATTTACACCTCGACATACGACGAAGAATTTGAGATACGAATTTGGGATGTGCGGTAAGTGTATAGGTGATCCCTAAGTGGCCAAAACGTTCGCTCAGCTTTCCTCCCGCCTCTTTGAGCTACGATTTGTTTGACATACGACGATGATCACAGAACGAATTAAATTCGTATCTCAGTGTATTTCTATTTTTGTTTTGTTCTGCAGTATTTCAATTTTTTTCTTTTCTTATGCTATTTCTTGTTGTATTATTCTAAAGAACCTTAAAAACTCTGCGGAAAATCGTTGGAAGGCTATGTAACCCATAGGTAGACCTAATATAGCTCATCCAGAATGTGTGAGTTAACTCATTCGCTCCTTTGATGTGTTAAATCAAGAGCTTTTCACATTTTACCTTCAAATTTTTGTTTCTTTTATTTCCTTTCTTAACATCTTCAACTTGTATTGGGTTGGAGACTAATCGAGGACAATTTTAAAGAAGATATATTCAAATTCTTATTTTTCAAGTTTGATTAGATGTACTCTCACCTTTTCTCATTTTTCAGGTAGTGTCGTCATTTCATCAGCATAAGAACTCTTCCGCTCCAAAGTTGAGACCAAAATTTCTTCCACTGAAGACTCCAACAGCACATTTTACTTCATTGCCTGGTATAGCCTGTAGTAGATAAAGTGATAAGTACTGCAAAGATTTTTTTCTATCTCCAATCAAAAACGACCGGTCACAGGGGAAGGGACTATGAGTTGCTGGTAGGTTATGATAGTTAGGGGTTTGTCTGAGAAACGGACCAATGACCTAGACCAGGAATGGCGAACCTATGGCATGCGTGCCACAAGTGACACATTTGAAAGTTTTGATGACACGTACACAAAGTTATTTTATTTAATAAGTTATCTTTTTTGATAGAAATAGATTAAAATTATTAATCCATATTAATCTTTTACTTAATTATAAATCTACACTTAATTTATAATGTATTATATAAATTTCTAGTACTGAATACCTTTCTCAGTACGTTAACTACAACTGTCAAATTTTATATTTTACTGTTAAAATGGATTCCCTCAAAGTATATAAAGATGCGCATTAGATAAAATTGTTTAAAGAAGAATTGCTTTTATTTGTTTATTTAATTATACTTAAGTATAGTTTCACCACGCTAACATTTCGAATCAAATTTTATTGTGTCACGTCACCAATTTAAAAATAATTTTTATGACTTTATGGCACGGACATCAAAGGTTCGCTATCCCTGACCTAGACCCAAGAGCTGATGGAGAAGTATGGCAAGGATTATTGTAAATAAATCATTTCAGACCAGGGCTTTCCCAAATTCTGTGACTTTTCTTTGATAATAGTGCAAATTCGTCTGCAAATTTTCAAACTTAAATAAAACACCTGACAGATAAAAACTATTCGAGGGTTAATATGGCAGAAAAATTGTTCAACAATCACATAATCCGTCTGATTTTTAATTTATTACCGCATTTTAGACTTGTTCAATTTCAATAATTATCCTGATTTATTTTAATGATTTTTCGGTACACCTTTTGTAGTAGGTAGAAAAAGGGAGGAAAAATTCCAGGTTGAGCATAATACCAGAAGGCGGTAATTAAGGCACCTGCGGTATTCACACGATGACAAGGTATCGAGATAAGGGATGCTTAGTTTATCTCATTATCGAGACCACTCGTTAACCGGTCTCATTAATGAAAGAGCGCTCAACCACCCTTATAAAGAGGTTTCCAGCCTTTATCATTATCAATAAATTATCGGTTTTAGATAATCAGTTGTTTAAATGAATTATTGGGATTTCTTTTCCTTTACATTTTGTAAAATATTTATTCGACTCAATTCTTTTCCCGGAGCTTTCGGGATATTTCCCTCGTGGTATTGACAAAAGTTTCTTTCCTCCTCCCCTCTCTTTCACCGCAAAATCTCATTAAGAACACAAAAGAAAGTTTTTGTTACCTGATTCTTCTTCTACTACTTAGAATCAATATGAATCCAATACTGGAAACAATAGTGAGTGAAACCAATCCGCCTGCCATATCATCTGACTTTTAAGGTATTTTCGTTGAGAGCTTCAGTTTGGAAGTCAGGCTTTGAGGGTTTGATTTAGTTACCCATCGCTATCAAAACACTTGAATCCGTGTTAAAATAACACCTGTCTACAAAAATAGATTATATAAATTACTTCTATTCTTTTCCCTTTTTTATTCAATCCTTGTTACATCCGAGTTAAGATAAATTCTTTTCAAACTGGAGGAAAGGGCAAGGAAAAAAAATTTTTTTTCTTCTAAAAGAGACTATAACAATGATCATTAGCACTGATTAATACGTGCCTGAGGGGCCGATTCTCTTTGTTCCTTTTTTAATTTGACAAGCAGGTGCTAACGTGCCGAAGAGTATCGTTTTACTCTTAGCCTCATCCCCATTGAGTCAGGGAACGCATTAGGGGTCGGAGGTTGGCACTGGCAAATTTTAATTAGCGTGAAACCTTTCGAGATGGCTCAGGTATCTGCGGAAATTGAACCTGGCAACAGGTACGTTAAAAAATACAAGAGAGAAATGAAAATACTTATGAGATTTTAATTGCAGTCATAATTTTTAATTTTTATGCGCTTTCGTTCCCGAGTCATGTTAATTGTATTTATCGTCCTCGATCTGTCTGCTTGTGTCCGAAAAGTCGCCGGGAAAACTTTGATGATATCATTTGCGGGATTCGTAACTGAGAATAAATTTTTTGGTTGGGAGGAAAAAATTTTAAGGTCCTAACTCTCAGCCGAAAAATTCAGCTTCTGATGTTATCTCGAGCGGTACAACTACCCTGTTCACTCAATACCCGAACCTGATTCTCTCTTAAGAATTAGTAGAGTCGTATCACGATTTATGATTTTTACTAACATGTACTGACTCGATGAAACTTCCAGTATTATTGGAATATTTAAAATATTCTCAAAGCTAAAAACATCTGCTGGTTAAAACGGACGTAAAACCATGGGAAAGGAATCTTTATGGGTACCAAAGTCAATCATTGCATCATAGTCCTCTTCTGTAATACCTTTTTGTGAATGATGTTGACAATCGAGTGCCGGCTGCAAGTAATAGAATTTATTAACGAAAAAGACCACCCATAAACTATAAATCTTTGCGATATTATTAACCAAAACACTAAAGATTCAATAAAAAAAAAAACTGAAACCCAATTAGTGATGGAAATTTCGGTCGCACTTCTCTCATTCTTGCTAGCTCCAACTATGAACAGCCACTGGAATCCATTCCATAATGTTTATGTTACCAGGTAGCCAATAATTATTTTTAAAAGCCTTTTCCATTTCCTCAGTGAACAAGTTTCTCAGCTATTTTTCTAAAAAATAAAATTAAATAATTTACAAGAGTTTATAAGCCTTAGAAATCATAATTAACTTTTGGTTCGCTGCTATAAAAACTTCGAAAATTTAATTTTTCCTTTTAACGAAACACTCAAGTTCTTTTAAGAGACTTGGAAAAGATATTTCATTGTTCATCTTATTATTCATTTGATGTCCGATCCTGTTTCTCTCATTCTGTAAACATCGATGCTGGATATTGGTGGCATCGATGATTATGCTCTTAACAATATCTACAAACGTTTTTCTCTCTTTTTTAAAATGGTTGGTGTTATGTCATTCTTAAAATGATAGTTTACAGGTGGCCGGTCAGAGAATTATTTAATTAAATTATAGAAGGCGCAGGCCATTCTTTTATATTGACTAGATGCTCTTTTGAAATTTAACCGTCTTTGTGTAGTATCTCGGGTTCTAATTGGTTGTTTGAATTTTGTTCAGTTTTAAAATGAGTGTCCTAACTTCAGTCAAACTTGGAGGAAACCGGACTGTCAGGGAAATAACGCAATGTTTACTTTTTTTGGATTTGAAAAAGTTATTTTAAGAGAAGTCGCTTAATGAAGTCAATGTTATAGGGTGAACCAAGTTGATTGTTAGTGTCTCCTGTGATTTTGGATGTTTCTAAAGAATCTTTCGTTCTTGCTTACCCCCAAGAGTTCCTCTCGCTGCATGAGTGATATTTTAAAGTATAGAAAGAGTAAAAATGGGTGACTAACAAATATTTCATCGGGTGGGTTAACTGATGTTGACTCATGTAAAATCCGAATGATTTTTATAGGCTTGACTTTCGTTAATATCAGGGTTAGGTTTATAGTGGTGTTTAAACTTTCGCGGTCGTTTTCCATAATCTATATACACATATAAAATTTTCACTCAAAACAAAAAAACGCGCAGAGCACTACCCGTCTCAACCGAGAAAAAGAAAAATGTCCAACGTTTCGCTAACTTTAAGCTGTTAGCATCATCAGGGTTTCAGTAAGACGTAGTCTTTTTCTAAACACAAAAATTTTATATGTGTATATAAATCAGGGTTACGATTTTTTACAATATACTGATGTATATACAGTAAACAAGTTCAGTTTGTTGCTGACAAATAATGGCTTGTGATGGAACGGTTTGTATTGTGGTACCATGATTTTCTGGTTCCTTTTTAGGGCTTTTTCTAGATTTTGCTATTTCAGAACTTAGCCTCACTTAGAAACAGTTTATAGTTTAAAAAAGAATCTATAATTTCCAGTATTATGTATGCTATGGTTTACTTATGATTTCATCTTCACAAAAAAAGAAACTTCTGTAAAGGTAAAGTTAGCTAAACCCCACAATACAGTACCTACCTGTAGAATTGTTTTGAAGAGATATTCAGTAGATTATAAAAATCTTTCTGAAGCATGTGTTGCCGCTGTTATAAACCGATATACGTATATATTTATGTATTGTAGCCTCCTCAACCTTTCTTTCATTTATTGCAAGTTCATTATCATTTATTATGAAGCTTTAAAAGTAGTGGCACTGTATCACCTTTTTGTCCAAGAGAAGCTTCTGGAAACTGTCCTTCTTTTCTGAGGAGAAGGAAGGGACTATATAGGGTTTGCATTGACCAAAACCACTGGGTTTGGACACCTCAAGCAAAAGGACACGTTTGCAATCATTCCTCACCCGGTGACATCCAAATTCAATAGTATAAACCCCTGGTGCTCAAGCTTTTTCCTTCCGGGCCAAATTTTCATTGTGACCATTGCGACTGGGCCACACCAAAAAAGATTTTACAAGTCCGGCTTTCGACGCATACAGTTCATCCTCAGGGCATCATCTGTATGTATATCTTTAAGTCTGTTTCTGTATATTTTAGTACTGGTCAGGCACTATAGTTCAGACTTAACAATGAGCAATCGACCTTTCCCAAATTTTTACTCAGCCGGTTTCAGTAGAGCTAGGTGGGCCACAGTTTGAGTACCCAGAGTATAAATTCCTTTTCGAGCTGGGTATGTATTCATTTCAAATCTACAAACAGTTTAAATAAATAAATACTTAACCCCAGAAAGTCAAAAAAATTTAAATAGCCTCCATTATAACACTCACCCTTTGCCCACTACTCCGTATACTAAATAACATAAATGGAAGAGGATTGTAGACATATTTAAAGATATGCTAACTATATAAAAAAAATTGAAACAAAAATAAATTTCAAAAACGCATTTATTTGACTCAATTTATTTACAATTAATTCAATTATCAAGAACATGACTACTGAAACATTTCTAGTATCGAATTAGTTTTAGTGTTGACGATAATCACTATTTGAAACACAAACCTTTCGAATATTAATACTTTTGGTTATTTATACAATATAAGCGTGTTCGGACGAGAAAAATTTTTAATTAATTCTTAAATAAATATGTCATTTTTTTGGTAATAACTCGTTTGGCGCCGAAACAGGCCTCATAAATAAGTCTTATTTATTAAACTTTTGTCTACTAAAGCAGGTAGAGAAACCTATTTCTCCTTCTAAATGGCATTCAAAATTGCTTGTTTCTCCTCCGAAGAAAAAGTTTTGTTGTGTTTAAGTTTTTCAAGTGTTTAATTAATTAAATCTTCATTCACGCGCTTTTCCGCTTTCCTTCACATCAAAAGAATGGGAGACAGAACTGGAGGAAAAAGGACTGAGAAAGGGTGAAAATGCATCGGATAACTACAGTCTAACTGGGAGGTCGTTTATACTACATGTCGAAACCCATTTTCAGTCCGTTTGAGGTGAAATACGTCGAACATTTACCAAGGTCTCCAAACGGAACCATCTTCGCATTCCTCGGTTGTCTTCCTATGCAAAGTAAAGTCCAAGGGTTGGTCTGAGTATCCTAGACTGTCAGTTAAGTCCGCCTCATTTTCGGAAGTCACTTCGTAAATACTTGATTCGCGGTTCGACGAGTCAATTAAATTAAATAAATAATTAGAATTTTTCTTTTGGGAGTTCTGTTTTAAATTAGATGCCGGCGCTAGACAGTAGAGATTGCTTTGGTTTCCGCTTGATTGACTTCCAACTTGTATGTTGTTCTTGGTGTGGTTTGGTAGTAAAAGTACAACTTGACCATCCGGTAATCGCGTCGGTATCACCTTGAACGTAAAGAAATTAATTAATTTTAATCGTTATCGTTTGAGGATTTGGCTAATTGGCCATTTTTAAATTGATTTACAAATTAATGACACAACCTCCAGTTCGACAGGTAAAAACGACTTCGTTCTCCGTTCCGATGACCAGACGACAATCAATTTAAACAAAACTGAACTCGAGTTAGAAAAATTCAAAGGAGGACAACAATAATAAAAACATCTTCAAAATGACGGACAGGATTATTGAGTTTATCAGCAATTTGTTAAAAATTGGAAAAGAGCAATTTCTTCTCAAAAGTGGATTTCTCCGAAGTAAAGTTCCCATACAGCCCGTGCTAGGGCTTACGGGCCTTGGGATTCTCTTTTTTGCCTTCAGACCACTGCTTACAAACATGAGTTCTGTAGACCGAGATGTAGTCACTCAAAATGACAAAGCAGAAATTGACGAAGAGTATGATATACGGCGAACATTATATTTGATGAGGGAGAAAGAGAAGCAGCTTAACAAACAGGAGACTTCAAGGCAGAACAGCTAGGGAAATGTGTATATATATACTAAAATGTCGGAATTAGGTTTTTTAAGCACTTAAATTATTTTAGTGTAGGCAGTAAAAATGCTATAAAAATTAGTATATTTATAAGTATCGATATTATATGTATTTAATGTATTTTTTGTCAGATGTGTTATTAAATCGATTATGTCCTTTTTTAAAGGTTCAGGTTTTTTTGTTAGGCTCAAATTTTACTTTCGGGTTGAATGAATGGTCCTCTTAAGCACAACGAAACCAAAAATTTGAATACCTGAAAAAGTGAATACTGATTCTTAAGTCCATTTTCTCCGTCGAGAGGTTTCTTCATTAGACTTTGGGCTTCGCTTAGAAATCTTTCAGGTCTTCCATCTTTAGAATTATCATCTTCTATCTTCAGGTCATTCTGTTGACCGTGTCCATTTAAGAAGTTCAACATGATTGCTTTTTTTGCTGAAAAATATTTTCCAGGAACATCCTGAAACACGCTTCGTTTTTTCTCGTATCTACCTCCGAAGTTTGATTTCTTCAGTTCGGTGACACCAGATTCAAAATCAGGAGTCGGCGAATAGCTGGGACTGTTTGGAGAAGCCGAAGGTATGGATGTGGGTCCTGATGAGTTGTTGTTTTCATCACCCTGGCTAGTCGTGCTGCTGTCAGGTCTGTTTCAACAATTACGACGGAATTAGACTATTGCGTTTTTGGACATAGGAATCTTCCTTTTGTAGGTTTAAATGACTTGGTGAGGATGGTTTAGTGTCTACTCTTAAATCAAAACTCTTTTTAAGTGTTTACCTAATTATTTCGGTATCAGCTCCTAGTTTAGTATCTCTATCATGACTTCCACTCCTGAAATCTAAATCAAGTTCTCCGATGCATTGTTCCAAATGCCTAAATAACCGGAGTTTAACGGCTTTATCGATGCCCGGGGGATTGTTGAGCAACAAATCAGGACTCTCTAAAAAAGGTTTTACTTCTCTTGTGCACTCTTCAAAGCCGGCTTTATATTTATTTAACACCCCGTTGCTCAGTATTTTCTGTCGCTGTAAATGCCTGACTGTTAACTCTAAAATATCCGCTTTTTCTAGTTTGGAATGTTTCGCGTTGTTTTGTTCCGCTTTTGCAGAGTCTAGTATGAGAGATTTCAAAATGGCCAACGACTGGTTGATCCTTGCTCTTCGACGCTTTTCCATTAACGGTTTGTTAACCTAGTGACAGAAAAATTGTAAATATTAGGACCAAGAAGAGGGGCCAACAGTCCTATTTTTATGAATTTGATTCAATAATATAATTTAATATACTTATAGTATCTCAATTTATTCTGACTATCACATAAAACAATTTCGTGGTCAGAGGGACTACTCAAGGTCGACTAAATTTAACCGAAATTAATTTTTTGTTGTCATTTTACTCTAATCGTAAGACGCACCTAAATTCGTTGTGAGGTCAATGGAAGGCCGTGAGGAGTGATAGCGAGACGAAAAACTCAATCGTTACACGGAAAGACCAAAAATACTTCTTTTCAGTAATATTTATAGTCTGCTGGCACCATTCCGCTTTCTTCGAGCAGGAAATATTTACTTTATGAAAAGCTCAGAAGGACCCCACTTTAAGACAACATTTTGTCGTTTCAAGTACAAAGACTTGGAGCTCAACTGAGAGGAAGAAAGATGGAGGACGGGAGGAGAGGAATCAGAGGAAAATGGAGACTGTTTGGATCCTTGGAGAAAAGTTGCCATATTTCTTCATGAAATTTTTACGCCTTCATGGCGGATGATGGCCGACTTTTCTTCCACCCATGTCTGTGGAGGTTTAAATTGTCTTCTAGCCTTTCTGGGTTGTGTTTGAGCATAAAACAAAATCGGGATTGTTATCCAGCCCTATAAAAATGCTTTTTTTGATTTTATTCTATAAGTAAATATAAATTTATAAGTTCAAATTGGTTGAGTAGAGTTTTGAAGGTGGTGGTGTATAGGTTTGAGATTTTCGTTCATGATATTGCCCATCAAGCCTCTCAAAATAAATTTTCTTTTAACTCTTTGAGACGCTTTGAAAGCTGCAAGCGTCCATTATACCGAAAAAGGTTTGGTTTTGACTGCACCTTTCAAAGTTTGTAAAATGTCTAAACGAGGAAACAGAAAACTTTTTAGTCTTCGTGATTTTAGACATGAGCTGAGTTTTTATTTATTGAAAAACTTTTAAGTTACCCTGACAAGCTCATTTTGTAATTCAAAACATGAGTGGCACAACAGCCAAAAGAATCATTGCTGATATTAATGATATTAGTGTCTCATTCATCCAAACATGTTAGAATTGGCTAGGAAGGCCCTAATAGTCTTCTAACTGTTAGCAAGTTATGCTTACACATTTTTTCTGTTTTCATGACAGTCAAAGTTGTCTGTACAAACTTCTAATATATATAACGTCAAGACAAGATCAAAGATTTTTCTCCAGCACTTAAAAATTTGTTTTTATCTAAATCAAAATTTGCGTTGTAAATAAAATTCCAGCTGGATTTAGTCACAAATTATCTGCTGAATAAGGCTGACAGTTGTCTTCATTATCACAGTCACTGAGAGAGGAAAAAATTTTTATACCATGGCTAACTTGGATCCGGATGGAATATAATAATATTTCCTCTTCTGAGAAGGATCTAAGTTTGAAACTTAAGCTTTTTGTTTTCTCCGATCCCACTTTCCCTTTGGAAGACAGCTTTGGAGAAAGGGGTTGAAGCGAGGAAAGGGTGAAAAGCCACACTTACCCTCCTCCCGTCATTTGTTTTCCCCATAGGTGATCCATTAACTGTTTCCTTCTCCTTTTGGACTTTGTTCTTCCTTTGATTCAAGCTGTGATGTACTTGAACCGAAGAATTTTCTTCTCTTTCGCATCGGATTGTCATTTTATCTTCTTCACTGTTTAAAATTAGCGATTTGACCACGCCACTCATAACTTTTCCACTGATTTCTTGCATCACGGTTCATTCAGTTTATTTATTTAAATCATTTTTCTTTTTGGGTATTGTTTCCCTTCACAGAAACAAAATTTGGTATTCAATACTTTTCTATATCGAATCTGTATAAATATAAAATACAAAACTTAAAAGTTACTAAAAACAATTCACAGACTACTAAACCTTTTTTCCTGTTTCAGTACAAACTAATCCCTTCAACGTTTACTATTTACAAGAACTAACCGGAAGTTGAATTAGTAACAAATTGATAATAAATCAATAAAATAAATAACAAACCAAAATTTTTGGTGTTCTTGTTGATTATTATAAAATTTTTTTAGATTCTTGTAACCCTGAAACCTGACAAACCTAACATTCAGATTGTTTTTAAGTACTAAAAAAAAGTTTTGTGGTGTTAGTCTGACTGACTAAACTAAAATTTAAAGAATTTGGACAGTTTTCTAACTAATCTCCAAAATTTTGATTTTTATTAATTTTATGATTTATACCTGATTGTTTAGTTTTTCTAGACGAAGATGGACACTTTGAGATGTAATAATTTATTAACTTTGTAGTAGTTATGTTTCCGATGGAAAAAATTGATTCACAGATCACAATAAAAAACCTTTTATGTGCGTTTAGATATTTAACGATTTCGCGATTGAAGTTCACAACAAGAACAAAAAAAATGTATACACAGAACGATTGGTAGGAAGAATACCGAACAACACTGATTTGGTTATATGCCTTAGGATATATATTAATATACAGAAGAAAAAACGGCGGGAATCGCCGCAGGAATAGAATAATAACGTTAGAACGAAAGTGACGAGGTTCCGCGGTCAAATATAACGGAATCCGGGGAAGGAAGCGCAACGCACGGCCAAGCGTCAGGTCGGTAACTGGTCGACCACTTTCTGATTTGACATTTTCTATCTTTCAACGCCCTGGTCTTCGGTTCAGGGGTTGGGAACTTTTTTTTCCGGTTTTTGTGGGATTAGTCGCGTGATCGATTTTCGGGGCTCATGACCGCTTCCAAGTGGAGATTTAACCTTTTCACTCTGGGAATCGAATAAGATTTTACGGAGGGTGTCTGCCACTCAAATCACTTTCGCACATCAGCAATATCAGTATCAGTGGCTGATGATGGTGTTATCAGATATGTTCTCTTCAAATATATTTTTGTACCATCCAAAAAAATTTTTTTTGGGGGACGGGTTTTCATTTTTGAAATTAGGTTACGGACTCTAAATTATTTGGGTCAGTGTTACATAAATATTATTTGCTATCTCAGGGCTCTAACCTCTTTGTCAGCAAAGAGAGCTGTAGTAATGAATTGGATTATTAATCTAAAACTGATTTACCAACTGTTTATAAAATAATTTGAAGTATAATAGTATAAGACAGAAATAGGACAAAACTATAGTAATTCACATGACAGAAGCTGTTTTATAAATAAGTCATACTACTTAAACAATTCTATTCTTCAGTATAAAACACTATAAAGCAAATTCTATTGTATAACTGATGCACATTTCAAGAAGACTTCATTTCAAAAATAATGCACACTACCAGGAAGACTTTAATTCATTAATAACCTAAACTACTAAGAAAATTTTATTGTCATAAGTGATATACACTTTGATGAATAATTCATTTCATAAATAATGCACACTTTTTATTTAATTGTCAGTTAAAACGTCAAACTGTAGAAGACATCATTCCACAAAGTCGGAATTAAGTCAAAAATGTGGGAAGTCGGTAAGTCGAGAATCTGATTCGGCTTAAGTCGATCTCGCCTGGGGATTCCGTAGAAAATATTTTTGGGAAAAATTTTACACACCACTGTGACGCCTTTTGTCTCTCTCTTTCCGTGACCTCCTTGTCTCACCTTTTGACGCCCAGACAATGACACGAGCGGTCTACACTCTATGTTCACACCATCCGGCAGCACTGGTGCACCGACCGATGTCTTCTTCACGGTTCTATCTCTCTTCACTCCTCATTTCATTTAGCCGCTCACCGTTTGATTGACCGCTTTGCTAATTTCACTTTTTAATAAAATCGCCGTGGCATATTTTTAGAACAGCAAAACAACGAACCCAAACTCATCAAAAGAAGGACTGAAAATTTGGAATTAATTAATGACGGTATCCTGGTTTTTAGGAAAT
The DNA here is from genome assembly GCA_016920875.1 of Columbicola columbae. Taxonomy (NCBI): domain Eukaryota; kingdom Metazoa; phylum Arthropoda; class Insecta; order Psocodea; family Philopteridae; genus Columbicola; species Columbicola columbae. Next base: position 8,468,271 of record JADMLL010000007.1, read on the forward strand.
ACCACCTGATGACAGAGGAAGGTTTGTAGATAACACGGTCAATGAAACGATGAGTATATAAAGTTGTTACCCAAGACAATTAAATTTTTGTTTTATAAAAGAAAACTAATATGGCACGTGCCCCAAAAATTATTCAGGTCATTGTAAAAACTGACACACTTCTACAACTGGTTGCCGTGTGTTGTCTAAGACGAAATCGCTTGCAGTTATTATAAATAAATTTTCATTCAAAAAGTCCTAGGAACTGTTTACCGTAGTAGGGAGTATAGTCAAAGCTTTTTATCTATTTGCTGAATGATGCTTAAAATGAAACATGAGAGAAGCTTTTTAGTGAAAAGTCTCTATTCCTCAGAAAAGGGACAGAAATATGGATTTGTTGGTTTTATTCCGGGAAAAAAAATGATTTCCCAGGCTCCGTCGCCTAGATTGCGGTGTCCTGGCTGAGGTCATGCATTTGTGTTCATTTAATGTGAATTTAGTATCGCGTTGAAGCACGAGCCGCCAATACTCTCACACTGCAGCAACTTTTTAAATTTTCTCACCCCATTTTCCCCCCTGAAACTTGGGCCGATTTCTCATAAAATAACTCCTGAAAGTGGTTTCATTCTCAAATAATTTATTATCAGGATCTTTGTCAAGAGATTCGTGTTCCCTGTGAAATATGTGAGGATTTGTTCTTTTGATTTCCGTTGAGAACGTTACTCTCATTAAATATGTCTACCGACCATAAATCTAAGAAGGCGTTTTGTAATCGACTCTCCAAAAAAATCAACTCTCCCTTGCCCTCTGGCAAAATTTGAGGGGGTCAGAACCAAATTTGAAATTTGGGTTGCCGGGGAAAGGTGGGAATGAGGATTTTAGGTGTCTTAAAACGAATTCTGCATCGCGTGTCTTTTCTAAATTCAAAGATCGGCGTCACTTTGAGTGTCGCGTGCCGAATAAAACCAATCCAAAAATAATTCCCCAATAACCAATGAGTGATTTTCTATTTTTAAGTCGATTTTGAGATAAGAAGTGTTGTTTAAAAGCAATTCCGACTAATTCGTTATACAGGATATTGATGAGAAAGTGTTTCCGCAAGTTTTTTTTTTTATAAATATTTTCCCTCCTCCAATACTTTCGGTAAAACGTATATATCTCAAAAGAAAGCTTCAGAGATAAGCTCAAAAGCCTTTTATTAGCTTTAAACTTAAACACTTATACTTATGTTGGGTTATACTTTAAGAAAAAAATATAAAATTTTGTTTTTAATATGATTATGTCAAACTAAAATTTTCGTTCGGTATTTGGTGACTAGTAATTGTTTTTGGGTAATAAATTTAATTTTGGTCAGTTTTTGGGGTAGTTTTCTGTTTAAAATCTTGATTATATTTTATTATATATTGTGATTATATTATGTGGAATTTTTATTGATCAAAGATTAGAGAAATGGGTGACAAAAAATCATTTTTCTCTTTTAAAGAGGTTCTGATTCAGTTATACTGTGTTTTGATATTGCCGAAAATTTTTCAGTATTTTCTTTAGTATAAGAAAAGGAAATAAATTCAGAATTTGGAAGTTGTAGAAAACCGGGCCTAGTTTTGTTTGGAATGAAAAGAAAACCAAAAAAATGGATCAACGGAGAGGAAGAGGGAGAGGGAGTGGGAGACGAAAGCTGCACGAGCCACAATGACAAAGAACGATCTGACGGGGGAGAAAGGAAGAGAGAGATAGAGCGAGAAAGAGAGAGAGGAAAGTAGAGAAAGAGAGAAAGTGAATGAGAGGTAGAAAGGGAGAGAGAGAGAGAGAGAGATGCCGACGACGCGTGTAAGCGCTCGTGCTTGGAGTCTTCTCACTTGGCCAAGGGTGAAGAGAAGCGGAAAAGGAAGGGGATGGTGGTGGTGGAGGGTGGAAGGGAAATCGACGCCCGACACCCGCCAGACCCGATCTACGGCCGTTCGACCGGGAACCGCGATAAAGACACGGCTTTAACGACTTTTCAACGATCCACGGATTATTAGCCTTCGTGAGCGCGGATGAAAGTTTCGTGATTTTTCCGTGAACGAAAATTTCCTTTTAGCTGACGAATGGAAACCATTAAAATCTGACATCTTTGCCTTTTACAAACATTTAAAAAAAATAATTGCCTCTTTTTCCGACAGCATGCTGACGGGAGGTGGAGGTTTGGGAGGGGGGCTTATGGCAGAACGAAGTTGATTCCTTTTCAGATTCTTTCTACATCTATAACTCCTCTAAAAAGGCAACCATACCCTAATCCCTTCTTCCAAATTTCTACCAGACATCTATTTCTGTCTATAAAATAATTTTCACACACGAAACTCAAATTTTTATACACACAAAAGAGAACGAACGATTACTCATTAATAAATTCGGACATGATCACTTAGAATATTTCGATTTCGCTTGAGGATGATTCTAATAAATTTTTTTTTTCAGTTTATTTGGCAATCCAACTTCTTTCCTCTTCCCCATTTTCCCCATTTCTTCAGCATATTACCACTTAACTCCCAAAAATTTATGTCTACTTGATTTTCTCAAATTTCGTGTATTTGCATTCTCATTTTAAACTTCATTCATCTTCAAGATTGAGGTCGACAACCTATGACCCGTGAGTCACCGAGTGACCCATTTTATAAATTCACATGACCCATTTAAGTTTAGGAGAAAAAATTTTGGTACACAAAAATAAATTATAAAATATAAACATGAAACAAATAGTTTTAGAGTATATATAATTGGAAATAGATACTAAGAACAATATTTACTCATAAATATTTATGTATGATTGGGAAAAGGATAGGAACTGGTATTAAGAGTGTGCATTATTTATGAAAGAAAGCGTGATAACAGTGTGCAATATTTATGAAAAAAGGTATCTCTAACCCATAAAGTCAAAAAATGTTGCCGACCTCTGATCTAATCTAATTTTCTTGATCTTATTATAAATACGATCTTCAAAGGTGAACAATCGGTACTAGAATAAAATTTTTTAGAACATTTCGAATTTCTAGTTCGAAATAGATCGGGGGGATGTCTATGGATTTTCTTTAGTCCGAAAAAGAAAAATAAATCAAAAGGAAACAAAAATGTATTTTGAGGAAGACGGGGAGAGGTAGAGGGAGGAAGGATGGAATAAGTTTTAAATAGCAAAGGGCAAAGCTATCGATAACCTGGGCATCGAATCGAGAAAAAGCTGTAGCGCTGTTGTGACTGCTCCCTGGCGTCTTCCCCCAGGGTTTCGGAATCGTGGGCAAATTCTCCCACACGCCCACACACGTTCTAGACCACATCTAGGCAACTTCCGTGACATAAATCTTTTTCCCTTTATTCATTCGTTCTTTTGCTCCCATCTTGTTTTGGGTCACGGTTTCTCTTTTAAATATTTTCTTTTGTTTTCCCTCCGACAGTCTTCTTCACTCCTCTTCCCCGTTGACATGATTACGTCTCATCAATAAAAATTTTATATTTAATTTAGGCTGAACCTTTTTTTCAGTTGGTGATTCGACTTGTGCTGTTGGTTACTCTCGATCAAAATTAAATTAAGTGTAAAACCTGAGTGACTTGAGAGCCCTTTACAAAATTAAGTTCTAGTAAATTTAATTAATTGTATGTATAGACTTGTCACGAAGTCTGAATTATGCAACCGGAAGCCGTTATTTTTATATTTTTCTGGCAACGACTAGTTTAAAAGGTTGGTTCACACGCGATTACCTGCCTGGGGAAACTTTATTTTGGTATAAATTAGGAAGGCGAGGGAGAGAAAGGCGAAAAGGTTGACAAGGGAGAAGAAAAGGTGAATGTTTATGCAAAGCGAGGGCGGTAAAGTGGTCGGACGTGCAGGCAGTCACACAGTGTTCGTGTCATTTCTCTTTAAATGAAAAAATTCACGGCGGTTAGGGGGTTGAAAGGGTTGTAAAGCCCTCGACTAATCAAACATTTTCCCTTTTTTTTTTAATCGATACGAAATTTGGAATCAATTTTGAAAATGTTTTCAAGTGTAATTGTCACCTCTTTAGACAGAATAAATGGTGGGTTTGGCGCTTAAATTTGTTCGTACATATCGAAATCAAATTTCTTGCTTTTGATTCAGATAAGGTTAGGGAACCTGTACCCAATGGAAACTACTTCCTTTCTATTATGAGCGTTCCACTTCAGGTAGCAAAGAAAGGTTCAAGAGCTTGAAAGATATTAGTTTGCCAGTAAAGTCATCAGTTTCAATTATTTATAGTTTTGTGCTATATTTTAATTTATAGTACTTCACATTAGTTTTTTAGTGAATCGTCAGTCGTCATCTTCATACACTTTAGGCATTTCTACGCGTTCGAGAACAAACCAGTAATTGCATTCGCAACGTCGGGGGAAACCTTCATGAAGCCACCAAAACACAATATGGTTGTCATCTTCCTGACATTGACATCCTATTAATCTTTTGTCGTAAACAGACAACACAACGTTTGGACAGTCCTTAGTTCCGGGTCCTCGTTTCATGGGATTTCCAAAAAAATGGATTCGTATTTCCTTTAGCGTATTGAACTGCCTCCCATCTTTCCAATCCGGTTGCCACATCCCATGGATCGGGGAATTTTTTAGGGAAATTTGTTTCCGTACTGTGAAAAAAGTCTTCTGACAACTTGCATCCCTCTGAAAATCAATGATTTCAATAACTCGGCTGAAAAATGGACTAAATCACACACTCACGCATCCCATTCTGTGTCTATATGCTATCCGCCCATCAGCTTCTGGGGCTTGGATCCAGTCTTGTTGTGTTCCACAGACAAACCCCTAACTATATTCTACCACCATCTTACAGTCCCTTTCTTTAGGATCTTGGTACTCAAACTGCGGCCCACCAAGCTCTACTGAGTGCAGTGGAAACCGACTGAGTGAAAATTTGTGAAAGGTCGATTGCTCATTGCTAAGCCTGAACTATAGTGCCTGACTAGTACGAAAGTGTTCGGGCCTGTGCTCATAAACTGCTAAAATTGTTGCCTCAACATATCTTTATGAGGCAATATACAGAAACAGACTGACAGATGTACATACAGATGATGCCCTGAGGGATGACTGTACGCGTCGAAAGCTAAACTTGTACAAGCTGCTTTATTTTTGTAAGTCGTGTAGCCCAGTCGCAATGGTAACAATGAAAATTTGGCCCTGGGTGAGTACCAAGGCTCTTGGACAAGCAGTCAATTTTTGATTCGAAATAGAAAAACAAATATCCCCATGTCAAAACCAACCACAACTTCATAGAAACTTTTTAGAATCTCTCAGCTCTTACTATTAATATTAGTAATATCACTCTTCTGACTGTTTAGATTTAGAAAATTTACTGACACCCCTTCTAGACGTTTTGACCATTTTGAAAGCTCCATGGGTTCATTTTATAAGTAATGCATCCTTCTAACAATATATCAACCACTAACACTGCAGCTTTCAAAGGTAACAAAACATCTTGACGGGACAACAGCAAAATTCTGCTATTCTCCTAAAAATTAGACTTGAGTGTAACAACCAGAAGAACCTGACCAACAGATCTTGCCATATACACAACTCACAACATCCGTCATGTCTCATAATATAGAATAATTCCATTACTACCACACGCTCACTATCACTGTTATACTGTTACTTCCACGTCCTTCCAATGAATTTTACTTACCTCAGTCCTCTATTAACAAGAATCATTTTTTTTATTTTGTTTTGAAACTCGATTCCCTCTTAAATATTTAAGTAAACAACTGAATTCAATGGCGTCTTAAATGAAACGAAAACTTAAATTCAATTTTCATTCCGGAATTTTATTTCAAAAACAAATTTCACGAAAAGTACAAATAAAATGTAAACAATCTTTAAGCAATTAATTTTTTTCAATTAGCACAAAGCTAAATTTCTTTTAATCTTCGTAGGACTTCAAAGGAGGACAGATCGGTACAAGTTATCTATCTCGTTTCAATCAGACTCTGAATGGAATAGATAGATAAATGCGGGAAAACAATAATTTTCATCTTTGAAATGCTATTTACACAAGCTCAAGCTCCACCGTTATTAAAACTATAATTTGACTTTATACTGTAAGCTGTTATCAAAAAAATAAAACCCGTATGGACCAGTATACAGTATCTGTATGTAGTAGATCGAAAAACGACTGTAAATAAATGGATAATGAAAACTTTTACAATTTTCGTTAGGGATTCAAGTTTTTGATCATTTATCTTTTGAATAATATATATATATCAACATACCCAATAAAGTTTTATTATATTAATATTAATAAAACCATTTTCTTGAATAAAATGTGTGCTGGACGATATCAATAGCGATGGATGAAAGTTATACATATAAAATAGCGTTCGATTCACAACATAACCGTCTACCTACAGTTAGGTCTCGTTTTGTGCGATTAATAGCGACTAAAGGGATTCGATTCAAGTAGTATCGATGATAAAAATATAATATTAATATATTACTCGGTCCAAAAAAATGTAAATTTTATAAACATGTAAAGGTAAGTAAGAAAATGTCAGCCCTTAATTTCCCTATGGCGACAATCATTATATATCGAAAGTAAGGGGCAATCATTATATTATAATAAATTATATTAGTAGATAAAATAAATAAGAATGAGTCGTATAACTTCACAAACAACTTTAAATAAACTTTGATTCAAGACGTGATTTATATATTAAAAATCATACAGTATAACTTGTATCAATCCCTACTATCTTAGTTTTTTTTGGGAACTGGATGCCCAAATTAAAATCAAATGATATTGTATAACATATATTCAGCGGGAGGTTTGAGGTGTAGTGGTTAAGTGCCAGACTACAAAGTTATAGTCGCGAGTTCAAATCCTCCTCCCGTATCCTGTTATACCCAAATAGGGTGGGAAACGGTATTAAGACTCAACTATAACTATACTCAAGTGGTTCATCCAGTTCTAAGATGGCAGGTTTGATGTAACTAGCAATAAATGATCTTGACAGGAAGGAGAGAAGTTTGTTGATGTAGTAGGAATAGCGTAACTTCAAATACAAAACGAGAGCTAGCCGTAGTGTTTTACACAAAACTAACAACTTCAACGGACTGATTTAACAACTTCAACACATCTCCTCTTTCCAAGTTGTTATCTAGGCACCATTCATCAATAAATTTTATTAAACGGCTTTAAATCAATAATGAACGATATGTACAAATATTTCTTATTTTTAAAAAAATTAACATTAATATATATATATAATATTGTTTATAAAATATATGTTAAATTCATGCGTATTATACTCAATTTAAAAATTCTTTTGGATGTTGAAACTTAATTCAATATTAATACTGAAAATTAATTAATGAAGTTTAATAATTAATGTTAGTTACTTAAGTTATTAATGGGTTAGTTATAACATGTTCTTCCTCAGACTTCAAGAGTGTCTTTTCATTTTCTGATCTTTCCCAGCCAGCCTTAATCGTTTCCGAAAATCCCAGGTTCATAAAAAAAATAAGGCACAAATTATCTCTTGTTTCAATAATGCTTACTGTAAGCATTTAAACCTCAAATTAACAGAAAACCAAGATGGCTGAACCGAAAACTGAAGTAGACGAAAAGGAAATATTTAAAATAATATTTGACAGGAAAGCTTTATTCTTTTAGAATCTTTGTATTTAAGATTTTTAAAAGATGGCGGATGAGTGCTTATCTTCGAGAGTAAGTGTTAATGGTTCAGTTTGCTGACATTGTAATAGACCTTCGGGTAAGTCTTTGAGGATTCGAGCCAGCTTCTAGGTCGAGGTTTCCGAATTTCAACGGTTTTCCTTCTCTCGACTTCGGAGTCCAAGCTTTTCCTTCTTAAAACTTTTTTCTTACTGTTAGAAAGAGAATCGGTGTTGTTGGAGTCTGATGAAAATCTCGATTGTGAAGTTGATGAAGGAGTGAGTGTGGTGTAAAAGAAAACGTCACGGAAATTATCACAGTTAAAATTAGAAAATAATTGGTTCTGGGGTAATGATACTAATACTTCGCTGCTTGTCGTACTTCCACTTTCTAAATTCTCTTCTGACTGTTTCGGCAAGTCTCCTCCGTCAAATTTCAACCTGTCGTAAGTCGTGAAAGGAAAGCTCGTCCATTTTTTAAACATCTTCCTTTCGTATTTGGGTTGTTCTTCAAATGAGAGAACAACATCCGTTTGAGTGGATTGATTTTTGAACTTTCCTTCTTCGGTGCTTTCCTTTATGATCGGAAGAGACAGAAGCTTTTCCTGTGGGATTTTGTACGATAGCCCGCAATCACTTTGGCTCGTTATTATTTTCGGCAGAGTTTTCATACTGTTTGAAATGTGGACCGTTTCCGAATTTGAGTTTGATTTCCGTTTTTTCTTCAGGTTTATTATTAAACTGTCTTTATTAGACTCGTTACTGGACTTTGCTTCCTCGTTTTCATCCTGAAATGTATGAAGAATACAGGTGTTAGTTTTGTTTCTATTACTCTGCTTCCCTGCTGTCTGGATTGTGTGAAATACCTTAAACAGACTGTTGTCTAAGAGTGCTTGCTTAGCAAGGTATCGTTCTCTCCTGATTTTTATATCAACGTTGGGTGGAACATCGGAGACAAAAATGTCGATTAAGCGACACACAGTGAATACAAAATACTGTAAGAAAATAACTTATATTAATATTTATAATACTTATTAATGCTGAAACCTGACTTTTGTGTCACTCAAACGTATTTCAAAATAGGCAATCCACATAACTGCTGAGAAAAATTGTCTAACACACCTCTACAGGGCGCAATTCTAAAACTAAAGCGATAATCGTCAGTTTCTTTCCTGCTATTTATAAAAGAAGTCAAAATTGAGATGTGTTGCTCGGGGTTGAAGTATACGATATTCAGTTTAGTAAAAGAGGATGTCTAACTTATTAAATGTCAACAGAAAAGGGCAAGTCGAAAGCTATTAGCTCAGGATTAGTGTATAGTACTCAGAGGCTAAGTTATGTCAAAACATGATCTGGAAAGATTGTAAACAATACTTTCCAGCGTACCTCAAACGCGAGAACAAATGCAAACTGAATGGCCAACAGCTTCCAGAAGAACATTGTATAATTTCCATTTTCATCCCTCTGTCCTCGATACCGGCAGCGCTCTGAATACGTTCCATTGGGAGCCCATGATAAAATGAAATCGTAGTAACCTTCTTCAGACCAATTATACTCATACTGATACAGCAATTTCATTAAAAATCTCGACGTAAAGGCTATCAGGAGACCCTAAAAAGTATCAAAGGTAGATAAACCAATGAACAAGCTTTGCCTCTCCCTCAAAAGCAAAACAAAAGCTCACATTAGTTATGACTGCAATATGAGCCAAATACTGCAAAATTTTTAACCACATTCCGATGTCTTCCGTTCTCTCCGGTATCACACGTCTTGTATGACAGACAAACTTTTGTGCGTCGAGTCGGATTTCTACCCAGTTGTTAAGCAACGCGAATAACGGAGCCAGCGGAAAGGCAGCCACGAACAAAGTTATGAATCCAAACTGCAAAACTGAAAATCAGGTTTCTTTGGTGTTAAAATTTTCATTAAAGCTTAGCTCCATTTTGAAGTGTTCAAGATGTGAATCATACCCATCTCCAAATATTCCTGAAAAAGACCTTCGTTGGGTGAAGTATAATAATCCTCCTGGATTTGGATTTGGTTCCTGTTTGAGTTCTGACTTTTTTTCCTTCCGACTGTAGTTTTCAACCACCATGACTTGAACCAAGGCATTCCAACCTCCATAAAATTGTTTATGACTTGTTTGCCAATCATTATAATGGCGAGTTGTTGAGCTAGTTCGATGAGACACCCACCTTCTTCGCACTGAAATATATAAACAATCGTGACGGGGAAACAAACAACAGTAAAACAGAAAATTGAATAATTAATTCTTGGCAATTTACTATACTGGAGAGTAAGTTTTGACGTGAGGCAAGTTGAAGCGTGTGAACGTGTAGCGTGCGTTAACAAAATAATAAAAATCAATTCAAGTGAAAAGCGAAAGCTCTTCGAACACTTTTACCTCTTCATTTCTCATATTAAAAATATAAACGTAATTTCCCGGATATCCGACGAATCGGCCTTTGAAAAAAGCGATGTAAAAAATGGAAGAATAAAAATTGACAAATTGGAAAACGAAAACCTTGAAAGTATAATTATCGTCATACTCTGATTGGGTTCGATGCATTTCTGAAAAGTGAAAAATATTTTAGAATAAAATTCAAGAGAAGGCCTGGGACCATTTTTTTAAATAAAATTCTCACCCCAGCGTGTGAGCTTTTGAGCGAGGAATTCGTAGAACTTGCTCATTATCATAATTATTATGAAGTTCAGTCCTGCTCCCGTCAAATTGGCCATTGTGTGGGCGTAGCCCCTCGTCATGTTCATGTTGTGGAGAGGAATGGCGATTGCTATTCTGAACACAATTATGGCAAAAATGAAGATTATCACCACCGAGATCTGGAACATATAGGTCAGTGCTTATTTACTTGGTGCAGAATGATTGTGATTATACATAAATAAATCTGTTATATAAAAATATTGTTGTATAGAATATAACAAGCCTGGCCACTTTATTGTTGTGTCTAAATAAAACGCATAAAAATAATTTTTGAACTCATTTTCTGAAATGGAAAAAGGACGACGTAACTCTTAAACATTATAAACAGTAAAGTTTGTTCACATTACTCGCGTAACTTTGAGTCTTCAAAAATGGTTAACCAACTTACCATGTTTTGTTTAATAACTAAAATGCATCAAACTTTAATAAAATCCATTTTAAGACTTTCATATCAACTTCGTAGTGACTTTTTACGTTAATTTCGAGTCATTGTCTTAGAGTTACGCGGTTTGATGGACTATTAAGCAACAAATTCCTATTTTTACATGTGGGAAGGTGTTTTGACCTATATATCTTGGTTTCTTGAACCCATCTCTCACACAAAATAAGGCCTCGGTAGTCTAGTTGTTTTGGGAGACTCACCATGACAAAAACCAAGCCCAGTCCTGTTGCAATGCGTTTCCCTCTCTCATTTTTTGGAAACATGGGTTCCCGCACTCCTGTCACAGGATTCACGGCAATAAATGGAGCTTTGGCTGCATATTCAGCTCTCGGCTTTTCCTCCACTCCTTGGAAATCCGTACAGTCCCATTGGTAAGCGATTGTGGCGCATTTTCGTTTCCAGTACTCCAAAAATGAAACGGCTGGAGAAAAATTCGAGAAATTAATTTTGAAAAGGATATTTGGAGTCAAAAAAATAGAAAATCTCTTCACTCACTCCCGTACAACACCGTACCAACTCACCCCAAAAACTGATGAATATGGAATAGAAAACACTTCCAGGATGATCGAACAAGTATGAAATCCTTATATATGTACATATATCATACAAATCCCAAAATTTTCCGAATTCGTGTTGAGGACACATTTTGTATTTCCCCGGCTTTTCGCACACGTCATTTGCATAAGGATTGTCAAAAACAGTTATCAATCCGTAAAGGAAGACTAAAATGCCAACAACAGCAGCCGGGAAAAGCCAGGACGTGTAAAAACCTGTAAACAGAAAATGGCTGATTCAAAGTCATTACTTCCGCTTTTTATTATATAAGTGTATTGTTTGTTGAGATACTTGACACATAAACAAGAACACTACCAACCGAGCCAAGCAAAGTAAAAGCCAACTTTCTCTCCAAAATAATTTCGGATATGGTCCAACGGCTGATATTTGTACCATCTTCCCCATCTCGCCCAGTATTCGTACAAAATTTGTCGAGGATTTAGGTCTGGAACATTTTTCACGACTCCGTTCTCCTTTTCAGCTGTATACGGACCCTAAAAGCTCACAAAAAACTTGATCATCATCGTTTTTGGTATTTTATTCAAAAGGAAATGGTTCGCCGGGAACGGAGGGAATCTTTTAACAATGAAAGCGGTATTCGGGTCTATCGAGTTGAAAAGCTCTTTAGCCCGGGACAGGCATTCAATGGACAATTGGAATTTTTAAGAGCTACTCACATCATGTAAAGGGTAAGCCGCCGTGAAAACTCCCTCGTGGACCAATCGATTTATTCCCACTTCACCTTTTCTTTGTGTCCCAAAAACGGCGCTTGAGAGCACTTCATTCACTATCCGAATTCGCTGAATGGTCGTGAAGTAAGTGTCTTTGTTTTCGCTTCCCAAAAACCTACAAAATTGTGTTTCGCCCGATTAAAAATTCAAACGTCGATCCGCGTTAAAAAATTGAAACGGAAAATTGTCATCCTCACCTGTGCAATTTGTTCTCTCTAAAGGGACACGTGTAAAAATGAAGAGGCTCCGTGGGCATTGTCAATTTCATCGGATTTGGGAGCCCAAAATATCGCAGAAATGTGTCCGACCCATTTATCAAATCCGATTTTTCTGTTTTCAACTGAGAAACACCGAAAATCAATTTATACAGTATATTCATTGTGAGCAACAAAGAACTTAAAAACTTTCTCACCATAAGCGGTGCTCTCAGATTAAGTTCCTCAGCATATCGACAGAGAACGGGCCACGTGGCATGAATTTTAAGGAAGATGAACGCCTTCTTTCCAAGTTCGAGAATTTCTTCTTCAATCTCCAAACCCGCCTTTTTGATATTCACCAAAAACTGACTCCGCCACTGTTCCTTTTTAGTCATTTCCATAGTATCCTTACTCAGTATCCTTGAGAGTGAAGGATTTGCTACCTTATCGGCCGTGCCCTTTCGTTTTCGAGATTCTTTTTAAAAGGGAAAGAAAATTTTTAAAAAGGATGAAATTCCTTTTTGAGTGACAACCTTTGATGCTGACCTTGGAAGTATATTTATAAAAATCGTTTATACCTTTTCTCCTGCCCTTTTGGGGATCAGCAACAGAAATAACTTTGGAATTTATTTTTGTTCTTTCAATCCTTTTGAATGTCTTTCATTAAATAAAATTTGGGGGAAAGGATACTTTACAGGGACATAAGATCAAGAAACAAAATTGTGAGAGTCCTTGAAACTGTGTTCACCAAAGCACTTTATTAAAATCAAAAGAGTTAATTAGCTAATTAATTAATGATAACTCACCATCAAGGCTTTCAGTGAAAACCAGAACATAATCAATCTTTCTAACTCCATCTGTGAAATAACTACTAGGGCCAAGTTTGTCGGACATTTGTACAATTTCTTTGCACTTAGAGGCATACTTTGAAAGGTCTTCGGAATTCTAAGTGACACAAAGCGAAGAATTAGACAGAGAGCATTCATCCAATCAATGTAATTGATTCGGGAAACGATTATACTCACAGTATGGAGGAAAAACCTGGAGTAATCTTCGACTGATTTCTTACAAGAGCCATGTCTTTTGATTTTCCTCTTCGTGTTGATTCTGGCCAGGCCTTGCTGTATCCAGTTTTGGGATTTCGATTGTTGTTGCAACTGTTGTTGTTGTTCATTGTCATATTCATCTTCGCATAAATCCAGGGTCTCTGCTGATTCGAGCCATGCTGCCGACATGTCGTCATCTCTAAAAATGTTAATTTAATTAATAAATTGATAATGATCATCAATAATGAACCTCACAGCTACTATTCTAGTATCTCTCACATAAATTAGTGTTTTCAACTGAACTTCCATTAAGGAGATTAAAAATTGAGCCAAACTGACTCACTAAAAATTTTATTTTGGAATATAAAACCCAAAATATTATTTTTATTAAATACATAACAATAATTTCCTTAAATTGCTCATAAAATTTTATACAGCACCATCTTCACATAACTTTGTACAGCTTCCTGACTGGACTATCAAAGATAAAAGTAAAAATAAATTCTTCTGACCGAGAAAAGAACAAAAAGAAGAGAAAACCCAAATTCAATTTAAGTTTAGGAATTTAAATTTGAGTTCTTCAATAAAACTAGATAGAACACAACAGGATAGTCTTGATCCCGTAATAAAAAAAAAGAGACAACAGAAGAATGGAGGAAAAAAAGAGATTAAAGAGGAAAACATTGGAGATAGAAGAAGAATTTTTTTATTTGCATTCTTGTTATTTTATAGCGTTAACTTATGACAGAGATTTCTCAAATAAAAATTTCGTTTACTTTTTGGGCGTGCAAATAATTTCGTGATTCGTTTTGTTTTATTTTGATTTTTATAGTTTAGGCCAAATTTTGATAAGTTGTCTAAGATTTTCGGGTTTGCCGAGTATGTAAATGAATTGTTAACGACTGAGAGTGCTATCTATAGTGACTACAACATAACGCCGGGCAGTGCAACAAAGTGTCCAAAATGGAAGGAATTTAGAGAGATATACAGTGGAACCTCTTATAACGAGTGCCTTTCATAGTGAGAAATTCGCATAACAAGCAATTTTTGGCGGCATTTACATGGGAAATCCTCCGAAAACCAGAGAAACAACTCCAAAACTCCGAATCGGGACAGATTCAAAGTTAAACCTTCCTGTATCTGTCTGATTTTGTTCACTACCACCCAAAATTCTTTCATATTCACATTCTTAAGCTTCTTAGCTACTCCTGTCCTTTTGCTAAATACTAAAAAGAACTTTCTTTAGTGCTGCTGTTGGCCTGGAACGCATTATTCTCTTTTACATTGTTTTATATGAAAAAAATTGTTTCGCATTACGAGTAAAACTCCGGAACGAATTAAACTCGTCATGAGAGGTTCCACTGTATAATATAATCAAAACTTTTTATAACCTCCCAGTGAAAAGTTTTAATGAAAGGAGAAAGTTTTCAGCTTTTGATTCAAGCACAGTTCACAGCAAAAAATGTAAACATTAAATTACAAGTTAATGTCTTTATAACATAATATAATAATATAATTTAACTTTGTCCCTCCCTGAGGCATCAAAGGAACAGGAGAAAAATTGTAACTTTTTGAAAATTTAGCTTACGACTAATTTAGCTTTCACATGAGATATCTATGAAACTGATGATCGTCTATGAAACAGACCAGCTTCTGCCTTTGCTAGAGTGACTAGGCTATTATCGGTTTGGTTTGTCTACTGGGCTATTTGCCTGCTTTATTTTTATTATTTGAATTGTAAAATAGAGTGTAAAATGAATACAAAGACAAATTCAATATAAATTAAGTCTGAAGGTAGATAAATTAACAAACTAACAGATAAATAGCTAAAGCCTTTATAATTTGTTCATTGGCAGTTTAGATCAGTGTTTCCCAACCTTTTTAGGCTATGCCCACCTTTAAATTTCTAAAATTTTTATGCTCCCCAGTTTTTAAGATTTAAAAATTAATTGCTGTACAGAGATTTTATATTAGGTTCGACAGCTGTGGACATGGTCAGGGTAAACACTGAACTGAATAGAGAAGAAGAGAGAGGAAACGACTACTTGGGAGTACGGAAGAAGAGCGGAGATGGTGTTTAAGTTTGAGGAAGTTAGGAATGAGGTTGTGATCACGGCATCGGGAAAGGAAGGTTAGGTTGCAAAGGTTAGTCGTTTCCGTTTCAGTTTCAAGTTTGACTGCTGAGGAGGCCTACTTCAGTAATCGGTTCTAATTATTTTAGCTTTAAACTCAAGCTTCCACGTTGTGTTGTATCGAGTCCATTTCTTTTATTAATCAGTAACTCATTTACACCACTAAATCTACCTAAATATGAAGATGGAAACGGTGGTAAAAGTTTTCTTCCACATTTCGTTGCATTTGGGAGTAGTGTAGTGGTTAAGTTCCTGACTTGGACACAAGTAGTCATGAGTTCGAATCCTCCTCCCGCATCCTGTTATACCCAAAAAAAGGTGAAAAACGGGGATTGGGAACACCAATCACTACCATTTGGTTGCATTTGGGTATATAGTTTCAGTTTCTCCACAGAGCCATGCCATCGCTCCTTTTATATTAAAAAGTTTGTACTGATTCATAGTTTTGCAATTCTGTGAGTCCTTCTTGATGCTGCTTATTTGATTTATCAGACAAAACCACTAACATTGGCTGTATCATTCATGTTGGAAAATCAATTTCTGTTACTCAGTATTGACAATAACCGTGTCACTTCATCAATGTTCCTGCACCAATCAAGTTTCATTTTCAAACAATTTCTGCAAGTAACATTGTGTCAGTTTACACATTTTGAGCAAAGTTGGATCAATTGAAACTGTTCTTTTTGTTGTCAATATGTTTCTGGTATAACTCTATGTTGGTAATGAAATCAAATTTAATTGCTTTTGCATCGACAAGTGTTTTGTTTGGTCCTTGAGTTTTTAAAGATATCCGCTAAATAACTTACAAACGCTTTGCCATCAACTGTTAACAGATACTTCATTTCAGGTTTCCCTGATTGCCTCCCTGTGGGGCGTGGGCTTCACGTTGGGAAACACTTAGATATTCGTCTCCATCAAAAACATAAACACTAGTCTCAAAAGTCTTGGAAGGGAAATATGGCGTCATACAAATGTCAGACAAATTGACAGAACATCATACTAACAACCCAAAATTCAAATATTAAAGATAACACATAAAACAGAGGAATAAACTATAAACATGCATACACACACCCATACATTTGCGAAGGTGAGTAATCCCTTGTCCAGAACTGGAAATGTCGATTTAGTGAATTTTCTCGAAATCTCATTTAGTACTGCCTCACATTTGACAGTTGATTGAAGGATTAGGGATGATTAAATACTATTTATTTATAATTTAATTATATCTAGTGACCCTAACACGATTATCGATTTTTTCTCTCTCACAAACATCAATAATTGAAAGGTAAAAAGAAATTAAAATAGCTCCAGTAGCTTACTATTTATCGACTTTCGTGACCCTAGAAATTCTATTTTCGAATTGTTTACCTGTGTTTGTTGCGACACGGGTTATGTTTGCCTTGATAAAAATCCGTTTCATTATCATTTTCCCTGAAAGCTTTGTTTAATTCCAATTGTCAAATCAAAATGTACTATGATGTTGAGAGAAAGAAAGAATTTTGGTTCGGATTTTCCGGCTAGAGTGTTTGAAAAAGGTGATTTCCCACATAAATATTTTTATAAAAGGAAAGATCGATAGCGGAATGGGTGTTGAGAAAAAATTGGGGCAAGGCCTTAAAAATCGTAACAAAGTTTACCTGATTTTTTTTTAGAGAATGAAATCCGTTATGCAAAAGACATGGCTCGCATGAAAATGGAAAGTTCGGTTCGGGTGAAAAACGTTCCCGTTGCCACGTTCGCCTTTTCACTGAAATTTCCCTCAGAAAAGTTTACCGCATTGCCCCTGCGTCGTATTATCACTGCGCAAATCTTCCTTATAAAACCGTCTTCTTCAACTCCCAACAACTTCTCCTTCTTTTCTTTCTTTTTATTTTATTTTATATTCGAGTTCCACATCAAGTTACTAATTGAAGGGTTTATGGTTGACTCTTTTTTTTTGCGGGATTCAAAACCAAAGGATCATCTCTAAAACAGTAAAGATAAAAAGTAAAAAATGAGTTACAACAGCGAACCTTTTTTTGAGACTTGGGTCAAAGGACCTTCGTTATTTTTTTTTTTAATACCACAACACTGGTTACAAATCCCATGACGTCATTTTGAAAAGTGAGGTTTTTTAAAAACAAAGAAGACTAGTAATTGGGTCATAGTAGTAAACCGGTGTGTGATCTGCACGCTACAGCTTTCCCACCACTGAATCAAATAGTAGTTCAACTGTAGTAGTCTTCATTCATTCATTTTCCTTTTAATATATTTTTGGAACTTCATTTAGCTACATCTTATGAATCGATCCTGACATTATTTAACACTAGTCTCGCGATTATTTATTCATACGTCTAATTTAGTTCGTCGGAATGAGCTAATTTGACTTATATAACGAAATTCCAGTATGTTGCGTTAAAATCTCAGCATCTCAAACCAACCAATGGCGGCAAGTCAATGCTGTTGTAAATAAAATTTTCACTAAAATAACTTTTGACTAATATTTATATATGATTAATAAAATATTTAAGTTGCTTAGTATGGTACTAATTATATAATTGTGTGTTCCTACCACGAATTTTTCCTTAACTTATACTGTACTGAATAATTTGTAACGCAGGTTCTCTTTTAGTATAAATAAATCCTATCTCGATTAATTTATATTATAAGTGTACGAAAATTGAATTGAGCGAGATGATTTTAAAGTTGATGACTCGAAGGACCGTTTGTAAATTGATGAATAAGTTGATTGAGGTGACTCGATTAAGATACAGAAGTTTGTTCGATACACCCATACCTCGATTTACGGCCTAGATACGTTCCACGAAACTTGGCCGTAAAGCGAAAAGCCGTATAACGAATCAAGTATTCTGATACAAATTCAATGAGATTGGCTCCAAATTTTTTACAAATGCAACCTGGTTTATCACTCAAATTGCATTTTATTTTGTTTAAATAAAAAAATACATACATAACAAGTACATAGATTTGTACATAAAATAATAACAGACTCCAAAAACCTACATTATCTATATAAAAAAATGAAACAACTTCAGGTGACATAAAATATATGTATGTAAATTTTATAAAAATGATTTTTTCATAATTTTTTAAAAATGATTTTAATCTGAAGACGATGAACAAATGGTGACCTACAGATCAATGTCGTTATCATTTTTCACTGGTAAGGATGGTCCTGGCTTTAAAAAATTGTCCAACATTGGTCTTGCGTTCTTGTCTATTACTTCAGTGGTTTCTAACAGCTAATGGCTGAGTTACTTCCTCGAGAAACTTTAGCCCTACGTTCGACATCAGGATCGTTTTCAAGGAGAATGTTTATTCCTTGTTTGGAATAGGAAAAAAGCTTTCGACAGATTTTCTGATGTTAGCTGTTTGGATACAACAGGCTCTGTCTCTTCATCAAATGCTAATTCCACTTGCACCTGAATGAGTACCTCATATGAAAGAGGTTTCCTATCAGATTTAAGTAGATCAAGCACATCACGTTCGTTCAAACCTTCAAAGCAGAGATCGTGTTCTAGTTTCGGGAAGGAAATTAACTTCTGTACCAGTACTTTTGACACGTTTTGGCCGTTATAGCGAAACATTTCAGGCCGCAAATCGAAAACATGCCATAATTGAAGAAGGCCGTTATAGCGAATATACGCGAAATGCCGTATAAAGAGCGACTGTATAGAGAGGTATGAGTGTATTAACACAGATTTTCGATATATTGAATTATTGATATATACTATACCTTGAAACGATAGATGTGATAAAACGATTTTGATGGATACTATGATGATAGAACGGGGATGGCGAACCAAATGCCACAAGTGGTACGTTTGACAATTTTGATGGCACTCACGAAAACAAATTTATTTTTTAATAAGTTATCTTTTTTGATATAATTTAATTAATAATTATCAATCTACACTTAATTTATTATATAAATTTGTAATACTGAATACCTATCTTAGTATGATAACTGGAACCGTCAAATTATTATTAAAATATGACACTGATTCTCTCTAAGTATATAAAGATGGGCGTTAGATAAAATTGTTTGAAGAAGAATTGCTTTTATATGTTTATACTTAACATATAGTTTCATCATACTAACATTTTGAATGAAATTTTATTGTGGCAACCTTTTTAAAACAAAAAAAAAGAATTTTTATGGCTTTCAATGAGGCACGGACATCAAAAAGCATCGCCATCCCTGTGATAGAAGGATTATGATTAGATACTTTGATCAAAGAAGGATTACGATAAACATTACACAAGGAGAGCTTGATTACGACTAATTAGTACAAAATCAAAAAAACGAATGATACAAAAAGGATACATTTTTGGGTTCTCTGCTCTAACGGATTTTCAGCATTGAACCGCAGCCTATCTCACTGAAGTTGTAACAATAAGCGAATAACTTTTACCAAGTTAACTACGACAGAATTTGATATTCTGAATCTTTGGTGGGAAAATGAATTGAGTAAAATATTGCGTAACGAAGTATGGATTATTTAAGACTTTTCATGAAAAGCGACACGCCTATTTATTCAAAACTGGAGACTTTTGTGAGTTCCATAGCTAACCTCTTCTCTCCCTCCTCCTCCATTTTTCCTTTCCACTCTTCTGCCTCCATTCTTTTTTATACTTTTTCTCTTCAACATAAAAGACCTTTAACGTTATATAATGTAAAAATTGGCTCAAAAGGTCATAATGTATTACATTACAAGTTGATGATAGACATTATAAGGCGAATGTAGCCTCAAAAGTGCCAATAAAGTTTAAACTTCTAAAAATTAAGATAAAATGTAACATTCTTTTTCCTTTAAATTATGTTTTACTATAAAGTACAGCCTCAGTTTATTTAATTGATTATTGAGGAAATTATAAAGACAATAAAATGTGGCAGGACAGAATGTTTTCAGTCAATCCAAGGTTTTGGTAACCAAATAAAATGAATAAAACTTTATCAGAACTAGGATTTCAGCAAAACAAATCATGAATAGATGTGCTGAACAACAAAAATAAAATAAAATTCGATTTATCTCTAGGAAACCGCACCCAATGTCCGACCCACTAGTTCTAGAATAAATTAACTGTGAATAATTGAACTTACTTTAATTTGATGAAAATTCAGTCCATTCGGTTTTGAGGTTTTAGTTACGATTGAGCCTCGAATTAGGTTAATTAAAACTCGGGTAACATTCTAATTTGATCCATATTAATTGGTTAAGGGGTGGACAAACAACGTTTTTTTTTTCCTTTTTGAAACATTAAAAAAGACCAAGTGTTCATTTTGAATGTTTGTTTTGTAAAAAGAAAAAGCAAAATCAAAAAGCAAATCGATGTTTGTCTTGAAAGGCTTTTAATCCCTGAATTTCGTCAGAGAAAAACAAAAGTCGACACTAGCGACATCTAGTGAGACCACTAGTAACTTTTTATGCAACTGTTTATGCCGTTCGCTAACGGTTTTCTGCGTGTACCCCCAGAGCCATCTTGTGAATCAAAAACTCATAAGCTAAACATTTGAGATACTGCCACGTTTTCGGAGTGGCGCTTCATTCGATTTTCTATTATGATAGTAAGCCAAACTAAACTTTTATTATAATTACAAGTCTGAAATTACAAGTTTGAACAATTACACACACAAAAAAATGATTTGAAAGGTAATTTGGAACTACTTTTGAGTCAATCATTTTCTTTGGTGTTAATTTGTGGAGAATGTAAAGACTTCAAATTTTTGAAAATGAACTCAAACATTAAACTAATTTAATATGATTTTTGGTTTGGCTTTTTAAAACGAATTTTCAATTGATTGAGATTTTACACCTGAGGATAAAACTGAAAAACCTTTAAATTGAGTAGTCAGCCATGATATCCTGAAAATGGAGCTCAGTTTGGGATTGTTGTGGATTTTGAACAGTCCTTGCCACTTTTGTATTCCAAACTCCTGGTAAGGTGGTAGAAAGAGAGACATCTATAGATTTCTATCAGTGAACTGAAAACCAGTCTAAAAGAAGTATTTTTCCAAAAGTTGATTATAAACATTTTTTTATGTATATACATTGGTTTTAAATTAAACAACAAAAAATAAAATAAATTTTAAGCGAGCCAATTTGACTCATCCGGTGAATTTAGTTCTAACACTAGACAGCTCCACAGATCTTTGATTAGAACTCTTCGAAATCATTTTAATTACGTTATTAGTACATTAATAAATCTCTGAATGAATGTTCTTTATCTGTTTCTAACCATCCTTCTACATTTTTAGTTTCTTGATTATCAAGAACTGGCCATGTCCAAAAAAAGAACAAAATTACGAATTAGCAGAAATAATGAATCCTCTTGGGAAATCACTACAATTCCCTCAAAAAAAATTCCAATATTATTTATTTATTTTTTGTTAAAAAATATTTCTAAGAATTAGTTATTCCTAAGGTCAGTTCAAGAGAAAAATTTCATAACAACGATAATAAGGACTTATTTATTATCTGGCCTATTAGTCTAAAATCATGGGGTCACTGAAAACCTTTTGCCCTCTTTCCTCCACTTTTACGCGCTTCTAACGACCAATAAATATAATATTTCTCTCTTTATTTACTTCTTTTATGGCGCGAACAATATTTTCGGCTAATTCCTTCCAGGCTATTATGGGTCCTTTTCTCTAGCCCGATGGATGGATGGTGTTATCATTTTCCCGTTAAATGGACAATGTACCTAAATCTTGATTAATGACTGACTGTCCATAATTTTCTCCTTTCCTTTTATTTTCCTTCAACACATTTTGCAACAAAGAAATTTTAAGAAATGAGTCTTTGTGTATGACGTCATTTTCAAATTTATTTTTGGAGGTGAGTAATGGAGTGGTGGAGCTTTTTCCTAGCGATTTCTCTTAGAGGGAAGCTGAATTGTTACCTTTTAGGCAATTAAAACTAACGAATATAAGTGAGTGTTAGACTTTTGACTAAAAGGAGACTATGAAGAATTTCACTGTTTGTCAAAGACGAATGTTTAACAATTTTGAACGCATTCCAATTAGTAACGAAAACCAGTGTTTCCGGTTTTGACGTGCCACCTGTCATCCCTTTCAAGTTAAATTGGCCAAAGGTTCTGCATTTATTACCTTTTGGATCGTCTCTAACCTCATTTCACTGACAAATATTTGTTACAACCTCCTCTTCTCTGACTAAATGATGTCTCTTATAAGTTGAGTGTGTGGCGAACAACACAAACAACACAACAATCGAACAAAACAGCAGCCAACAGCAGACAAGATTTTTAAGATTGCAACTATATGAGACTTGTATATATATTTCAACATACATTCCAACAATGTTTGTATTTCAAAAATATTGCACACATTCATGAACAATTAATTTCAAACTTGCATAATATACAAATTTGCATGAACACAAAAAAGTCTTTACCCCAAACACCAACAGAGCAAACCAGTCAATGTACACATCAACTAGATAATTGGTATTTGGGCTTTGACGGTTACAAACTTTTTATGTTCCTTTGAAATTATCTGGTTTTTGTAGTTTTAAAACTTTGTTACAAGCAGAACAAAGTGAACAACAGCCTGACGTAGAAAAAAAGAAAAGAAATTAAGTAAAAAAAACAGAAAACGAGGAAAAAGAAAAACATGTTAAAAATTTTAAAGGAAGAAACTAAATTAAAAAAGGAAGAGGGACATTTAAATTTACGCGTCCGAAATTACTTTAGATAATTGTTTTTTTGGGGTCGCACTACTCATTTTCTCTTCTTTTAAATTATTTCGCGCATCTTAAAATGTCATTCACGACTTTAAGAGAATTGTTAAGAAGAGCTTGGAAGCGCGTTTCATTCTGAGGTAAATTATTTGTAAATATTTTTGTTTTTAACTTAGACTCAGACTCCTTTTTGATTCTCTTTGGAAGCTAGCCGACTATAAAAAAGAACCAAATTCAAACTAACTCCTGTTTATAGCAGGGTGTCACCAAAATTAAAACTCATCAAAAAGAAGAATTTTCCATAAAAGATGTTAGCCTCTTCCTTTTTTATCTCTAGAACCGGAAATGAAACCTGTACAACTATCATTTAGGTCTGAATGGTCAAAGCACCAAACTAACAGCTGAAAGTTCGAGTCTCCTCCTACATCCTACCACCCGAGCCTGGAAACGGGATCCGAACTACCAAAATAAATTAAAAACTATCATTTCCGGTTTGGTATTAGCTCAAATTTGAATTTGAGAGGACCAGAAAGTTATGACTGATGTTAGGGGTTGATGACCCTGAGAATTTCTGGCATTTTTCTCGTTTTTGACTCTCAGTCAATGATTTGATTTGGATTTGTTATCATTTGGCAACCCTGAAAAAATAAAAATTTCGCAGCTGAGAGTTTATGGTTAGTAAAAATGGATGCAAGGTTTGAATTAAATAGAAAACAAAGTTTTTAGTCTTTAGATTAAGTTAGTTTTTAGTGAATCATAAAGTACATAGATTGGGGTTGCATACGCACTCTTTTTTCCAAATTGGCGTAAGCTAAATTTTCACTGTTTTCGAAAAGCTGTTCTATAATGAAAACATTGTGTGTAGTGTAACGCTCCATTTTCACTAATCCTAAACTTTCAAATTGGTCTCTCCTCAGGGTTGTCAACATTTGACAGCAAAATGGCGGCAAATTCAAAAATTGCTTTTATTAGTTTGAATACCGCTCTATTTTGATAGCATTAAGTTTTGGGACACCCTATAATTATTTAGTTTCAACTCTAAATCAGTTGGTAAACGATACAAATTTCAAAATGACCGCATAAATAAAAACTTCACGAATAG
The DNA here is from genome assembly GCA_016920875.1 of Columbicola columbae. NCBI lineage: Eukaryota > Metazoa > Arthropoda > Insecta > Psocodea > Philopteridae > Columbicola > Columbicola columbae. Next base: position 8,492,542 of record JADMLL010000007.1, read on the forward strand.
CTATAAAATATAAATATCGAAACACAATTAAAATCGCACAAAAACCGCACAAAAACAGGTTTGAGTGTATAGAATTAGCGTAACTTTAAATTTGCGCAACAGTACACCAAACACTGAAAGTAAACCATTTACTACACCCTTACCTCAGTCATCAAGTAAAACGTAAATTTATTTAAAGAGACATTAAAATATGAGTCATTCTGACTCATTTATGATTTTGTTTTAGTTGAAACAATACTCAACCATCGATTTATGAATATAGTATTCATATTGTAGGTACGTCTCTGATTAGGTACGTAATAAATCTTTAACTTAGACCCTTGTTACTGAAACTGCATCTGCGGACCACGTGAGGCCCACTGAGTGGTCCAGATTGAGTGAGTATTGGTGAAAGGTCGATTGCTCAGTGTTAAGTCTGAACTATAGTGCCTGACCAGTACGAAAATGTTCGGGCCTGTGCTCAAAACCTGCTATTATTGTTTGTCTCAACATATTTTTATAAGGCAATATACAGAAAATACATACAGAAACAGACTGACAGATTTACATACAGATGATGCTCTGAGGGTGGGCTGTATGCGTCGAAAGCCGGACTTGTAAAAGCTTTTGGTAAGTCGTGTGGCCCAGTCGCAATAATCACAATGAAAATTTGGAAGGAAAAAGCTTGAGTACCAAGACTAATTTACAATTTTGTTACCCTAAAAAGACTAAAATTTTATTTTGAGCCAAACTGACTCACAAACAGGCACATAATTAACTTCTATAAATTTAGTGTGGCGTAGGGCACAAAAGAAAACAACAGGAAGATGCGAAGAAAAAAAACATTTTCACCTGATTCATTGAAGAAAAGGGTTTTGCTTCTCTCCTCTTCCTTTTTTATTAACGGAAAACTATTTTCCAAATCGTAAATAAGACTTTTTTCTGCTGAACGGAAAAGAATCAAAAAAATTTAAGAAAAAGGGTGTAAACGACCCTAGAGTCCCGTGGGTCAATTCAGTTTTATTGCCGTTTTGAAATCTCGCCGAAAAACATCTAAAAACTCTTCTGCATCCTTATTAAGGCTAATTCATTCCGAAAAGATTTTTTCGTTTCCGGAAAACTTTTAAAATTAAAGATGAAGATAAATTAAAAGATGCGTAAAACAGTTTTTTCTTTAATTTAAGTTTTTCTAAAATTATTTGGCGGATGCTGAGCTGAGTTACTATCGCTCTCTCATTATGCTATCTTTGGTCGGTCGTGACCAAAGTTTGGCGAAAGTTTGAGCTTCGTCTTCTCATACTCATATCCTAAGATGACAAAACTCGATTAGAACTTATAATATGTCGTTTTAAGGTTTTTGGGAGGTTATATAGATAAATTATAAACATTTAGATAAAATCGTCTTTGACTAGAGTCCATCTTGACTAGAACCTATCAGACTAGCGAACCATCTTCATCGACCAAAGACCTTTTAGAAGACATACAACACTTGACTCACAAGCACTCTTATCGTCAAACCTCCTGATTTCTTCTTTTCTCTTTCTTATCTCTTCTCTACTAGCTCCAGCCTTCCTTGGGCTTCATCCAAACCGTTCCAGGGACTTCCAGAGGTTCCCAAACTTTTTTGTGTCGTAGAGTCTACCATGTTCTTCGGTTTTGGTAGACCCCCTACTAACCTGATTTTTGTAAATTTCTCACTGTAGTCAAGTAAATTCTTTGCTTCATAGGTACTTTTATAAATTATATATATGTCTTTATATTATAATAGTATAATATAAGTAAATGGGTACTATCAGTATATGTTGAGATCCACTATCGTGAACCCCCATTTTCATTTCATGGTTGTCATAGACCTCTGGGGGTCGATATAGACCACTTTGGGAATCACTGCTGTAGTCTATTCCCCAGACCTCTCAAAACTACTTAGTTTCACGCCTTGGAGACAGGTGGTAGTCAAAAAAGAAAAGAAAAATTTTCGTGAAGAAATTTAGATGTTAAGTGAAAGGAAGGCAGAAAAAGAAATTTTTATCGGTATTCCAATATTATTAAGCTTATTGAAGCTTTATACAATCCATTAAGGCATGATAAATGATAGAAAAATTATCATATATTCATATAAATATGATATATACCGTGTGACCGATGGAATAAATGATTGATAACCTCAAATGGTGTTAAGCGATTTATATTAATAGTTTTTCTGACAATAAAGTGGGAGGAGGGCGGGAGCTTTCACTCAATCAAAATTTTTTTATTACCCGAAAGCCAAGTTTTTGGTTTTTTTTTTGTTTAAAAACTTAACAAAATTTTGGTTCTAGAATGTTTACTGACATTTACACAACGACAGTAACGAAAGAATTGACATTGAAGAGTTGTCAAAAACATTTCCTTCCTTGGTATGGTCTTCTTGGTTGCAGTGGCTTTTTTTAATAAAAGTTTTTTAAATAAAGGTTTCGTTTTTGACGATTAATGGTGATCATAAAATGTGAATAAGAATCGAGTTTTATAAAATTATACTTTACTTGGAGGTAGGAGTATAAACCAAAATAGAAAAAAAATTTACAAACAACACGCACACTTCAAGCGAGGATTATGTTTAAATGTAATGCAACAGTTATTCACTTCAGAAATCATATATTCTTAACAATAATATATATTTTAAGCTATATTATCATTTTTATTATCTATTTATACCCAAAAAACGGGTACAAAATTTGAAATTACTACTCCTGTTTAGAAATCAGCGTAAAACAAAACCTGACCACATACTGTACACAAGATTAAGTTCCGAGTAGCGTTAACGACCTCATTGACAAGTTTTGCAAATTCATTGTCGTAAATACACCAAATGAATTGCTTCATACATTTATTTATTTATTTTTGAAAGGACGACAGGAAAATAAACAACACAACATATTTCCAATGATCGATTTTATTTTGAAGTGATATTTGAAGGACGTTTACTTGACCAAAGTGACACAGTGACCGTTCTCATTACTTCGAAGCCTATTGTTATTAGACTGAATCCGTTATCGCATAAAAAAAATCCTAACAACCAAAGTGTTGAAAATATCCTCAAAAGTAAATTTCCTCTTGCGGATACTCGCGATGTGGTATCGTGTAAATGATTCAAATTTGTCCGCACCCACTCCTTCCAATTATAGCTGTTAAGCACCTCTGACGTCATAAAAGGAGAGAAGGTGACCGTTTCTCTACTCTCTCTGTCGTAATTATATCCGAGCTTTCATTTTTCTTTGTGTCCTCTTATCTGATTCCCTCCTCCTCCCTCGCTTTTTGTTTGCTTTCATTTCTGCTCTGTCTTCCGCTTCGTGCTTTTTCTAAATAACTTCTACTATTCATGTTTTTGTAATCCATCCCCAAGTTTATTATTAAAAACATTGAACCTCTGCTGAAAATTCGGTGTTTTGTAATAAATTTCTTTTTTCAAAATTTTCTTTTCCTTCTTTCGCTCGGAGGGTTTCGAAATTGGCTTTTAGGGCTCCCAAATTGGATTGGCTAAATCTATGATTTTTTTTTCCTTTAGAATAGAAAATTTCCTCCTCCCCTCCTCCTCCCTCTTCAATTTCTGTTTGTTACTATATTCTGAATTTTGAATAGCGGAACCCATCTCTCTGTTCTCTGATTGAAAGACTTCTCGAAAATCGTGATAATGTCTGCAGAGGGGGGAAAAGAAATGCGAACAAAGGCGGACATGTTTTTGGCAACGTCGGAAAAGTTGAGTAAAATACATTTTTGAAGAGGGATTTCAAAAGAAGGGAAAAACTCAGAAAACTCGAGCGTCATTACAGAAGAGAACAATAAAAAATTAAAATCTGAATAAGAATTTGTTGTGAGCACGCTAAGAAATAACAGTTCTTAAATTATTAACAAGAGAGAAGTGCGGGAGTAATTTTGGTAGCGGTCGATTTCAACCGAGCGTTTCTCAACAACCAGAAGAAAATAAGAGAGAAGGGAAAACAAGAAAACTTTTTGCTTTTTGCTGGTGGAGGATGGGGTGGGTGAGGAACCGGATTAAAGCTTCAACCTCCATTGATAACGAGTGAATAAAAAAAAGAGAGAGAGAGAAAGGAGGAAAAAAAAAGAATTTTCTTGGGCCACCATTAGGAAAAGTTGAGGCTCTCAAGTGGTAATAAAACAATGGGTTCCACACATTACCATGAATGAAGTAAATATCGGAGGATGAAAGTTACAATTTGAAAAGCACAAAGAAATTTCATTGCTCGAATTTAATTGACTATTGATCTGGTAACGAGGGTGTTGGAAAAAGGGAAATAAAAAAAGGAATTTCCAATACGGGACCAGTGGCGTGCTGTCCATGGAAGCTGTGGAACTTCCGCTTCCATTGAATCTCCCCCTAATTATAAAGGTGACGCTCGAATTCTGTCACCTACGAAATAGAACGCTTTTGCTTTAGCACTATTCTTAATTATTCCTCCATTTTGTTGTTTTTAATCACCTCATTCGCAGCCATATGGGTTATAAAAACTACCACACCTCCAAAAAATTATAGACACTAACCCACAACACGGGGACTAATAACGTTTCCGGAAAGTCAGCTTCCCCAAGGAAAACTCACCGCACGCCACTGATAAAGACTAAAAAGTAAAATGGCGGACGGGAAAAACCTCGTGAAAATAGAATTGTTTTCCCTCTCCTTCTTCACCTTCTTCGTATCTGTTTAATTCTCCTTGATAAGGAAATATAAAAAAAAAGATGGATCCGGCTTCCGTTTCATTTCTCTCTTTCTGTTCATCCGTTAAATATGAAAGTTTCGGGAGCGATATTCTCAGTTTTTGTTTTATTACAAATCGTCGGGTGTTCTCAAGTCCATTATGAAGTGCCCGAGCCTTTGTTTCAAGTTTTTTCACCGAAAGGCTTGAGGGTTTCACTCCCAGGTAAATTATATTATGTTTTATTATTTTATCCTCACCTTTTATTTATTTTTCGATTATAAAATTCTACCTTCAAATTTTATGAAAGCTCAAAAATCTATTTAAACAGCTTTTGTTCCTCCGGACTCCCGTCTCTAAAATTTTTCAATTACATCCGCATTCAAAATTAAATTTTTCCTTTTGTTATTAAGGACACGTGTTTTGTTTTCGTTATGTAACGACGGCTATTTTATATGAAAATGAGTTATGGTAATTTTCCTCCTCGTTTTATTATTTGTCTTCTCAAATTATTTTATTAAAATTTTAAAACAAATTTCCATAATCGTGCGAGAGGATAGAGATAGATAGAGAGTTGTGCGGTGCGGTTCGGTTCGATTTTGACGAAGTGGTTTAGAAACTAAAAAATTTAACAGAATATAAATTTTGGGATTTGGTTTCAGATTGTGTAAATATCAAATCGGTAGAATTCTTTTTGAATGTGCCGAGAATATCAGAAACTCTAAGACAAGAAGTGAAGAAACCCGATGGAGCCTACTGGGTCTACTGGAATCCGGATGTTGTGGTTCATCCCCAAGAGAAAATTGTTTATAAATTAATGGTTCGAAATGGAGACTTGTACTGGAAGAAGGAAGGCGTTCACGTCGTCGATAAAGGTGAGTTTTACAAGTTAAATTTCACTCAAATCGCCTAATTTTAATTTTAAATACCGAACGTTGGTTATACTAAGCCTTTTTCCTGGCATTTGGTTATAATTTATAATTTAATACGATATACGATCATCATGTGAACGTGTGAACGGTTGGACCAGATTTGACTAACCCATAACCTCAAAGGTTCTTATTGAAAGCTACCCCCAATTCTCGCAAGGTGAAAATTTGAATGAAACTATTTTTTAATGAATGAATCACACAAAATTTAACTAATTGATCTTTTGATCTCACTTAATTTTCAGTTGCAAACGATACTGATTGTTCCGAGAATCAGGGTCAGAAGATTATCTCGGGATTTCCCAATTTCGGAGGAACCGAAGACTTACACAAAGGAATGTTAAGCACGGGAAGAACGTCTAGTTTCAAATCTGCCTACTCCATGCAGAAAAGTTCAGACTTAAAACCCATCACCAAATCTTCTACTTCAACTACCTCCGGAACCTTTTATGTGAAGCCTTCGGGTGTCATGGAAGCCACTGGCTACAAGAAGGAATCGTCGTATGATTCAACTAAGGCGGCAGGAGAACAATGGAAGCATTACGAAGCTGAGCTGACGGCCGAAGAGCTTGAGAACATGAGACGGTTGTACGGTCCGGATTTTTACGGTTTTCCACATTTAACGGGAAAGCTCTTCCCCAGCAGTGGAAAAATCTTCGAGAAGAGTTACATGTCCTCTGAGTCACAGAAATTTCCTGCTGAATTGCGATACGCAGAGAGCCCAGCGACAACACACCAGTTTCACTCTTCCTACAGAACTCATGAATCTTCTTCATCTAGTAACTCGAAACCTTTATTCCAGTTCCACCCCACTGATTCTTACAGGCCTCCAACCTCATTCGAATCTAGTCAAAAAGAAGAAAGACAGTACAGAGTAGAGTCGGTGAACAACCTCCCCAAGCCATTGCCACCTCACGGAACCATGTTCAGAGCTACGGAATACGTGAGAGAAGAGCACATTCCGCCCGTAGAAACGGAGTCATCACAGATTCTATCCGGACGGGAAACTCACACCGGAAGTCTGGCTCCTCAGAAAATCGTCCAAGTTTCCCAAACGGGAGAGTATTCGAGTCATAATCAAGAAATCATAAAACCATCATTCAATCCCGTCGTGAGCAAAGTCAACCAACTCGAATACAACTCGGGTAATATACAGACGGTTCAAGGGAGAGGAGATTTAGGGGGCCGCCATTACGTCGGCAATATTTTCACTTCCGTCAAGAGCATAAAAGCGAAAAGCCCGGAAGAATGCACTTTGATACCGGGTGTAGACTACACTCCAATTGGAAATCTTCGGGAGGTTGAAAAATTCGTGTTCGAGCTCAGCTGTTTAGCCACCGTCGCGGAAAGTTCAATGAAGGAAGAAATTGCTTTGCTTAAACAGAAAAATGCTGGATTGAGCCGTAAATTCGAGTTATTGGAACACGAAATCAAAAGATTGAGCGCCCAGTGTAACTGTTACGAATAACTAAATCAAGAATCTTAAAAGAACAGGGTCGAAGATGAGGAAAAGCGAGGAAACTTCTCTCCCTACTTTCCCTCCATTTTCTATTTATCACTTTATACAACCTTTCAATTTCAGATATACGATATATTTATAAATAATCGCAATAATATTCCGCGTATCTCAGAGTCATGGTCAATCAAAATTAAACTAAACATAAACAAATGACTCGAAATCAAATTTGTCAGAGTACAAAATCAATCCGTTAACTGTTAAAACAAATTATTTATTAGACATAATAATTTATTGAAATAATATATTAATATTTTATAACGAATCTGTAGATGTAATCACTCATCCTTTCCAATTTATCCATGCGATGTGATTTATTGATTGAATTATTATTTTAGCGGGACTGATAGCGGGATCCATCACAAAACCCTCAACATGGTCGGGTCTTGTTTTATGCGGTAGATGATGGTGTTGTAACAAATATCTCTGCTCCCAACAGAAAATCCAAAGCTTTAAGCTCTTATATTTAGTTTCTTAGTACGGAAACTAGTTTTTCTGTTTGAAAACCTTTCCTCGACTCTAAAACCTGATTTAGAAGATTTAAGTTTCCGAAAAGGCGCTCACAAAAGAATTTTTTACTTAAGAGAGTTACATCTTTCCTTTGAAGCTCTTCTCATTCTTTAAGAACACAAAGCGGTTGATGAAGAGCTGCATCACATTAATTAACAAACGTGGAGAGAGGAAAGAAGGCCGGATATATAGGGAAACCTTCGCGAGTTTCAAGACATGAAACGGATTATGGACTTGAATGTTAATAATAGTTAAGCTGACGTGGAGGAAACCTTATGTAAGAGGATCAAATAAATGTAAACACTTTATTACAAGTTTTAATCAGAATTTTGTAAGAGGAAACCCGGACGGAAAATCTCGAGTTTCCTTTCCACTTTACCAAAGAACAACAATTTTTATTTTTTGAGGAAGAGCTCGGGGAGAGAGAGAGGAGGAGGAGGAAAGGTGGGAGTGGGAGTGGGAGGAAGCGAAAACTAATTCCTCTTAAAGAATGTAAGTTTCACCTCGGATTTATGAACTTGAAGTTGAATAGTGAGCAGGATGATGAGAAAGCCCGTCGGTAAAAAGGCCGTTTTGACGTGATTTTACCAGTCTGCGGAGGAATTCAGATTTTGTTCAAAAGTCCCCGAGCTTATAGTTGGCCTCATAAAATGTTCATTCCAGTTAACTTGTTAATAAGAACAAATGATTCAACAAAATTATCCTCCATTACTTTTGTACTGAGTACACAACTACGCAATACTTGTGAAATATTTTTATATAAAAAGAACCTGATTGATTGTATTTTATACATATATATATATATTGTATATGTAGACCAGATTTAAATCTCTCACTCATTGAACATTTTAACGATTTAGAATCGTTACCCTATACCAGTAAAATATAAAGTATTAGTCTTAAAATACTCTACCCAGTAAAATATGTATATTGGTATACTAAAGTAAACAAAAATATAAATAATAGTGGTGGCGGTTTTAATCCCGTTTTTCGCTCCTTTTTTGAGTATAGCAAGATGCGGGAGGAGGATTCGAACTCACGACCATTGCGTCCATGTCAGGAGCTTTAAACACAACACTACTCCTCCCACAGAAAAATATAAATTTATTTAAAATATAAAGACCAGTATAATATAAAGTATTGGCCTACATAGATTGACATATAAACTATAAAAATCTCACATATATTGAAAGAGCCATTTTATACTTATATATATACTTTTATAGCTTATTTAAGAGTCTTTTTTAGGCTTTGCTGTAGTATCTTGGTACTCAAACTGCGGCCTAATAAGTTCTATTGAGTGGCACAGTGGAAACCGACTGAGTGAAAATTTGTGGCAGGTCGACTGCTGATTGTTAAGTCTGAACTATAGTGCCTGACCAGTACAAAAATGTTGGGGCCTATCCTCAGAAACTGCTAACATTGTTTACATCAACGTATCTTTATGAATCAATATACAGAAACAAACTGACAGATATGCATACAGATGATGTCCTGAGGGTGGACTGTATGCGTCAAAAGGCGGACTTGTAAAATTTTCTTTTTGGTAAGTCGTGTGGCCCAGTCGCAATGGTCACAATGGAAATTTGGCCCGGGAAGGAAAAAGCTTGACTACCAAGGGTTTAGTAGAAATATTTTTAGCGAAATAAGTAGGGTTCAACTACAATCTCGTGCTTGCCCTTGCTAAGTACTGTACGTCTTACTTCAACTAACGGTGCATTAAATAAAACTTGACATCATACTTATAAAAAGCAAATATTTAGGTAATACTCCGGCCCTGCACTAAACATTTCATGGAAGAGCCACAGCCAAGAAGTAAAAGACACGGATTTAGCTGACCTCTGACCTATACCATGTCCCAAAACGAGGAAATAATATCGTTTAGAGTGAAAGTCTGAAAGAAAATGATCCTAAATGCAATAACTTAATCTTCTTTAAAAATTATGTCAAAGGATACCGTGTTATAGGAGGGCTAACCAAATACTAATGATCAATGTGAAGGATAAATTTTTCTTTCTAAAAAAAAACGTTGAAATAAAGTGAAAGGAAAGAAAGTAAGACAGGAAAGCAGTAAAAAGTAAGAAAGACAAATAAAATTACGAGGTAATTCGTTCCCTCTTCTCCAAAGGAAAATTAAGAAGAAGGAGATAAAGGGGATGGAAAAGGGAAGAAAAAAAATTCCTTTTCAGAAGAAAGTTAGTACATCAAATAAATTTATTGGCAAGGTAAGTAAATTGTCTTGACAAAGGAAGCCAACAAGTTAAATATTTGCAAAAGCTCCTCGAAAGATACTAAAACCAACAAGAATAAACTCTCATTATAGAATAATGGCAAACAAATGGCGTTCCTTGTCATGGCGGTGGCATCCTTTCATTTATTTTAAAAATTGCCAGATCTACTCCGACTGTATAAATTAGTATTCTCCCTTCTATTTGTCAAAATTTACGCCCCGGCTCCGTGGTATTTCCCAAAGTTTTAATAATCATCCATCCAAGAAGTGAAAAAGAAAATTTACTGAAATGTAACCCTCAAGGGAATAGCTGGGCCCCCTTAATTACTCTGTTTCAACATAATTTTCTAACTAAACGGAGAAAACTGGCTCCAGCATTGTTTGACGAGCCTGAAAATTTTCATTCTCCACCTCAAATTTCCCTGTCGATTACTCTCTCACAGGGCGTCCATGTAAATTTTTTCTCCAGTTTCGTTCCTATTTGAACTGAATCCTTTTGAAGGAAGGGAAGATGAGGAAGAAACCTCGCGAAAGATCGCTTTTATCACAGAGAATCGTCGAGGAAAGTTTTAGAGCTAAGTAATTTCACGAGAGCCCACTTGAATGGATAAGCTTCTTTAAAATCAGCCTCGCAAATCTTGAACGAGAGCAAAACAAATCCTCTTTCCTTCTTTTTCAGCTCTCCTCTCTTCCTCCTCTCGACTAGCATACGCGCAAATTAGCTCTTAATTCACAAATTCCATAACAACTCTCAGAGCGGGTCATGTTAGACTGATAAACTTGGAACATGTCTAGCCTTTGATCAATATTATTACTTTGTTGTCTTTCATAATATAAAGAGTCTTAAGAAGTTCTATAATGGCTACGAACTGGCTTTAATATCATGCATCTCAACTGTGTGTCGAGCTATTGAGCTATTTTAAAACAGCGGTTGGAAGATAATACTGTAGTGATCCAACGGTAAGGTGATAGTACACTAAACCAATTTATCAGGCCTCTATGATATATATAATCTATAATAAATTGGAATGAATGTATAATGAAAACACTGGTGCCATTTTAAAACACAGTAAGCTGTGCGTATCAACTGTTGGTTTCATCTTTAGTTCGTATGTAACATTAATAACTATTTCTTAAACTTAAAATGGCCGCAACATATCTATTTATTTATTATTTTTAGGTTTCCTGGGGCTTGGATATTGGTCTGTTCTCAAGACAACCCCTATCTGTTATACCAATAACTTATACTCTCTCTCTCTCTAGAGTGGAACTCCGCCAGCCAGCAGAGGAAGACTCAGGGGTTCGTGGAGGCCAACAACAGCTGCTGAACTGTCTAAACTTGAGCCACCGATGGTCCCAAGTGAAGTGCTTAGCGCGCAACAGGGACAAGTGGAGAACATTCGTTGCGGCACTATGTGCCTCCTAGGCACGGGAATTCATATGTATATGTATATATATATTATACTCTCTTCTTCAGGCAGAGGTTTTAGGTTTGTTCGTTCTTAGGGTTAGTTTCAGTTTCAATTTTTCCACGAATCACAAGACGCACAAGCAACAATTGCTTCATCACCATATATCATGAATAAAATATAAAATGCAGGACCTTAATCGAAAGCCATTAAATTAAAATAGAAAGTATAAAAGTTGTAAAGATTTTAGGTGATTCAACATGAGTTAGCCCACCCCCCAAGTCCCATTAAGCGTTTTATTTGTTACCAAACTTCCACCCTTACAAAAGAAATACTTTTCCTGTCCTTTAAAATATCATTTGTACTTATTTTTATTTATTTCATACAACTAAATGTTTTGCTTCACAGTATAACTCTTCCTCTTCCAATAAATTTACAACAAAACTTGGGGGAAACTAAAAAAGTTTTTCAATTCTTTCCCCCGAAAATAATGAAAGGGAACAAAAAGTTTGATCAAAATCACATTTTCCTCTTAGTGGTTTCCTATAAATCCAAATAGATACCTGGGGTTGTGCTACCAAAGGTTTCCTAGTTCTGATGTCGAAGCTTCGATTTTTCGGAAGATGTGAGCGGTCACTAATCAGAGTGCAAAGCTCGTGGCTGTTGATTTGATGCTGGGACCAGAGTCTTGCTCTTTTCTTCTTTTATTTTAAGGACCTCAGGTTCATGTAACTCATTTTGATTTTGCTTTCCTAGACTTCTAATAGTTCTTCCTCCTTTCTTGTCTCCAGGTGTTATTTCCTTTGTTCTTCTCCCGGAAACCCTTAAAATCTTGCACCAGTCTTCTGAAGTCGTTCTGTCTTGTTCTTTTGTTAAGGAAAAAGTGCTGATTCAACATTCGTTGGACTGTTAAGTGTATAGTTAGGGCCTCGTCTCAGTCTAGTCCTTTTAAATATCCTGGATCAGAATTTCTGCCCCCAAAATCAACTCAGCACCAAGTTTTACTGCTGAATTCCAACGAACCCAGCTGAATTATGATGATATCAGGTTCTATGAAGGGTGTTTGGAGTAGTGAATGGACTACCACCAAATAGACAAGAGGAAGAATAGAATTTGGTCAGCAGACAGGGGAGTTTTCACTTCCAGGATACAATTCCTATCAAAATCAGCTGAATAGCTTAACTTCGACACTTAAAAGTCATAGCAGAGTGAATTATTCCAGAACCGCTTTAACTCTTCTCCAAAATGGTAACAAATTCGCAGAAGTTCATAGTCAGCAACAAAGTAATAAAAACCAATGAGGGAGAGATCCAGCAGATTTTAAAAATTTGTGTGTTCGAACATCAAAAGAAAAGAAAAGGGATTACAAAAGCAAATCACCGCTATAAGAACCAAGATGGCGGACTGATTAGAAAAATATTGATCGATGCAAAAGCTCCCTCATTCTTGGGATCGTAGCACGAAGATAACAGAGTCAAAATGGCCGCTCTGCGAATTCGTTTAATCCGAAAAATCTTTTTGAAGATATTTTTTGAAGGGGATTTAAAATGGGGAAAAGAAAGGTAGAAGCTTTTTTGAGATTTTTAAATTTATAAATTAAAAGTTTCTTTTTTTTTTTGAAAGTTTAAATAAGTTTACAAATAAACAGGAGTTTCTGTGGTGGAAGATTCATTTCGCAGTGGAATACTCCTCCTTTGGGATCTTTTCCTTTTTTAGAAAATTTCCTTTTATTTAAATCCGGAGACTTAATTTAGAAAAAGTATTTTGTGAGGCCATAAAAAACATGTCTCCCTATGTGTCACAGGTGAAATAAGTTTTCCAAGTTATGTATCTTTTCTCATTTCCCTTTTTTACTTTTTATCAGAGCCATGTTTTTCGGACAGTTTTGAATCGGAATCAGGTAACAGTCTGGACGTTTCTCCCGTCCGACATCCTCTCTCTCTCTCTCCTCTTATCATTTATTCCTCCCTTTCCTGTTGCCGCATGGAATGAAAACAGACAGAATTCGGATATCCGTTCCAAGTAAGCTATAGAGAGAGAATGGTAACTCTTATCTGTGAGGGAATAAATAAACATTTCCGACGCCGGAAAAGAACAAATCTTCTGCTTATTGCCCACTCTCATGTTATTTGCAAATGTTGGAGCTTTGCTATTACGTTGTGTGACCTCTTTAAAAATTCATTTCTTTTGGTTTAGCTTTTTTTTTGTTTTTCGAAAAACCTGGAGTAAAGGAAAAATCTCTCAGCCGTTTTGCTACTACGTAGGAAGACCCAGGATGGCCGTTAAACCTTTCTATTATTCTTGTCTGGTGATTTATTCATGATTAGAAGTAGTTAAATCCACATTTGGTGTTTGTAGTGATCACGGGTGACAGTTTTATTTTCTTCTAGACAGATAACACAGAGTTGTCCGCCATTAATGTTTTTATTTTTTCCTTTTTTCTTTGTTATACAAATCTCCCGGAGGAGGAACGGGCTAGTCTTCTTCCTGGGATAAGAGAAGAAAACATCAGGAGATTGTGGAGGAGGTGATCCTGGTCACCTTCTTGAAGAAACTAGAGAAGAAGAACTGATAACACGTGTTTGGATAGCAGGAGGAAGAATGTGGACTGTGTAGTGTATATACGATAATGTAGTGGTTGATTAACCATGATTAAAGGGTATATCAATAATATATAATATTAATTGTCGCTTTTCTATCTAGATCTGGGGTGTTGTTGATGAGTTGTTATACTGTGTTTAAGCCTTGATCTTCAGCGTTTCCTTCATTAAATCTGGTGGTCAATTCCTTCCTTACAACAGCTCATACAGATATTTAAAATTTTTAAACAATATCAAGAGGAGGAAAAACTTCCAAAAACCGTTTTTGTTGTGTAGATTGGGTCACCTAAAAACCATCCATAAATAATTATTTGTTTGCTGTGATGAGAAATTTCGATAACACTATTCGTTTTTTTAAATACATTCAAAGAAAATGGCTATTAAACATGGCCGAAATGCTTCCACATACAATACACTCTTACGAAGCCATATTTTTCAATTTGATTTTGAAAGCGATAACCGTTTTTTGAAATGAGTTCTTCACACGAACGATCCCAAAATTATCCAAACGTTCCTTTTTTTCATTTGGAAATGTTGCCACTTGGCTGATATTTAAAACAGACGGGATTCAAAGCGGAAACGAGGAATTGTTGCCACGAAAAGAGAAATAATTTGATTTCGAGTCCCGTGAGTGTAGTTGGGAGTTGTAAGCACAAAGAAACCTTTTTCTGGGCTATGCATTCGCAGGTTACGGCTGTGAACTTTCCCCAATTTACCCAAGTTGGATAAGTTTGACGGAACCATTTATTATGTTTCTAAATCTACGGTCTCGGGGAAAAAAAGAATTCGACGAGTTTATGGTTATGTTTGTTTCTGAACAAGAACCTGCATTAACATTTAAATTAAAGTTCCTTTTTACACAAGGTTTAATTCGCAAAAGACCTTTTGTTTAGCCTCCCATTTAAATTCGGTTGCAGACCGTGAACAAGAAGGCGAATTACAATATTTGGGGTATTTGGGGGCTGAATTGAATTTTATTAAAATTAACCTGTCAATCTGTCACGGTCTATTGAAATATATAGTTTCCCCCAAAAAGCAGATGGGCGTTCTTTTCCTTTTTTTTAAACATCAATCAAGCCTACAACAAAAAAGAAATTTATCGAATGCCGACTGGAAAACTTTGAAAAGATCAGAACATGACTAACATTAGCTTTTGATGTTATATTCTAAGGCCCACCAAGCTCTACTAAGTGGCCCAGTGGAAGCATTGAGTGAAAATTTGTGAAAGGTCGATTGCTCATTGTTAAGTCTACACTATAGTGCCTGACCAGTACAAAAATGTTGAGACCTGTCCTCAGAAACTGCTAACATTGTTTACATCAACGTATCTTTATGAATCAATATACAGAAACAGACTGACAGATGTACATACAGATGATACCCTGAGGGTGGACTTCATGCGTCGAAATCCGAATTTGTAAAATTTTTGTAAGTCGTGTGGCCCAGTCGCAATGGTCACAATGAAAATTTGGCCCGGGAAGAACAAAACTTAAGTACCAAGGTTCTAAGGTATTTGACAGAAATTCTGCTACACAAAAAATAAAGTCTTTCGCAAATGTTAAGAGAAATACATGCGGTTTGTGTATAGGGGCCTAATTCAAAATCTCCAAACCACTTTTGATCAAATTGGACAACATATCCCAATTAAAGAAGAAGGACTACGTATGTGTATTGTATCCTCTACCTACAGTTATTAGCCTTTTCGTTGACCAATCAAAATTTTATTTCGATTTTCTCGGGTAAGTTTGTATCCTATGTTCACCGAATATTGGGTCCAAAACATGCAGTAACATAAATTTATGACGTAAGATAATTGTATTATATATATTTGTTTTAGGTGACTGTGAAATCTGTATGAAATACTTTTCTCTTGATTAAGTATATAAATAATTTAGATGGTCTCTTTGTGAAAGAATTTATTATTGTATATTTAAGTTATTAATAAAAATGTTTAAAAATTGGTGTTTGGTTGTTTAATTTTTTTTTTATTAGTTATCCTTCTACACCTAATTTATATGTTTCAGTATAATCGAATATAATCTTAGAGATAGTATAAAAATAATTGAGGGAATAGATTCTGCAATACTTTTAGTCAGACTTTCACGTAATGATAATTGCCTAATTGCACTTTATAAGGCGCTAGTGCTAAGGCAACTTGGTCTTTAAACAACATTGACGATTTGTAAACCTTAAATTGTCCTCAATTCACAGGTCCGTACCTGGAAGAGAGCAAAAAGTCATTTTCTTGATGTCTCATTTGCATAAACCCACAGTTATGTGATCATAATCCGCAATTTCTCAGAATCCTGTCGTTAATATTGGTCAGTCCTGTTCAAATTCAAGAGTCTGAATCATGGTTACAAACATCAATTCAAAAATGCCAAATTGAATTCCTCAAACAAAAAAAGACTTTTAAGGCTTCCAGCACCAGAATGAAATCGAGTTTTTACTTTTTTTTTTTTTGAGAATCAAAATTTGCTTAAAAGTTAAGACGTCACAAATAAAGTTTAAAGTTTCGGAAAGAAGAGCGGGGGCAGGGTGTGGGGGCAGGGGGCACCGCACACTTTATCACAAATTTACCCACCGGGAGAATAAAAAGATTATAAATTAAGGAAAATCTATTGAACACTTAAAGTTATACCCTTGAGAATCCAAAGTTGCCGTGACATTTATTAGAAGCCATAATATTTCCCTCTTTGTCCTCCGAATGCAAAACAGAAATTCATTGAAACGAAAAGACACTAATTTGACTCTCTTGAGAATGGATGCTAATTTGTCTTCCTCCGTTCCATATCGGTTGAATTGAGTTGATAGAGAATGTGGTGATGCGACAGCATTTCTGATGAGGCATCATTCTCACAATGTGCCGACTGAAAACTTTTTAACTGATTTCTAGATGGTCGATAGATCTTCATTATTCCGCTGAATAAATGGAGAGAAACGTTTTGTCGTTTGAGTACTATCGACTCGAAATGTTTTGTGTATATGAGCCACACTATCTTAAACTCATTTTCAGAAAACTACTTCCTGTCTGAATGTTACTATCAACATTTTGAGCCTTGGAGGGAGTTTTCCGGTAAGAAGATGGGGAAGGAAAAACGGTGGAAAAACGAGCTGGATGATTGTCACCCAGGCGGGATTTGAACCCACAACCCTCCGAGTGTTAGGTTAGTGCTCTAACCTCTCAGCTCCCAGGTGGCCGAAATAATTTTGCTGAAACGATGCAAGTCCCACTGAAATGAAAATAGAATAGCGTAAGTATAACAGTAAGTATAACTATACGAAGTCATTCCAGAGTTAGATGAGAACACAAAGATGGCTGACGAGCTATATTTGCACAAACGAGAACCTTCAAACAGCTACAACAGATCAGCCACATTCCGGATATACTTTAGTATTTTTATCCCAAACAAAAAAAAACTTGTTCAGCAAAGTTTTTATAGAAAAATCAAATTTTTGAGTAAACACTCCGTATCTGGAAAATAAAAATGAAAAACAAATAAATTTACATAAAAATATTTTGATTTTAGGATCGATAACTTGGATGAGATTAGAACTGAATTTATTTGAAACGGACAAAAGAATCGAGGAAACTGAGAAACCTGAAAAGAAGATAAAGAAGTCTGGAGTCTTTTTCACTCGTGGAAAGGAAATCAACAAGAGAGTGCAATTTGCCAAGACGTAAAGAGAGAGAGAGAAAACGTTGGGAGTTAGTTTCAGATAAAAGGGAAATTGTCCATGATCGATAGGCTGGAGGCTGCTGGACACGACTTTCTACTTCCACTTCAATTGCTTTCTTCTAATCTTTCATTTATCTTTCTCTACATTATTGTCGACAGCATTTATAAATTAAGTCAGCAACTTTATTTCTGTAATCTCATCTCCTCATGTCATCCATTTTATCTTTTTTCCCCCAAAACCACCAAAAAAGTTAAATGCTTTATCTCACACCGGTTTCCAATTTACACAAAAATTTTTCTTCCTTCTCCATGATATCTGGCTGGAGAATTTCCTTTTTCGGCGGGGGTTAAAGATTTTAAAATGGTTTTGACCTTTTTTGTGCGTGTGTTTTTAAGCTTATCTGCCAGATTCTAACTGATGACGTCATAAGATTTATTTACGAAAGAAGTTCTCGGGAAAGGAAAAGAAAGGTTTTGCGAGCCAAAGAGGGAAGATAGTAACTCGAGGTAAATTAAATGAAGTTGGCACAACTGAAAGACCAAAAGAGGAAGAGTAGAAGGAGGAGACGACAGTTGTAGATTTGTTCTCTTCCTTCGACCGTGATTCTTGTTTTTAAAAAACGATTTTTGTTTCTATGGAAAAAGATAAATAAACTTAATGGAAAAGGAAAGGAAAACCTGCCAAGGAAAGAAGTCAACCATATTTTAAGTTAATAGGAAACTTATTCAAAAGCCTACATATGCGAGGACATTTTTTCCTTGAGGAGAGAAAATATGTTTAGTAAATTGCACTCATCTGTCGCAGAAAACGTCGGAACACTAAAATAAAAGAAATTCCGTTGGAGACATTTCCAATTTCAATACTTTTCAAATTTATATTTATTCCGGGGGCCTTTTTCGATTTTTCTTTTAGGCCCAGGATAGGGGAAAAAAATGCTGTCGTTACTTAAAGAAATGAATTTTTTTCTTAGACCCCCCAGTTTTTCGGGTGCATTTTTGTTAGAAGGAAATTTTGTGGCGTGTTCGTGACATGATTTTAGGTTTTGATATATATAAAAAGGTTCTTATCGTGATCTTTGGTTTGTAAAAATTAGATTTCTCTTTTCTTTGAATCCTTTTCGTTTGTTTTGAACTTCTATCTTGTGTCGTGGCTTTCATGTTCTCCTTAACTGACGAATTTGGATCTTCGTAGTCACGTACTGATTCCCACGTTCTTTTCTAGCTTACTGGTGTTATATTGTTTGTGCTGTGTTGCTTTGAGAGCTCGCAGTTTGGCAATCTTTAACGGAAAGTCTGCCCCTCAGCAGTTTCGTATATTCAGGATGTCACTTCCATGTCTTCTATCTATGAGTATATGGTCGATTTGGTGTTAGCATCCGTCGAGCGCCAGGTCATTTTGTGTATACTCTTGTGTGGGAACTTTGCTGATGGCGAATGCTGCTAATCTAATACCATTGTTCTTGGAGATATCATACAGGCTCTTTGACCCCAAATTGGGTTTGAAATACCTAGCTTGGCGTTAAATTCCTCCAGTATAATATTTATATCATGTGATGGGGCACTATCATACTATTTCTCTAGTAATTAGTAGAAAGCTTTCTCGTCCTCTGACTCTTCTATAGCTGCATCCGCGTTTATAAATGTTATGTTGAAGATCTACAAGAGGTAGGTGGTGGTAGTCACATACTGAAGCAGTGATGGTGAACCTTTTGAGCTTAGTATATCAAAATTTTGAAAAATAGATACAAAATCGATTACAAAATTTCCCAGTCACTTCTAAAATGTAAAACTTTTCCCAAATAGGTACAAATTGTAAAACCTTGAAGAGGAAATTGAATTTTATTTCCACTGTATTAAGGTGAACCTATTTTTATATTAATAAAAAGAAAACTTAATTAATTTTTTTATGGTCCCAATTTGGGTAATAATTTTTTGTTGAAAGAAATTATACATTAGTTAACTTTCTTTTCACGTTATTATTTCGGTGATACGTGTCGAATAAATCAAAGGAAATTTTTATATTTTTCATAAGCCAATTTGTGGCCTCTCATAAATATTCATGTTGCGTAAGAAACAAAGTAGCGGATGTTAATTTAATTGGTTTTGTCAGCTTGTGTTCGTTCCAAACGTATGGAGACTAGAAAGCACACACACACACACCCACCTTCATTCTTCATTACTCTCGTATTCCCTTCATCTCTCCCACACAGCCTTTTTTAAAAAGCTCCAAGACCTTTCCAGTTGCTAAATAAATTTTTCTTCTTCCTAACGACGATTCCCAGACTTGGAGCAAAATTTTTATTTCCCAGCCACCTGTTTCCAGATCCGTGATGACGAGTAGTTGCTGTTGTTTTAGGGTACTGAGAACAGACCAGTGTCTTAACTCCAAGATTGGAGTGAGTAGAAGGAAGTGGAAAGACAGTATGGAACAGAAGTATAACTTAATAGATTTGAAGAAAGGAATAGCAAATTACAAACGACAGCAGAAAAGTAAACGAAGTAAAGAGGAAGTTCTGGCCGGAGAAGTTGGTTTCGAACCACCTGGTAGTAAGTATAGTTTACTTAATACTAAAACATAAAATTATAATTTTAGTTTATATTAAATTATAAAATATAAAAGAGGAAAAGCCTCAAGGTAGAGACATATTTATATACCAAGAGGGCTTAAAATCAAAATAGACTATGTTCTAGCCGACAAACGAAACAAAAACGAAAACCTTTAAATGACACACAAGTCAAACCAACGGTCCTGGGCCCAACTTCCTGTTAAGACAATCAGCTAAAGCTAAACATAAATCACAGAACAACTTCCTACTTCTCTACTAATCTAATGTTAAGTTCTTAAAAACTTCTGTCGGCTCTACAGACGGCTCGGAGTTCTTTTTTCGATTCCTAAGCTTAGATGCCTCAACTATAAAAGCTTCTTCTTCTTCCACCCATTTGGGGTATTTCGTTTCCATCAGTTTCCGGTTTCTCTCTGCAAACAGAAATAAATTTGGGAGGAGTCAGTAAAGAGATTCGAGAATCTGTTAAGTTATACTCTCAACCAAAAAATAGGGAAAATGTTACCGTGAAGAACTGCCAGTGATTCCATCTTGCCGCCATAATCTTCTGGCATGATTTCCTTGGGAATGTGCTTAAAAAAGTTTGTCAAGTCTTCTCCTGGATGAATCTTCAACTGGAAACCAGAAAAATTTGATTTTATTAGCAGACTAGATTTTCAATGTTTAAAAAGTTTTTATTGAATAATATTGTTTTGACAGTTCTCTTGAATCTGAAATGTCAATTTAACAACTTTTAATAAAAATAGAATTTTAATATTTCAGATAAATAATTTCTCAACTGATTGATCTGATTAAATTCCAGTAGGGTATTGCCCCTGGAATTCGTGCAAAACTCTTCTCTTCCCTTTTTATTAAGTATAAATTGTAAAGTACATAACTTCTGTGATTACTTTTCTCAGTATATCTATACTCTTCTCCTTGATAGTTTATTTTAAAAATCAAAACAGACTCAGACAGAGGAAATGTCGGTACGTTGATATAAGATACCATGAATTGCGATCCTTGCGAGCTCATCACTAAGTCATAATCAGAACGGAAGCTCTGTATTGTTTGATACATCATAGCTTACATCTACCGTGCGAAGTAGTCAGATTATAAACATTCGCGCATGCGCTTTAATTCTTCACACCAAAATATTGGAACCTAGATACAGTGGTACCTTGAGGTATGGATTTAATTCGTTCTGTGATCATCGTTGTATGACAAACAAATCGTATCTCAAAGCGACAGGAGGAAAGGTGAGCCATTTTGGGATCACCTATGCAAATACCGCACATCCCAAATTCGTATCTCAAATCTCTCGTCGAACTGTAAATTTTAGAATATTTCCTGCCGTATCTCAAAAATTCGTTAGGACATTCGTATCTCAAGGTACCACTGTATTTTAAACTCTTTAGAACTATAGGCCTACTCATATTTATATTATCTTCCATATAGCTGTGATCTTCTGATCAGCTGAAGCTCTCATTTTATTTATGTTCGTTTTCTACACTTCTGAATTTAATAGTTAAATCAAACATAAGTTGTGTCATCATTTATATCCTCCTAGACTGAGTCACGTGAGCCATTATAATATAAAACATGATACCAAAGAGTGTTAACAGAGGAATCAAAACATTTTGAGAGGAAAATCTCACCACTTTCTGGAGTTCCGCTTTCATAAAAGGCCTCACCAGAGTCACAAGTTTGTCTATTATTTTAGCTGAATAGAGGACGTGAAGAGCTCTTAGACGAACCGGTTTCGCTTCCTATGTAAACAAAAACAAAATGGAGTTCTTGTTTTTTTAATTAAAGGTCGAAGCGCGAGAATTAGGAAATTCACTGAGGGAAAATTCTTAGTCATGATTTATTAAATAAGTAAGTAGAAGGTCAAATAATTCAGGAGCGAGAGAGGAGAATGCGAAGTGGGCGGATCAAACGTGAAGACATACGAGAATGTCAACAACGCATTTAAACACACGCCATTATCTGAAAGATTTCGAAGAATTCAAAAAAAAAAGGTTGAACCAATTAAAACGAAGGAAAATTTCGAGGTACCTGCATGTATTTCATGTAAATACGAAGAACGTGAAGATTCAGTTTGGTCATGTGAGACCAGGAGTAGCCTCGAGCATCGCAAATGACCACATATCCGGGGGTGATGCCATCTTCGGAGAGGCGAATGTCGTTGAAGAGTATCATTGCTTTGGCCGAGTAGATGTGGACGAATTTTTCCGGATCGGGATCCGCAAGCTTAAAAATTATGATTTTGTAGCCCTCTGGCGTCGGTTTTGGAAGTGGAACCATGTACCTGAAACAAGAAGATGCCAGATTTAGTGGAAAGTGGTTGATTAAATAATCAACACCTTCTAATAGATTTGAATTTAAATATTACAGCATGTCAAAGACTGATTGCATCTCCGGCCTGAGTGGTGACTGGTGAAGGAATATGTCCGGAGCGGAAGTTCGCAAGGTGTAAAACGACGTGATTGTGTTTTTGGTTCCTTCGATGGTGTCGTTTGAATTCAAAAACATGTAAATATGTTCATCTGTAAGAACAGTAATAGATTAGTATATTATATATATACACCATAGCTCGAATGCAATAGTTAGAGGGTACTAACAGTTGTCATTGAGTCAGTACCTGACCTTTGGACATAGCAGCAGTACCTTTGTCTTGACTAGAAGTGATAAATATATTAGGTCGAGCTAACTTTCATTCAAACTACACTCTTTCATTGTCAGTTCGTTTCATAAATATTGCACACCGCCATTTTTGAGAATCAAATAAGGAATTTACTGATCAAATTCTATTACCAAGAGTACGACGCATGCTCTCTAAGACGAACTTCAACTAATATTTCAGAAAGGAGTGTGCAGTATTTTTGAAATGAATTTTATGTATTCAGGAAGTAAAATATTCGTTTTTTGTTTAATAAATAGCAACGAAAGTTATTAACGATTCGACTTAGCGTGGCCATAATTAAATTCATGGAAACTGCCAAAATTGAGTTGGACCAATAGGTTCATGGCCGGGGGTGCAACTGTTTCCCAAGGATTTCCACCTTTGAGACGTTGTTATTGCTATCATTTTGTTTACTTCTAAACTTGTTGCTCATTATTGAAAACAGGCGATCAACAACATAATTTACACCGTAAGCCACAGTCATTCATTCCTTAACACAAAAAAAACATAAATCCAGCCTGAGGGTATTGAAATCGGTTACCTTGATACCTGATTATATAGGAAAATGATTTGTCTCATCGATTATGTTACTCACCACTCAGTTTTGGTAGATCCGATTGTGTTTTCAGCCATTCCTTTATTTTCCTTATGTCTTCGACTTTATCACTGGGAATGTTTTCACATCCGTCATAGAACGGATGCTTACCAGCCATTGTTTCTTATTTGTTCTCTTCCTGAAAAGGAAAACGTTTACTTCAAAAACACTACCTTCACTACCCATCACACAACTTAATAAAGATGTAGTAATCGTAGCATCATGATTGTCTTTGATTTAAAAGTTTTTTGTTCCTCCCACGCACTTTTTTCATTATTTGTTTTGATGAGTTTGTTAATAGTGTACAAGTGTGGCACTAGACTTGGTTTACAGATCCTGAAGTTTTAAATAACCAGTGGCGCCATTTTAACGAACAGTTGAAGAAGTCGGAATAACACCCGGTGGGTTTTTATAGACTTGTAGAACGAGGAAGGATTTTTAAAGAAGTCAGAAACAGTAATGTGGGTGAGGTTGAAACGGTGGAGAGATCACTGTGATTCAGAACAACTGTGCCGTTGTACTTTTGATGCACCAGAAGATTCTTTAAGTGTGCCGCCATATTAAATTTCGTATAAAACATTAATTTATGTTGGTTCTACGTTCTGTTAACTTTGTGACACAACCTGCGTTTCGTTTTCTATTACTTCTTGCTACTTTAACACGGAGTTCTCGAGACAAATCCTTTGAGTTGATTATAAAGATCTGAGCATTAAGAGGACATCTTCTCAAAACATCAAAATCAATATACCGTCTAAAAATTTTCTTTTTCCAATCAAGAACCCAAAACAATAACTGTCAACCACTTTGTTGTGTCACCCGAAATTCTTTAAGTGCGACGCCAACAACATCCAACTTAGACTTTTAAAAATTTATAATTAAGTATAATTTTATGTACCTATTAAAAACAATCATATTATACTTCCATAAAAATTATTAATGCACCGTATTTTCACATATTTTCGACATACATGGCCAGCAGATGCATGCCAGCAGATTTTTTAAATTGACAGTCACAGTAGTCTTAAGGATTAGTAGTTCTGCGTAGTAGATAATGATACAAACTACAAGGTATCTTGTAATTGGCAATCAACTTGCTAATAGCGTACTGCATGCACAAAAAGAGGTCTGAAACCACTCGACTACAATTAACATTCTTTTGAGAGTTTTTTGATCACTACAACGTCTGTAAAACAATTTTTTTGGGTTTATTAAAAACCGCATTAAAAAATTCTAAAACGTTTACGAAACATTTCAGCTGCAATTGGAAAAGACAAAACCAAAACCAGATGCTTTAGGCTGTAGGCATTTTCAGTGGTAAAGCTAAAGTGAGCTATAAGGCTTCAAAACACCTTAGGTCCTTGGTGCTTAAGGTTTATTCTTCCCGGGCCAAATTTCCACTGTGATCATTATGACTGGGCCACAGGACTTACCAAAAATTCCGATTTTCGACGCATACAGTCCCCCCTCAGGGCATCATCTGTAGGTACATCTATCAGTCTGTTTCTGTATATTGTTTCATAAAGATATGTTGAGACAAACAATGTTGGCAGTTTCTGAGCACAGGCCCGAACATTTTCGTACTGGTCAGGCACTATAGTTCAGACTTAACAATGAGCAATCGGCCTCTCACAAATTTTGACTCAGTCGTTTGCCACTGGACCACTTAATAGAGCTTGATGGGCCGCAGTTTGAGTACCAAAGTATTAGTCAAATTCAGGGTTCAGGTTAAGGGTAAACCCGACAGAGGGTATATGAGACGGGTAAGGTATCGGTATTAAAATGAGAGAATATTAGGTTTGACCTGAATGAACAGGACAGGTGAAGGAAAGGCGTTAATAAAACCAAAAGACTATAAGTGTTTACATACGTAACGGTCGTGAAAGTTTAACAAGATGCCATCACTACAAAAATTAAACTTACTACTTAGTCCCAATGTTTACTCACAGAAATATTGTCTGAATCTTTTGTAAAAGTTTCGTTAGCTCCAAACCAGAATAATTAATAAATTTAAATAAAGTGTCAGCAGCGTAAAAACTTACGGTTGAGCAGGAAAGTTTTCCAACGGAAATGACGTTTCAAAAAAATTAATTTAAAAAAATTTCCATAACAGTTGAAGACAAGATATGTTTTCGTCGAGCCGGATGGTTTTAACGATGGCAATGAACTTTGCGCTTCTTTACGATGCCGCGAACGTTCAATCCAGGCACGATTCACACGAGGTTTTCACTTTTAACGAAACCTTCAAGACCACAAAGCCTAATTAAATCTGTCCTCTAACTAGATTTATGCTTTGTTTTGTCTAGCCCCAACTACTTCATAACAAATTAACCGAATTTTTCTTTCTTCTGTATATTTCCAAGTTTTTCAAAAACACTATCACTCATACGTCATTTGAGTAATCACTTAGTAGCAAAGACAATCACTAACTAGAATCAAAAACTTAGATAAGATTAAAAAAAAGGGAAAAAGAGAAAAAATGAAAGAGGAGAGAATTGTAGCGAGGAGCGTGTTCACGAAGAGCCAGTTACTAACTATCGGATACCCTGTTTGGTGGGAAGGAAAACAAGTTTTTTTTCCTGCTATGCCTAATTTTTTCTCGATTGAAACCAAAATAAAAAAATCATTTATGTTTAAATATAATCTTATTGAGTAATAGTTATTTTTTTAAAAAAATTTTCCATTCCGTAATAAAGAGTAGAGCGTGCGCAAATAAAAATTTGTTTTGGGTTAGAAGTTCTGATTAGTGGCTTTGCATCCATAACTTCTGAATGTCAAAGAGGTTTGAGTATGACTAAACGTCATTGAAGGCACTAAAATGATTATGTACACCGAGCTTTTGTTTTATTGAATTCTGAGTTAGTAGGTTGTGAGATGAACTTCTTAAAGCGCGGCGTTTCTTTCGTTCAAAATCCCCCCGAAGACGTGGTTGTCTCATAAAAGACAGAAACTAAAAACAGATTACAAAAGCACACTTTTATAACTTCGACTTTGTTTCGCGATCATTATACTAAATCAGTGGTCTGCAAACCGGGTCGCATTAGTCCCTTGAGTGTGGCTCTGTTCCAAATGACCACGAGTCGTTTTCTGTCAAACTTCCCACGTGCATTTATTGAAATCGTGAAAGAGATACAGTTTTCCTGTCTAAGTGTTGAGTCTTTATCGTCAACTCAGTCTGGTTTTTTAGTTGTTGTCCTCCTAATATTTCATAAATGGTATCACTCACTTCAATCCGGATTTTCAGATAATGACTGTAACCCTCAGCTGCAAACGTCTGGACAAGATGACAGAAAATTGTCTCGTTCAGCCAAATCAAATGAATTACAGTGGTACCTTGAGATACGAATGTCCTAACGAATTTTTTGAGATACGACAGGAAATATTCTAAAATTTACAGTTCGAGATTTGAGATACGAATTTGGGATCTGCGATAATTGCATAGGTGATCCCAAAATGGTAAAACGTTCGCTCAGCTTTCCTCCCGTCCCTTTGAGATACCATTTTTTGACATACCACAGAACAAATTAAATTCGTACCTCAAGGTACCACTGTACATCAAAAATATTGCACACTTAAATCAATATCAAATGTTTGATGATAATAATATAAACAAAATAATAATTTCTCACACCCAAGTACAATATGTCATGAAATGTTCTCTTGATATTTGGCTTTGTTAACAAATTGCTTTACAATTCCGTAAATTTTAAAAATTTGAACGACAGTAACCAACACAATAACCGTTAATAGTTTGACCACATAAATCCAAAGAAAATTTACAAACACTCTCAGCCACCAAAACCAACTTAAAACTATTAGCAAGCCCGGGCGCTCATATATAACCCCTGAATTAAGGGTTGAAAAATTGGATATTTGAGACTGAAGAATGTCCTTGGATGCTTACTTTTCAAAATTGGAAAGAATAATTGGGTGTAAAATTCACCGACAGTTTACACGATGATAAATCGTAAAACCGGGGGACATAATAAATAACATTATCAGTATGGGATCACATATTATACGTGTAAGGAAGGATCCGGTGACTCATTATTTTCAAATTCGGATCGATTTTAAGTCCTGTTTGCTTGCAGCACACAATAACAGGAAACAAATCACAAAAGTTCTGGTCGTCCCAAATTTATCTACAACCTCAAATTGTTCAGGAAAAATTCCCAGGAAAAATTCCCGACAAAGTTACAATTCCACTGAAATCAACATTATCCAAACATAATGTTAATTGCTCATTTATTTATCAATAAGACTCGCAAATTTGGTCAATAACATAACAATAACACTCATAACAATTACCAAAGTCATCACAGTTAGCAGTCATCAAAAATTTAAATACTATCAGAGCCGTAGCTAAAAATCCAGGTACTCAGTCTTCATTCATGTTAGTGCCAGCGCAAGACAGTCTGCATCTTCATTAAGTGAGGAGATGAGTAGAAGTCGGAATCCTGACTTGCTTACAATTAAAGAGACTCATAGTTTAGTATTTTTATAAATAAAGTTTCTTTTAATTATATGTTATATTATGTTACATCTCTCTAAACAATTTCCATATTATCTTAAACACCTGGATCTGAAGCTTTTTAAGTGAGAGGAAAGAAGATTCCGCTTCGTATAAGAGAGTATAGACCGAATTCGATTTTGAGGCTCTCATGAGTTCGATTCCAGGTAATTAGCCTTCCAAAGTCCAAAACCACCTTCAAACAAAATTTTTTTCTTGTTTTATTTATTTATAAAATTTTTTTTGTATATCAATCGGTGCTACGATTGGGTCGAATCATAAATAGATATGATATTTCATAAGTTCTGCACAGCTTTGTGGAAAATTCATCCGCATGTGTAAAAAGATCTATTTCACATCTCATAATCATTCGTCATTCATAAATAATGCACATCTTTATGATGAATCTATTTCATATATTTTATACAGAACTTATTTTCAATATTATTGTATTATTTATCATAATTTTATACATAATTTTGGAGGTACCATCCTTCCTTCCAAAGAAAATAGTTTCTATCACTTTATTATTCCTCTCGAGTCTTGTTACAGAAACTACTTTAACAAAAACCTTTATCACACATTATATATAATATATCTCATCATATTCTATAATATATGTCATATACAATAAAATTTAACATGACGAATTCTTTTAAGGTGTTACAAAAAACTGTCAACAACTCTTTTTGCTTTTTATACTACAGAATCTTTACTTATTACTTATAAACATTATAATTAATTGTATACAGAGTTATGTATATGTTTATAAAGTATTTCCAATGATATCAGTTGAGTATGAACGTTTGATATCGATTAAAAAATAATTTTCCCTCATCATCTGTTACAAAAATTATTTCTTAAATAAACTCCTCACTATTAATGTGCATTACTTATGAAATGAGACTTATACACTCTTAAATTTATAACGATAAAGCGCAAGTTATTTATGACTCGACCTAATAAATACAATCACACACTCAAGGACTGTAGAAAAACTCAAATCAGGTACAGACTTGAAATTACTTCAATCAGAATGACAAACTTGATACTGTCAAAGAGATAACTGTAACCCATAATTTTTGATCAAACGATACTATGTGTATATACAGTATATAAATTCATATGGGTTATTTGAATCCGAGATTGTTACTTTGGCTATTACGCCGTTGTAAAATAGCTTAAACTGTTAGTCAGTATAGTAGACTACAACATGGGTTATATACACCCAAATTAAGTTAATAAAAAACCATACAGACATTTATACAGACCCTCAAATTTGGTATTATTCATCTTGAAGTAATATAAACAAATCAAAAAAATGTTTTTCAATAAAAAAATAAACAAAACTAATAATTATAATGACGATTATAATAAAACCAACTAACTTTTACTGTATGTGTTACAAAAGGCTCAACAGAACACGGGCCTGATGTTTCCATAACATGTTATTTGAGAAAGTTATCCATTTTCCAGTGCTTTTTCTATTTGTTTTAACAAGTCCACCGATTTCCTTTCATCTCAGATGAAGTATAACTCTTAAAATTTATTTATTTTTTATATTTGAATATAATATATATATATATAAGTCGTGTTTATTGGATGTGTTTGTTTGTTTACATTTTTGAATTCGAGGCAGGGGAAAAATAGAAGAGAAAGGGAAAGTGAAGTTAATTTCTTTTTCTTTTTGTAAATAACATATGAATGTCTCGAATAAATTATACCATTCATAAACAATAACAACAGGAAAAAAAGAGTCGAAACAATATTATTAAATAATGAATAATAAAAAAGGAGGAACATCAAAGGGGGCAAAATGGGATTTTAATTCCTTTTTTTCCTGCCTCCCCGTTCCAACTGAGCAATTCATATTTTATATTATTGAGATTGTCGTTCACGCGAACTCATACGTGGTTCCCATACATTTAGAACTACTGTATGTTAATCCAGTTGTAAATTTCTGAACGAGCTCGCAATTATGCAGTCCTTTTTGGACGCTTTCGGCCGTTTGTTCACGTCCATGACGTAATACTCTTCCTCTTCTATCCATTTTGGGTATTTCGATTCCACCAATTTCCTGTGTTGATCTGTAAGTCCGACAGAAAGAAAGTTTCGTTTTAGTTTTTTGTGCTTTTTGATTTAAGTATAAGACTAGGGAATGGCAACACGCTTTGTAATAAACAAGACACGAGACGTGCAGAAACTTGCAGAGACCAGAAAGGGTCTGTACCAAGGGTCGGCAACCTTTTTTGGTCAAAATCAACCACAATTCGAGTATTAAAGAGATGTTTGGGTCAGAGATATTTTCATATTACAACAGCGACAGGATAATGCTGCTGCATTCCGCATACTATCGGCTGATTCCATATCCACTCGGGGGGTGGGGCTTTAACTGATATTTTTATATGTTATACTGGATTCAAATTTGGTACGTTCATAACTTGGCGACAAAAATCTTTGTATATCTTATAATATATTTTCGAAACCAAAGTGGGTCACTTTAACTTACCAAATGGGTCACCGAGTACCCACGGGTCATAAATTGCCGACCCCTACTCTACACGAAGCATTTAAATAGAAAACCCGATCAACTGGCAGTCAGTGAGTATACTACAACAAATCGAGGGAGTAACTCGAACGGCTATCGCAACAACGGGGCTATTTTTGTGTATAACTTTATTTACGTTCGGAATTCGTGTGATTTGTCTCACCAATACACCTGATTCTGTCACATTCGTTTCATATTACTGCTTCTGCTTGGTGTCACTCACTACAGCCTGATGAGAGAGACTGATTAAATGATTTAAACTCACCGTTCAACGTCTGTACCGATTCTGCTTTACCACCATAATCTTCAGGTAAAATATCTTGTGGTACAGATTTAAAAAGACTCGTCAAATCGCTTCCGTGAACTGTCAACTGAAACAAACAACAAGAAAATTAATAAAATGTGTTCTTCTAACACCAAAAACTTCTCTCACACAGACTTCAAGAATCTAGCCAAAGCTATTAGAAGTAATAGTTCGTTGCTACGGCTCTAGGATGATACTCTAGACCTGATGTCAGGAACTACACGCCCAAATACGAAAATCTCTACTAATCGACTGTCAGGTTGTATTTGTTTCATAAATAACGCACACTTTTGTAAACCAATTTAAAGTTCTAAATCGGAGACTTTGCGAACCACCTCAGGGGTGTGTCGCGTCACAGGCTGATTCAAATGGTAGTCAAGCAGTCAACCTCAAACTACAAGGTGACATTACAGGTATTAGTAGACTCTTCCTCATTTCTGTACATTTTTAATGAGATGAAGTTTTGTCTGATTCCATATAAGTATACAGGGAACCTGAACAAAATTGTCAACCAAGATGGCCGCCAAGTAATAATAAAAAAAAAATCTTTTAAGTCTGATTATTAATTTAAAAATTAATCAAATTTCACTACAATTAAATAAAAACTTTTATTTTTAATAAAGTGAAAATAAAATTAATTAGGAAAACCTGACGGGGGGAGAAGTGAGTAATGGAAATGACCTTTCCACCCCAAAATTACTAATAATTTCTTTTAAAGCGCACAAATGATAATTATATAAATTTATTCTAGTTATTAAAATAAAGCAAATCCTAAAAAATGAATATGCAATTAGCCTCGCCAAGATTTTTATATTCACCAAGACGTCACAAGGACTCTGATGAGATAAAGAAAAATTTTTCCTTACCAGTTTTATCAACCCTGTCTTCATGAACGGACGAACGAGAGCTAACACTTTATCCATAAAAGCGACCGCATTTATAACATGAACGCCTTTTAGCCTTGCCGGATGACCCTCCTACAACAAACCACCATCATCATTAAAAAGTAGTCGCTTAATTAGAGGTGTCAAAGATCATTTTAAACTACGTGCCTGGATGTAGACCATAAATTTTTTGATAGCACTAAGATTAATTCTTGTTAAATGACCCAGGCAGACTCCTTTCATGTCGAAGATGACGATGTAGCCTTCGCTGAGACTGTCTTCGGACAGTCTAATGTCGTTGAAAAGGAAGAATGTTCTTAGAACTTCGACAAAGTGGAGTTTACTGGGATCTGTGTCGGCCAATTTGTACATCAAGACGTGGTATCCTTCGGGGGTTGTTTTTGGGAGTGCGATCATGTTTCTGAAATAGTAAATAAATGATTGAAGAGGTTGAAATCACAACGATTGACCTCCAATTTATTAATTTTAGAGGTTTTCGTTTTATTTTTTGAGTTGTTAAGATTATTTGGTGTGTCTAATAGACTAATAGAAATAACTAATAAATTTAAAGGAGTTAGGTTAGTAGACTATATCTAAACAAAAGTTAGGGTTGACGAAACTTAGCGAATCTGTTTCCTGGTTTCCTATAGGGACCAGCCCTGTATGAGCTGTATGAAACACGTATACTTAGTTACCATACTAATAGCAAGCTAAGAAAGTACAGTCGAAACACGTTCCAGTTTGAGAAGAAACAAAACTACTAAAGCAACAGTGCGAATGTTTATTATATAACCAAGAAGACATTGACTAATGCCCGACCGAAGGTACTACAACTCGGTTTTGAGACGAAGAAGCTCAAAACTGTATCAGAGTGTTTGGCACTCAAACATGCTACAAATATTGTCGACCTAATAGCCAAAGACAACGAGAAACAAAACCAAAAGACGACATCCATTCATGAAGAATTCTCAGTTCGAATGAACTTAGACTACTACAGTAGATTTTCAAACAGTTTCTAAACGTCTAAAAGAATCAGGGAATCGTAAAGGAAACCTAAGTTCTAAGAAACCTAAACCTAAAAATCAAAAAAGAGACGTAAGTGAACGACACATAAACAGGCAAAAGGCCGATCAAAACAAGAAACTTTATAAATTACAGAAGCCAATAACCTAAAAACGCTAGTTATACACCTCATACAGCAACAGGACTACAATAAAAAAGTAGATTTCGCTGCTATCTCTTCCATCTCTCAACCAGGTTAAACTCAATTAATCTAAGGCTAATTTAAAGTCAGTTAATCTAACCCTTCTCCTATCTCAAGTACTACATCTCAAGCTTACTATAATTGTGTTTAGGAGGGAAAAATGAAAACAGTGTGTGAATAGAAGGTGATAACAATCAAAATTTAACCGAGAGACTAATAATTGTAATTTTCCAGTTATCAGATGGGCTGTGAACATCTACAGTAGCCCAACAGAAGAGTTTAATTCAAAGCTCAACCCAGAAAGTCATTTTGTAGCTTCAAATTTCAGATCTCTAAGTAGAATTCAAGATTGACATCAAAAAGCTTTGTATTTCACTCATTTCGTATAAATTTGGATTGGGGGGGTTCGAGGAGTTCAGATTTCGTCTCATTTTGTGCGGATTTTGAAGTATGCTACAGGTTGTTTTTCGTGATTAGAGTTTTCAGTTTATTGAGGTTGATCAGGTAAGTCCCTGCTGTCCTGAGGGACAACAGGGACTTACACAGTCGAACCTCAAAATAACGTCCGAAACAGCGAATTATGCGAAAGTATAATCCACGAATCTCGAGACCCTCAGGCTGGATAAGATGCGCTCAAAGTTAACAGTAAACCTTCCATTCGCACAAGTCATTTATTAGCATAAATGAAACCTAAAAGGCCTTGACTCATCATTCATACGTCTATCATTTGTTTTTGAAGTGACCTTTCCCACTAACACAGAGTTATTTAGTTAACTACTCACTAATGTTAATTTCCTAAACCATTTTAACGCGTTTCGACAATCTGTTTTCCAAGTTATGCGAATTTAAATTATATAAAAAAATTATTTTGGAACTTCCTTCAGTTTGTGGCAAATTCATTGCTTCGTATCAATCGCATAAAACAAGACCCGTCACCACTTACGTTATGTTCCATGCATTTTGGTTTCCAGGACGACTCAAAGCTCTTTTCGAGAAGAGTTCCGGAGACGTCGTTCTTAACGTGTAATACGTATCTATCGTGTCTTTAGTACCTTGTAGATCATAATAATTGCTGTGTAGAAACAATATCAGGTGATCGTCTGAAAGGAAAATCGAAATAATTTGAGCCCCAACAGAATAAGTCACACGACTCGGTTCAGAGTTGTGACGTGAGTTTGGAATCGAAAATTCACGACCTGCTCAAATTGAATACTGAATATGGAATTTGAAAAATTTTCTGTTTCGTTTCAAGTCGTGACAAAAACAGAAACAACAATCAATACTCGAATGAGATAGGCTTAGCCTAATCGATTGCAAAACCTCGCACAACTTTAACCCTCGACTTAAAGATTTTTACCTTCGACGTTCGAGTCCATCCACCTTCCAACCGATGGCTAATGATATTCATAATTAAATTCAAAAAGCTGTGTTAACGACCTCATTAAAATCTAAAATCCAATTGGAAACTCACCTGTCAAAGATGGCAAATGTGGCTGCGTCTGAATCCACGCTTTAAGCTGCTTCAATTCTTCACCTCTGTCCGTTGGAAAATTCTTGCATCCGTTAAGGAATGGATGACCAAGGGTGATCGGCGCCATGTTTGAATTTATATCTGGCAGAATCTTTTCCTTTTTCTGCTGAAAATAACAAACCCAAGTAGAGTATAACTTAAACCATGACTCTCTCCTTCTCACAACTACAAAACGACAGTTTTAGCAACGTCAGCGATTTTGACCGCCATTTTGAAATAAAATGATTCGATTAACCGATAGCGTGTCTCACTTATTAATTTCTAACAAATTATTTTAACCAACCCACAAAGTATACTCCTGTCAGCTAATTTATTTATATTTATATACTCAAACGAGTATAAATAAAACAAGAACAGAACAACCGATAAGAAGAAAAAAATTTTTTTGTCAGCCTGAAAGATAAGATTATGTTTGGCCCACCTGTCTCTAAGCAAGACAAAGCTGGTTTGGCTTAAAAGGGCCTTTTTGCTTAACCACAGGACTCGGTTGAAGATGATGAAAACTAAAACGCAATATCAAAAAGGTTTCTGTACCTATTTACAAAACCCTAAAAGGTTAGGTTTTAAAGAGAGAAAAATGATCTAGTTGTGATGTAGACACAGGGAGGTTAGCTTAGAACCACAGGAAGTGAAACAAAATAACTTTTGTGGTCGGTGGTGTGGTTTAAGTTTTCCCGCTCAACCCAAGGCCACACTAATCTTTTAAAATTAGAATAACCACTATGTTTACGATATGTTTATGACTAATATGTTACACTCTCACTTTAAGTTAAAAGAAAGAACTTAAACGAAGGTGACAGTCTTTGAAAACTTAACCCAAAAATCTCTAATTCATGAGAAATGGCTGGCTAGTTCCTTTTTTTAAGTCTATGATGTGGCAAAACATTGTTCATTTGAAAACAATAAAAATTAATTAGTCACATGCTTACTCATCACAAATTCTTATTCGACTTATATTCAGGTACAACCATGATTGATCCACAGACAATTGTTGACCAGTTTGTGGCAAAAATTTTTCACTCTTACAAACTATATATTTCGGATGAGAGTGAGCTCCAGACTCAACGACATCTGTTAATCAAATTTTAAACTAATCACATTTAAAGTGTTTAGTGTACAAACCAAACACCTTCCACCTGTTTTGTAACGAACTCGATACCTGGTACCTATGTACCTTAATTAACAATATTTGCTAGTCTAGAAGAAGAATTTCAGACTTGTTGGTATGTCTGATTTTATCTTTTTTTAAACTACACGTAAACTTGTTAATTGAACAGCTTTTTTTTCACTGTTTGATTCGACATGAAAATAGCTGAGTCAAACTGACTCGTGATGATAACCCACCAAACGTTTTCTATAAACAATCTTACAAACGACAGACTTACAGCTTCTCTCTGTTTATGAAACAACAGTCAACTTGACTCACAAACCTTCACCCAGGTTCTTTTGCTGGTTGATAACTTCGTGTTGAACACCAGATTTTTTATTTATTTATTAATCCATAACTCCAAACAGTAGATTAAATCCAGTTTAACAGAGTTTTAGAGAGTTAGACTAACTTAATACTTAAAAAACTTTTAAGCATTTCTTCATTTTAATTAATTAATGCAATCAATTATTCATTAATTTATAAATAAATTTACCTTCATTCATTTTGTGGCTGACCCTCAAACCCTTCCTCACCCAACGAGTCAATTCGACTCACAGAACTAAATTTTTAATGCCACATGAAAATCATTTGAATAAAAGTTGTATGAGTCGAACTGGCTCCATCCGCTAATCAGCTTTAATATAATTTTGATTATCGTTCTTTAGTCTACAATTACATGTAATTGGTTTCTCAATTGAAGGAAATAAATTAATTTAAAAACGTTAATCAGTTGATTTTCACGAAAGTTAGGTTCACATAGAAATTTTCTAACATAACTCTTGGAATTGGATAATTTTCATCGTCCTCACTTTTCATTTCGACAAACAAACAAACAAACAACCATGTGAACGAGGAATTATTTCCACCACGAAGAAGACAAAAAGCGAAACCACTAATTGAACAGGTTTATGTAATCGCGTCAGGTTTACAAGTAAACAAAATTAAGTACAAAAGAAAAATTTTTATACTGTATACTGTTCGATTCAAGGAGCGTTTTTCATTTTTTACAATCATCGGGTTTTCCCGCCGGGTTTTGTCCACACCGCTTTTGATTATTTTAAACATGGCGTCTTTGTTTTTCCCCATTTTTTCCTTTAAAACCTAATCCTTGACCCAGGTACTGTTAAGCTTGGATTTGGCACGCACTAAATATTATTTCAGACTCATAAATTCCCCCCCCACCCCAATTTTCCTGTATAACTCGATTGAGAATTTTTGTTTACACGTTTGCGGTGTGTTGATTTTGAAAATTTTCAATTTCCCACTCCTCCCAACCTCCAATTAAATTTTTTTTACCCAGTCACATGAGACCACAAACCTTTGAAATCCTTTTTTACCAATCTTCTGTTTGTATTTTTAAATTAAATTTTTAATTTCCCTCCCACACCATCTCTCTTCCCCAATTAATAAATTAAAAATAAATTCCGACAGGAAAATAAATAAATTAAATGTCACAATTTAATTATTATTGAATACCTTATCACTGGTTTTTGACTTTCCGAAAGTAAACATGTTTTCACTTAATTGAAGGACTGTCTGCACACGACTAAATCGCGTTCGAGAATTTAGTTGACCGGAAGAGGAAATGCTTAGTCCGCAATATTCAAATAGAACCTGCTAGTCTATGCCACTCAAATATCTTGAACAATAACAAGTAACCTGGTTTCATTGATGCAATCCATTTTGTCAACAATTTTTCTTTTCTATTAATCAATTAATTAATTTTTATGTGTTTAATAATGGATTTCGGTCATTAAATTTATTGATTTTTTAATAAGCTATTTATTGTTGATGGTTTCAAAATGAATTTCCGCGTAAAACGAAACCAATTATTATTGGATTTGGAAGATTGTTAATTTTTTTCCTGTGCAAAATTTATGAAATGAACGCTTCATTAGCATAATTTATTGCTGGAAGCATACACTAGGAAGTCATTCGATCATGTTTCAAAACCAAACAGAGTGTATATGTAACTCAGTTACTAATTGGCATCGTGTTAGTAACGCGCGAAATCTTAAATCGCGATTCAGGTGGTCTCTACTACCTAAAATGTAGCCGACTCGAATTCTTTCTTAAAATACCAACGAGTCTCGATGTGTTTTGTAGGAAACCTAGTTTACACAGGTTATCAGATTGCTGGGAATTATTCAAGCTGAAGAATAATGGCTTACACACTTTACACAGACCGTGACTGCCTAAATTGGTGAATTCCAGCCAACGGCACAAAACCACTACAATTATAGACTGCATTGTAAATATTTGCCCATGCGTGTGTGCCCTTCGTAATTAATCTCCTTGTTGACGAAGCCCGCCAAATAATGCATCCAAATGTTTTGACCTACGTTAATCAATGGATAATTCCCCGGTGTGCAAACAAAACACTGGATAAATACCTCGCCACCAAAGCAATTCAATCAATCAATCACTGAATTGTTGGTGTTCGGCAATCTACAATCCGGCCGTTGATGAGACGAATGTAAACACTTTGAGTGACCCTATTTGGAGAGACTATTTTTAACTATATGGAAAAGTAAATACAGAAGACATGATCCGATTTCATTCAAAATTTTAATGAACCAGAATTAGATACAGTTACAGTATATTTAGGGATTAATTAGTTGCTTTGTAGTTATGTAATTAGCCAGTATAATTATATAAAACGCGAAACTTATGTATGTAATGGACGCTGGAAAGTCAGGAGACACGATTCGAGGTGACACTGATCATATAGTTGGATCACCTGATTGCATACAAAATGGCCGATCGAAACACTTCCTTTTTTAATCCAAAACCACTACTAATTGATCAACTAAAAGATAAAATTTGTTTTTCCTGTTGATTTTAACTTTGAACAAGACCACTCGTCCAATTTGTGCAATTACAGGTGCACAAAAGTCAAGGTTGGTCCTTCATCCTCGGCCCCAATGCAAAATCCGTGAACCTCAACACAACTTGCACAAAAATACAGAATTAATTTATTATAAAATTAGGTACAAAACCTGAGAGTAATGAGAGAGAAGGAAAACTTCTTATTCGCCTCACTCCTTCCGTATCAATAAATTCCTGGTGAGTCAAGAAAGACTTGGATGTGTTAGACTAACTCGTCATTTTCGAACATCCAAATCTAACAGGTCTTCTAGTTGAAGTTGAATTTCATCTCCCATGAAGAGGAAGGTGGGACTGGTTTATAGCTGAACAAGAGGAGGATTACTTGCTCTGATACCTGACGTTTACGTCTTTAATGCAGGTTTTGAGGAACAGGTTCGAATGCCAAAATTTCTATGACGTCATTCGTTGTACTGAATGTGTTTATAAAATCCCAACTTCTTGTGGGCTTGAATTATTATACTATTGGAAGACAGAGATCCTCTAAGCTCGATCAACCCTAACAGTTGTTTAGGTGTATATGAGACGTTCCTTCGAAAGTGACACGATTCAAGATGACACTGATCATATAGTTGGATCACCTTGTTGCGTACAAAATGGCCTACCTATCTACAAATCGATTTGATGGTTTCCGTTTTAATAAATTTAAACACCTATGGGATAGTAATACGTCATACTGCTTAAGTATATCTAAGGGTATTAAATTTATAGTTCCTATTAAAACAGTGACAATTATTATGAGGATAGTATGAGTTTTCCATATCAAGAATGGAGTTAACTCACTTTCAAAATTAACAACCAGATTCATTATAGAATTTGAAGGTGCCAAAGTCCGTTCAATATAATTTAAGATGCTTCAAGTTATACCGAATTTATTTTACATATGTAGTTAGGCCACTTTCAAAATAAACAGCTCGTATGTATATTTTGTTTAGATATAGCTTACTAGCCCAGACTCCTTAAGTTAATTTAATTAGCCTCTAAAAAGCCTACCAAAATAAATTTTCTATTATTATACTACTGATATTATTATGACTATTACTTTATTTAAAGAAAGAAATTTTATATAAACTTATACAAATTTTATTATAGCCAGTTATTTAACCCATCTTCTCGTGTTATCTCATCAATTAAATTACAGCTGGGTCTGGTTTTACGCGTTTTATCTTCAAGTTGGAGCGCTCTGTTGAGAACTACAGAATCCATCAAACTTAAAATAAGGTTTTCGTTTAATGGGTCTCTTGTTATATACTCAAACCAAAACATTAATTTATACGTATTTAATGAATTCAAGTTAGCTTTATCAGATGAACTCAAGGAAGTTAAAACAAAATTTGAATTTCTTTGAGGGCCTTTGAAGTTACGTGACGGACCACCTTTTGCCAAGAGCCGCTAAAGGGCATATACATGATGAAAACTATTATGGCAGACATGATACTCTCACATGGCCTGAGGCATTCACTCGAGACCGTTGTTTCGTATTATTAAACAATAGACATAATTTATGAAATTAATTATTACCATCCTTCTCGTGTAATTATTTTCTGTATCATTGTAAAAGATGTCAAATCGTGACAGAGACTTTGTTCTAGAAAGTTCAAATGCGAACCTCACGAAATCGTCAAATTATTTTAGTTATTAAAAAAAAATTTTTTTGGTCGGTGATTTTGAAGAGATAATTAACACGACTCATAGCATGTGTGTGTGTGTCTGTGTCTGCTTTTTCGGATGAGGGAAAATGGAATCATTCATA
Organism: Columbicola columbae; assembly: GCA_016920875.1. Classification (NCBI taxonomy): domain Eukaryota; kingdom Metazoa; phylum Arthropoda; class Insecta; order Psocodea; family Philopteridae; genus Columbicola; species Columbicola columbae. Next base: position 8,532,677 of record JADMLL010000007.1, read on the forward strand.
ATGACACCCAGAGGAGGAATTGAAAAATTCAAAGGAATAACAACGGCCACGGTTGCCATGTATCCATCGCCGGACAAATCATAAAGAAGCCCCGTGAGTATAATCGTAACATCTGGCTTTGTGGGCTTTCAAAAATGGTGAAGCATGAGCTTTGGGAAAAGAAAAACGCTTTTCAAAGTTTCCTCTTAACAGAACACCTGATCTAAATTGTTAAAAGTTTATATAAATGCACCGTTATAGTTAGAGGAAACGATTTCGGAGAGGTCACGAGGCCAATTACTATAAATCACGGACCGGACACACGGATGCTGCCTATCACCTTTACTCATTAATCTCCGTGTCATCTCTTAGTTTCTCTCATTAATGTTAAATTCCTTAAACAATTTAACCCTTAGTCTACATATTTTTTGGTCCATTTCCTCTTTTTGGAAGTGAAGTTGGGCAACGTGAAGAAGTTGGAAGTCCTTCCCCCACCCCCTTCTCTCTCTCTCTCTTCCTTCGCTTTGAAAACGCCTCTGCCTCGAGCAATCTGACCCCTTTGGACTTTGATATTAGTTATGATGGAAGGAAATACTTTCGTAACATTCTTGAATACTAAGAGAAGTATTCAAAGACCCGTTCAAATTGCAATGATGCCACGAAGTTAACGTCGAATCAAACAAGAATTGTGACAATGTTAATCTCGAGTCTTAGGTGTGTCACAAACTTAGGCTAAGTCCTTGAGAGGGGTTATAAGGACGTGCGATGAAACACGATGGCACCAAAAACCAGAAGAGAGCGAAGAGTTGAGTTCTTGGTGCGATTACGTCCATAAGATTGTAGACCTTCAAATTAGAATTCGAAATTTTTCGAGCCGCTGTCATAATTCTTACGAATTATACAAATTTAGGAGTAAAGAAAAATGATGTATATATACTTTCTCGGGTGTATTTTTATACCTTTTATAAATCAGGATATACTGATTGAATCAGGACGTGTTCTAATGACCTCTTGTTTATTGTATAAGTACGGTTTAGGAGAATTCATTTCATAAGTATTGCACAATTTCGGTCAGATTTCTTTTCATAAATAACGCACTAGTCAAATAACGCATTTAGGTCTTAACGGCTGTTGTTCTTTCCGCTTTACAAATAACCAAAAACACAACAAATTCTTCTAACGTCAATTAACAATTTACTACCTGTCGCGTAAAACAAGTCTTCAATCTAAAATAATTTGATGACGCAGGTTAAGCCAGTTTTGAGAGAGAGAGAGACAAGAAGGAATCAATATTTTCGCGAACTGTTAAAATTACGTCACAGATCACCTTTTAGCGACCTCTGGTTTACATTAAAAAAGGAATTTTAAAGAGGACCATGGAGGACGCGTGGAAACAAGTTGATAAAAACAATCAAAAACGTAATCACTTGAATCGTTTTCGGCTCTCTAATTTCTGCTAATTCATTTCTTCGTCTAACCACTTTCACTTTCGCCAGATTTTTTCAGTGACCGACACGCGGCATGCCGTCGTCTTATATACCACCTCGGTAATTATTGAGAGTTTCAATAGTGTGTGTGTGTGTGTGTCTGTGCTCTTCTGCCCGATTCTTCCACTCTAATCTGTTTCGTTTTTTATTGAACGAGAAACAAGTTTTACTCGTTTATAATCGGCTTTTTATAGAGCCCGAATTCTTATTCGTCAACTCATATTCTGCAGAAAATGGGTTTTACCCCGTCCATCCGTTTCACCTTTATCACCAATATGGCGTCTAATGTATGTAAATACCAAAAGGAAAAAATTAATAATTCAGCAAAATTTTCATCTTAAATTACGGGATACTGAATTCATTGATTTCCTTTGAAAGCTCCTGTGACCTTAGTTAAGCAAAACAAGGAGAGGAAGTGGACCCAATTCAGACACAGAATCTTACATAACATGCCAAGCTTCCAAATGGAATCCTCAAAGTTGGGAAAGCGAGAAAGAAGTGAGAGTAACCGAAAAGTCCAGGAAGGAAATCAAGAAGGTCGCGCACTGTAGGAAGAGCTTTTAGAAAGCCTCTGCTAAACTCAAGAGGATTGTAACAACACGCGTAAAACAAGTTCTTCCTGTAATTAAGAAAATAAGAAGCCCCTACCAATGGTTGTGGGGTATATATAAAATCAATCGACAGTGTGCATTACTTATGAAAAAAAATGCAAACCGAATGAGATGTCATGTTTATTACGACTCATACAATGAATTTCCTACACTAATTTGGCTTTTTGTGGTTTGTTTACACTATGAATCACAAAATAAGAGCAGTATAACTCTCGATAAGAGAAATAAAAGGCGTAACTCTGTATATATACAGGTACGTTTTTGAGAAATGGTCCTTGAGAAAAATTCCCTTTCAAGAACTTTATGACGAAAATAAGTTGGAGGTTTTAGGCTTCAAAATAAGAAGTGAGAGGTAGGAAGCCCTTGTCAACAAATTATATATAAAATCGATTAACATATAAAGTGTGCATTACTTATGAAAAAGGAATGAGATTTCATGTCTTCTACCATTCATACAATGATTTTCCTTCACTAATTTGGCTTTTTGTGGGTTATATAAACAATGAACTACAAATAAGAGTAGTACAACTCTCGATAAGAGAAATAAAAGGCGTAACTCTGTATATCTGTATATATATAGATACATTTTTGAGAAATGGCCCTTGAAAAATTCCCTTTCAAGAACTTTATGACAGAAATAGGTTGGAGGTTTTAGGCTTCAAAATAAGAAGTGAGAGGTAGGAAGTCCTTGTCAACAAATGCCTCATATATATAAAATCGATTAACATATAAAGTGTGCATTACTTATGAAAAAGGAATGAGATTTCATGTCTTCTATCATTCATACAATGAGTTTCCTTCACTAATTTGGCTTTTTGTGGTTTATATAAAATAAGAGTAGTACAACTCTCGATAAGAGAAATAACCGTATATCTGTATATATATATAGATACGTTTTTGAGAAATGGCCCTTGAAAAAAATTCCCTTTCAAGAACTTTATGACGGAAATAAGTTGGAGGTTTTAGGCTTCGGAAGTTTAAACTTGAGGGAAAGAGTCTCATTAAAATGCATAACGGTTCCCCAAGGCTTTTTTTCTTCGGCTGGTCTAAAATTTTGAATTTCTTATTCTCGACACAAGATATGCGGTTCTCAAGCTCAAAGTCAAATTCGAAGTGGGAGAGTTGAGTCGAGCAAAAAAAAAAGATGTTTGGAAAGGTTTCCTATTCGTTTTAAACAAAATATTTCCATCCAATTGTTTAAACATTTGCCCTTTCGATAGGTTTCATTTATTACCCAAAGGTCTCCCGATCGAGAGAATTCCGTTCAAAGGAGTAATTCAATCTTCACAGCCTCCATTCAACCCCCCGCCCCCACGTTCCTCTTCCCCGACAACTAAACTAAACGCTTTTCCCTGAAGTACTTTCCCCTGCAGATCAGTTCGTGAAAAACAATTTTGAAAGTTAAACTACAGCGAACGTTTGTTGCATTTGTGCGTTCCTCGCTCAACAGAAACTTAATTAAATATTTTGAGATGAGAAACCTCCTGCTACGAGAACATCCGCTCCTCTTTCTAATGTCTGTGTTGTTGTTATTATAAAGCCTTTTATTTATTTATTATTGTTTAAATACTTTGGTTTACTAACAAAATTAATTTTTGAGAAATTTGTTGTTACTACTACGCGAAACAGGTTCCCCAAAAAATTTGACGAAAGAGTATTTCAGTAAGCAATTTCCAAATTACCAATGTTACCGAAATTGTTTCTTTCAAAAATATTTTTTTTTTAGTTTTCATAACAAACAGTTATTCAAGTAGATAATAGATTATATCAGGGCTCAGCAACCGGTGGTCCGTGACGTTATTTAGATAATCTGCAAGGGGATTTAACAATTTATCCAACTTATTTGAGATTATTTAACTGAATTTATTTTTGGAACTGGTTTCGTTTCGTTTTACGCGAATAATACGCACAAAAACGATGACACATTTGACTGAGAATCACATTAACAGGAGCTTACTTTACACTACAATTGTAGGGATATGTTTCTCGTAATCCAAACGTTCCAAAACAAGATTTGATTGTAATTAAAAGATACAAAAGGCAATGTTAGGAAACGTTTTTGGTGAAACAACACGAGTGTGCATTATTTTTGAAATGAAATCGGTATTAAAGTGTGCAGTACTTTTGAAATGAAAAGTGTGCATTACTTTTGAAAGAAACTCCGTATAAAAGTGTGCATTACTTTTGAAATGTGCATTATTTTGAAAAATCGGAGTGTGCATTATTTATTAAAGAACTTCCGTACAAAAGTGTGCATTACTTTTGAAATGAAATCTGTATAAAAGTGTGCATTACTTTTGAAAGAAACAGAAAACATACAACATCCCTCTTCGTTTTAATTCTAAGTTAGTCCGCGTCGTCCGAGAATGTCACGTCAGTAGTTTTGAAAATTTATAATCGCGGATTCTGTGGATCAATATCTAACGGATATCTACATAAAAACTGCTGACTGCTGACTGCTGACCGCGATGTATAAGTCAGTTTTCTAAGAAATTCTTTAAAATATAAAATGTACCCACAAACACAAAACAACTAATTCGGCTGACTACTGACAAGAAAAATTTTTGTTTCAATAAATAATCTAAACAAATATGACAAACACTTTCGAAACAAACTTATAACACTCAACTGCTTCAAATTCAATCTTAAATCCCAAACTTCATAAATTATTATAATAAATAAATAAATAAATAAATTAAATTCGTGAGAAGGAAAGATGATCGCTGGAATCTCAAACACGGATACAAACTTACGAGTCGGGTACTTTGACAAGTCGTGGCTGTTCTATCTCGAGAGAAGTCCGCCCATGTTCACCGCACTGACTATTATTTAATACTGAACAGGTTCGCTCAGGTGCATTATCATCGTTGCCTGACCATTTTCTGCCCCAATCCCTGTACTTCTCGCCTCTACTCGAACTCACTCAACAATTTTTTTTCTCTTATACTTCTTCATTCTTTATTATGTTCCCTACTTTGGCTGGTGGCCAGCAGTTTATAAAGTCAGCAACCAAAACTTTTTCTAAAATAACACTTGTTATCGTTCCAAATTTTAGTATGTGTCTAAGCGTCCGGAAAATTGTTTCATTCAAACTCAATATAAATTTTTTTGACAAAAGTTTTCACATTTTCACGACTGTCACAATTATCGTTAGTCATTGTTAGTTATGCGTTTAGTTTTACATCTCTCAAAATGTGGAAAGATGTGAGGGTTTTACCTTTGAGGCTTCGCTGACATTGATTTATGAAAGAAACGTACTCTACAAAAGTGTGCATTAGTTATGAAAGAAACTCCGTACAGAAGTGTGCATTGCTTATGAAAGAAACACCGTACAAAAGTGTGCAATACTTTTGAAAGAAACTCCGTACAAGAATGTGCAATACTTTTGAAAGAAACTCTGTACAAGAATGTGCATTACTTTTGAAAGAAACTCCGTACAAAATGTGCATTAGAAAGAAAGTACAAGAATGTGCATTATTTTGAAAGAAACTCCGTACAAGAATGTGCATTATTTATGAAAGAAACTCCGTACAAGAATGTGCATTACTTTTGAAAGAAACTCCGTAAAGAAGTGTGCATTACTTATGAAAGAAACTCCGCATAAAAGTGTGCATTACTTTTGAAAAAAACTTCGTACAAAAGTGTGCATTATTTATGAAAGAAACTTTGTACAAAAGTGTGCATGGCCTTTGAAAGAAGCTGTAAACGTCAGCAGTAAAAGAATTTCCGGTTTCGACAGTCAATAATTAACGTCTTCCGGGAAATACTAAAGTATAAAACCTAAAAACTGTAAAATGATGGAATGTGTTTGTTGGTAACAATGATTTTCTAAATTCGCGTAACTTAAAACTAAGAACGACGACCCAAATTCGCGTAAAAAAAGTTTCCAAACAGTCCGTCTAAAGCTACTCTTAAACCATTCGTAAGCAAAATCAGTTTTAAATAAATTTCCATCCTCTTTATCTATGTATTTTATCTATACTCTTTTTATATGAGTTCTACATTGAAACTGCCTCGCTTAACACTGTTTCGTTTAGTACTAAAACTTACCAAAACCCAATTCTCGCATAAAATGGGTTGTACACCACAAATTACATTTTCGAAACCCTTTTAGACAGTACATGTTAAGAAGGTAAAGGCGATAATTATTGCTTTGTCTATGAATAAAACGAAAGGAAATAAAATCTAAATAATAGACGGTAGATAAAGGAATAGATAAGCGTTTAAGAAATGCACGAAAGATGTCCGACTGGGATATGAGCTCCAGCGGGGTAGTAACCAGTGGGAACGTGCTAACTTGACCATTAGCAGACACGAGCATAAATATTCATGGGCACGTGGGACTGACCTGAACGTCTGTCTGTCTGTCTGTCTTTCTTTCATTCTTTCTCTCATTTCGAGTCCTCGTTATGAAATTATTTCCCTCCGCGAGTGGTAGATGAAAGAGATATTGCTGACACGGGTTTCGAGTACATAGATACAGTCTTACTTTTAGATTTATCGTTTCAGAAAGACAATAAACTTTTCCTTCGAAATCATAAATTTAAAAAGTGTTTGTCAATATAGTTTATAGCCTGGAGTGTCGCTGGAGATAAAATCCTAGGATACATGCCTAGGCCCCACTTCACAATTACATAATAGATGAGAAACTTTTTAGCAACAACTTTAATTTAAAAAACTTCCACCCATCTATTCTATACTGATTACAATTTCAGGTACAGTACTTATACAGTGAAGTCTGTCTTTCTCTCAATTCGTTGTCGTATTTGCTTGAATTTAACGGATTTTTGGATAGTATTACGCCATAATTTATGAGATTTCTTATATATCTGGACCTTATCGTGCACACTGAGTGAAAGACATGTTGCCTAATTCTTTTGGTCGAGCACAACAAACACCAAATTACCCCACGACTTTTAAACTATTGCGTAGCTACAACAACAAAAATTTTTATATGTTTTAAGTTTTTCTCTGTTACCTTTTAAAGTCTAATTCAGACACTGGTCAAGAGGTTTGAGTGAAGACTGGTAACCCACTTGTAACTGTGACCTGAAGTATTAACCATATAACTGAGACTGTACACGTTTATGATCGGAAGTAGTGTCAAAAGTTCTTCACCCAAACCCATTCTGGTAGTTCTTAGTAAGATTTAGATTCAAATTAAAAGTGGAAGGTCTAGGCGCTTGAGTAGGGATGGAACAGTTGTATCCAAGAGACAATATTAAAAATCCTTGCTGAAGACAGCAATTAAATTTTGATAAATTCACTAACTTGGCAGTAATTATTAACTGACAATAATCATAACTGATTATAATTTGTAATTGATTGTTTATTGAAAAGTGACCGAGTCCACATTTCGATGTTTGTTCGAATCTACAGGCGTTTGGCTTAGAAGGCAAATTCTCAAATTTGTTTAAATGATGTCACTGCGATTCTTTTCAAATCAGTTTGACGTCACTTGAGCGAACGTCTCTTTTGAATTCTCCTCTAACACATAATTTATGTTTTTTCTATGTAAAACATACCTGTGCTCAGTTATTAATGAGCTTTTGTGTCACTCCATGAATTCAAATTTAAATAAACAAACGAACAAAGAAATAAGCCAGATTATCTACAGGTTCTGAGAGAGAGAAGATCGATGGATGTGTCTCCCGTTCTTGTGTCCAAATTAAAAAGTGTGAATGAGTCTCAACATCCGCTAACCTAAAATGGATGCTAACGTGTTGATTTTGAGAATGACATAAGTGAAGAGACGGCTCAAACATTTAGACAAGTCATTGTGTTACGATGACAGAACGGATTAAATTGTTTGGCTTCCTCCTCGGTAGCATGAGAGGTATTTACAAAACATTAAATCTTGATTAAATTACCTTTCAAACATAAATTAGAGTCACCATGAACTTGAAGGTGAACGATAATCATGTCAAAGTTGAGGAGAGGGAGAGGAGCTGTGAGCATAGCGTTCTGAGCTGACAATGGCGAACTGTAGGAGACTTGTGCACTAGTACGACTTTATTTATTTATTATTATTTATCAGTACAGTTGTGACAAAGAAGAAACATCTTTCCGCACCTGATTTACGAACATGAGTAGTCGTAACAACCCACCGTGTTTTAGGTCATTTCTCAACTATCTACCTAATCTTGACCCACTAGTCCGAGACAGGAGACGTTTTCAAATACAGTAACCTATTCTAACTTCATCCTCGGTTACAAATTGAGTCAAAGAGGCCAGCAGCCCGTGAAAACATGTCTGCCAGTCACGAATCAAAAGACGGAAGATGGACTTTGGATTTTTCATGATTGAAATAATAGATTTCAAGGTTCGAAGCGTAGTTAACCTATTCCTGGTGAATACTAAAAACATTTTTTTCTTTATTTAGGGACTAAAATTTTCTGTTTAAACAAAGAGATCCCCCAGGCCCAAGGGAAGAGGGGCGGGGAAATTCTGTTTCGGAAATAAAAGACTGGATGTCATCCAAAAAACATGTTTGACGGGCGAAGATGTTGTGTTCGAATAGCGCAGCGTGATAACTGATAAGGGAAAATGGAAAAATTATTGCAGCTTCCCTTCCCCGCAAGTTATTCTTTCTTTCTGACAAAAATAAATAAAATGCAAAAGAAAAATATCATCCAGCCGTCGCGTATCCAGCCAAGAAGAGAAAGAAAATCCTCATGAGTTAGAGTTAACAAACGTGAAGTTATATGCTAACAGTTTGCATGGTCTAAGGAAAATTGTTTTAGTCTTTTGACCGTTCTGCATCAGAAGCAGAATAACAAATAAATGAATTCTGTTTAAGAAAAATATCTCCCACGTTTAGTCGGGTTAGAGAGGAAAGGTCTTCTTAAAATCCACAAATATTTGGGTTAATAGGTTTTGTGAAAGACTGGTTTCGGAATGTCCGTATGTCTTCCAAATTACATGAGGTAATACATGATAAGTAACATAATTACAACTTTTTTTTTCTCCACGTTTAAAGAAGGCGGTGAATTGAACCAAAAACACTTTACTCCATGTGAACTGATACCAAGACTATCTCTTGAGGGTTGGTAAGGGGGTTGAAAGATGAGAAAGGAAGCGGAATATGATCCTTTCAAAAAGGCTTCGATTATACAGTTTTTTGATTAATTATTACTTCCAAAATCAATATCGGTCATTGTGGAGGCCAAAAGTCAAAGAGAAGCGGAAGTGACTAGAAGAGAGGATGGTTTTCATATTTTTATAGTTTATAGCTTAGTTGGTACCGTTTCTCACACCCCGGAGGTATGAGAAGATGTGGAACAGAACTCTGAGCCTTTTTTAGCCAGGAGAAACCTCTCGAAGGTTGTCCGTCCTACCTTTAGGGAGGCAGGAGGGAGTATGTGGGATTTGCACCTACCAAAACCCTGAGTGGACACCAACACCGGGTAAGATTCGGGAACCCGCGAAAACTCTTCCACAAAGAACTCAGAGCCTAGGCCTTATTATACAAACACTATGACCACACTATAACCCGTGACGTCATACATGAAGCCTGATGAAGTTTGTATACTACCAAAATATTTTTATAAAATGAGTGTTAGAAGTTAGAGACCAGCTAAGAGCATAAATTAGAATCGAATTTATTACTCGGGTTCTAAAACAAGTCCCAAATCTGAAACGAATATTTCTATCTTTCAAAAGTATTGCACATTTTTATAAATAATTTATTTCCAAACATACAACTTCATCACTACTTCAGGCCAGAGTCTGACTTATAAGTGGAATAGAATCTTTTATAACGCGAGTTGTTTTTGTTGGAGGATGAATTCGTATTTTTATTTCAAAAGTATTGCACAGTTATTTCAAGAACTCGTGTCAAAAATAAGACTACGGTAGGTGGCGAGAGTCATTCGCAAAACAAAAAACTCTCGAGATGTTTTCAAGCTGATGATAATGAAGTTATTAACAGTGAAAGTCACTCGTAGGGTTAGATGGAATCAAATAATTATTAACTGTGAATCTGTTATGTCATAAAGATAAAACAAAGAAGATATCACGTTAAACCGCGTAATTATAAATTCACTTCAACGTTTTAATTTTCTTTTTCTTTTTGTCTACTTGAGTGATGAAGAGAGAATCACGGGGCCCTGCAGCTAATCAAGACAAAAATTTTCATTCCACAACCACTAAGGTAACCTCACCTCTCTCTCACCTTTTGGGACGCAATTAGTTAGTATTCAATTCCGCGTAAAAATAGAGCATTTGGAGACCTACTAAAATCACTAATGTGTATGTGTTTGCATATTTAAGTATGCAGAGAAATTTTGTAAACGTTTGCAAATTTTATTGTAAGTAGGACTGAGTTGACTTACCCATTTCCAATGAAACAGCATAATCTCGTGCTCTCTTCCTTAAATGGACGCTACTTCAGTCACTTCTTGATTTAGGTTCCTTCTGCTAGTTGTGAGGTACCATCAATTCACCTAAAATTAAATTATTAATAATTACAACCGATTCAATAAATAATAAGTTAGCAAAATGACTGGGGGAGGATGTTAGAGGTCATTATAACACATGGGGGTGTGAAATGTAGTGATATGTGAGACAGAAAATATATTATTATAAATATTTATTGTTAGTATTGATTTTTAATTAATGAAAATTGGAGTTGATTAGTTATAATAATATCATTTATACCCTTGGTACTCAAGCTTCTTCCTTCCCGGGCCAAATTTCCATTGTGACCATCGCGACTGGGCCACACGACTTACCAAAAGCTTTTACACATCCTGCTTTCGACGCATACAGTCCACCCTAAGGGCATCGTCTGTATTTACACCTGTCAGTCTCTTTCTGTATGTATTTTCTGTATATTTCCTTTTAAAAATAAGTTAAAGCAAACAATATTAGCAGGTTCTGAGCACAAACCCAAACATTTTCTTACTAGTCAGGCACTATGTTCTAGAATACAGCCAATATTAGCCACTGCGCCACTCAGTAGAGCTTGGCAGGCTGTGGTTTGAGTACCAAGGATTTGAACTGTATATTAATCGATTTAATAAACCTACAAACTCTGTAATTGTTCTTTGATAAATTAAGTTTGGGAATAAAGGAGTTTATGTTGTGATTCCTGATTTTGTCACTGTTTTGTTTTTCGTTTGTTAAATTGTTGTCGATGAGGAAACATTGTGTCGATGACACTGTCTTGACTCTCAACTCTTACCAGGACTTAAAATTATTTTGTATAACAAACTCATCCTTAACTTCAGTTCAGGAGCCCTAATCTTTTAGTTTGGGTTGTCCCTCAAAAGTTCTTTTTGTCTTCTCTCACCTGGAGAAACCTTAACTTGATCATCTTCGAGTTCTTGTTGTTTTACAAACTTCTCTTTAGAAAAACTTTGACTAATTGACAACTCGACTAATTATGGAGAGGAAAATCGATGAAAAGCGATAGAAGGAAGATCTCCTGGTTGAAGAATCTGTGAGAGTCGTTTCACCTGAACTCTCACCTCCAAGGTAATAATCATGGTCTCTGATCTCCGTCGTGAAGCTGAATCTGAATAAGAAGAAGTGACAACTGTCAGTAACAACCTTCTTCGACTCGTACAACAAAACTGGAAGTAAATAATATTTACAAATATCACATAATATATTTAAAAATTAATTATACTAAAGTGCTATATATTAAAATATTGGTGGTGGTGGTTTTAATCCCGTTTCTCACCCTTAATGGGTATAACAGGATGCGGGAGGAGGATTCGAACCCACGACCATTTGCGTCATAGTCAGGAACTTAACCACTACACTACTCCTCCCACTATATATTAAAATATTATTATAAATATGAATAAATATTTATAAGGTCCAAATCCGTCTAATTATATTATTTATACCCTAGTTAACTATATCGAGTTGCAAGATAGTGTTAATAATTTATTGGTTTACCTTTAAGGGTTTATTTATAAAATAAACCCGTGACTTAGAATTCGCCAGGAGCGGATAAAGGAAGTAATTGGTGTTAAACCACAGCACTGATACTATGTAAAGTAGCGGTTTTATAGTTAAAACTTAAAGAGAGACTAATGTAAAGAAATTTTAAAAATTTTCATCCCTCTCCTTCTACCCTTCTTTCTTCCTTTCCTTTTCGTCCCGTTTAGTATAAAGTCTGACGAGACAGTGAATATCACATTTCTATATTTGCGTCTCTGTAGGAAAAGGGGGAAAATTTTTCTTCTTCTTTTTGGGTTCTACTTCCAATAAGACTGAGAGATCGTATTATTCTTGCCCAAAGCCTCAAAAGGTCTATAATAAAACCGCCTTCAATAAAATTTGTTACCATCGATAGATCACTAATAGCTCCAAGGTTCTGGAAAAACGATTGAACTCGGATCAAACCCTTCCGAAGATTCCAATTTTTTTTCCTTTCTTCCCCCGTTTTCTGTTTTCTTTTTGGCAAAAATCTTCTTCCTCCTCTTCTTCTTCTTCTACTGGGCTCTAGAAATGAACAAAATCGAGATGAAAGGAAAAAGATGTTTTTGAGGTACACCAAAGAGCACGAAATTTTTAACACGAAAATTTTTCTTTTGACAAACTCATAATCCAAGGATATACAGTTTATATACACTGAGAGAATATCTGATATACAAGTTGTTGTATAAGAAAATGAGAGACAAGTTGGGACTTCAAATTTTTCCTTTTCTTCTCCTCATTCTCCTCTCCGACTGCATTTTTGACAACAGATGCCGCAGGAGCTTACGCTTCGAAAAGATTTTCCCTTCTTCTCTCTTTAAAGCTCCTTTTGCGGTTTTCTTTGTTTCTAAGAGGAAATGACGGGGTAGCGGAAGGGAATCACTTCTGTATCTCAGAGAGTGTATTTCTTAATTATATTTTGGCCTGTTCCGTGATGAAGTTTCCGCTTCAAAACAGAATCGCAGATAGTTCTGACAGCCATTCAAGACTGAAACACGATGAAGACTCGTTTGAAAAATATTTCCAGTTGAAATTATTGTTAGCCGAGGGAAATAAAGCTAAAAATTCGCCATTTTTGAGTTAGTCCAAATGGTAGTCAACTTTAATGGTCCTTTTTATGGTTAATAGTGGGGGCATTTCATAGTTAAACTGACAATCACTTCATTCAAATTTGAATGGAGTCCTCTTTGTCGACTCCATTAAATATGTTCATGTGATTCATGGTGGGCGTCCTTTCTTCTGTCCCGTCTGACGAACTAAAGGATTTCCAATCCCAAGAGTGTAATTTTTTATTCCTTTAAAAGCTCCGATTTTTGGGGAATGGGGGGAACCAAGCTTTTAATTTAAAGACTTTTCCTTCCCATTTTTTTTTTGTTCTCGGTCCCGCCTTTAAATTTATCATTTTTTCCCTCTTTCCTCAAGCCTCAGATAGTGCCATCTTCAAATTTATTTCACGTTTCTCTTTCTTCCCTGTTGTACTCAAATTTTATGATTTCATTCAATTTTCATTTGACTTTTTCCTTCCCCCGTCTCTTTATGGTGTTTCATCTTCTTTTACTATTTCCGGTACGTGAGTTTGGACAGTTTATACTCCACTAAACTGTGGGTGTTTTATTTCCTCTTGTTTATGGCTATTTTTGATGTGAGCCACTCCCCGCTTGTTCATATTGTCTTCTTGCTTGTTCTAAACCTATGTGATTATTGATTGGAGATGATTGTTACCCACAACCATTTCGCCATGAGCCACGTTTTTGTCTATCGATTCTCTAAACCAAGGGTCTTCAACCCGCGGCCCGCAGATATGTTTTTTGCGGCCCGCCAACAGCACTTTCAATAACGACTACAGAAAAATAATTTTTGGGAAAAAAAATATAACTAACATTGACCAACTGCATTGTATTGATTTTTAATTTGCCCCTTTTGTTGATGTTGGCTCAATAAATAAATATTTTTTTACTTATATACTTGTTTAATAGAACCCTGACCTCTGTCACCCTTAATTGGTCACCCTGACCATTGCCAAAAAAAAATTGTCATAAAAATACCTATGGTCCGGCCTTCTGTGCAGGAAAAAAATTTTAATTTTTTTTTGGCCCTTAATGTGTAAAACGTTGAAGACTCCTGCTCTAAACTATCGAACATACTCATTCCTAACCCACTTCTTTGTGTTTTTCGTCTTTTGTTCATGTTTCCCCAGCCTCAGTTAAGTTTAAATTTAACAATTCAACTCTTTCGACATTATTCAAACTCAAAACGTAAAACTAGTCAGAGGACATTAGAAGGAAAGTAACAGTTGAGAGGCTGAGCCCTCAACCACTTCCTGTTATTTCACGACGAAAAACGGGACTGAAAGCCAACTAATATTTAGATATACAATCAGGGCTTTTACAAATTTCGAGTGCTTAACCAAAAAGTAAAAAACTACCCCCAGGAAAGTAAAGAAAATAAAACTCACCAAAAACCTTTTTCTCTCATCACTCTCATCCTCTTCTTTTCCACATTTGAATTTTCATCTATTTTATGTTGGTCTTTTTCTGTTTTCCTTTTTAACTTCCGCTATCTCCATCTATTTTCTTTTCCCACTTCAATTTTTAAATCCTAACTTCAATGAAAATAAAAACATTTCTTTCATCTCTTCTCTGCTTTATCCTTTTCTAATCTATTTTCTGATTTTTCTTTTTTATATTTCTACCTAGCAATGTTTATAGCCTTCTCTGCTTCAAACACAAAACAAAAACAAAAAGGAGAAAGAAAGAAAAACAAGACCGAACATTATTTCCAGAAAGCAAAATTTTTGTTTGTTTTTAACTTCATCTGCAGACTTTTTAGCTTTTTAGAATTTTCACCATTTAAAGCTAAATTCTTCCTGACGTCAAATTATTAACACAGTCGGGATGCAAGTTTAAAAAGAAAAAGTAATTTATTTAGACCGCAGAGGGTTAGGAAACCAAGACAGCGATTAAATAACCCCCGGGTAATAAATTATAATTTAAATTACAATTAAATATATATGAAGAAGAATTTTTTTTTTGTTTCTTGAGAAGATTTGGTTTTAATAAAACGGACTTTAAAATCCTGCCCCCCCAGTTGTCGCTGTTGCTACTTGAGCTTTTATTTAGAAAAATTAAATTTCCTCGGAAAAACCTCTGTTCTCATTCCCCGACAGTTCCTTTTGTATTTCGTCTAAAGTTTTTCCCTTTGTCTCCGGAACCATAAGATAAACAAACGCGACACCTAGTCCTGATATACCGGTGAACATCCAAAACGTCACGTCTTGTCCGAAAGCTGATACTAGATCTGGGAAATACTGAAAGTAGTAAGGAAAAGAAAACTAATTTAGTGTGTGGCGTTTTCAACTTGAAATTTGTTTGCTGTCGGTATAAAAAATAAATTTGTCTTAGGGCCAATGTTTTCATTTTTGGACTTTAGAATAATATAGTAACGCCACCCTTAACCCAAATAACCCGAAAGTTAATTCCTATAATTGTTAAAAACAATAAAATCGCATAACTTGGAAGACTTAACAGCAGCCTAACTACCGAAGTGATAGTTGGGAGTTCGAACATTCTTTTACACACAACTTTGAGTAACAATTCAAAATAACTGGAATTAGAAACTAAACTTTTAGAATCGCATAACTATAAAATTAAAGCATAAAAAGGTGCTCGAAATCGCAGTTACACTAAATTATTCATAATTTGTATCTAATTTATTATTAATTTAATACCTAATTAAAACTTCTAGAAGTCGGTGTAAAATTAAAAAAATTTTTTTCATGAACCTTAATGTTATATTATAGAAATGAGTTACGCCTATATTATGAATCTTTTATCACAGTTTTCGGAGACTTTGAGGTACGCGATTCCTTTATCAGCCTCTAGTGGGTCATTGATTCTACCACAAGAAACAGGCGACGTCTTTTTATATTTCTCAAAACAAAATTTTATCTCAGAAACTCATTTTTTATAAGATGAAGTATTTACTCAAATGATTACAATTCAATATCCTGTCTTCTTACATCTCCAAAATATGTCATTTTGCTATAAGTGACCACAATTAAGCAATCTGTCTTCTTAGATGTCTCGATTCTCAATAAAAGGGCGCAGAATGATATCTAACTTTATCGCAAAACATTTTTATACCTGACAAACCTACGTACCTTAGTAACTAAAAAGGTGGCAACCCAGTTGGTAGCGCAGGAGAAAGAACTTGCTACGCTTTTGATTTTGGTCGAAAATAACTCTCCGAGCATCATCCAAGCAACAGGTCCCCAACCGAGTGAAAACATCACCATGAAGAGACAAAGACTGAACAAAGGAAGCCACTTGAGGTTATCAAGATCCTGGAAAAAGAAAACAATGAGATGGAGGAAGATGGTGGACGGTATGTCGGGTTTGGGGTGTAATGAATGAAAAAAGGATTAGCCAGAGAGTGAAAGAAATTTTTAAATCTCCGTTCCAATCAAAAATTCATTAATTTTTTCCAATTTGCAAACAAATTAGGCCTTTTTCCTGGAATCCATTTTGTCTTTTCTTCCACAAAAGTAGAAGACAAGAATTAGACATAAAATTAGTACACGTATCCTTCTTCCTCAATTCCCCGAAACATAATTCCTGAGTATATCTGTTAATCTTCTTTTACTATAAGCTAAAAGACGCCATTTTAAATTTTAGACTTTCCCGATGACGTCACCGCTTTTATCCTTTTTAGTTTCATTCTCTTTCCCACACTCTCATTTTTTCGCAATTATTAATTTCAGTCATTTTATCCAAAGTGTCGACATTTATTAAATCCCTGAGCTTAATGTGAGCTTTTAATTTTTTTTATTTTCTTTTTAATGAACCTGACAAAAACAAGGAACTCGTTTTGATAAATCAAAACCACAATTAAACAAAAACCTTCGAACCATGAGAAGTGATTATGTCATTTATCATACATCGATCTCTCTCTACTCACTTCCTCTTTGTTAAGCCAATTAAAATACAGTCCTAAGAGCAAAGTACAGATTCCCATGACTGTCCCTGAAAGCAACAGCAATATCCTTCGGCCGAGCTTGTCGATGAGTAGCATTGACAAGAAATTTCCAGTGAGTTGCATTGCACCGACTATCATTGTCGCGTTCATTGGTTCTAAAGTACTTCCGGCTTCCTAGAATTATATTTCGGTAATTATTTCTATGACATGAGCTACGTTTGGATGTTTTTGTTTTGTTAGTACCTGGAAAATGGTGGTCGTGTAAAATACAACAGCGTTGGCGCCTCCGAACTGTTGGAAAATCATCAGTCCAAAAGCAATGAGGATACTTTTGATAGTCGCTCTTGACCTGAGGAGTTCTAAGGAAAATTTTTCGTTTTTGCTCTGATTCACGAAGTCAGTGATGTCCTTCAGTTCGGTAGAAATGTCGTAATTCTTTCCACGCAACCATTCAAGAGATTTTGTAGCCTCTTGGATTTTGTTCTGAAAATAAAAATTTTTGAAGAGAGGCGTTAAATTTCGTGATTGATCCAAAGCTGAGTTACCTGAATCAGTGGTCAGCAACCAAATTAACGAAAAGAGCTCAACATCAGAACAACAATTGATTTATTGATATATTTCCAGAATCAAAGGCAACTATACTTATTTGACAGCGTACTTCCCTTCCACAGCATTTTTACTGTTTTTATCTTAAAACTGTTTGCTGTTGTAAAATTGTGCACAATTTAGGTCAAATTTAAGAAATCCGTGATTAAATATAAAAATAAATTTGTATTCGTGAAATGAATTCTTCTAGTGTGCATTATTTATGGAATGAGCATAAGATCAGTTATTTACTAGATTCTGCTGAAATCGTTAAAGCTTCAATCAAAGGGGGCCAAACTGGTGCATTCTACCCTAACTATCTGATACCACCGACTTAACTAATTTCAAATCAATTTTTGTTTGTCATCAACGCACCTGTGATACATAATGGAAAGGAGATTCAGGCATGAATATGAAAATGGCAGCAAATATGATTGGAACCAGACCGCAAATGATGCATAACCAGAACACAGACACGATACCTCCGATTATGTAGGAAAACTCAACACCCACTGCCAGCATGAACTCATAATAAGTTCCCAATGAGCCGCGAATGTGTTTCTCTCCAATTTCAGCAGTGTAAAGTGGAGACACTATGCTAAAAGTCCCTCCGCTCATTCCAGTGATGAATCTTCCAGCGTAATACATATCCACCTGTGGACACAAATCATATCACTAAATTATACTCTGCTGATGCCTCACTCGCATTTCTTTGTATACTAAAGCTTTCTACTTGCGTTTGTTGCCCAAGCAAGAAGACAAAATCCCAACACGTAGAAAGGAACAACAGAGAGTAGAGTCCATTTCCTGCCGATTCTGTTCATTACAAGAGGAATAGGCACGGCCGCAAAGGCAGCTCCCAAGGGCATAAATCCGGCGAGCCAAGACAGTTGGCTATCTGTTAACTGGACTCCGGTTTCGTCCGATTTTAATTTGGGAGTTGCTTGACTGGTCCATCCCAGCAAGGAACCAATGGAAAACGCTCCCAAGTTAACTGTTGGAATTAATTTTCTTTGTGAGTTAATTTTCAGGGTGAAGTCATTTAGTTAATTATAATTAACCCAGCGTTTTACACCCCGGGGCGCTTGGGCACCCCAACATATTTAATATTTTAAAATTTTGATTTAAAATCCCAGCCACGAGATATATATAAATATATATTTGACTTTACTTATTGGCAATTCGTACAAGTTTGTGTGCTGAAAATGAAAAGTTCCTTAACAGGAAATGGAACTAACATACATAAATAATAGTGAAAAGTTTCGAACCGTATACACTTGACGGATCTTTTTTCAGCAAAACCCTTCAGGCTGTTTGTGTGACTTTGTTTGCTTTAGCGTATGTTCACAATTGTGTGTTCTTAAATTAAATTTTCATAATTAAACACTTGGATTTTAAAATTCGATGAAAATGGTGGAGGATTTTTCTTATCAAACATTTAAAATCCTTTTTCAGTATCTCGTAATTTATCTTCTCGTGTTTTAAATTGCCTTTCTTGTCTGTGAGATCCTAAATGTAACTCACTGCTGGGTTGTTTAAAACACAAAAAATTATTTAAAGAGTCCAAAAATAGATTTTCTAGTTTACTCATCCAACATAACAGATGTTTAGCCTAATAGTCTATGGTTACAGGCGTAGTTATCAACGACTTTTACATAAAACCAGAAAGATGTTGAAGTTCTATGCAAAATTGGACACAGTTTGAGGATAAGAGTATTCAGAGAGATTTACGACAGAGATTGACGACAAAATAAGAAGTAAACAGCACTAATAAGAAGTTGATAAGAGGAAAGATGTGAATGTCAGGGAAGAAAATCCCAGCGTACAAAGAAAGAAAGAGAAAACATTACTGACAAAAGAACAGTACTGGTCACTGAAACTATAACTGAGCTTCCAGTGTCAAAACTAAATAAAAAAAAATTTCCTGCATAGACTTAGAAACCTGGAAACTCACCAACAAACGTGACGCCATATTGGGTCCACAATTTGGCCTTCTGGTACTGATCAACACTCTCAAACGAAACAACCGTCATTTTAAATCAAATAAAACTCCCTCACCATTGCAAAGTCACTAAAACAAAAACTCCGGAAATCCTTTGTTCCACTTTTAGAAAAACTAAAACCAGAATTTATGGTGAAAATTATTTTTTGATTACCCCCCCAGAACACTCCCTCTTTGGCTGTATATTGTAAACTGTCAATCAAATAATTAAACGAACACACAACCTGCAGCATCAAGGCCTTTGTTTATTAGCACCGTTCAAACATCACCATTATCAGTGTTTGCCAAAAGCGTCTCAAAGCTTTTGTTATTTGAGCTTTTCCAACTATTTGCATTGTCTGCTATGATGTGTACAAGACGATGGTACGTGTTAATGCAAGTAATTGGTAGGCAGTTAGATCTCGTTTTATGCGCTTGGTTTTGAAGTTGTGCTGTTAATTTTTTTAGAATCAAACATGAAAACGATTTTTAATGGCTATTTATGAGTTTTATCTTTAAACAAATAAAATTATAATAATAACGAACTGTGTTAGAGATAACTATGTCTGTTCCAAAGCTTTTGTTTTATCATCCCAAAGCCTGTCGACTTTTTTCCATCTAACTTCTATGAATCGCAGCCATCGGGATTTGAATGACTTTCACTCTTCGACTAACAAAAGACTTTTCTTACATTCAAAACCTCAAATTTAAACTAAAAATTTTTTGGATGAGTGAATATGAATGCTCAATCGTTGTTTTGTAATGATCTCGAGAACAATTCTCCCTTTCAAAATGCCAACTCGAACGGATAGGTTAGAACGCTCTTAACTCCATTTTCCGGAATTGGTTTCCAACGGAAATTTGTTTTTCTATTTTAAACGTCATCGAAAGTTATCTGATAACAAAAAGCTGTTAAATCCATATCATTCGTACAAATTATAAGGAAGATATGAAAGTTAAAATGAAAAGAAAAAGAGGAGACAAAGAGGAACAAAAATTTTTAGAAATCACGGGGCCAGATTATCCAGGAGGTGGCGTTCGTTATCAAGCTACGGTTGCAAAATATCAACGGTCTGTCACAAACACATGCTCCGCAAATTATCTTTCATTTTCGTTAAGATAATCATATTCTCTTTTGTTTTCCGCCATGTTGAATTGTTTCCGCTGCTCTTGTCTCCTTCTTCTTCTTTTTTTTTTAAACGTCGTCTTCATCGAGAAAGTTAAAATGGTTTTTCTTACAATAAAAAGAAAATGAAGGAGAAGAAAAAAGATTTTAGTGATTCAGTGCACGTTTGGTATCGTTTTTTGCTTTATGACGATTCAGGATCCCCCAACTATTAGTTTTGTATTTAAAGGAAAATGAGAGATACTGTTTCTAACTTCTTACTTTTTTCTTAACTAGGCGCGATTCAACAATACGTTTTTCCTTTCGCCTGACAAATTGTCATCATATTCGGTGGTTGTGTGTCGTTTTTGGGTTGAAATAGACTTTGAACTCACATTTCATTCAGAATTTCCCGGCTGTGGTAGCTCGAGGCATTTTAAAATGGTTTTCAGCGACTCCGTGAAAATTAAATCGACTAGCTAAGAGCAGAGTTATAGTTTCAAAATTTACTTAAGAAAAGACAGCACGATTCTTGGACCTTTTGTCTCTGAGATTTTTAAAATTCATTACAACAGTAGATAATCACTCGCTTTAACAGAAACCATCCAATCAGTAGAATCAAAAAGTTATCTAAGAATCAGGATATTCACCCCTGTGGTTAGGGATGTTATTTCAAGTAGTCTACAAAACCTTTTTAAATGAATTCTTCCTCATTGTGTGCATTAATTATGAAACCAATTCCTTTACCAATTCTGCAATATTTATGAAAAAGAATCTTCGTGAAGTTGTGCACCACTTATGAAACTGGTTGTTGGCGCCGCTCACAAGTTTGACCTGGCAACACCCATTGTCAAAGGAAAGAATGGCATTTATGACCAAAACAAAATTCAAATCTTTAGAAAAGAGTTTAGCAAAGGGTCGTTCTTTCATTCTCACTCACCGCCTTTTATTGTTCACTTTATGACTCAGGTCAGAATTCATTCATTTCATGGCTCCGAGAAGTGTCGTTTAGCATTCAAGTAGTCGAGACGTATCACAGCATACAACAGGGTATTAGGGTACATAGTACCAAGCCTGTATGTATGGTTAATATATTAGTATAAACATCATTCAGACTACATTTGCATTGAGCTACCACTAGGAAAACTTGGTCACAACACTGATTAGAACCGTCAACACCTACAGAAGAAATACAAACTGAAGACATCACTACAATACTATCGATGAGTCAATATCGTTATCCTTAAGGTACGTTTTGTAACTCCTTTCCCCTTCAACCATACATCGCTTCAAATTTTCAGGCACGAAAAACTTCACTTTCATAGCTTCTTTAACCGGTTCAGCGATAAGTTGAGGACGTTCATCCCTAATAACCAAACATGTGATTGATTACTCAACCACTCAAACTCGTTCTTAAACTGAGTATATAGGCCTAATCATCATGAAATTTGTCTTAGTTTTCGGCAATCTAAGAACCAAACCAAAACCTTCGTTCGACATCTTTGTCTCTTGAGACTGTCCAAAATCGGAAATTGTAGACAGCGGAAGGATAGCTTATTCCACATTTTTCAGTTATGCTTAATTGGTTCATCCGGTTATACTATTAGCTGGTGAGGTTGTGAGCATTGTACGGAAGTCTTGGACAACAACGTCTAAATTGAAAGAAATTTCAGATGTTTGGGAAAGACAACCTGGGCAAGGTGGAGGACAAAACTACCTTGAAACTATTGCCAAAAAGGATTTTCATGAGTCAAAATGGTGGAGAAGGAAACCAACCGATATTAATAGTCGAGATAGAAAGGATGAAGAGGTGCTTTGCCTATCTCGCAGTAAGTCTTAATATTAAAAAATGAAAACGATAAAAATTCCCTTCGGTTCTCCATTTTTATAAGAATGAACTGCAAAAAGAAAGAAGAAGAAAAAGGTTCGAGATAAAGTTTCTAAAAGAAAATGGGAATCTAATTGTTGGGCTTTGCGGTCTATCCAGCTAAACGTTTTCTTCCGATCGTGATGAGAATTTTAAATTTTTCCTAGAAAAGCCTCCTCCAACAATTTTTCCATAATTTCCCAAGCTTTCGAGAGTAGGACCGAAGAGAAGAGTCCCACTTCATATTAGTTTTATAATCAGCCTTAGTAATGTCAGTATAACTTCGGACTAACAAGTGGCGTTTGGAAATTGCATAACTAAAACTGTGTTTCGGTTTTCGAACTATCATAGTCTCTCTTAAACTCTAGATAATTAAATAGATAATTAGGATTACGATTTTTGATCAAATAAACGCATCTTTGGTATGAAATTTCACGACAGGAACCACAGCAACAAGCACAGAAATACTCAGGACATGTTAATGAGTTTTGGAGAATAGCCTCAGTTAAAATACTTATCTATTGTATAAGTATAATGGGAAGGTAATATCGTATATATATTATAATAAAAGTGATTAATAAGTGTGATCGTATAACTAAATCCTGGCGATTATGAATAATCGCCAAGTAAGCCTGGGTTAATGTGAGAAATTGTTGAATATTTATCACATTTACCGGATAGTTTATAATATCTACAACTTTTATTGAGGAATATTGTATAAATTAACCGGTAAATGTGATAAATATTAAATAATTTCTAACATTAACCAGACTTACTTGGTGATTTTGAAAAATTGATTGTTCGGAAACTATGGGAGTTGGGGGAAAAATTTTTTTGACAGAGTTGCTCGGTCGGATGGGAGAAGATTCTGATGACCTTGGGTCAAACCCAAGGTCATCAGAATCTTCTCCCATCCGACCGAGCAACTCTGTCAAAAAAATTTTTCCCCCAACTCCCATAGTTTCCGACAAAACCATCGAGGAGATCAATATGGTCCACCCTGTGTATATATCCGCCTCATTTATCACTTTTACCGTGACGTATCATAGGTGTAACGTATCGAACCGATATTATAAACGAAAGAACGTTTATTTTCAGTATAAAACAAAACTCAGACTGTAAATTGAACTCGGGTGGGCGGGTATAAAACGAAGAGCGAAAAGCAATTTGGTTGAAGAAAACGGAGCCGACCTGTCGAGAGGAAATAACTTTCAGTTCGGCAAACAACAATGGCCAACAAACATTCCAAAGATAATTTTAATAGCTTCGTAAACTAATTTCTCTAAACTATGGAATAATGACTGGAGCATTAAAAAAAAAAACATTTCCCACCGCCGCCATGACATCAGGTTAATTCCTCTCCTTTGGCAAGGAATCTGTCGTGGATTAAACAGAAAACTTTACCCCCCCGCCCAAAATTTTTATTGGAAACAAAAATCCGAACACCAGGTGGCGGATTTAAAGGAAAACCCAAAAAACATTTTCTCAATTTATTCAAACACGACTAAGTTTTTAACTCAAAAAACTTATTTTTCAATAAGCTCCGGTATTTCCATGTCAGGTATTTTCGACGTCGCTTTTATGTATTTATCTTATGGAACCCGAACATCAGTTTTTCTTCTCAAAACAGTGAGTAATATGCAAATGCATTATGGAAATTCGGCTTTGACGTCTTTTGACATGTAAAATCATATTTTTCACAGGGAAATCCATTCATTTTTGTTTTCACGGTTCTTCCACATTTTGCCTGCACTTATTTATACCGCGGAGAAGAGGAGGAAAACTTTTTAAAGTTAAGCTTTATCATCATTTCCATACCCCCTTCTTATATACTATACAAAGCATCGTTTCGAGCTTTCTGGTTGTCATTGTTATTCGCAGATGTGTTATAGGTTTTGAAATGTGTTAGGTATACCGGAAAGTTCTGTCTGATAGTGTTACATCAAGTTTGAATTTGTTTGTGTATATTCACTTGACTCTCTTTTCGTTCTCTTATTCCGTCACTGAATCCATACTTACTGACCTAACAAACGAACCAAATTTGAAGACGGTTCATTTTAGTATATGACGTCCGGAGGTCTAATGTTAAATTTTTTGTGTCGGTGTCGGTGGAAGTGACTCTCATACCGTCTGAGCACCAATATTTTAAATTCACAACATATGAAGTATGGTAATCGTCTATATATATAAATAAGTATAAGATCGCCAGTGAGAATGATTTTTGAATGTGACGTCACCGGTTGTCAACGGATACTGTTTTCATGACTCCACAGTGGAGCCAACGGACGTCATAGTGTTAACTGATTGACAGATTTGAGGTTCATTTTAGTCACTGTATTTTCCAATAAGACAGAAATTATGCAGAAGACGTGGATTATTTGTTCAAGGTATTGGATGAAACTACAGCAGGGGTGTCAAACTCGTGGCTCGAGATGAACATTTTGCGACCCATATCACAAAACCAGCCTATATAAAATTATAATATACTTTATTTATAAACTATACGGGGACTGTCTGGTGAGAAGAATTGTACTTTATGGGGCGGAAATCTGGGGCTGGACAGAGTACAGAGGATTGGAGGCTGTTCAGACTAGATACCTAAGATAGACTCTAGGGCTCGACCACCACGTACTAAGCTACATCGTCCGGGAAGAAACGAAAGTCAGAAAGATCGCCATAGAGGCCGGAAGGAGAGCATCGAGGTATGAGGGAGACATAAGAAAGGGACGGAAAACCAGGATCCTGGAAGAAATCATCAGGGGACAGGACAGGGACGGAGGCACAAGAGAAAGATGGCAGAAGGAGAGAAGGAGGTACCTGGAAAGGAATGGGATAGGAGAAGAGGAGTTCGTGAGGAGAATCAGGAACGGGGAGGAGGTCGTTAAAGCTCTTGTCAGAAGGGATGAAGAGATCCAGCTGCAAGAGGAATACGACCGAATCGCCCAATCTTACTACAAACCAGAATATAGAAACCATATTTTGCCCTCCTTACCTTACTACCTGGGGAATACCGGGATGAGGATTAAACAGAACGAAAGAATACGCTGCCAGGGAAGGGAAAAATTTGTAAATATTGTATGTATTATTTCAAATGCCGAAAGGCGAGAAATATAATTTATTATTAGTATTATTATTATAAACTATACGGATCATTTCAAACAATAATTTAACTTTATATGAGTTTATTAAAATGCATTATTCAAAATATAAGTATTTGTTTCTATGAACACTGATTTTTTGCGGTTCACTTAAAGTTAAACATTGTTTTATTTGGCCCAAGTTAGCTCTTAATTTTGACACCCCTGAGCTACAGTTTCCAATAAAGCTTGTAGAAGTTGGTTCGAGAAACTTCAATCAGGTGATTTTGATGTTTTTGATGAGTTTCGTTTTGGACAACGATCTTAATACTGTCAAGATCATGTTAGCTCCCAAAATCATTTTTTGACATTCCCAATATAAATAAGTCATAAATAATGATGGTAATTATATTATATTATTAAAGATTATTTAACACGATAAATTTATACTTTTGTATTATTCTAAAGATGAAGAGAACTTTCCGGTGGATTTAATATCACAATGATGAACGCAACTCGTCATTTTAAATGTCATTTTAACTCACCGCCTTTTAAAAAATAAATAAATAAATAGACAAAAGCCAAAACCAAGATTTAAATATTAATATGTAATCATACTGAAATAATCCCGGCCAAAATCAATAAGCCAAGTCACATTTTGACTTTTCACATTTCCAACCGCACACATTCTTACGCGAATTAAAAATAAATAAATAAATCAAAATTTATTGAAAATGAAGTAAAAATAATCAAATTTTCATGGGCCACATGCATGATTGCTGATTCTGTTTATTTTAATGATTCAATTTTCCATTTGCTTTTCCTTCCGTTTCGGTCCTCCTTCCCAACAAACCACTCACTCCATTCCCTTTCCTTCGGTTTGATTAAAGCACGTCCGGATGATTGTTAGCAACACAAAATTTGGTCATTCCATCATTTGTTTGTCTCTCTCTTGGATTCGTAGCTTTCCGAGGGTGAAACACAACAGCAACCACCCCCCGCCACCACCACCACCCAGTTTCCTCCCCCGCCCGGGGGTCTCCTCGCTTCATTCAAAATAAATTCACATTTTAGATTTATGTGTCGAGCGAAACGTTATTTGTCGCCATTGATTTAAAATTTTCCAAACGTGATACTTGGTTATAAACATTACTGAAGAGAGAGAGAGAGAGAAAGTGATAAAAATAGAGAGAGAGAGGTTGAATTATTGGATGGAAGGAAAGGTTTTCTTTTTTTTTAAGGGAAGAGCTGGGAAATAAAATAAAAAAATTGAAAACGGGAGAAAGGGAGGAAATGGCGTCAGAGGAGACGATGGAGGAGGCAATGTTATAGACTCTGCCTCAAGGCTTTGACACCAGAACCCATTAACTTATGCAAATCGTTCAAAAACCAACGGTTAAATACAAATTCTTTATTTTATTTATTTTTCATTAGCTTTCCCGCGTAATTATTATGTAACCTCGCTTTTTCCCTCCTCCTCCTCCTTCTTTTTTTTCCTTCTCTTTAATCTTGGTTTCTCGTCAGCAATCTCATAAGTTGAAATTTTATAACTACACTTTGAATTTAATTTTTTTATATCTCCTTTAAACGCCCATTTCAACCTTTTTTTCGAAGCCATCTTAGCTCAAGATACCACGTCCACTCTAACTAATATTAGTCTTTGTGTTACAAACTACTGTCAAATTGGTTTAGTCTTTGTGGTTTTACAAGATGTTACCCACAGAACCCAAAAATAGCATTTAACACGTGATAGGTATTGTTACATTTGAGTTAGGTCTGTCTGTTGAGGGAGTAACTTCCAAATCCCTTCACTCGGTCAGGACATGAAGCAATTTGACTTCAAGATGGCCGAAAAGAAAACAATAATAATAATAATGAAGAGTTCTCTCGGATGGGAATCCTTTCAATACCTCTTTATTACAATTTTAATGAAAGGGAATCCGGAGAACTGACGACAGGGGAAAAGGTTTTTCGGCATTTGTAGGCCAAAAATGGCTCGAGCGAATCGAACGGATTAAAAATTAATACATTAATTTATTCGATTTAGTTACTTGTGCTCATTTGAATAAGTTAATTATAAGCTGGAAAAGATCCCCAGAGGATCAGAGGATCATTGCTGTCGGGGTAGCAATAAGGAGCTTTCTGCTACGTGCTTTCTGCCTCCGGAATACGAAAACCATTTTTATTCCTTTCTTTTCTTACGTTTCACACAATTTTAACACTTTTTTCTCTCTCCTCTTTCCTTCTTCATCTTTTCTAAAAGTCCTTTTTTTTCTGACGTTCTTTGTTTATGTCAGGAGTTGTCAGTACAAGTCAGTTCGATGAAGCTTAAGCTTTAAGTCAAAAAACATTATAACGCACGTAAGTGTATGTGCCAACGAGAATGGATGGAAACATAAAACGAGCTTTCTCCTACGTGCTTTCTAGACTTTTAGACTTTTACAACTGGGAAGGAGATAACAAGATATAGAAATATGAGTGAAACTGGAAAGTATAATCGATTGGATTTGGGCGCATTTCATATTAGCGATTATTTAAGAGGAAAGTGGGTGGGAGAAAGGATAATTTATATGGAACTATAGAATGAGATCTCGATTTATGCGACAACCACACACAAATTTCATCTTAAAACCGTGTAAAATGAAACCTTACTTTATGTTAAAGGTTAGGATGTCTTCTTGATTTTCGTGATCTATGAATAATTGGGTAGCCACACAAGAAATCTGCTAGAGGACACGATATTAGTTTCTGTGTGGGCCCGAAAGTAAAATCGCATATGTGTTACGGTAAAAGTGATTAATCAACTTGATTTATCACTAATAAACTGAAATCTATATAAAGGTGTGCAATATTTTTGAAATGAGCCCTTCATAATATTATTCATTATTCACGAGGCTCAATTGACTATATTCCTAATGTTGTGTACGAAAACACGTCGCGTAAATCAAGACCTGATTTGTTTATGTTTACATAACAACCTTAAGTCTTATTAGTTGGTATAATTCAATAAAATCTTGTTAGTTGGGTCGAAAATTTTTCAAATCTTGAATTTTGTTGTATATACAGTGGAACCTCCCTTAACGAGTGCCTCTCATAACAAGCAACATAAGTTGCAAAAAAAAATGCCTCTCAACGAGCATTTTTTGGCATAATTAACGACATGTACATGGGGAATCCCCCGACAGTGTTTGTTCGACCTGGAACGGCATTATCCTAATTTAGAGTAATGTATAAGAAAAAAATTGTTTCGCACAACGAGTGAAACTCTGGAACGAATTAAACTCCTTATAAGAGGTTCCACAGATTAATGTTTGGTGAGGTCGACAGGTAGATTATTCATACGATGTCTTCATCTTAGAAACCAGTTAGTCAGGTTACTCTGTTGAGTGATGAAGTGTTTAAGGGTGTCAAAGGGGTGCAAAAGAGAACGACAGCTTTCACGACAGTCTTTCTGTTATAAATATTCAAGCGGTAAAGTATAAAAGACGAATGGTTGTAATTGAGTCGGGAAATCATTACTTGATTAAAATTTTATCCAGGATGAGTCAGCGGAAATTTTCAGGACCGTACCGCTCCCCCCCCCTCTTCCGGCCCCGCCCGAAAATTATAATTAATCGTTAGTCGGAGTAATTTAAGTCCCGGTGTAAAATTAAGAAATTGCAATATTACCTTGAGGTTATTCTAAAGTTGAGAAAATTAAATCCAAATTCGAAAGAGAACTCCCGGTATTCTTCGGGGCTGAAACTTTTCTCGGGGCGAGGCCAACACGTGGAACATGAAACTCTTCACCCGAAATTTTCAAATATCCTCCGTGGAACATCCTCATCTCATCTACCCCCCACCTCATCCCATCCAAACTTTTTGGGTTTTCCTTTCGAGCAGCCAACTGGAATAAGTTTTCCCCGGTGAAAACCTGCAGTGTCAAACTTCTCGAACAAAAATAAATTTGTGTCGCTTGATGGTGATGTAGGCTGCTGAGTAATAACATCGAAAGACGCCATTTCGATGATTGCAGACAAAAGACCTAGCGTGACTACTGACACAATGATGAATGAGAGACCGGAAACCGGGGGGGAAACCAAGTCGCTTAAGCGAAACACAAGAAACCAGTTCAAAGCTCAGGTAACGGAACTCAGGGAGGAAGATTCCGGGGAAAGGGCGGAAAGGAGAAGAGAACGAGGTAGGCAGATGGTAGGAGGGGGCGGTGAGATTTTCATTAGCTAAAGCGATACCAGTGACACCTGGTAGAACTTGAGGAGAAGATTTTTGACAAATGATGTCTTACTTTTTCTCAAAAATTTTATTTATTTATTTTCCCTTGTTTATTTTATCTGTTTCCTTTTTTCCCTCCAAAAAAATTGAAAAACTAAAATATAAAGAATAATTTGTTTAGTCCTTGTAAAAGGCTTCGGTCTCAAAACATGTTTGTCTCTTCGGTCTCAATATCATTATTTTCAAAGGAAACAGCCCCCCAGCTCCCAGTTTTCGCCCTTTTTATTCTCTTCGCCTAATTTTTCATTTCAGCAGTGTTCTCCAACTCTTTTTTTCAACAAACTTAATCTTGTTATAAATTAGTTCATAGTCAAAGTCATTTTGAGAATTATAATTAGGCAGGTCTTCTTTTACGCGTCGTGTTTTCTAATGCATCTAAACTCACTAACCACATTCCCATTTCACGAACCAAATTCAAAATACGAATTTTAATATCTCACGAAGTTATGCGGTCTTCCATACCATTCTACTCATGAAGATCTCAAAAATATTTTTCGTGCAGTTCATCAATCGTATAAAACGACCCCTGACCTTATTCATATTAAAATATTAATGAACACATTTCAGTGCACGTGTTTCACTCTTGTTTATGTGCCACATGTTCTTTCTTCTTTACGATCATTCTTAATGTTTTCTTTTCTTCCTTTTGTTTTCCCTTCTCTGAATATTTTAAAAAGGCGAACGCAATCACCAATACCATGGAGTGATGTGATAAAGATGTCTAAGTGGACTCTTAGGAGTCGACAATAAAAACAGACACGTGCGAATGGTTTATTAGAGACCGAGTCGGTGTTTAAGCACTCTTGTGTTCGTCTCAGAGAAGTGTGTGACGTCAGGTTTTCTTTCTCTGAAATGAGCTCGTATATCCCATTGAACCTTCAACCGCATCAGTGCTTGGATGATGTCTAACAACACTTCTCCCCATAAATACCGAGTTTATATTATCACAAACTTAATTTAATATAATTTATGTTAATTTGTTTGTTATTATTTTTAATATTAAGATAAATAAAATTACCTAAACCAAATATTTAACTTTTCAATTTTATAGCAAACAAAGCAGGAGATGGAACTATATACACTTTTGTGTTTGGTCTCCAAAAATTAACTCAAAATTTGAATTTTTCACAATTTTTGTAGTGGCAACCCTGAAAAAAGAACAATTTGATAGTCGAGAGTTTAGGAAATTGGTACTCAAACTGCGGCCTACCAAGCTCTACTGAGTGGCCCAGTGAAAATTCGTGAAAGGTCGATTGCTCATTGTTAAGTCTGAACTATAGTGTCTGACCAGTACGAAAATGTTTGGACCTGTGCTCAGAAACTACTAACATTGTTTGCCTCAACATATCTTTAGGAGGCAATATACAGAAACAGACTGACAGATGTACATACAGATGATGCTCTGAGGATAGACTATATGAGTCGAAAACCGGACTTGTAAAATCCATTTTTGGTGTGGCCCAGTCGCAATGATCACAATGGAAATTTGGCCCGGGAAGGAAAAAGCTTGAGTGCCTAAGGTTTAGGTTTAGTTTAAGGCAGAGATGAGTAACACACGACCCATTAAACATGTTCAAACGGTACACCAATCATTTCTAAACTCCAGTTTATTATATCGACTTTCTCCACACCCCACTGAATCCTACTGATATGATCTACTACTATACTAAAGACTACCAGAAAACTAACCTACAGCTATACTAGGTCTACTAAAAGATAAGAGATAAGAAAGAACTGCTGGATATTTATAAATAGGTGATGGGCTCTGGTTGGCTATTTTCAGAGCAAAGGTTTTAAGCCTATTGTAAGCAAATTTGGGGTACGAATCACATTTTATCTGATATTAATAAAGTTTTTCTTGTCTGAAGTTCAAAAATGAAAGAACAAATACATAAATGGTAAGAGGATATTCCTGTAGCGTTTTTTCATAAACTGAATTTTTAATTTCATTTTTAATATTCTTTTTCTGGATCGCTTTCCCGTTTGTTTTTCTTGTTTCGAGCAACTCAAGAGTTTAAAATTTTGTCAGAAAATACTCTCCGACCTGTAATTTAATCTTATAACTGAAGGTTGTTAATTTGAAAAAAAAAAGCTCGAGGCTAAGCAGAAAAAAAAAGAAATTAAAAATTAATTTTCTCCTCAGCGTACATGAAAATTTTGTAATTTAGAAGGAAAGAAAATTTCTTTTTTCCTCCCGTTTTCCTCTTTAATAAATTTATAAATGAACGCTTTCCGTCGATTTTTCTAGAAAAAAAGAATTTCCCCCTTTTTCCTTCCTGTCTTAAAGCTGTGGTTATCTGTAGGTTATTCCAGTGAACAAATATTGATATACTCGTAGCGGAAGCGCAAACAATAAATTCAGAGTTGAGGTTCTAAAACGGGTTGTAAAAGATGGTTAGAGAGGAATCAGCATCACCTCGGTAGGGATTCTGCTGAGATTCAAACAAAACGGTTGCTTACAGTCTCATATACTTGTGGATATCATTAACGGGTGAACTCACCACACACTACTCAGATTCGTATGTTTGATGACTAGGAGGAGAAATTTGCGAGCTTTTGGATTTATTTGCACTTTTAATAAATTTTTTTCCCCAAACTCAATTTAAATTATGTGTCGTATGAATTTGAAGTTATTTTCCAACCCCCAAAACCCCAAATTTTTACAACACACATAACATTTCACACATAGATTTGATATATACTTATTAAAATAATTATTGTTTTATGTTCGTTTGCACACACTAACCCAATATTTTTATTAACACTGAATCACTTTTAACACAGCTTCGCATAACGCGGTGTGTTATAGAAACTGAAATTCCATTTTATGACTTGATTACCGCCTACTTTTGACTATGAAAACGTGGTCCGTGACATAATTTTAATGGCACACAGAAATCCACACTTTATTCTTCATTTTGCCAAGTTTATTTAATAGAGTGAATATAAATTCCTAGATAAATATACAGTTAGGTGTATATTTATGATTCACAAAATGTACATAACTATTTAAATGTATATTAAACTAAAAATTGAGTCAGGATTGGCGTTAATTTATACTGAGGAGATTAATTTCTGTTTTTTTGGGTTTAATTTTATAAACGTACAAAAAGCGTGTATAACGAGGCTTTTTGTGATTAAATGGGACAGTAATTGTTCCAACGTGGGAAGGACCATACAAAGAAACCCCAAAGTCCAAAGAAAAATAGATAAAAAGAAGAAACCAATCGGTCGTAGAATTCTCGTCCACTAAGATGGAGTTTTGGTATAGGAAACAAGAATACCCGCAGTACTCACCACTCTTATGTCCGACATGACCGAAAAGCGACCCAATTTAAGCCCAAACCCAATTTTTATGGATTTATTTAAAGCGTTTAGAGCGATTTAACGAATATTTTAAAAACAAAAAGCACTAAAAAAACTACAGCGAAAATAATCTATAAAGCGCACCAAAACTCACATCCGAGTTGGTCGAAAATTATTGCGAGAATAACAACCAGCGGGTGTCTAAACGGTTCTTCCTCCGTTCAGGTCAATAGGAAACCTCCTCCCACGAAACCCAACTAGTTAGAAAACCAAAGCATAAAAAGGGAATTGAGAAAGACCTAAGAGAAACAGAAGTCACAGGAGAGAACCTACAAAGATGAGACATTCTAAAGAAAAAAGTAGAAAACACGATGCTCCAGGACAAAGTAAGCTAAAAATAAGGACAAAATGACCGGAAGAGGGACAGCCAGAACATGATGAGAAATAGAACACACCAGTAGGAAGGAAAATAGGTGAAACAAACTTATTTTGAAGGTCACCTGGTCAAAACAAATAAATAAATAAAAATTAGCTAGGAAATGAATTCTTTAGGAACAGTTCACTTCATATGAAAAACTTTTTCAAACGTCGTAAATTATTAACAGGTAAATTAATTACATTCACCTCTTAATTATAATTAATATTAATATATGTGCAAAGTTTGGTTGAAACTGGCTCACTCATTCTTGAGTTAGTCATGCACACATACCTTTTACTTCATAGTATAACTGTTGACATTTTTATCTAACTTAGGTTAAGTAAACTGTTTAAAATTTTTTCACCGCTGTACTCTTTCCCTCTCCTCATGTTATTAACTTTTTTTTTTAATAATGTGAATTTATTTGAAAGCCAAAACATTTCCAATTATTGGTTTTCCTCGCTTTCATCGAGAAAATGTTGGAGACAAACGCCAACCGACGTCACACTAATAGCAACAATTTTCAAAATTAATTTTCTTTTTATATCTGCTTCAAAACCATAATGGAAATAAAAATTTCTGATTAAAAACATAAATTTATCCTTTCAGATAATTTTATTAATAAACTACATAACTATTAAAATTTAATGATGAAATCAAATGATTTGTCGTACTAATGAGAATTCTTTGAATCTAAACTTAAAGTTGGCCTAATTTAAAGTTCGCTTAAAAAAAGTTTCTTCCGAGCTTTTATTTCTCAATAATAGATTTCCCTCAGTTATTAATTAAACCTGACTTCTAATTAATAAACTCTAAATAAGGAAAACAACCTCATAAAATTTTCTTCTTCAAATTTTTTAATGAGGATAATTTTGTAAGAAATCTCTAAGCAGTTATCTGTCGTCTTTCGTTTCCAGTTCGGCTGTTTTGGGACAGAGTTGCTGGAGCTAAGCATGGTTCTTGGTTTCGAACTACAGGAATACCTTCTGAGAGAGTTTGTCAGGTAATTTACTCAAGAATAAGTTTGAAAAACAGATCAAATCTATGATGATCTACTTATCATACAACAGTTAAGTTTCCAGCTTGTATAGGGTGTCACAAAATTAACGCAAAATTTGAATTTTCGAATTGCAGTAAATCGTGGGTCACCCAATTTTACAGCTGAGAGTTTGGGATTATTTTTAGTCTTTAGATTAGGTTAGTTTTTAGTGAATCATAAAGTACATAAATTAGAGTTCCAAACCCACTCTTTTGTCTAAATTTGGGGCTGCCAAACTTTTCTTACATTTGAATTATTATTCAACAATGAAAGGACGTGGTTCTATAGTATAACGCCTTACCTTAAACCAGGGGTGAGTAACCTTTTCAATCAACTGGGCAATTTCAATTTAAAATTTTTTTGGCGGGCTTCACAATTTTGTTGAAAACTTAATTTCCGATATAAAACCCGCTAAAACTACCTTTTTGACAATAATATTGGGCTCATGCCTTTCAAGAAACACAAAAATTGCTGAACAGCTTACCAGTCTACCAAATTGTGTGGCAGAATCAAACACAAACAAGCACAGAACACACGGGGCGTTCTATTGCAAGTAGTCAAGTGAGTAACTCGTCACAAAAAACAGTTTCGGTTTAGTATATACTACCAATTTATTATAATTAATTTTATAATAATATACAGATGGGAGAAAGTCGATAAAATAAACTGAACTTTAGAAATGCTTGGTGGGCCGTATAAATACGTTTGTCGGGACCAGGTTGTGTCGTTGTAGATGAACGAATGATGGACAACACTAATCCCGAACGTATTTGTATATTAGTATATAAAATATTACAATAACTATAATTTAGAATAAGAATGAAAAATGCAAGGATCCTGATTGTGCGGAGCTTTTGGACTGAATGAATTTGGCTTCGGTTTTCGTCTGCTTCATTTTACTGTGCCCATTCCGGAATTTGGAATGTGGCGAACACCACGGGCCGGGTGTTGCTCATCCCTGATTTAGGATTAGGTTGTATACTCAGTTACTTATACATACTCAATATTAATCTCAATTAACTCCAAAAATCTCGATACGATCTGAATCACAATAGAGACAAACTAGAAACAAAACAGTTTATCGAGATGAAGAACATCCATTTTGGTATTTGTGAACTATTGGAATGGATTTCATTCTCAATCACGACAAAGGCATCATCAGGCATTAATGCTGTTTGATGTGACTGCTCATGGAAAAAATAAATAAAAGAGAGGAAAGAGGAGGAGGAGGATGAAAAAGTAGAAGAGTATTGATGGGGTTAATTGAAGCATAGTAACCGATACAATCAACCGTTGAATGGTCGGTCAAACAAACAGTAAATAAAGTTTCACGTAACGAGTTAATCAACATCACCTGTTAATGAAACCAATGAATTTGAGTAAAATCCATTAGAGCAGTATTTTGCGGTCATCGGAGAACATTCGTCCGATTCATTTTCTCTCATCTCTGATTTTTTTTTTCTTTTTTTGTTTGTTTTGTTTTCGTTCCGTTACATTTTTCAAAAGCCAGTCTTCCCTCGCCATTCATTAACTTATTTCACTAGTCTTTGACTTCCATCTTTTGAAATCGCTCTATGAAAGGATTTTTATGTTGGTAAACAAAGATTTTTTATATTAATTAGACAGTTTAATATAAAAGTTACATGGGTTAGTCTTTATAAAATAGATTATTAAAGGGTTGGGGTTAATTTATAATAAATTAAAAAGTGACAGTGTGTCTTGTGTTATTTAAACTGCATACGTGGTTATCTTACTGCAATAAACTATCACCGAATGAGAACGACCACAGTATATTACAAATCTGACACCAATATATAATATATCATAATACATATATGCGGATGGAACGAAATGAGTAATATTATTGGGTTCTTCTAAAGTTGTGTACTATTTATAACGTTCCTGCAGCTACAAGGTATTCGCAAAGTTAGACTCTGTGCATCATTATTGAGAGTATTCTCAACATTACTCTTGGTACTGACTATACCAGGGGTCGGCAACCTATGATCCATGGGTCATCGACTGACCCATTTGGTAATTTCAAGTGACCCACTTTAGTTCCGAAAATAAAGTATAAGATATACAAACATTTTTTTTTCTTCTTCTCCAAAAATTTTTGTCGCAAAGTTATGAACGTACGAAATTTGAGTCCAGTATAACATATAAAAATATCAGTTAAAGCCGCCTGACTGGACATGGAGGTGGTCGATAGTATCCGGAATGCAGAGACATTGTCCTGTCGCTGTTTTAGTATGAAAATATCTCTGATCAAACGTCTCTGGACTATACTATAGGCCTATTACTGAATACCAACTACACAGACTGACAGGCTCTACGTAGGTGCTGACTTCAACTGACTACTCTGTATTCCTCACTACTATTGATTAGTACCTAACTGAATACTGACTATTCTATGAACTCCTCACTACAACTAGGCTGTTCAAGGCTCGGAAAGTACTATTTATATAGTAGACAATGGATGAGACTTCGCCCCGGATATAAGGGTTGAAAATATGAGTCACACTTGCTTTTGCATCTTTGACTATAAGCGACATCACTTCATCATCTAGTATGGGGTCAACACCCAAAAGCCCAAAAGCAAAACTTCAGTCAACCACAAAGTTGATTTGCTGAAATTTAAAAACAAAAATTTCGAATCAAACAGGTCTTTTCTGTAATAATATAAATTAAATATCAAATACTAAAGTATGGAAGGAAGCGGGGGTGAGGGATTTCTCTAACCAGATAATGATTACTTGAACTAAATTTCAGAAAATCGATTTTTTTTAAAAGGGCAAATAATGTAGCAAGAACTGCTGTATCAGAAAGAGCCAATGACATGAAAAAAGTAAATTTATGGTTTCATCGCCTTGTGGCAATGAATTACATGAAAGAAAAAATTTTTTTTCCTTCTTCTTCTTCCTCTTCCTTTGTTCAATTCTGTTTGTGAAAATTATTGCTGATGTGTGGAGGTTTTAAAAAAGGGGGGAAAACCTTTCATAAATGATCCGAAGACCCAAGATTCTCTTCTCGAGTATTGTCACAGTTATGGCAAATCTAATTTATTATCTCTTTCACGGTGATGATTTCTTTTTGTTGTGGAGAATTATCTGGGAAAAGGAGATAAACTAATCGTTATTAAAAATCATAATTTTGTCATTTTAGTGGTTGTGATAGTTTACAGTCCCTTTGTCGACTTTCGAATATTAGTTTACAGAACCGTTATTATCAAAAACAGTTTGTAATGTGGATCACTCCAGTACTACAGGAAGCATTTGAAAGGGGAAGTACAATTCAGGAAGTTGTTGCAATAACACATAAGTTCTGTCTTTTGTTACTTCACTAAAATTCTGGGGAAAAAGTCAAACTGAACCTCTATAGAACAACGAATATAGAAGATGAACTATAAATTGTTTAAATTGTGGTTTTGATCTCGTTTTTCACCCTTTTTTGGGTGAACAGGATGGGTTTGGTACAACAGGATGAGGGAGAAGGATTCGAACTAACGACCATTTGCGTCCAAGTCGAACTTAACCACTACACTACACCTCTCACCAAAGATGAATATATAAACATATACCAAAGACAACTGACGTGATCCGAAAGAGAAGAATCGCCTGCTACAGACACCTGACAAGAATGAACTCAGGATGACTGACCAACCAGGTCTTCAAACACTTCCTCAACAGAAAAACAGATCCGGCATGGTTCTTGGAAACTGAGAAAGACCTGAGAGACGCAGGTCATTCAGAGAGCATACCAAGACGACACAACCTGAGGAAGAATGTAGAAAACACGACTTTTCCAGTACTGATAACACCTGAAGAGAGAAAGACAGACATTGGTCCGAAAATGATAGAATAACAGCAGCAAAGAAGAGAAAAAGAAGCAGACAAATACCAGAAAATCATTGAACCTGACGTGTGTCCGAAGATGACCTAGCCTGGATGTATGACACATAACACTTATTCTTTCCCACCCCGGAAGCACAAAAATTTCTTCTACGATGTTATTTATCAACCACAACTACAAATACAAGTCATTAAGCACTCAAATTCACACCGCTGACGGGTAGCTAGTCAATTCAACACTAAACACATCCACAAATACAAAAGGAGAGTGTCTGTGTCATGATACCGTTTGAAAACTCACTCAAAAACATGGTGGAATGACTATTGTTCATATCCTTTTCAATAAATCAGAAGAAATTATGGTAATAAGTTAGAATGAAAGGAAGAAAGAAAGAAAGGGAAGACAGAAAGAGAAAATGTCAAAGAAAGAAATGAGAGAATGAAAAAGGAAAAACTCAAGAATGTGTAATATTTCACTTTCAATGTGTACTTATAAAAATTGAATGTCTCGTGGCATCAGCATTTAATTTTTCAAAAAATTCTGAGACCGCGACGTCAGGTGTTTTCCTCAAGTAATTTAACTAATGGCTTTTCTTCTGAAATTTTCTTTTTTTTTGTTGGCTCACTCTCATTGTCTTTTTTTGTGAGTGTTTTTAGCTTTTAGACAATACAACTTAACAACACCGGTTGTTCCGTCATTTTTGTTTTTCCGGTAGCTCCAACAAAAAACAAATCCCATTAAATATTCTTTAATCCTTTTTCCAAGAAGAATCATTAACAGTGTTCGAATCGTTTTCTCCTTTTTTATACTCTTGCTCATCGAACGACCTTCCGCTATACAAATAATGTTAAAAAAAAAACTTCTCACAAATACTCTTAAGCAAGTTAAAGGCGGGCGCCATTATGTCGAAGACCAAAACAACAACAACAACAAAAAAAGCCAAATAAAACAGTAAAAGTTGGGAAATAGGAAAAGCTGGAAAAGGGAATGTAAGGTCTTCCTTTGGCTTAGAGTCGGGTCGTGTGGGAGGCAATCAATTAACCACTCACCAAACTCATCACATTATTACATTGAGAATCCGTTCGTGTTTTGGAGGATGTGAGAAATTGAAAACTAAACAAAGTTTAGACATGTAATTGGAAAATAAATTCTTGAGGGTGAAAACCATCAAATTATTTAAATAATTTTGATATTGATGTATGCGTTCCTTCAAAACGTCGAACGAGAGAATTAGAATTTTAGGCGCGTTTATTTTTCCCTTCGAAATTTTCTATTCAATCCCATCCGTCCAGATTCTGATTGGTTTATGAACTTTGAAGGGATTTTCGTCAGCGACTGAGCCAGTTTGACTCGATTTTAAGAATTAAAGTTAACCCGTTCGTGGGTTGTGATGACCCCATAAACGACCGAATGGGTCATCGATGAAATTTGGACAAGTGGATGAGGTGATGTTACATATAGTCAAAGGTGCGAGATGTGAGTGACACTCATGTTTTCAACCCTTATATCCGGCGCGAAGTCTCATCTCTTGTCGGCTGTTATTAATGTTAGTAAATAACTTCTGGCTAAGTTTCAACTAACTCTTTTGCAGCAAAACAGTGAATTTCGTCTCTAAAGTCAATATGACTCACATCTAGTTAAAATGAGTTACTAACACTTCAAAGAATAGTGTGGCGACCAATGCAACAGGCTTAGACTTGTAAAAAACAAGTCACGCAGAAACTAGAATGATGATAACATGCAGAAACTTGTAAGAAAACGCGATGAGAAAGAGTTTACACAAATCATACAAATAGAACATGCGACCAACTAACAGTTAGTCACTTCAGTGCAACGAATCCGCCATGTAACTAAAACGGCTACCGGAGCTACAGCGCTATTTTTGTAAATATTTCAATAAATACATTTTCATGTGCTTTGTCTCATCAATACACCTAATTCCGACCATTTGTAAAAAGAATTTACAGTAACTTACCTCGTTAAAAGATGGCACACTTGAAATAGCTGTCACAAAATCATTCTTCAACGACGGCTGTTGTCGCTGACTTCCTTCCAACTTCTTCGCTTTCATCTTATTTGTTTATTTATTTCCAAACCTACAATACAAAAATGATGATGATAATAAACAAGAAAATGAAGGAAGTTCGTCTCGTTTTTATTGAAGCTAGTCTTAGTTGAAAAGTTTTTAAAACAAAAGATTCAAGAAGGTAAAAATTATAAATTGTTTTAAAGGATTATCAAATTCATTGGGAGGCACAAAAGAGTTTGAAAGTTTCACCGAGCTTAGTTAGAGACGGAAGGACAAAGGAAGACACCACCACCACCCCCCGCCATCCACCTTCCTCCCTTTCTCTCCTCCTTCGTGGAAGCACAAAAGCTTTCGCTTTGAAGCTCTGAACAATGCCAAAGATACTTGAATTATTACTCGCACATCATCCAGAGTTATGTGCGTTATGCCACTTTAAATTAATGGCGTTTGTGGTCTTCTACTTTCAACTTCCTCCCCTCACAAACACCGGAAATCACGTTACATTACAACTTTCCTAACTTTTCCTCTTTTTTTCTTCTTCTTTTATTAATAATCTCCCACAATATGAGACAAATTTGAAGCGGCACACAAATTATTCAAAATGTGTAATATTTCAGTGACTTCCTTCACTTGTATGCTCGTGGTCCCTTCCGTCTTCTCCCGGAAATTTATCCCGACATTACGGCGAAAGCTATTCTCAACGGAATTAGCCTCCCATCCACCGACCTGTGTCATGCGACTCTAATTCAGAGGACCATTATTCAAAATTGGTCCATTTTGGTTATATGCTGCTCAAGCATTATTTATAGCGCTCAGATTATTTGAAAAATGGCGAAACTGATGACAATTAAGGTGAGAAACAACATGAACTCAATGATGTACAGTGCTTAACTTTTGTCATTAAAATTTTTATGATGGAAATGTCACCTTTAACAATTTTCAAATTAGGAGGACATTGTTTAAATAATGTTCAGAAAATGGTTTCTGGTTTGCCTGTTATTTCTAAAAATAATTTTCTACCTGTTCTCTTGACTTGTTTCCGATTTTTGACCAACTGCCATTATTCTGCGATGAGTTTTGTGGTTCTTCTCTTGTTTTTGTTATCCTCAACTGAAGAGTGTGAAAATATCTTTGTGACGTTCACTGGTATATACTAAAACGTAAAAGAAATAATATTATTAATTATCCCCTCATTACCCCATAAGTACTGAAAGTTTTGAGAAATTCATTTCATATGTAATGCATATTTCAATATACATTATATACTTTCGTTCTACAGGTTCTTTTATTTTACTTTCCTTATACTATTCCTATAATAATTGTTATTACCATTGCTAGGCGGTGGCTCAAATAAACTGTAGCAGAGTACTTTGATTGAATCCGATATATTCGTCACAACTCTTGCACACGACCACCTACTATAATCAACACAATCACTCTGTGACGTCACAGGGTTCGCTCTCCAGACAAACCTCTAGCTATTATATCCTACCAACAGCTTACAATCCCTTCCTCAGGGCAGGTAGTCGTTTTATTGGGGGTAGAAAAAATCATCCACCAGAAGAGACTGGCTCAGTTACAAACACACCACCAACCGGAAACGCTTCCAAATACTGAAATCCTGTTTGATTTCACCCCACCCCCAAAAAGTTTCTGCCGCCTTCTTTAAATTAATAGACCTATTAAATAAAGTTATAGACTCCTACAAACTTTAAGTGATAAATGTGAGAAAATTTTTTAAAACTACGAACGAGAGATATCGAAACATTTCCAACGAACCAGATGAAAGCCTTCAATTCAAAATCCCAGACTTCATGTCATCTTTATCTAAACAACCACAAAGAGGTTATGAAAGAAAACGGAAAACCTTTGAGGGAAACAACCCCTATTGAAGGAAACGGACATCCAAAATTTTCATCAAAGTAAAAACAGAAAAGAAAGACTCGTGTAATCTCTTTTCTTTTTACCAGTTTATTTCGTTCAATTTTTCTTAGTCCTTCGTCTTACGTTCCGACCATTCTGATCCGATACAATGACGTTTTCAATTTTTTCCTCCTAAATCTGTTTTTGGTAAAACCTTTTATTTCCCTTTCTTAAGTTGTTTTTAAGCCAGTCTAGTGATTGATGTACCTTTCGTAGAGATACATACAAAAA
Source organism: Columbicola columbae (assembly GCA_016920875.1). NCBI lineage: Eukaryota > Metazoa > Arthropoda > Insecta > Psocodea > Philopteridae > Columbicola > Columbicola columbae. The sequence goes on from JADMLL010000007.1 coordinate 8,575,343, forward strand.
AATGATATAAAAGTTAGCCGTAATAATCTCCTCACAGCATCACTGGTACACTTTGTTTCGAGTCGAATAGCCTATTTTGGGAGATTAAGTAAAAATTAACCAATTAAACACTTTGCACTCAGAATCCCACCCCCATCGCCTGTATTTATTTCTCTTATTTATTTATTTACTCGGACCATAAATATCTGTCTATTTTTCTCTGGGAAAAATAAAATTTGAAGTAAACTAAACGAAATATTTTAAAATCCTTCTGAATAAGGGAGTCGGGAAAGAGATCAGGTGTTCTCTCTGGAGTTTTCTTCATTTTCAACATGGTTTCCTCGTTACCATTTTTTTCCTTTCTTTTTTTTTAATTTATGAATGATTCATTTTTATCTTCTTTTTAGAGCTGATAAATATTTATATTTGTATTTTTTTTCCTTCGCTGGAATCCAATAAATAGGAAAATTGGCAATTTAAAATTCTCGTAAACTTCATAAATTTTCAGTAGACTCTTCCCAGCCCTCTCCTCTTCCTGGATTTGTGGTGGATGGAAAGTTTCCCCTCAGAAGAAACTGGTCAAAATTTTACAATATAACACAAATTATATGATATATAGCCAGTGATGGTTACTGATCGTTTGTGGTCGTTTTCGTTGTTAAAGGAAAATATAGTCAAAAGTCCAACTTGATATCACCTTATCTTAACTGTCACATGTGCCTTCTTCGTGAGTGTAGCTATTAATGTTAGTACATAACTTTGGGACTTTTCAGACCTTCAGCCTTCTTTTAATTTTTCAAAAATGTGGGATGAGTAGTGTTACGAATTGAAAGGGGAAAAATGTATAGTTATCAGGTGCAATCGCGCCTGAGGTTGCGATCCTGACCACGGCCACGGACAGGATCCAACAGGGCGAAAGAGTGACCGAAATAATGAAAATGAGCAGGTGGTTACACCCATAGCTTGTCTATAAGTAAGTCAATCCTAGGTTTTGCGATCAGTCTTTCGTCCTGTCCACGCTGTTTTTAAATGGCATCTGAGCATATGTTTTTAAGTTTCTTCAAGGTGTTCGTTATATAAAGGGTTAATGACCAGTTTTGTAAATAGTTAGTGAGAAAAATATAAGTTAAGATTATTGAGTGGATCCTAATTATTTGAATTGGAACGCATCCTTTATTGACTTTGGCGGTGCTAATCCGTAACAAGTAGTGTAGTGGTTAACAAGACTACGTGGTCGTGAGTTCGAATCTCTTCCGCATCCTGTTATACTCAAAAAAGGGTGAAAAACGGGACTAAAACCACCACCAATTTTTCAAAAATTTGACACAACCAAAAGTTACTAATAACAGTCGCAAAAATCTTAAAACTATACCGACTAACACACTCCAACTAGAGGTTGGTGATTCCACTGACCCGTCTAACTTTGCCATCAGCTTCCAAAACTCATCCAACGAACATACAACCATCATCTCATATCAGAAACAAGAGACAGTTATTCTGAAATAATTGTCCCCAGAATAAGACTTATTGAAGCAATTAGAAAGACAACATTCTGACACACAATTTAACAAAATAAATCTTCTCCATTTCCGACTGCGATCAAACATTCCAAAGTCCAACCACTCAATTCAAATCTGAGTTTTTGAATTTTCCCATTTCAATCTCTATTTTCCTTTCAACCCCTCCTTTCTCTCATTACTTTCTTTTCGATTTTTGAACCTTATACACAATTTGCTCTTCCATTTTTATTTTTATTTAGTTTTCGTGTTGTACGTTTACCTGGTTTCTACGATTTTCACTTATTTTATTCAAACACCATCCTCCTCTTTCGCGAAATCTCACAAAGGCATTTTCCCATAGTTTTCACCTTAGCCAAATTACAATAGAATGGGAAACGTTTTCGAAAAGACCTTATTCCCCCCCAAATTCTTAACTTCTGTGCTTAGTTTTAAATTAAATTTAAATATTAATCAAACAATAATACAAAACGTAAAATTGGAAACTTTTCCAACTGAAAGTTGGTAAAGAATTAAAACTCTACTACACGCTCGAGCGACTAAATTAAGTTTTCTATTTATTATATTTTACGAGGTTTTGACTGCACTTCCATTACACGAAACTTCCTTCCAATAAAAATTATACAAAAAGTGTGAAAGAGGATTTCCCGTGGTATAAACTATTTCCACAGGTGGTCAAAACTGTCTGACTCTCACGTTCGAATAAATACAAATAACAATTAAATGATATCTTCTTAATCACCACTTCTCTTTCTTATCTCTTTAAAAGATATACAGTATATTAATATATAAAATAAATTTCAATTAAAATGTATTACACCTAAACAAAACTAATGTCAGCACCATTATTTGATTGTGTCAGCACATCGTGTTAAATTTCTAGTGGTCAAATTTAGCGCAATTTATCAGAAACTTACAATAAATCTATAACTAATACATATATAATTATAAGAATAACAGTTATATATATTAAATAAATAATTAAACAAATGATCAGTATGTGAATATGCAAAATTTATAACATTACATAAAATAACCCATCTGAGGGAAGTTGGTGATAGATTTATATATTTATTTACCTATTTATAAACTTATTAATTTGTTTGGATGTGTATTCATTTATTTATTGGTTAATATTGTTTATTTTTATTTATTTATTGTGTTATCTACTTTATGATACGTGCTTTTCCTGAGCTTATCACAACAATAGGGGTGTAAATAACATGCACACACATAATCACATCTATAACCTAACCTCTATAATTATATTTAGTTGTCAGAATGTATAACATAAATAACTAGTTAAAAATGTATAAATAGGTAGTATAAGTCCATGTTTTTACTGTTATTATTGTAATATGCTCAAGAAAAGTATGTCAGTTTTTGTACAAACCCGAAGGGGTATACAAATATAAATATAAGTAAATTATGATGCGTAGATGACTGTTTATAGTTTGTTCATTTACATATTTGCGGTATTATATTGTGTTTTGTTATATCCATTCATCAATGTTTATTGTTTGAGTTAATAGAAGCACATACCTAGTTATACCATAATTTGATCTTCACAAAAAATTTGTGCACAAGGGGATTTTGAAACGCAGAAAAGGGTGCACAATTTAGAAATATATTATTGTTATCTTCATTGTATAACGTTTTATTAAATACATAAGCACTTAAAATTATAAGTAAAATACTCCAAAGGATAGAACAAAGTAAAACACACGTCCAACCTCGACCATAGCACAATCACAAATACTCCTGCCACGTCATCAATTCGTATACCTGAGTCTTTAGTTCCAAGTTTCGCCACTTGTAGTGCTGGTTGGCGTTGTAAATTAGGTTGATTTCCTCAGTTTTTCCTCAGTTCCTCACTTGATTTGTGTCTCATTGTTTATTTTATTCGGTATGTGAGTATTTTAACTTTTATACTAATTTATACTTAGTTATTTTCATTAATTTACATTTAAACCGTTTGACATTTAAAGTGATTCAATTTATATATGTGACCGTTGTCTGAGTGGTACTAAATAAACTTGAGGTTGGGAGGATTTATTGAAAGAGTAATCGAATCACCTAAAATTAGTATTTATATTATTAGATTTTGAAATATAGTGAATTCAACTTCAACTTAAAAACAGTTAAAAGAGATGGGAAAAGGTAAAACACCAATGGGAAGAGTATCAAAGTTGCATGCAGGTGTTCGTAGCATTATATACCCACGAAATGTTTTGAGTTTTGTGAAATGATTTTCGTTTTGAATTAAGTGAAAAATTTATGATTTATTGCAATATATGTTCTAATTTTAACGCGGTTCTCTTTCCCTCTGGAGCCGAAAGCGAAACACATCATCGCTTTCTCTTTCCCTTTTTCGTTTACCAAAATATTTCCCCTAATGCTTTATGGAGATCCTGTTGTTAAAACTTTAATGCATTTCAGGTGACGATAGAATGTTGTTCCGGCTGTAGAATCCATTATTTAAATAAGAGAAAATATAAATAGTCCATATAATGTGGGAAACCGATTTTTGAGTTATGGGGTTTCTTTTCTAAAAGGCTCTTACTGACAGAGATATGGAAACGTTTGAGCTTAGTCCAAAGCTTTGGGTTGAGTTTTAATGCCATCACCTTTTGTGACACCTATTTTTAACTATCCTATAGTATAAAGTTTATTTTAAGGTAGATCTTAACATTGAATGGAGTGTTCTGCTTTGTAGGGAAGTAATATTTTTGTGGTGGTTTTAATCCAGCTTTTCACCCTTAAATTTTGGGGGATGCGGGAGGAGGATTCGAACTCACGACCATTTGCATCCAAGTCAGGAACATAACCACTACACTACTCCTCCGACAGGGAAGTTATATTTTAAGTCTTAACTAAAATTTTATTGTGAAAAACTACAATAATACTCGTAACTATATTGATTGACCTATACTAACTGCTTTCTGACTACTAACTGACCTAATGCCTTGAGACTCGGGCTGTACTTATATATCCCGGGTACAAGGGCTGAAAGCTTGAGTCCACAAACTTGCTCCACCCTTGACTGTATACTAAAAGATTTTGTCTTCTGACTGTCCAACTGGCTCAAGGTTTTATCACTATCAGTACTTATCAGGTTTTATCAGATAACAGTACTTACGTATTAACGCCACCGCAGCTACAGATTCGGCGAATAATTTCAGTGAATCATGATCAAATAAATTAAAGCTCAGTTCGGTACTTACGTATTAACACCACAGCAGCAGAAGTTCCGCTAGTGCGCTCTAAATATATAATAAAGTAGAACTAAGTCATCAAATCGGTAAATTTAAATCCAAATCCTAAATTTGGAGCTGTGTTACTTAGCATTTTAACTTTTTGAATAAAAAAGGGACTTTATTTAAAAATTAATTCCATGGTCTTCTAAAAACATGGCGGAACTGTTGAAATTAAACTACGACAATTTAGTTCTATCAAAATAATGCTTCCGTACTATAAATTGAGCTTTAATTTATTTGATCAAGATTCACTGAAATCATTTTAGAGATAAAAAATCGCCAAATCTGTAGCTGAGGTGGCGTTAATACGTAAGTACCCATATTTGACATTGATACCCATTCATAGAAATAAATTTTCGTGATTCAATTTCAACAATCCCGTCATGTTTTTAAAAGACCATGGAATTTAACACAGCTCCAAATTTAAGATTTGGATTTAATTTTACAGATTTGATGACTTAGTTCTGATTTATTGTATATTTATAGCGCACTAGCCCAACTTCTGCTGTAGTGGCGTTAATATGTAAGTACCCAGATAACTAAATTGGTCTTAGAGAAAATTCCCCTGTAGACAGAGCCAATACGCAAACCGTTCATTTTGAAGTTATACGATTTGGTTATAATAAAATTGGCGTTTATATCGGTACGGCAGTTTTGGGAAGAACATTAATTTTGCATGAATTTTTGTGTGGTTTTCACAAAACTCGTTTAGTTGGCTTTTTTTATTTTGTGATTAAAAAAATTTCTGTCAAAAAACTCAAAGAAAAATCTCTAATTTTTTTTCCATTTTTAATCCAATGTTGTAGGTAAACCGGGTAATCCCAACATCGTTAATTGAAACTCGAAACTCGGCAAACAAACGATGGGAAAATCGCTTCTGCGTAATTTATTAAAACCTTTTTCTCAAAAAGAAAAATACATTCTCGAACTGATGAAATCTTTTCTTTACTTTGAGGCATTTTCAACTCTTTTTTTCTTCTTTCATTCGGAAAGTGGGGGGTTGGAAAAATTAACAAAAAAAAGTGTAAAAAAGTAATAGAAGTGCGGAAAAAGATAGCGTGTCACCAAACAGCCCTCTGAAGAGTTGATGGAGGTCGCCATTGATTTCCCCTGGGTCCTTCTTTCCAGCCAAGCCCACTCGACCCCCGGAAAAATCTTGTTTTAATCGTTTTCCTGCCTCATGTTAATTTTTAACTTATGGTTTATTAACTCAGAAACTCAGTTGAAACTCTTTCCTAGAGGAAACTGCTTCCTTTCTCCACTTTCCTTCCTAACAAATTTTTTTTACGTTTCTTATCTTTCAGGTTTCGATTCAAAGACGAAGTCCTGGAGAGTGTTAAATTTTTCTACTGTAACCTCTTCGCCGCCATTCATCGCTAATGTTTTGAAATGGATTTTAACCAGCGAAAGCAGTTTCTCTTGTAAGTAGTCTCCGCCGCTGTTTTGTGGTTTCCTTCACTTAACCTTCATTTTAGGTCTTTCCGACTTTCTTTCTGGATTTTATTAAATTTCCGAGAGATTTACAGCTAAGCAAGGGGTTTACTTAGCGGAACGGTTTCGGTTCTTTAAGAGAGTCTCCTCATCATGTTTTAGGTGACCGTCCGCCTTGATTTTTGGGAGGAAAATAAGTAGAAAACAAAACAAAGCGAGGAGAAATAAGAGACTAATTAACCAAAGTTAGCCTTCATTTTTAATTACGGTAATTCTCTGCCTTTTAATCACACATGTCGGGCTCTGAAAGAGAAGAGAAGCCGCATAGCACATAAAGGGAGGAGTTTTTCACCAACTAAAACTTTTTCGATGAGAGACCATCATCCAAAAAGAAACACGTTTCCTACCCTAAAAAGCGGAGAACTATTCTACTGAGTTTTCTCCATGGCTGGCCAATTTGACTTTGTGTACCGAAAGGCTTTCCACTTAGGTAAACCAGAGGGAAAAAGAAAAATAGGACAAAACGTAATGTTTTTTCAAAAACTCGTTCAAAGATTTTTATTTAATTACAAGTTAAAAAGAGGAGGAAAGGGTAAAAAGGCAGAAAGTTATCAAACGGCGTGAATTTAACGGGAAAGGAAAGCGAAGAATGGAAGAAAGGGATGAGAGAATGAGGGAAGAGGAAAGAGATGGAAAGGGATGGAATCGGGAAAGAGGAAGAGAGGAAGTGGGACGAAGAGGAAGGAAAGGAGGACCGGGATGAGGGAGAGGGAAGAAGGGATCACCTCGAGTCAGCTACGTCCGCCGAACGCCAGTTGGCTATAAAACGCGACGCGATGCGGGCGCTCGCTTATTTCTGTTCCGAACGCCGAAAACTTCACTGACTCTCTTCATTTTGATTTTTAGTGAACGCAGAGGGAAAAAAAATTTTTTATATTAAAATAACGGTTATATCGAATCGCGATTTTCTTCTATAATATAGTTTGTGCGTCATAAATATTCCTTTTTTCCTGTAGTGTGAACGTGTTTTTTGAGTATGCATATGTCGGAGTTTCGAAATTTTGAAGAATTGTCCAAGGAAAGGAAATACAAGTGATAAGAGAAAATTTTTTTTTCAAACAAATTTTTAATCAAAATTGATTTCTGTTGGTGTGCGGAAGATATTTCTGGTGCCTTTTTGTGGCGTCTTTGGTTCTTGGAGGAAAAGGTAAATTTTTTTTTTAAAACACTATTTTGAATCTTTACCAAAAACACAAAATTTTTACAAATTTCTCTCAAACCCAACGTGATCTTTCTAAATGAATGAATTCCCTTCAATAAAATAAATTTTGGTTAGTATAAAGACAGAAAATGAAAAACGAACAATGAGTCTTAGCAAACAGAAGCCTGTTGATTGCAGAACATATCATAAACCGTCTCAAAAATTTTCTTTACAAAAACAAAACCGATTTTCAAAAATTTTAAATAATTGCTGACAAAAAAAATTTTATTTTCGAAAATACCTTGATTATTATTATTATTTTTTTAAACACAAAAGGAGTAAGAGGACCGTGATGATCCACAGGTGTCCTCTTTCTCTTCTTACAAGAATTAAAATTTAGAAAATTTTTCATCCTCCCCCTCCCCATTACGCTTTTGTAATTTTTCCCGGGAAAAAAATTTTTTGAAAAAATCTTGGACCAAAGATAGTTCTAGTACATTTCATTCTCTCAGAAAGTGGAAAAAGGCAGGAAAGAGGGCAGTAAGAGAGAAGAGAGCAGCGGGTTGGGGGCTTAAGCTTAATCTAAGTGAAGCTTAACCCAAAAAATCTTCTCTTACAATTTAATTCTTCCTTTGAATGGGTTTTTGCCAGGCTTAACAGAGAATATATTAAAATTTCTTGATGAGAATCGCTGAAGAGTTAAACAGGAATATCCGTAAGAAAAAGTGAAACGAAGAGAAAAATGAAAATGGATGAGGGATTTAATTTATCTATATCGATAAGTTGATACAGTATAATAATGTATAAAATGGAGAGTCGTGTAATGACGCAAAATGAAAGGGAACTCGGGGAAATGCTGGCATTAACCCGAAACCCGATTTATTAAAATCTTTTTTGATTATGAATTTGGGAATGAGAATGGAACTGGTATTGTCATCTCTAGTGTTTCCCTTTGTAAAATTAATTAATGGAAGACCGTTCGATTTGTTCCGTTGGGGCGTTCTTATCATTTCCCAACAGTCTGAAACCTAACTTATCGCTAACCCTGCCTCGGAAAATGTTTTTCCTCGTGAAATAAATCCCAAAGAATGAAAGTTTCCGAACTGGAGTCAGTTTTAGAGAGGAGTCGATCGGTTGAGAATCTGAAGGAAGTGTTATAATCGTTTATAAGAAACATAGTTTCTGCTTGAAATTTGTTTGATCCAAAGATAAAGGAAGTGTCAAGATTGTTCTGATTATATTTTGTATATCTCGATACCGCATTAAGGGATTCAGAACTTTCTGTAGGTTTTTTGTTGTATGCTTTTCGAACAACACACAGATAGTGGTTGAAGTGGTAGAACAGGTTTGGACACATAGTAACACACAGATAGTGTACATTTACCTTATCCGGATGTTTTGCTTAGTTTGTAAACTCAAAACGTCATCGATGGATGATAATTTGGTCTCGACTTCTGGATGAGGTAACATTCAGGGATTCAGAACTTTTTGTTATATGCTTTTCGAACAACACAAAGGTTTAGACACATAGTAACACAACAGGTTGGAACGAAGACGAAAGGATAGTTTGTAGAACATAATGAATTGACCGATCACACGCCCAAATAATGTCTGCAGGTTAACTGACATCCTAACGATCATGTCCTCCAATTGAGGTGTGTTAACACTCCTAACAGAATTCCTTCCGGAAAGTTCTCCTCAGTCATTCTCGCACATGATACAGCACAAACTGAACACTATTCATCGACTTAAATAAACAAAAATTTCAAGGTATCGAGGTAGAAGTTGAAACTAACGTTAATTTCGAGTTGAACATGATGCAGCGTAACTTTAAGGTTTGATGTTAGTCTGAGACGTTTCCTAGAAATTCTTTTTTAACTTTTCCTCGTCAACCAAGTCTCTCATATTTAAAAAATATAAAAAACTCAAAAAAGTTATAACGTTCTCAAATTAATTACAATGTTTGGTAACATTTTATTAAAATTTTGAGGTGAGAGAGAGAGAGAGAGCACGTGGGTCAAAATTACACACAAGAAATATTTCCATGAGGGCAGACACGAAGGAAATTCATTAAAAGTTGCGAAAGCCTCGTTGTAATAATCGAAAGGCTGCGGGATTATTTTGCTACGGGGAGAAAACATAACTAAAATTTAAAGAATTATGGCTTTGAATTTACAACCGGAAATTTTTCTCTGAAATACGTTTTCTTTTTTCATAATAACTTTTCACTTTCTTTTCTTTTTCTTTTCTTTTTTTCTTTTTAACAACCGAGAGGCTTTGTTTCACTGCCGTAGATGAGTTTGACTGAGATTGAGTCACAGGTTCAAAGATTTTTGTTACAGCAACGTTATTACCCAGCTTAAGCCAAATTATTTGAGGACGACAAGATGGTGTACATTTACCTCGTTCAGATGTTTTGCTTACTTTGTAACCTCAAAATGTCATCGACGGATGATAATTTGGTCTCGACTTCTGGATGAGGTAACATTAACCCATTAACGCCCTACGTCCTCAAATGAGGACACTAATTTTAGGATTTTCTTTAAGCTCCTCAGGTTCTTCTTCTTGAGGGATATTTATTAAAACATCAACAGCCATCTTTTCTTTAGAAGTAGGAACAATTTTTTCATAATCAGGAGTTGTAGAATAGATTGCAGCAAGATGCAGGTCAGGAGTTGCAGCAAGATTTTCCCTAAAATGCATCGGTCCATAAAAAAATTATTTTTCACTCAGACACTGAGATGTTGTAGAACAAACCCATAAAACTCTTATCATTGAAGTTTCAATCAAAACAAAATGAGCCACAGTCAAATTTTGGTGTCCTCGTGTGGGAGAAGTAGTGTAGTGGTTAAGTTCCTGACTTGGACGCAAATGGTCGTGGGTTCGAATCCTCCTCTCGCATACCCAAAATTTAAGGGTGAAAAACGGGATTAAAACCACCACCAATTTTGGTGTCCTCATTAGAACCCGGTGTCCTATAATGAAAACAACAATTTCCCGGAAAGCCGTGCAAAAATTTTGAAAAAAATTGACACAAATGTCATTTTTGATTTTTTTATGCCAGACTTCAGAAGGATTTCAAAAAATTTCCACGATTTCCAAACCTGGGGGTTAATGGGTTAAATTCTCTTAGCTGGTCAAACAATTGACTTAAACCCAAAGAATGGCAGTACTAACATCAATAATGAGAGTCGCGAAAATCTCAAAACCCACAAGTCTTTGTTCTATTTCAAGAAGTAGGACTGGAACTTGTGTTAGGTGCCATAAACATTCCTCAGTTATAATTTTTGTTTTTGAGTTTTTAACTATTCTCTTATACGACTTTTATTTTAAATAACTTTTTCAAAAAGATTTTTCTCTTATTTCTATTGTTTGGAGAAGAAAAACAAAAATGGTGCCATAAACTTTTTTTTATTATTTTCTTCTCAAGTTAAAAATTTAGAACTTAAATATACATATACTCAAGTCTTGATTGCGCTGTTAACTGACTTATTAACCGAGTAAAAGTTATATTTCTCATTAAAAAAAGTTTTGATTTACGGTGACAAGACTATCATTCATGTAGTTACTAAAAACAGCATGACACAAAGGTTCATCAGGTCAAATTTTTATTTATATGACGTCAGTATGTGTGACACAATAGGTTTGCCTACCTTGAAAGCTGCAAGGATCCTAAACATCTATGTTTACAGTCTCTCGATACGTAGTAACAGTCAGTGTTACTAACATTAATAATGATAACCATGAATCCTCAAAACTTATTGTAGGAAAAATTATTTTCCTGTAGTCAGCAGCAACCTGTCTGTAAGATAGGTATTAAGTAGTTGGTCTGGCTTTAAATGGGCTTTGTACTTTGGGGAAGTGACTATTGACTTAACCCAAGGAACTGGATAACGAATGTGACTGAAAGTACAGTCTACAGTAGGGGTGGGCAATCTTTTTAATTAACGGGCCAATTTAAATTTTGAAATTTTTTGGCAGGCCGTAAATAGGACTACAGTAGAAGGGCCGCACAAATTTGCAATACATGAACTACGCGGGTTGTTTAGCTTCTTCTGTACACTATACATCTATCATTCTACTAAGTAAGATCCAATTTCAACTTCTCGACCGTCAAAACGTAATTGTAGCGGGTCATGTATTAACACTATCCATGTCGATAAACCCTCGGCGGGTCGGATTAAATACTTTTCCGGGCCGGAGTTGGCCCGCAGACAGTACTTTGCCCATTATTGGCCTACAGGATAGGTGTAGAACAAATAAACTAACAATTGTCGGTTGTTACTTAAGCTAACATCCTTAGCTACTATCAAGAATCGAACAAAAACTTTGTCGAACTATGCCTTGTTGTTCTTACTTATTACATAGACGAGTTTCCGTGGAAATAACTTTATTCAGACTAACACCTAATCGATTAGAACAAAACTGTTGCGGCTACAAAAATACGATGCAGTCACTAACGCCTATAATTGATACCAACCTAACAAATGATACCTTCTGTAACGGTTGTATTTTAAGTTTGAAGTCAATCTTCTAAGTTTTCATTTTAAATTAAACAAAAAATTGTTCCAGTTGTTTGGATTAATTACAAACCGCATAAAAAGTCTAGGACGCTTACAGAATTATATTATAACACGAAAAATTAAATGCGAATCAGAGTAAGGACAGCTCGTCGACGTAAAACTATTATCATCTTCAGTGGTAAAAGTAAACTTTTTTTATGCGGTGTATGATGAGTCCAGAAAAATTGTGAGTGTTTTTATACTCAATCAAAAACGACCGCGAGAGATTGAATATAACAATTTATAAACATTCTTAGAGTGAATCAGTGGTTATCATTCTAGTCTGTAGTCAAATTGATTTTCTTCCCAGAAAAATGTTTCGTGTAGCGCCATCACGTGCCAAAATGAAGGCTAACAAAAAATCTCTTCAGATTAATACTTCGACTTATTTATTTATACACCAGTCAGATAAAAAAAAATCTGAAGAAAAATACTTAGGTCTGATTACTGCTAACAAAACGTCACCAAAAAAATTTTTTTTTTTACTCTACAATCCGAAACCGATAAAATTTATTGAAATGTGAACTTTCAAGTTTTTGAGAAAAGCAAAAACCAATAAAAGCTATTTAAAATAACGCGGTCCGACCACAAAAGGGTCACTGCAACCATGAGATGACTTCAAAGTGAAATTTTACTCTGTGGCTAACATTAACCGCATCTGAAAAACTATGTTTTTATCTTTCGCTCCCGCCGCATCCAAACTTTTTATGTTTCCTTTTGTTTCTAAATGTTCTTCTCCCACTAAATAGTAATGATGATGTTGATAATAATGTGAGACATTCACTTTAATAGCAATAATCTTTTTTTCTTCTAACGATAATAAGCAGATATATAATAAAATCTTGTATTCATCCAGTTCTAAATGAAATGACGTCTTCGTGGAAATTTATTCCTCTAACCCAGAGGTTCCCAATATGTCGTAGACCCCTCGCCATGTTTTTCGGTTTTGGGTAGACCCCCTACTAACATGATATTGATTTTTGTAGATTTCTCACTGTAGTCAGGTAAATTTCTTGCTTCATAGGTACTTTTATAGATAATGTGTATGTCTTTATATTATAAGATAGTATAATGGAAGTAAATAGGTGCCATTAGTGTATGTTGAGATCCAATATCGTGGACCATTTTGACGTAGATCACTTCCAGGTTGTCATAGACCAGGGATGGCGAACCTTTTTTGATGTCCGTGCCACAAAGTCATAAAAATTCTTTTTTAAATAGGTGACGTGCCACAATAAAAATGTTAGCGTGGTGAAAACTATACTAAGTATAAATAAATAAACAGATAAAAGCATTTCTTCTTTAAACAATTTTATCTAATACGCATCTTTATATACTTCGAGAGAATCCATGTAATATTTTAATACTAAAATGTATAACTTGACGGTTGCAGTTATCGTACTAAGATAGGTATGCAGTACTACAAATTTATATACTAAATTATAAATTTAGTGCAGATGAATAATTTTAATTACTTCTAAAAAAAATAATTTTGTTTTTGTGTGTGCCATCAAAAATTTTCAAACGTGCCACTTGTGGCACGCGTGCTATAGGTTCGCCATCCCTGTCATAGACCCCTGTGGGAATCACTTTGGGAATCACTGCTTTAAAACTGATTGGATAAATTGGAAACTTAGGTCTTTAGTGGTTGATTAGGGTTATTCTTATTTAGATTATGTATTAATAAAATCGACAAAAATAACTTAAATACATAGAATTTATTTATAAAGGTGTCCTAAAATCAACGCAAGATTTGAATTGTTCACCATTTTTACTGTAAATTGTTGGTAGAAATAAAGAAAAGAGTATTTAGGGGAATTTAAACTCTACAATATATTATATATGTAGTATAGAATATTGTTAATATACATGTATAAATATATGTTCGAAGGAAACTCACTTAACCAAGCTGCGACAGGCGATATTCAGTTCGGTTGGTCTCGATCGCGACCACCGCAGTTTAGTCGCAATAGTGCTGTATAGTCAGTAGTGACAGAAACACCATCAAACCGGGACGCCAAAGGATGTACAGGATTGCCAAAAATGGCGGAAAATTAAAATCTTGCGTTAACTTTGAGACACCCTATATATACAGTATGTATTTAGATTTGTTGTCTGAGTCAAGATTAAATATATATATATTTGTTGTTGATGTCTGACTCCCCGGTTGAGGACTAGAGCAAATAAGAACCCTTGTCTTCTTCATCTCAAGTGATATAAAGAGAGGAAAAAGGTAAACTTTGGATGAACGTTTGTCTTGATCGGTGTCACGGGGAAGTAGAAGAACAAGAAGAACCAAAACAAAGACCTAATTGGTATTTATTAATAGGAAACTGCAGGTGGAGATCTCATTAAAAGGCCTTACTTCCTCTAATTTAATAGAATGTTGGTCACGTTTATGTTTATAGTAAACGTGGAACATTTGAAAGAGTCGTTATTCCCATTCTTATTGCTTTTCTTTTTTGTTTTTCACTCCGCGAAAGAAAGGAGAGGAGGTGTGAAGGGAAGCTGGGAGAGAAGGATGGGTTGTACTCATATCAGCTTCCACGAGTTCGTCTGTTTCTGCAAATATAAAAATAAAATAAAATAAAACTTTATAACTTTTCATCGAAATAAACTTTTATTTTAAAGAAGACTTTAAGATTTGTTTTTATTTTATTTTATTTATTTTTAGAGTTTTCGTTAAGAAACTTTTATCAAAGATGAAGATGAAACAGTCTAAATGAAAGATGAATGATTAAGAAAGGAAGATGAGTGACTGGTGGAGGAAGATTTCCTGAGATGGCCAACTTCTTTCGAAAGCTTTTTAACAAAAAAAACTCAAGCCACCGCCTTGTTTAATTGGTGAAAACTCTTTCAAAGTATACACAAATTCCTTAAATTATATTATATTTTTATTAAACATAAAATTATGTTGATGTAGACCTAGTGAATTAGGAAACCTGACAAAAGCAGAGAAGCTATCGCTAAGTTAGAACTTAAAAGTCTAACTCTAACATACTTGAAAAAGAAATTCAAACTAAATATGCTTAATAAGTGTGCAATATTTATGAAATAAGTCATATTC
The DNA here is from genome assembly GCA_016920875.1 of Columbicola columbae. Taxonomy (NCBI): domain Eukaryota; kingdom Metazoa; phylum Arthropoda; class Insecta; order Psocodea; family Philopteridae; genus Columbicola; species Columbicola columbae. The sequence goes on from JADMLL010000007.1 coordinate 8,590,357, forward strand.
AGTAGTTTTATGAGTTTAAGTTAGTCCATCCATTCATTCAAAAATCAGTATAAACAATTTCAGTAAAATTAGATTAGTATAAAATAAGGAAAGCAGTCTTGTTGGTTGCATAATTAAATTTTACGAGTGTGCATTATTTATGAAATGAGGGTTTCGTGGGAGTTTGTTACTTATTTTCGTGAAATCTGTTGTGGGCTTGTAATAGTTTAGAGAAGATGAATGGGAGGAGTAGTGTAGTGGTTAAAGTTCCTGACTGGGAGGCTAATGGACGTGAGTTCTAATCCTCCTCCCGCATCCTGTTATACCCATAAAAGGGTGAAAAACGGGATTAAAACCACCCCTATTATACTCAGGGATGGGAAACTAAATTAAAACTCCACTTATACTCATACTTATACTCATTTTTATAAAATCTCTCGGTTTGTTAAAGTAATTGTAGTGTTTTGTATAATCGGTGATACTTGAAGTCTGTCACAGGGGAGTCGGATAACTGTGCACTGTTACTAACTGTTAGTGTTGCGTTGAGCAGTTTCTCCTACAAACATTTATTATTCAAAGCGTTCAACTCCTCCGACATATTGAATCTCACTCAAATTGTTATTTCTTTAAGGAGTTGTCCATCTCAAAAAGCTCAGAACGTGTTTTAAAGATGAAACCCCATGATTGGTCACTAATTGGTTATCACAAATTAATTTAAGATCCTTATCATCCGAATAGTTCTAAAGACAGTGTTCGGTTAATTCAGTTACTACAGTTATTACAGTTACTTCAAAACAGTCTCGACTGCATTAATCATTCGACTTGTAAGACGTTACAGTCGTGAGTAGGAAAAATTCAGTGGCGGACTTAAAGTCAAACAGGAAAACTGTAAACAAATCAAATTAAATATCCAAAACAAACAATATTTTAACTTTAGTTATTGATTTTATTTCTCCATCAGAACAGAATAAATATTTGACGACAGGACTATGTTGCGCCTGCGCGTTGTAGTCTTCCACCACCCCCGCCAAAAAAATAATTTCAGATATAATCACGATTTCCTGTTAAATTTATTAGAAAAAAAATTTTTTTAAAATATTTTTGATTTTATTTTTTAAGAATTTCAATATAAATTTGATTTTTCACACAAAGCTCACTTTCTGCCGTTATAAGCGGGAGCTTTCATTTTTTTCCTTTTGCTTTTTTCCCCCGGAAAAACTTTTCATTTGAAAATTGTTTTTCTTTGGAGTTTCATTTTTATAAGCTCCATTTTCCGCTTTTCCAACCTTTTTAAACCGTCTCATTCCACTTCTCTTCTTTCCTTCTATTCCTACTCCTCTTCCTCCTGGTTCTCCTTCTTCTTCTTCTTCTCCTGTTATTGTTTTTAAAAATTTGTCTTTGAAATTCTTTTCCCCTGAATTTCTACGAATTGAATTGAGACAATTTCTATTTTATGTTATTTTCTGTTTCGAAAATCCTTTTTGCCTTTTTGATATTTTCAATGCAATTTTAGAAAGGCGCGAATTTTTCCTTTTTTTTTGCTGTTGTTGTTGTTGTTCATTCCTTTCTCTTTTACCGGTTTTAGATTCGAGTTTATTTTGGTTATGTTAGTTTTGAAGTAGTTGCCCTCAGGTTCGTAAAATTCACAACAGCGCAGAATGACGGGAAATCGTTTCAGTTCAAACTAACCAACTGATATAGGAAGCGATTTCCGTTTAAGCAAACTAACTACGTCTGGTTTCTTCCTCCTCCTCCTCCATTTTCCTCTTTATTTTATCCCGAAGTGACTTTTCCCGAGGAAGTTGAATATAAAGAAAGCTTCCTTCTATCTTTCTTTCATCTTCTTTCCTTCACTTAAGTTTTACAAAAAGTTTTCTTTCGAAATCATAACTGATCTTTTCTAATGGCAATAATATTTTTCATTTTCCCTCTCTCTCTCTCTCTCTCTTTCCCATTTTCGTTTACTTTTCTCTTTTTCGTTAAAGTACAAGTTTCTTATTTCTTTGCAATTTTCTCCCTTTTTTCCTTTAAGGTTTCTTAAATTAACAACTGATTTAAAGGTAACGCCACAAGGTTAAAAGCTTCGTGAGTTAAAGCTTTTCTCTCTCTTTTGGAAAAATCCTAATTTTCTTTTTGCCTTTCTTTTTCTCTGTTGGAATGGGTTGGGCCAACTTTGAAGTGGCTCGTGTAACATTTTTGTGTAACTGACTTTTGTAATTTTGATGGGTTTTTTAAACTTTTCCCTCTCTCTCTTTGAATTGGTAAAAGTGACTCCTTACAAATTGGCCGCCATATTAATTTGCTGACTAGAAAGCTTTTTTCTTTAAATAGCCCTCGACAACAACCTTTTTAAAATTTTGCTACCTAATAACTCTCCAGATTAGTTAACAAAATTTTATTAAGCAGAATGGATTACGACCATGGTACACAAACTGCGGCCCACCAAGCTCTAATGAGTGGCCCAGTGACCCAGTGGAAACTGAGTGAAAATTGGTTAAAGGTCGATTGCTCATTGTTAAGTCTGAACTATAGTACCTGACCAGTACGAAATATAATTTGGCTCAACATATCTTTATGAGGCAATATACACAATATACATACAGTAACAGACTGACAGATGTACATACAGATGATGCCCTGAGGGTGGACTGTATGCCTCGAAAGCCGGACTTATAAAAGCTTTTTGTAAGTCGGGTGACCCAGTCGCAATAGTCATGATGGAAATTTAGGCCAGAAAGGAAAAAGCATGAATACCAAGTGATTAAGAGTATAATTATTATATATACTCATACATAAAACATTTAATCATACAGCCAAGGTCTTCCTTTATACGCCTCGAATTTGTTCAATTTTTTGCTGATGGTTTAAAATTTGGAAAGTGCTTCCTCAAATTTCCGGTTGATTTCTACCTTTTTATTTCAAAAGTATTGCACACTTTTAGTAAGAATTCATTTCATAAATAATGCACGCTACTCAATGATTTATTTTCTACTTAAAACCATCTTATAACTCTTTCGTCATTTTACATCGACTACTTGGACAGTATTGTTAAATTTTAGTTTTAGACGAATGAAAACGAAAAGGAGCTTGATTCCAAATTCGCATAAAACGAAACCTGGACGTATATTTATCATAAAAAGTGATAAACGGTGGAAGGATAGGGGCGGACGGAGAGAGTAAAAACTTTCGCCAGCGACCTAATTTACTCTAATCTGATCGTTCCTTTGTTAAATGCATTTTATTATCGAGTACGCTAAACTTTCATCTTCCGTTTTTCCTTTTGTTTACCTTTTAAACCATTTCGCCTCCTTTTAATTAAGTTGCACAAGTTTCTACACACATACCACCTCCTCCTCGTCCTCTCCATAACACTTCCTCCAGTGAAAGCTTTTCTTTCCGCTTCCTAATTCATTTCGTGTTGACAGTTTTCAGCGAGGGAAACCTATGGTAAAAATTACAAGGACAAAAAAGGTAGCGAAAGGAAGTGGGAAAAGGGAACGCGAACCGTTAATGAATTGCTGAGGAAATGGACGTGCTTGATGATGAGAACAAAGAAATATAAATAATTAACGCGCATGCGGACTGAGGGAAAGTTTTCCGAAGGCGTGAGTGAATTAATAAAAGAATATATCCGAAGGAGGGTCGCTCTCGTTTTAAACCAACCTCGCGACTCATATTATCAGTTTTAATATCTGACCTCGTATTCACGATCCATAATTTTTGTTATTTAATAACATTTTACATTTCCGGTTTCATTTGTTTTACCTCCAAAAAGGAAAAGCTCCAACCGTTTTCAATACTGACCCATTTTTCTCAAAATAAAGTTTTTATTTTCCCTTTTCAAAAAAATCTTTCTTGACTTTCGGCTATATAACTTATTACTGTTTTATATTAACTATAGTATTAGTCGCAGACTTGTTAATTTGTTTTCCCTGTTCTGATCGCTGTTGTTGTGCTGACACAAGTTTTTTGTCTTGCAAAGGAAACCCATTCTTACCTAATATGTTAAAGGGAGCTTTGGCGAAGTGATTTAATAATTTTTTTTATTTAATAATATTTATAATAATATTAAGCTATATTGGCTAATTTTGTTTACAATATTTGTAGTAATTACTATTAACCAGGTCCATATTGGGCAAAAGCCTCTCCCGCGCTTTTCTACAACATCCTGTTGGCTGTTTTCTTGTACCGTTAGGATAGGTCGTCATCCCACCTCTTCCGCGGTGATTTACAAAGCAAATAGTTACAAATATATATAAATATATGTATAAAATGTTATACAAAAGTATAATTTTATAAACTAAGTTCTAACCGAGAATTACAACTATTAGGTCTACCGGAAAGTTCTGTCCGTTTTTATATCAAATCGATAGTATAATTGTATCATACCTTAAACAATATTTATTGAATAGTATAACTGTCATCATTATTTATGTATTATTTATATCACAATGTCCGATGTTGCCAAAAAGGGGTTTCCCTCTAACACAACCTTGACAGTCAATTAAAGACGGCCGCCCAAAGTAAGGCTCATCAGAAAGATCAAAGAGTCGAAATTTCTCGAACCAATTCTGTAAGTTTTATTAGAAACTGCACCTTCATCCAACACCTTGGGCATAGCATCTACTCTGTACTTCTGTATACTGTTCTTGATACTTCTGTATCATTTCTTTCTTATTGGAATTCGTACAAAATAGAGTGGCTTAAATAAACTTCAAACCTGTCAATCAACCCATCCGTTCTTAGTTAACACTAACATGAATCAATTTTAGTTCATTTGTTAGGTCAGTATACATACTGTATAGGTGATCAAATTTGATGTAAAAGTATCAGACAGAACTTTCCGGTAGACCTAATACAAACACCAACTTCAAGATGACCATACTTCCGCGCACGACGAAATGCACGTGACGACGTTTAGGCTGACACCGGATTGCCAAATTTCTTATCGTTTGAACAAAACGAAAGATCCTCCGTCAGCAGGTATTTGGCTTGTCCGAAACCTTATTCAGCAGTCATACACCCAGGTTTCTGACTTAGCTGTGTTCGTTTTCACCAGCCATCGACCTGCTATTTTATAACAACGACGATCCTTGTCATAAGATTATCTATCAAACAAAGCTTCCTAGCCATCTTGTTTGACTGAGCTTTAATATATAAAATCCTGTCAAATGTTTTTTTTAACCAAAGAAAAACACTTAAACTTAAAAAATACAAATAAATAAATAAATAAACATAAATGACTTTACATATTTAACAATAAACACTAACAAAAGTAGAAATAAAGAAAACAAAAAAAAAGGTTTTGCAAAGAGTTAGATAAAGATCGATTGTGGAAGGCAATAAAAGCAGTAAGCAGTCGTAAAATTTAGGAAAAAGAAGATAGAATAAAAATGGAGAATAGAAAATGGGTTTAGAGAAAAAAATAAATAAATAAAATAAGTTTGAGGGTTTCGCATTGCAGGTATAAAAGTCAAATGAAAGCCATTACTGTATAAGATTTTTCTTAAATTACTATTCGTCCTTCTCGTTTCTAGAAAAGCTGTTTGGTCAAGGTGGCCTCGGGAGACTTATTTGCGACCCCTGAGATCAAAACTGAATACTCGATTTCGTTACCCACGTCTTTTTTCTAAATTTCTTCCTGTCGGAAATGAGTTAGAGTTTTCCCTATAAAACTTTCCTCGAAACCTTTCTTTCTACCATTTAGACTTGGTGATCCACAGATTTTTAACTGAAATGTTGTTGTTAGTTCTATTTCATAAATAATGCACACTGAGAGGATTTAAAGCTGTAACCGTTCTATTCGATAACCGTATTTCGTTTTGTATTGTGGCTAAAACTGGGTTCACATTAAAAAATTTTTCCTCGGGGTTTGAATTTCCATAAAGCTCCCGCCTTGGCGAAATTTATTTTGTTTGTTATAAAATGGCGGTGGCGGCAGGTTTTTAAGTTCGGACACTTGCTTAATCAGGGTAAATCCATTCGAATTTTCGAGAACCGGGCAAACCTTATAAACTGATATTGTTTGTGAAATTTATTTACCCAAATATGAGGGACATTAAAAAATTAGAACGGGGTAACCTTGTTTACACTGATTCAGGGACTGGGAGGAGGGGGGTTTAATAGAAATTTTCGAAAATTTACAAAATTACGGTGACTCAAAATTCAAAATTTGTTAACGCGGAATTTGCTTTAACGTGTTCATTATAAACAACGAGTCGGGGAAGTATAGAAGTTAGTTTGAGTTGTTTCAAATGGGATTTAGTAAGGTTAAGGTCCTGTACCTGACTTAAGCACAATTTTTGAACTCCTATCTAAGGTTAGAGTACTAATTGATGAACAAATCGAAGTTGGCTCATCTCTGAATCAACCTAATTCCCGTATTTTATGGGTTTATAACAAACCGCGTAAAAAAAGTCAGCATTTTCACGGATTCCTTTCGGTCAAAGAACACAGTTTAACCCATTTTTTGGCTCTTAATCATTGTGATCATTCTGACTTTTTTTATGCGGTTTGTAATAAACCTATACAATACGGAAGTGTTGAGTTATCATGACTAACGGCCACAGAACGTTTGTATTTTGTAGTAACTTATACTTAGAACGAGGACTTGTTCTTCTTTAACACGTTTTTAAGGGTTGTACGAGATTATACGTGTTAGTTAAAAGCAAGAAAGGTGATTTAGATAAGACGGAAAGTTTTTTCTTGTTTTAAGCGAGCGTCTGTGGTTTTTATCCATCGCGCAAAAAGAGACCTGACTTTATAAATAAATAAATGTTCGCGTTAATTCCCCTTTTCCGGGGACCGTGAAAGTAAAGGAAAACTTGCCCTAAACAAATTATAGAATTTCGAATCTTTGTCAGACATGACTGAAATATGCGGAAAAGCATTTCGAAGAACATTTCAATAATTAAATTTTGAGGAAAAGTTTTCTTTGAATCGGCGTTGAGTCTGCCATTTAAGCATTTCGCCTTCTTTCAAAATCTTCGCCGTCGTTTCCTTTTTCTCGCCATTGTTCTCCGCTCTTGTTTTCTTCTGTTCGTGATGTTTTTTAAAGAATGGCTTTCAACGAAATTCTCATTTGTTGATGTTTGGATCAGAACCTTTTGGTTAAAGTTGGGAAAGGAGTGGAGTTGGGAGGCACGAATCCTCCTTCCTTATTGCTTTGAAAAACACGATTTCTGGATCAAATCTGACCTTCAGCCCTCTTTACACTGACATTATTTCCCTTTTTCCTTTTCCCAGCTATCAAATTATGGGAACTTTCAACATGGCGGCCATTTTTGGTGCTCTCAGATTTCGTTTAGTGCGTTCTTTTAAAAGTCGTCACATGATAAGAAGACGGACTGATTTAACCCCTTAACGCCCAGGTTTGGAAATCGTAGAAATTTTTTGAAATCCTTCTGAAGTCTGTAAATTTTTGTAAAAAATTTTTGCACGGTTTTCCCGGAAATTGCTGTTGTAATTGTAGGACACCGGATGTAATGACACCAAAATTTGACTGTGGCTCATTTTGTTTTGGTTGAAATTTCAATGATAAATGTTTTATGGGTTTGTTCTACAACATCTTGAGTATCTGCTAATTTTTTTCCGCAGCGATATCTCCAACAGGATGTGTGGAAAATATTTTTTTATGAACCGATGCATTTTAGTGAAAATCATTCTGCTCCATCAAGAACTATCCTACAACTCCTGATTACAAAAAGTGAAAAAATTGTACCAACTTATAAAGAAAAGATGGCTGTTGATGTTTTAAAAGATATCCCACCAGAAAAAGAACCTGAGGAGCTTAAAGAAAATCCTAAAGTTAGTGTCCTCATTTGAGGACGCAGTGCGTTAATGAGTTAATAGAAAGACTGAGCGAATCTAGACATAATGATGCAGAAGGATTCCATAATTAGAGTCTTCTACCGAACAAGACTTCTTTTCGATGAGATTTTAAAACCAAACTCAAAAACAAAGAGAAAAGTTTTCGTTAAAAACAAAACAAAAATAAACCTTAAAACCTTAATCAGAGCGATTTCCTGTTAAAAAGTTTGAATTCCCATTAAGCTTTCTTTACCCGAGCGCTAAACGAAAGAAGCCAAAAACATTTCGGAATTCCCTCGAATTGACATTTTGATTAGATTTCGAACCGCCCCATTTTGCTACAACAGCACAAAAACTTGAGTCATTTGTTGTTTTAGTTGGAACAAGGGATGCTGATGCTCCTTCTGACTCACACCTCATGCGTTAGCGTTACAAACACATTGAGAAGAACATTTGTTCCTATTAACTATGCGAATAATTAAATTCCGAGCAATGGGGCCTCGATAGAATGTCATTACGCTGCAGTATTCATTAACTCTATTATTAAAGGAAAGGAGGGGGTTTTACATCTTGAATGGAAAACTTCATTTTTATTCTGTTATTGGAATATGGAGGGAAGGAGGTGGGAGGTGAGTGGAAGCGGGACGGGGAGAGAGAACAGATGGAAAACGAACGAGAAAGTAACAAAGCAAATAATTTAAAATCTCGGGCTTTATTCCTAAGAAGGAAAATAGGTTTTTTTTTGTGATCGGGGATGAAAGGGATGAGGGGAGGAGGGACTGCTGAAGAAATCGATATCCACGTTGCATGCTAACACTTCTTTCTCATTACGATTCGTTGTAGGGAGCGGGCACATTTTGGAAAATCGCAATAAAGACCAATCTGCAATGAAGACCAATGGAAGTATTTGTGGTTAGATATGATTCTGTGAATACTCACACGTCATGGATGTCATCGGTGTGGGCGCCAGCGTTGCTGGATTCCTTTCCTATTATAACACCTTGGATGCTGGGTTTGTCTACGACGACAGGTACGAACTATTTTTTATTTATTTATTCACAAACTCATTCCTTTCATTAATCAATTATCTGCTAACTTTTTCAGGAGAGCTATTTTAGATAATCACGACATTCTTCCAACCACTCCTCTATCCAGCATATGGTACAACGATTTCTGGGGAACACCCATCACGAGTAGCGGCTCACACGGTTCCTACCGACCTCTATGCGTTCTCACCTTTCGTCTTAACTACATTCTGGGAGGAGGATTTCGACCTTATGGCTTTCACCTGGTCAACGTCTTGCTTCACACTTTGTGCACTTTTTTGGTCGTGAAATTGGCTCGGACTTTTTTCCAAAACAACTTCCCGGTGTTCGTGTGCGCATTCTTGTTTTCACTTCATCCAATCCATACGGAAGCAGTTGCTGGCATCGTCGGACGAGCTGACATTGCGGCTTGCATCTTTTACATAATATCGTTCCTTAGCTACGTGAAACATGTTCAGTTTCGAGTGATTTTGACTTATCACGGGAATTGCTTCAGATTCTCCCATGCTAACAGTAAATATTTAATGTATCTGAGCGGAGCCGAAGACAAATCGGGTGGATATCTCTGGTTTCAGTGCATCCTTTGGTTGATTTTATGTCTTGTAGCAAGTGCCTGTGCTATGCTTAATAAAGAAGCCGGACTGACTGTGTTAGTCGTTTGTGGAATCTATGATGTCCTCACCAACTGTAGGAATATTAAACATTTCCTCACTAAGGTCAGTATCTCTTTATTTTCATCCTCTAATAATTAACTAATTTCAAATTTACCAACTGAGCCAATTCGACTCACTTAATTATAACAATTATATGAGTGGCTCTTGTAAATCTAAAGTAAAAACAAAAATTTGATTTAGTCATTTTGTCAGGTTTTGTCACTAAATTCGTTAAATGAGTCAATTTGGCTCGTTGGAATAATTTTGTCGTTTTATTTGGTGTATTTTTTGTCTTTCTCCTTAGAAGACTAAGTATGTTGTAGGCGGTGTTCGTAAAAATGATTTTTCATTTCAATTATGAGTCAAACGGGCTCAGTTTTAGTAGAAATGGTTGTACAACCCATATCTGAGTATATTGTATCGGCTTTCATGACCGGTTAAAAATGGCGGATATCTAATCATAGCTGTCGTGCATTTAATTAAATTTTTATGGAATGAAATAGTTGTAACTATCCCCTCATCGCCTAAATTTGGTGACATCAACAACGATCACTATTATACCACTGTATCAACTTCGAATGTCCTCCAAATGTGTATATACATTTAGAAAGTGCGTTAGGAAACAACGGACACCATTTCATTGTTGACTTACTAAAGTTCTGAGGAAGAAGGGTGTGACCCATGCTTCTCTCTGACGCAACACAACTTCTCTAAGCGAATTCTAAAAGGACGTAGCTCAAAATGGTTACCGTGCAAAAGTCATATTTTTGTTTTCATTGTCAACAATCGAGTCACAAAAGCAACGTCAAATGATGATTCTCTTGTAATTCCTCTTTGCAATGGTTTGTTCGTTCTTTCGCTTCTTCCTTCCTTCCTTACTCACTTTCCTCCCCCGAATGGGAAAACGGAAAATCTTTTGCTTTGATAAACACTTGCAATAGTTTCGAAACGGTTTCTTATCATGCGCATGCCCAACCTCAAGCAATCGATGCTAATTATATTTTACATATAATATACTTGTTACTTGGTATCATTCGCACTTCCTTCCCGTTCGTTTTGTCCTCTTCGAATTTGAATGCGATGAGAATCGAAGTCTGGAAAAGGCGTCCGCAGCCTGTATTGAAAGCTGGGAAAGTTTATGTCAACCAAAATTTAAGAATTTACAAAACGTTTCTGATCAGTAACGTAATCATTTTATACTGAGTATATTAAATACTGAATTATAGTATAAATTTTATTGAAACCGTTATTTATATACATTTTTAAAGTTTATAAAAGATTTTTAAGCCGTGCCCCCTTAACATTTCTAAAATTTCTACGCCCCCATATATACTTTTTATACAATTTTTTATACAATATAAAAATATATTTGTTATATCAACGATTAACTAACTGACGGACACTTATTTCAAATTGACACCGACTGAATGATGTGAAACTCTACAGAAGTTGAGTTGGGCTAATTAGGTGCGAACAACAGCGTTGTTTAGCGAGTTTTAAAACGTCAGGATTTCCCCACGACAGAGGAATACCTAGTTGACATTTCGCTAACGAAATTAGTTATCTACAGCATTTTTTAAAGAATTTGCCTGTTTTGTTAAATTTGTCACCGATATCTAGCACTGCATTTGAATAACCCAAAATGAAAGTGTTAGGGTCGTGTCGAGTCCATTTTTAAATTGTCCTCCTGTAGGGGTGGGCCCCACGTTGGGAAATACAGCTCTAAATAATCAATTTCATTAATTGTGCATTATTTATGGAAGAAATTTTGGATAAAAGTGAGTGAAGAAAGTATTACTCTTTGTATTTAACGTTTTGATCGATATCTCTCAGCTGAACCAATGACGTCAATTTAGACTAGTTAGTCACTTATGGGCTCTGGCTCCGTTTTGAGCAGCCGCCTCAAAAGTAGTGGTCGCCATGATGATATTTTGTGGAGGTATTTAAAGAACAAGTCGCTTACTGTATGGTTAGAGATCAAACTCGAATCTTATTTGTTTATTGTATTTTCTCATTCCCAAAATTTCCGTCGTGTTATACAGATCACTTGAAATTATGAAATGGGTCAGGCGGTAGCCCGCGGGTCATGGGTCGTCGACGCTTGCGTCCAAACAAACATTCCGAAAAAAATAATTTTTTGGCGGAGTGGTCAGGGGGGAAGAGAGTGAGACGAGGAATCATTACTTCTGACACAGGAAATTTATTTCATGTCAGTTTCTCTTCATATATACAGCGCCTGTTATTAATTAATCGTTGGAAAATTAATCTCTGTCAGGGATTGCATCGGTCTCACGGAAAAGGTTTCATTTCCAGTCCGAGAGCGAACCTTCCGACAGTCCCTCGCTAAAGACACTTTTCGAGTATCGGCTTAACTCCTTTCAAAATCTCTCCATTGATCGTAATTAATTTTAATAAAATATAGAACTTAACGTGGAATCAAGGTTTTGAACGGAACGGAAAAACAAAGGGACCTCAGATAAAACCTCTGAAAGCCGTAAATAAGACAGCTTAACTGTTTCTACCCTTTGAGATTAGCGCAGGGTGGTGGTGGTGGTGGAGGGTATAGAGAGCAAATCTGTCCCGTCATAAGAGTAAATGATTTTTAATATTTTCAACGCACGAATCCCAATTATCAAAATTCATCATATTTATCTGTTTTCTAAAATCCCAGTTAAAAGAGATATTGATTAAAAGTTAAAATCCCTTCAGGGCTCGTGAGTGGAGATGAGAGGAAAGGGAGTTAGTTAAATGGAAAAATTACTTTGTGTGCTTTTTCAAGAGTAAGCTATCGGAACTTTGAAATTTTTAAACTTTTTTTTCCCTTTTTTCCCCCCGTTTTTGCTAAATGATTCTGAAACATTCTTTATGATTATGTGAGCGTGAAATGATTTAGAAAGAACAGTCGTGAATGGCTCTGATATGGGGATTGATTCTTGAGCGTAGGGCGTGCATCATTTATGAAATTATGAGTCATACACACCACACCGAGTGTGGTTTTAAATGAATTTCTTGACTAAATTCGTGCATCATTTATGAGAACCGTAACGATTTGCCTTCTTCTCCGACAGTCTTTTGTTTGTCCCACCAGCATTATGTCTCTTTTTATTATTTATTTACAAAAATGCCGACATAACTACACCCATACCTCGCTATAACGGCCTTCAATTATGGCACGTTTTCGATTTACGGCCTAAAATCTTTCGCTATAACGGCCAAAATGTGTCAAAAGTACTGGTACAGAAGTTAATGTCCTTCCTGAAATCTATCTCTGCTTTGAAGGTTTGAACGAACGTGATGTTCTTGATCTACTTAAATCTGATAGGAAACCTCTTTCATATGAGGTACTCATTCAGGTGCAAGTGGAATTAGCATTTGATGAAGAGACAGAGCCTGTTGTATCCAAACAGCTAACATCAGAAACTCTGTCGAAAGCTTTTTCCTATTCCAAACAAGGAATGAACATCCTCCTTGAAACCGATCCTGATATCGAACGTAGGGCTAAAGTTTCTCGAGGAAGTAACTCAGCCATTAGCTGTTAGAAACCACTGAAGAACGAAATAGACAAGAAGGCAAGACAAACGACGTTGGACAATTTTTTTAAAGCCAGGCCCATCCTTACTAGCGAAAAATGATGACGACAGTGATCTGTAGGTTACCATTTGTTCATCGTCTTCAGATTAAAGTCATTTTAAAAAAATTATGTATGTATACATACATATATTTTATGTAACCTGAAGTTGTTTCATTTTTGTATATAGATTATTGTAGGTTTTTGGAGTCTCTTATTATTTTATGTACAAATCTATGTACTTGTTATGTATGTATTTTTTATTTAAACAAGATAAAATGCAATTTGAGTGATAAACCATGTTGCATTTGTAAAAAATTTGGAGCCAATCTCATTGAATTTGTATCAGAATACTTGATTCGTTATACGGCTTTTCGCTTTACGGCCAAGTTTCGTGGAACGTATGCAGGCCGTAAAGCGAGGTACGAGTATATTTATTCACCGTTAAATAATAATTTTATTGCGGTTTCATCGAGTTCTCATCTTTCGCGTAAAACGAGACACGACTGTTTACAACATTATGTTAATCCTATTAAGTAAGCCCGGCAAAGTTAATTAAAATATAAATTTCTTGGCGGACTCTTAAAATTATGTCGTGGCTTAACGCTTGTCAAGGAAACGAGCTAAAAAATTATAATTATAAATATTAATTATTTATATTTATAAGACCGAAGGCGTTATTTTAGACGGAAGTGATGAAAGGTTTTAGGGGCCTTTTCATTAAGCTGCTTGTGGTTTCACGGCCAAGTCATTTGAAATGATATCACCTTTTGTAGTTTGACAGAACCACAGACGTTTATGATCGTGTTATGTGAAGCTCTTTGTTAATAAATAGTTCGGAAGCTTCCAATTAAATGAAACAATGTGGAAGACTTATGGCCTTGAAGAGGTTTAGTTTGCCTGTCATAATTATAGAAACTTTTACAAAGTAGGATTGTTTATATAAAAAGTATATAAATTTTGACTGGTAACGTGCCTGATTAATAAAAAAAAATTGACTCAAGTTTGAAATTGAAAACAATAAAATTGCGTGACTAATAAAATTGGGCCAACAGTTGTTAAAAGAGATTGAAAATGTGCTTCTGGTATAACTTTGATTTAAGATTTTAATAGATCTTAAAATTGTTTTCAGCAGTTTTAACAAGTCTTTCTCGAAACAGAAACGAAATCGCTTTTTAATTGAATAATTAAGTGCTGAAAGGAAATATACTGTATGTGTCATTAAAAAGTTTGATGGATTTATATTTAATAATTAAATTTCATATCATAGTCATTCAAAGCCTTAATAACTGTTTTCTTTAAAATCGTAGTTAGACTAAAGTTATACTGTTTCTGATTCATGAGCTACGGTTCTTTATTGATTGTTTGCTGATTATTAGAGACACTCCAATTGTGGTTGGAGTAGTGTAGTTTAGATGTGGGATCTTTTCTCGGAATCGGTTTATGGGTTCTGGAATCATGCTGGTATACACCCACAATACAAACACATCTCGCAACCTTTTATATATGTTACCACTAAAATGCGGATTCTGTGGATGTGGAATGTTTCTAGATCACCTGAAGAGTAACGGATTTGTTGTGTTGATGAGAGAATTCAAGACTCAGTCGTGTTACTTAGTTATCGGGCACATCAACGGTTTCCATTTCGTTTGCTTCTCTCATTTCCTTTCTTTGACCAAATCGAATTTTTATTTATTGAAAGATAAATACATAAATAAATACGATTATTTTGAGGTCATACAAAGACGAGACATCCTGGAAGAGAGAGTCGAAAACAGAACTATATCAATTTAAGTATACAGAAATGTTGCTGTTGTTTTGACGAAGTTGTTTGAACGTGGTCCTAGTTGTTAAAATTTAGATTATCTAGACCAGTGATGGGCATAGTACGGCCCGGGAAAGTATTTAATCCGGCCTGCCTAGGGGTTAAAACATGGATTAATAAGTGTTACGGATTGACATGGATTAATGGATCAGAAACTCGTCTATGTAAGGCACAGTTCTACAAGGTTTTTGTTCGATTCTTGATAGTAGTCTAAGGATGTTAGCTTATGTTAGCACAAGAACAACCGAAAATTGTTAATTCATTTGTTCTACACCTATCCTGTAGGCCAATAATGGGCAAAGTACTGTCCGCAGACCAACTCCGGCCCGGAAAAGTATTTAATCCGACCCGCCGAGGGTTTAAGGACATGGATAGTGTTAATACATGGCCCGCTACAATTATGTTTTGACGGTCGAGAAGTTGAAATTGGATCTTACTTAGTAGAATGATAGATGTATAGTGTACAGAAGAAGCTAAACAACCCGCGTAGTTCATGTATTGCAAATTTGTGCGGCCCTTCTACTGTAGTCCTATTTGCGGCCTGCCAAAAAATTTCAAAATTTAAATTGGCCAGTTAATTAAAAAGATTGCCCACCCCTACTGTAGACTGTACTTCAGTCACATTCGTTATCCAATTCCTTGGGTTAAGTCAATAGTCACTTCCCCAAACTACAAAGCCCATTTAAAGCCAGACCAACTACTTAATACCTATCTTACAGACAGGTTGCTGCTGACTACAGGAAAATAATTTTTCCTACAATAAGTTTTGAGGATTCATGGTTATCATTATTAATGTTAGTAACACTAACTGTTACTAGGTATCGAGACAACATAGACGGAATTAGATTCGCGGCCTGCCAAAAAATTTCAAAATTTAAATCGGCCCGTTGATTAAAAAGATTGCCCACCCCTGATCTAGACCTTAGTAATAGTTAACGTAAGAAACAAATTTATATTATCTACTGGGGAATTTCTTCTCTACACAAACCTTGAAGAGTATTTTTGAAAAATTTTCTAGCATCTAGTCCCACGAACATGTAAAAATATTTTAATTTGTTGCCAGAAACGTAAATATTGAATTTCATTCTTTGAAAATAATTTTCCTTCTTCAGTAATAAAAATGAAAATGTTTTTTCCTTCTCTTTCCCGTTCCTTTAATCCGCATCTTGTAACTTGTTTTTAATCAAACAAACTTAAAGCTTTTCGATTTTGAGTTGGGAATTATTTAAGAGCCATAAAATAAATATTGAAACAGATGTCTCTAGAGTTTATAAACCACATAAAACCTAGGAAACAAATTTCACGAGCCTTAAAAGTTCCACGAATGGATTTCCTTACAAGACTTTCACTCATTTCCGCCATTTTATAAAGCTTTACTGCCGGAATATTTAATAATCCGGGAAAAAGAAAAGTTTCAAAGGAAAACTCAATCAAATCTCCTGTCGGTAGAGTTGTTGATGTGTCACAAAACCAAACAACCGTTCGACGGAATATTAATATAATCGTAGGTACGAAAACAAATATGGCGGTCTTAAATATGATTTGATAAAATTTTTAACAAATTTGACGGAAGTGCTGAAAGAAGAAAAAAAGGGGAAAAGCTTTGAAATTAATTTAAGATTAAAAAAGGTTCCCAAAATTATTATAAACAATTACCGCCGCGGCTGTAATGAAGAAGAAAATGAAGCTTTAACGGTTTTCCTTGAGAACCTCTTGCTTTAATATTTCTTTTCGCCGCCATCTTCCTTCACTCGTGAAACAAAGAGCCTTTAAAATTTTCCATACACTTCTCGAAATATCTCTCCCGTGTATACATGTCAAAACCATGTGCGAGGTACAAATCGTAAGACGCCATTTTAACCTTCTGATTACCTCTGCTTTTCTCGAGCTTTTCCCGCCTCAAAGTATTGTTTCCCTCGTTTTGTTAGACTGAAACTTCATTAATAAAATAACGCCCTTTTGAGAGGAGTGGGTTGAGAGCGAGCTACCAGAAATTATTTAACAAATAGAAAATGTAGAATTCTAAGGAGAAAAAATTCGAATTTAGAACGTTAAGTCGGCTGAAAACAAAAATCGCCAACTCGTTGCACAATACTAAGCTCGAAATTTATGATTTTGTGGATCTAAAGATGTGAATAGATGGAAGCGATTAGTATATAAAGCGTTTATACTATATAAACCTTACAGTATATGAGAGCGTTGAGTAAATAGAACCCCTTGGTGGACAGAAACTATATATACTGTACCTTTTCGGGGTCTTCTATTATCCTTGCTACTATATTTGGGATATCTAGTTGTTTTAGTCTCCTTTTGAATGCTGTTGGCTCTATTTGTCGCAGTGGTTCAGCTTGTGTTCGTTCCCGCTTCTGCAGTGGTCGCACTCGCTAGTGTCTCATTTTTTGATCCTGTGGAGGGAGATATTAAAACACCCATGTCCTGTTAGAATCTGGGTTTTGGTACTTCACTCATCCGTGTTTCCGACTTAGCCATTCTTCGAGGTGTGGTAGGATGGCGGCGACGATTGGTTTGTCCGAGTCTTTGGAGTACTGTCTCCATTTCTTCCAGGGTACCTGCGTTAATCTTGTTAAATGACCTTTGGAGGTTCCTCTCCCTTGGCCTTCTTCCCGGGTTTATATATACTGTACCTATCTTCTTTGATCTCGATAAATATATTGTACATATGTATTATTCGTTCTTAAATAAAGTAAATAAATTATTAACCAATAAATTAATTTCTACATCAATAAGTTAACAGGAAACATTAATAATAGCTCTTCTGAATAATTATCATAATCCTTCAAAATTAGCGTAGCCATAGGCCTAATTAACATTTATTATTAATTAGTATAACCTTCAATAACAAAGCTCACTAACTCAGGTTGACCGTTTGAACAAACCTTGAGGAGGAGTATAAAAAAGGAACCAAATATCGCTTCACTTCCGTTTATATTATTTAAGTAAGCAATCACCGAATTTCGAGAAAGTCCCACTGGCAAAATTTTTATTTGAAGGGGGGCAAAGAAAGGGAAAGACCTGAAATTAGTTCAACATGGCGCTTAATTGCTTTCCCGGAGAGAGAGAAAAAAAGCTAACTAAATAAAGATCAAAAATTTGTGCAATTAGGAGCAAAATTGGTTTCCGTTTATGGTGCTATAAATAAAATTTTTGAAAAAAAAAGAAACATACCATCTTTTAATGTGAAAACTCATATTCTTTTTGTTAGCATTCGAGTCAGCAATACAATATCTCTCCTGCCCGTAAATAACAATTTCTGTAAATTAACTTTTTAATATGAGCTTTTCGACGAGAGAAAGGAAACAACCGAGGGAACAGTGTTATTAAACCACTCGCCATCTTTGTCTATAATTTCTTTTTGCTTTTCCATCCAGACGTTTTGTCCGTGTTTTTGTATAAAAAAAATTTTTTTTGGCTGTGGGCGGGGGAAGGGGTTGGAATTCTCACTGATAATTATTTCAAAAGATTCATCTTGAGTTTTTGAGAAAGTATTTGAAGGAGAGGTTTTCACTCTTTTTGATAATTACCAGTTGAAAATTTGGAAAAGGGGTTTTTAATAAAGACGGGGGGTAACAGGCAAGATGACGTGACTTTAATTCGCGTTTGTACGAAATTGGAAAACAAAATAGAAAGTGAAGTAAAAGTATAATGCGATCATCTTCCGGTTATTTCGTACCACGTCATTATAAACCCCGTGTGTCTGCACTCCGCCTCACAATCCTCATTCTCATTGCCCTCAAGTCAGTCGGATGGTTTCTAGGAAAATGGGAAAAATTGTTTTTGTGGAAAAACCGTTTTTGAGTTCACCCAAGCCCTTGGTACTCAAACTGCGACCACTGCTGACCCAGTGGAAACCGATTGAGTGAAAACTTGTAAAATTACAGGTCCGGTTTTCGACGCATACAGTCCACCCATCTGTATTTACATCTGTCAGTCTGTTTCTGTATATTTCCTCATAAAGATATGTTGAGGATTCATAAAGATAGCTTACAACTCTCCTCATCGAATTGGTTACAGACCCATCAGCTCCTCCTCCTCCCAAGTGTTAGCACCACCCTGTAGTACTGTAATCAGCTGTAAATAGCCTCTTGTATCTGTGTTGACCTTGAAAATTTGACAACCAAATTGTCTAGAAAATTTTTCAGTCCTCTCTTATCACACAGGATTTGGGTTTGATTTCTAAACTACAATACACTATAGTGCCTTGGTACTCAAACTGCGGCCCACCAAGCTCTACTAAGTAGCCGATTGCTCATTGTCAAGTCTGAACTATAGTTGACTAGTACGAAAATGTTCGGACCTGAGCTCAGAAACTGCTAACATTGTTTGCCTCAATATATCTTTATGAGGCAATATACAGAAACAGACTGACAGATTTACATACAGATGATGCCCTGAGGGTGGACTGTATGCGTCGAAAACCGGACTTGTAAAATCTTTTGTCGTGTTGGTCACAATGGAAATTTGGCCCGGGAAATCAAAAGCTTGAGTACCAAAGACCTAACCTCTTAATGAGGTGATGAGATTGGGGTAAGGCGATGCAAAAGTGGTTACGGAGTCACTTTGACTCATTTTGAAAATTATCTCCGCACTATTAATAAACTATAACTGATTACTAGGATACAACATTATATCTTCTTACATATACTCACAATTCTACAATATATATTCTTGCATATACATATACTCTTACAAACTCAGGCTCACCTGCTATTATCAACACAACCACTCTTGTTTACGCTTTAGATCCTCCACTGACGTCACCATAACATAGTTCTCTGACTTACAACCATTTATCGCTAACAATAATCTTATAATATACAACTAAATGCCAAAGAACAATTACTCAAGAGAAACCGATGTCCAGAACATGGCAATAAAATTCATAACGTTTCACAACAGCCCAGAACTATATTGTAATGAAGGTTTAAACCTCCTCTGGAATGTATGAAATCCTTATACAGCCTTTAATAACCGACAGTCAACGAATCCAGTTTCACTCAGGTTCTCATCTGATTTTAACGACAAAAATAAAATACAAAGGAGGAGGAGGAGGAAGAAGAAGAGAGGAGAAGAAGGTGAAAGAAGAATGGAATCCTTTTAAACGATCTCTACGCATTTTTTTGTTATCTACGTATATATCATACATAAAAATATTTAACCGTTTAAGAAAAGAATTCTCAAAGGATGAATATCAAGCAAGAAAAGAACAAAAGGGGAAAAACAAAAATTTTTATATTAAAATTTTTGAAATTTTCCCGATAATATAACTTACTCGAGTTATATTAAAAGCTGGAAAAATATTTTCTAAAGAATAATACCGTTGGAAATTTTTTTTTTTAATCGTGAATTTCCAAAAAGTTTCCGTTTTTCGTCTGTTAAAAGGAGATTCTTTTCGGAAAATCAAATTTCCTTACAAAAAGAAAGGAAAATTTATTTTCCTCCGTCATGGCTTTGCGCCTGTAGCCAAAGGTATGCACTGCAGCATCTAATTAGATCTGTTTATAAAGTGCTGTTAGTTCTCTCCTGTTTGTTTAATTCTGTTTATAAATTTCTTAGCCCTGGAAGCTTGTTCTACCCCCCACACTCTTAATTGTGATCTTGTTCAGTATTATACTATTTTTTATACTAAAATATGCAGTTCTTTGAGATTTATTAACAGGTTGTTGGTGTGAAATATTTCAGATCTCCGGTCAGCTGATCTAGTCAACTGTCAGAATGAATCAAAACCCTTCAGGAGCATTCGCTTAAAATTTGAAATCGAAAAGAATAAATCTGTGAACGGTTAAACGGTGAAGGCACGTTTTCTTGGGGAACAAATTTCCCTCCTCCTCTGTCGTCTCCTTCTGTCGTTGGTTTTTGAAAAATTAATTGTGTGTGCAGAGGCGCCGCTTCAAATTAACTGTTCTTCCGGTAATAATTTTTCCAGTCCTAAATATTTTTTGAGGAAAATTAGAACCGAAAAAGTAATCAACATAAATTTTCAATTTTTTTGGCAATGGATTGACTTTCACGGGAGAGGAGGTGGTGGGAGGGAGAGGGGGTGAGAAGCTGGAGGAGGATGAAAGAAAGGAAAAGAGTCGAAGGAAATCGGTTTATATTTTGCACCGATTTTCATTTTTCCGTACAAAAAATTTTTTTTTTACTTTTTAAATTTTATTTTCTCGACATCGCCATGACTTTTATTATGCGGTAGACTTGAAGACTAAAATTGACCTAAAGAAACAAGCAATCGCGTAAATTAAGACCTGATTATATTTTAAAATACGTCGAACTGTAATAACGTATTCAGAATTGGGGTTAATGACCTTTAAAATATTGTCAACCACCGAAATTATGAATTTTACAAAACATCAACATCTTACACTATCACATCGCATTTCTTAGTTCACTTCCAATAACACAAAACTTATGTACATAACTATATTTGTGAGGCATAAACAAGACATAAAGATGTGTTGGGTTGGGCAAAGGGTTAGCGAGAGATTTGTCGCGGGATAGGAAAGATCATGAAAGTGGTGAGTGATGATGAGGAAGAGTTTCTGAAAGACGTCATTTGTTAGCTGGGAAGTTTTCAGCGCGAGTCGCCTTATTGTAGTGAATCCGGGGGGGAGGATGGAGAGAAGAAGGCTGTGTGGAGATGGGAAGGAGGAAGAAGAGAGGAATAAGAAAGTTTGTGAAAGTAGCTTTCTTCCTGCATTTGAATAAAAAGCTCTTTCATTTGTCTGTCAGATCTGAGATCCTACACGTATAAAAGAGAATTTTCTTATTAATTGACTACAATAATAAGCCAGGCAATAATCTTCTTAAGGGAAAGTTTTTATCAAATACACAATAGGTTCTTTGTTCAAACTTAAGACTCTCTCTCCTCTTCCGCGTTCCACTTATGATTTCATTTCTACAATGCCGAAAATGTGAAATGCGTTTGACTGAATTCTAAACATCATTCTCACTTATATATTCATTTTAAAGTTTTCCTTTCTTTCATTGTGCGGATTCAAAATCTGCGAAACGGCAGCGCAAATGCTAATCCAACGAATAATACTTCAGTCGAACAGTATTCCTGGTCTAATCCCCCAAAACGTGAAAAGTTGTGAGCTGATGCAAATTAAATGATGTGACAGAACACATCAGTACAATGAAGACAATTTTATAGCGATTTCGTTTTGACGGAGTTATGTATTAGTTATAAAATATTTATATTATTAGAAAATAATATAAAATATGCTAATCCACTGAACCCCCAACTTCTGACTTTATAAAAGAGACCGTCAAAAGAGGAGCTGGAAGGGCGATCTAAAAAATTTTGGTGTACCTTTATGGAAATGATGGTGGGGCTTTTGCACTATAATGGAGCCTGATTGGGTGCTTATAAATTAATTTTATATATCATATTCAATATAACTTACAGTATTAATAATAATATAATGCTGTAATTGACCCATAATTTGCTCTTGAGGCATTAAAGCCATGATAGTATTAGGCCTACTTATGAAATGATTCGTTCAAAATAGCGTGCATTGATTTTGGATAAAAACTTGCTGTGTGCATTATTTATGAAATGACAATGGTATTTATATAAACTAATAAAAATAGGTCTATGTGATTAGGATGTTGTCACGTGATCAGTCATCAATTTAGTTTGCGTTCGCTTATGGTGTATCAACCTTTCTCTGTTAGAAAGACAGATTCTACCTCACACCTGTATAACAATGAGATCTCTAGTCTAACTATAACTAGAGAGAGAATTAGTATTATGTAAATAATTATTTATATCTGTATTCACTGTAAAATTGAGCAGATAACATGCAAAATGGGTGTTTGTTACTTCTGCACTATGGGTTATACTGCACTATGCGATTGGTTATTGCACTAATCAGACTCCAGGCAAGAATGGTTGTGTTGATAGTAGCAGGTGAGCCTGAGTTTGTAAGAGTATATGTATATGCAAGTATATTGTAGAATTGTGAGTATATAAGAAGATATAATGTTGTATTGTGGAGAAAAATGAGTCAAAGTGACTGTATTCACCCCAATGATTAATTAAGAGGTTAGGTTCTTGGAGATTGTCTCACTCAGCAGTCGTATGTTAGTGTATACTCATAGATATTATTGTGGAAAACATGAAAAGGATATTCAGATGATTAAAAGTAGTGTAGATAATTTTGTTCTGGTACTTTGTTGACTGTGTGTATTCTCAAAGTTTGAAATGAGTCAAGGAATTCGTAAAAGAAGAGAAAAGAGAGGGAAATCCTTTCTCACTCTGGCAATTTTAAAAATATTTAAACTAGGAGGGAAAGTCTTTTCCCAATGATTATGCACTACAAAGCTTTTCAACAATGATATGAACACAAAAAAAGACGGAGAATAAGAAGAAAATATGGGGGCAACGAATAAAAGATAAAAGTTTTAAGGGCTCTTGACTTATTTTCACTTAAAGTTATTAATTTCTCTGCCTGAGTGAATCTTTTTCCTTCCCACCTTCTTCTTCTTTTCCTTTTTTTCCTTCCTCCTTTTTTAAACATTAGCAAGCGAAAACTGAATCGATTTTATACCTCCGTTCCTACAAAAAAAAATTTTTTTTCTTACAAACTTACAAAATTATCTTTTTATCAAGTACTCTTAATATCTTGACGAACGGGAATTTTATCTACAGCTAATTCTAGTATTTTCTTACAGTCTGTCTCTCTGTTTCAGCTACGAATCACCCGCGGTTTTTCACTTTGAAGCGATACATTGCGGTCACTTGTGGAGGGTCAATAACATCTTTTCATTACGGCAGCCAATGTTGCACTTGTTTGTTCTCATTTATTTCCTCTTGTAATTCCGCCATATTTAAGCCTCGCGTTATCTGCGTACAATGCTTGGCTAGCCACAAACATAGTAGGTTGGTCAGCTTAATTAAAATATGTATCCTCCCCATTTAGTTAACATCGTTCGACCCAAATATCTCGCTTATCTCTCTAAATTCAGTGAGAAGTTCTATTTGGTCAAGTTGGAAACGACAGCGAAAGTCATCGGCAAAACGGGATTTTGATAAATTTCCATCATTTATACAATTGATAACTAGGTTATACAAATCGAAATATATACCTGATCAACGATTTAAAGTACTTTCGAATGCGCCAAAACCAACACTCATTCTTCAAAGCTTCTTCAGCACTAACCTCGATCAGCTGGCCGGGTGACGAAGGTTTATCAAAAACACCGACATCATCCCCAAACATTAATTTGATTGATGAGGCAGGGTGATAAAAATTAGCTGTCTGATACAAAATGTTTGTAACTGTATGTTATGTTCATATTTAGGGTAGCTGGTACCCGTAAGGTTCAAGGTCAGGTGTTTTGAGCTTTGTTTTACGGTATGGAACGCTTTCGAATTTATTCCCACCAATTCTAAACTGGGGCTTAGGGGTTGGGAAACAAGGAAACAAAACAAAAGAAAAACAAATCGATGCTCAAATTCGCGTTCTTTATCAATTATTCAAAAGCTTTGAGATTGTCGCCACATTCTGAGAACGACACCTGAGAGTAAAATATTACAGCTCGAAATATTTTATTTTATTTTCTTTCCTGGCTAAATATTTATATGCGGTCGACCATTTTCTACATGAAACCCTGAAATTTATTCTAGAAAGATTGAAACCGATTTTCTGGCCGTTTTTTAGACTCGAGGAAGATGGAGTGGGAGGCGGGAAAGGTAAAGTTCTCTTCTTTCTTCAAATGTCAGCATATCTCGCTATCAACCTCTATGTTTAGCTTTAATGACCTACGTTTCTTTTGGAGAAGGTTGTATACGTACACTCTGTGATATGTGACTGTAAGGTTACAATCTCTGCTTTCTTAATTGATGGATGTATAGGGTGTCTCAAAGTTAAAGCAAAATTTGAATTAATTACAAAACACAGTTTTTGGTCTTTAAATTGTTTTTATTAGTATGGGGCACTGTCTTGTTGAAATGGCCACATCTAGGCAGAAAGAACTGTATTATCATACCGCCATATTGAAGACGAGTATTAGTTACCACTTGGTCAGTCTCATTCTCAGAAATTATGGCCTCCAGCTCAAAATCCGCACCAAACACTGACGATTTGTGGGTTCATTTGTTGTTCGACACACAGTTCACTTTAACCCAAAACCGACAATTTTGGGTTTAACAAATCCATCAAGGTGAGAGTGTCCTTCATTGCTTAGGATGGTTGTGCTCGAAAAATCAGCCAAATTTTCATTATTTTTGAAATATTCTTCATGAAAACACGTTGTTGCATCGTATAACGCTCCATTTTTAGTAACCCTGAACTTCCAAATCGTTCTTTTTCAGGATTGCCAACAATCTACTTCAAAAACGGCGGCAAATTCAAATCTCGCGTTAAATTTGAGACACCCTGTTTCAGATTCTCGTAGATTTGACCCCAAAACCAATTGAAATAACCTGTTCCAGTCCAAAATGGAATTATAACTAATTTTTGGCTTGAATACTGTTAAACTGCTTACATTTCACTTAAACAATGCTTTACAACAGTAAAGACGAAAAACCACGACAATACTTTTCCAGGACTATCAAAACTATCAAAAGACTTTACACAAATGCACAAAACACCTGAAGACCAAAAAACATCTGACTAATACCAAGGTTTGACAACAACTAACCTATGTCATATATATAAGACGGAAAAACCAACCGAAACCCTTAAAATTGCGCAAGCCAAATGCGAAGTACAGGTGCAATTACCCTGTACCTTTTTCGTCTCTCCGGTCAGTTTTTCGTCCTGTCGAATCTTGGCATTGACTCGTAAGCAGGATTGCGATCTTAGGCGCTATTGAATTTCTTTCTTTTCACTTCGTGACACACCCTATATAAACAATTTTCATTATCAATTACAAATTTTAAATGAATATCTGTTTGAAGTTTTCTAAGGTATTGTGTAAACGAAAATATTGTTACATACAGTATATATAAATTAATTTTTAAGCAAATAAAGAAAATTGTATTTGGGATACGGATACAAAAGCTCTGTCTAAGAGTTTAAGAGTTATTGAAACGAAATACGTATTAAATAAAATTAAATTTTGAAGACAGATAAAAAAAAAAGTTGAAAAGAAAGGAAAATAAAAGTAAAACGCCGAGTTTTCTCAAATGTCATTCCACTAGGAAACCAATATCTTTATCGAAAACATTATCTAGGGGAATCAGATATAGCCGTCGACAATATTTCCCAATTTTTCCAAACTATTTATTTCTTATTATATCTTGAACGGTGAACTCGCCCTCTCTTTCAACCCCGTATCAACCCCTTTGGAATCCAATAACTCCCGACAAAAAAAAGTCAAATTTCTTCTCCTTTGTCTTCCTTATTTTTTTTTATTCTCCTTTTATTCTTTTCCTCCTTTCAACTTTTATTCACCATTTTCCCCAAAATGCTTTCCCTTAAACACACAATCTTTCCCCTCTCTCTCTCTCTTTATCGTCTTCCTCTTTCGTCCGTTTTCAATTCCTCACCTTTTTTTGGCAGACAAAGATCGAAATTTTTTCCGGGAAAATTTGAAGAATTCAACATCCCGAAATTGGACTGGAAGGAAATAAATAAGCGCATATCCGGCGATTACTATTGATGGTGTTCAATCGAGAGTGAGAACAGTTCGCATTATAACAGAGACTGAGTCCTTGCCTTTTAACCGCCGAATTTCCTCCCATACCCCCTCCCCATGACAGATCTTATCCATGTTCTTCCTTCGAGTTATCTGTTATTCGTGTTATCTTTTCTTCCGCCTCAGTGGAGATAACTCTCAGTCAAAATAGATTGGGAAAAAATGCAGATTGAGACAAAATTTATAGATAAAAGGGGTGAAGAAATAAGTGATGGCTTCAACTTCCCTGTCGCGAACTTCTTTTTGGCCAGTATTTATTATGTCGACATTCGGAAATGGGTTTTTGGCAAAAATATAAATTTTTGTGTGTGTGTGTGTGATTCGGTATAAAATTTATTACAGTTACTAGCTTTCAAACTGAGGAGAGGTGGGAACAAGACGAAGGAAGAGGAGAATCTTGTTCTAAAACATTTTTCGCTTATTTGGGAATAAATTTTGCCAGAATGTGTGACACTGAATGTTTTTTAATATTCCTTAGAACTAGTCAACCTAATTTGGTGGTGGTTTTAATCCGTTTTTGACCCTTAATTTTTGGGTATAACAGGATGCTGGAGGAGGATTCGAACTCACGACAATTTGCGTCCAAGTCAGGAACTTAACCACTACACTACTCCTCCCACGTTACTCGACCTAATTTTATTTCAGAACACAAAACCATGTCGGTATAAAAAACCGGCCATGAGTTTGAGTAAATTACAAATCGTCGACACCGAACCTGTCAGTAAATAAGGCATTCAGATGTGCATTATTTATGAAATGAGTACTTTGTAAAAGTGTGCATTACTTTTGGAATAATAAGACTATTAAAACGTACAATATTTTCAAAACGAAAGTCTAAATACATTGAGTATAACTCGAACACAAAGTCATGCCTCGGCAAAATATTTCTGTGCATTATTTATGAAATGATTCCAAACCATTTTGCGTTCGGATGGGGAACTATAAACGAAATAGAAAATGAAAAATTCTTAGCCGCATAAAAAACAAACCAAAATAAGCCATCTTAAGGTTTTATCAGGGCTGCTATAAAAGTCACTACCATGTACATAAAACGGCTGGGAGGATGAGAGAGAAAGGAGTAGAAAAGGGAAATAAAACGACAAAAAAAAAAGTTGAGAGAAAAAAAGAAGAAAAATGGTCGAATTCAACAAAGTTTACAGAAAGTTAAAACACTAAGGAAAGAAGAAGAAGAAGAAAAATAGAGCAGATGTGGGAATTAGCGTTTTAGGGATGGGTTACTTAAGTATTTCGAAAAGCAAGGAAAAAGATGAAGAAGAAGATGGAGACAGAGAAGAGGTAGAAGTAGAGGAGGTAAAAATGTTGAGGGGAAACGAATGATGATGTTGGTGATAACGATGATAATCGGAGATAGGATTTGCATGTTTGTTTTTCTTATTTGGGTTGACAGATGAAAATAAACATTGTTACGACTTTCTACATTTTAGACCTTTTCCTACTACCTTCTCTTTTCTCTTTCACTTCCATTTTTTTGAAAATTTTCCGCCATTTTAAAAACATCATCCCTGTGAGTCCACTGGTTATAGTCTCACCTTTGTTTGGTTACCATGGTTGAAGAAGGATGACTGTTCAGACTTGCGACCATCTCGGAGGAACTATTTTAATTCACTGTAAGGTGATCCAAGGTCAAGAGGTTTAAGAAAAAGGAAAATAGCACAGAAGGCCGCTTGGATGGGTTATTTAAGGTTATAAGGGTTGTCAAACCCTTTTGAGGGTATAAATACTGGCACAAATGAATCAATAAAACATTCCGAAATCAGTTGGTTTGTTTCTTACAACCTTACCACACTTCGTAACCACTAAGAGTGATTCAAGAGCATCAGAGTTGTTCATTACCAACCTATCCTCACACACTTCACCGACCGCCACAGGAGAATCAATCCTGAAACAAGAGGCTTTTCTCCTTTCGGAAGGCCAAACAGGGTACTCTTAGGTATATGGTTGACACGTCACTCTCATCAACTATCATGTCATCCATAAGTCCTCACCTGTTCGTCTTTCATTTACTGAAGACCTCAGAATGGGACCTGAGTTTACTACCCAAACCTTCGAGAGATGTGTTTCGAAACAAAATCTCCTTCTTCATAAAAAGCAGCTGAAACAACTAACCCGAGTCTTTTAATTCAGAACCGAGGTCATATATATGCAAGAGGAAAGAGAAGAAAATGTATTTAAGCAAACGGTTGCTGACATTAACAAGGAAAAAATATGCTCGGGGAAAAAAAGGAAAGAAAATAACGAGTGGTTGCTCACGGGACCTTCACAACCCAAACAATTTTTTGTTGTTTTTCAGAACGTTTCATAATAAAAATAAAATATAATACAGTACAATAATATAATAAAGAAAAATATAATAAAACGAGAAAGGTGATTTAGATGAAGATTTCCTACTTCCCCGTTGTTATTAACCAGTCTTTTGATTCCTTTTAAATCTCCTTTATTAAATGATAGTCTATTTGGATGATGATGATGATGATGGTGGTGGTGGTGGTGGTTGTAGAGGCAACAGCGGCAGCATTATTTCAAATAACCAAAACAAAATGCTAATGAGTTTTAGTTGTAATCTGTTAAACAAAGTTCAAAGATCACTCGTATTGAATGGGATTTGTTCGGCATTTTGGAAGATGACCTCCCAAGAGTTCCGCCCTCGTTTTAATTTCCCTGGAAACTCTTTGCGATCTGTTAATTACGTGATTATTTGCCTAATTTCGTTTTTGTTTTCCAAAAAAGAGTTTTCCGACAGAGGACAAAAAAATCGGAAAGATCTGTCGAGGCGATTCTCCAAGTGGCGGCTCTAGCAATTTCCATTAAGTCTCCACTTACGAACGACAGAATGAATGACGTGGGCAGTATAGACGAATCGGGTCGAATTATTTGTGTCAGGGTCGGGTTAAGCCCATTCACAATGACTATTTTATTCATTTTCTAACTTCTTAAATAAATATAAACCGCTGAGATTTATATAAAAGTTTGATGTGGTGAGTTAAAAAATATTTGAACGGTTTCTTGAAGTTTTTCAAATAAACAAAATGGCGATGGAAATGTTCGCATAAAACCCAGATCAATAAAAGAAATGAAATAAAAATATTGCAGAAATCATAACGAAGAATATACAGTAGACTTGATGTGTGGGTTATATAGCAAGGCCTACGGTTCTGTTGGAGTAAAAATTAAAATTCAGGAAAGTTGGTTCTTTCTCTCGGGAGTGTGCAGACATACAACGGTTGGATGGTTGAACAAAAAACTCTTCCTCCTCCTCACCAACTTCAAACTCCCTCCACCACCAGTCCTCGCTTTCATCCTTTCACCAAATGTTCACTGGAGATGAAATTAAATGTATTTAAATTTATGTTGGTGACAATTTCTGCCAATCTATCTTCAAACTCTACAATTCTGAAATTCGTCAAGCTTTCAAACTTTTCCTTCCTTCCTTCTTCTTCTTCCTTTTTTTTAAATGAAATCACTTCTTCACGAATTTTCACTGAAATAGTCTTCGAAGGATATTTTCCTCCATTTTTATTACGTTTTTATTTTTATTTTCCAATTTTATACTTTTCAAAATGAAGTGTGAAGCTCAAAATTTTAAATTTTTCCTGGGTGGGGGGGTTTCTTGCTGCTCAGGATATTTCAAAAAAGAGATTTTTAGATAGACATTGCTTGCATCTCAACCATTTTATAGACGAATTATTAAGGAGTAGTTCCAGTGAATACTGTAGTGCTTTATCTATAGAATGGTTCGACATAGGCAGTTAGATAAATATGTATAAATACATACAATATACATCAGGGTCGGCAAAATTTTTTGGCCGCGGGTCAAAATCAACCAAAATGCCAGTATTAAAGAGGCGTTTGGGTTAGGTGATATTTTCATATTACAACAGCGACAGGACAGTGTCGCTGCATTCCGCATATCATCCGCCGATTCCATTCCATGAGGCTTTAACTGATATTTTTATATGTTATACTGCATTCAAATTTGGTACGTTCATAACTTTGCGACAAAAATTTTCTGGGATAAAGAAAAAAATGTTTGTATATCTTATACTTTATTTTCAGAACTAAAGTGGGTCAGTGAAATAACCAAATGAGTGACCCACGGGTCATAGGTTGCCGACCCCTGATACACATCTTATATTGTAGTAGATATGCCATTATTATATTGAAGTGTGGACGATGATGAGAACGAGTCATCCTAGCTACAGTCTATTGTTTGAAGGTGGAGTGGATAGAAGCTGATAGGAGTAGTAGTAGTAGTAGCATCTACCCAGGTGGAGCCCGTTGGACTTAGTCATCATGACTAAATGACATGATAGGGACTAATTAGTCTTGGAGGCATCTTGCTGGCCCCATCCTTCTGGAGCAGTAGAAAAAAGGAAGATGTATGGCTGACACTGGGAAGAAACTTAAGCTTTGCTGTAGTAATGGAATGAATTGACACTAGTTGACAGTAGCATATCTTCTACCTGAAACAGAAGAACAACGCCTGGTATTAGTTTTCGGTGTGTTCGGAACAGTCGCACGTGTGTTCAGTTGCACTGATATTCCATAAACGTTTTTAACTTTTTTTACGCGGTTTTTTAAAAATTATAAGTACTTAGGTGGTATGAATAACGACCGCGTAAGTTTTAGTAAAATTATAAAAACAAGAAGACAGAATTAAAAGCACTAATACAGACAAACAAAAGCAGGAAGAAGACAAGATTTGTTGGAGGAGAACTTTTTCTAGGAACAACATTAGCAAACAAGAATAAAGTGTTACATTGGGTTACAAATTAACGTTGCAAATGTTTCACCGCAAAAGCTAATTAATATGAATATTTAGAAATTACTACTCGAGGAGCTTTGGAGTCCCTAGTTGAAGGAAACGGCGGTTGGGAATCTGCGGGAAAAGTCCGGAAAGTTAGGTTAATTTCCCAAAGTAAAGGCTAAAGACCGGAGGAGACTGTCTCTCTCTCTCTCTCCGACCGCATTTCCCTTTCAATTACTCATGGTTAAGTGGCGAAATGTTGCATCAATCAGCTTTACCACTTTGAAGAAAAAGTAAAATAAAGAGAAGGTGGCCGAGGTTTCTGTAACTGTTACATCAATTTCAGCAAAACCGGATTTGTCTCCTGGACACAATTCAATTTATTTGAATTTGGAACAACTTTTTGAAATTCCTTTAAAATGTTTTAACTTAATTCTCACCTCAGTTTCTGGCCTGTTAAACTAGATCAAAGACCTAGAATCACTTTCGTCGTGGACAAGTTTAACCCTTCGAATTATACGGATTGACGTCTCTTCTAGAATGAAACCAAATAGAAGTTATTTATTTAAGGAGGATTCACATCCGCCGCAAAGAGTAAATCCCTACTTAAGGAAAATTCTTCTTTCTCCTGTATAAATCATTTCCAGCGACCATAAATGAAATGAATAAATAAAATAATTATTTATTTTTTATGTATATATTTTCCCTGACTTAAGGCTCGGTCTTATTTCCGAGAGGAAAAGATTTTTAAATTAGAATTCGCTTCTTTTCTCTTCCTCCTCATCCTTCTGTCCTCCTCCTCTCCTCTGCTTCTCCCAGTTTTGCCTTTTTTAGGGAGAAATAATTTTAATTGTTGAATTTTAATTTTCTAATTTTTTTCTCCTTTTTAAAAATGCTTTTCCATTCTGTTTCCGTTTTTCTTCAAACTTCAACAAACTTCTTTTCTTTTTTCAAACTGCTTTTCCTTAATTATTATTTTTTTTCTTTCATTTTCTCCCCGCTTTTGTGTCATCTTCTGTTACCCTCCTCCTCTCCTCCGTTTCTTTTAGGAACAGGTAACCTTCACAGAGTCACTTCCACCCGGTAGTCCTTCAACTTCTCATTAAAAGACAATTAAACCTTTGAGGGAAATGTGAACTTTAATTCGACTTCCGCTTTTTCAAAACGCGGTAGTGTAGTTTGTA
Organism: Columbicola columbae; assembly: GCA_016920875.1. Lineage (NCBI taxonomy): Eukaryota > Metazoa > Arthropoda > Insecta > Psocodea > Philopteridae > Columbicola > Columbicola columbae. The sequence continues at coordinate 8,622,850 of JADMLL010000007.1, forward strand.
GTTTAGACTAACTACACTACCGCGTGTAAGTGTGCAATAGTTTTGAAATGAATTCCCTGTAAGAGTTAGCGTTATTTGTCAAACTGCTCTGAGATCAATTTTGGGAAATCAACTGGGGAGTGTAGGGACGGTTTGGGCCCATCACTCTCAAAATGTCGAATTGAAGATATCGTTGTAAGAAGGCGGTGGTGTTTAACTCAACTTCTGGTTTAGACTATTAATTAAGTCATTGTGTGATGGTCGGAGTTGTGGACAAGTGATCGCCAAGAGGTGATTCATGACTTCGTTTTAATGGCCTGCAGAAGAAATTTATTAATAAATCCTTAATACGGCCTGAAATGTTTCGCTATAACGGCCAAAATGTGACAGAAGTACTGGTACTGAAGTTAATGTCCTTTCTGAAGTCAGACAAAACATTTTGGATCCAGAACACGACCTCGGCTTTGAAGGTTTGAACGTGATGTCCTTGATCTACTTAAAGCTGATAGGGAACCTCCTTTATATGAAGAACTCATTCGGAACCCAAGGCGAACTGGCGTTTGGTGAAGAGACAGAGCCTGTTGTATCCAAACAGCTAACATCAGAAAATCTGTCGAAAGCTTTTTCCTATTCCAAACAAGGAACAAACATCCTCCTTGAAACGATCCTGATGTCGAACGTAGGGCTAAAGTTTCTCGAGGAAGTAACTCAGATTAGCTGTTAGAAACCACTGAAGAACGAAATAGACAAGAAGGCAAGACAAACAACGTTGGACAATTCTAAATCGTAAAGCGAGGTATGGGTGTATAACACTAAACAACAATTCGCATAACTCGAAAGGAAAATTCTTAGTTTTCGAAACACTCCATCGCGATTTTAACGATCTCCATTATCTAAAAGAGTGGTGACAGCTGTCGTAGTCTGTGTACACAAAAAAAACTTTTATTAAGATGTGAACTGAGTGAGATAGAAGACATGTCAGCAATCAATATAAAAAAAATGTGACAGGGAAACACTGACCATGCATACCGATGTATTTGATGAATCTAAACATTGTGCTGAGCTCTTTGACATCTTGTGATTTGTCAGTCGCGTTTGGGGAAAATTTATTTAATTAAATTTGGTTTTCCCGGGTTTTCCCACTCTCGGAATTTTTTTTTAATGTTAGAAAGAGAGAAAAATGAGGATTTTAGCTAATATTCAAATTATGTTCCTTCCATTGACATGTACCACAGATATATTAGGAAGTTTAGAAGTTTTCAAGTTCCTTAACACAAATCCTAGTCGGATAAAACTTTTTAAATTTATTCCTCGGTCGTGTTTCAACATGACAGAAGATTTAATATTTTGTTTTCTACTCTCAAAACTCTTAATGTCTTTTTTAATTTTTCTGAAACAAATATATACGCACAAAAACTGAATATATTATATGTTTATTATATGGTTGTATTGAGTTGAGCTATACTCTCGTTTTTCATTCTTGGCTCTAACATGGGAGGGGGCTCGAACTTTCAACTATCGCTTTGTTACCCTGGTGTTGTGACCACTCAACCGCAGGTCTCCCACATTTATCGTTATAGATAATAACTTTAACCGTATAAAATGAAATATATACTACTCATACTACTGGAAAAATGAACCCCACTTTCTTGTGGTTTTGGTCATCTTAAGACCAGGTCGTTTCCATCATCTTTCCACCGCGGTTATCTCTTCATTCGCCCACTCCGTTCTTTCTCACTTCCGTTATCTTTTATCTAGTTTCAGTTTTGGTTCCTTTTTATAAAAAATGAAGAGGTAGTATATTTCAGCTTCCGGTTTAGGAGCATGGGTTTCTAGACTTCAGGACTCTTTCATTTCCTTACGCTTGATTCCCAGTCTTACGTCTTTTCCATTTCTGCAAAGTCTTCTCTGTAATATTCATAAAACGACAATTTTGTCGAATTGTGCATTAATTATGAAATGTGGTCTTCATATAAATATCGATTGTCTAGATAATAAGTGAGAAGTTCATTTGAATACGCTCCACTGTCTGCTTAGGTTCCGTAGAAAGCCAACAGCAGAACATTTTGAGTTTATGCTCAAATAATTCCCTGTTGTACCCTCTTAGTATATCGTATAATAGTATATAACAACCGTTTTGTATAATTATTTATTAATCTTTAGATGGTTTAATATATCTTCAACTGTTTTCTTTTCTTTTAGGTAAGAGAAGTCTTTCAGCTCTGTATATTGTTAAGTTTACGTTCGAAGAGTTCTCTACGTCCCTGTGAGTAGAAAATTTTTTTAAATTAGAGTGGAACCTCTCATAACGAGTTTAATTCGTTTCGGAGTTTTACTCGTTATGCGAAACAGTTTCGTCCATATAAATTCATGTAAAACAGGATAATGCACTCCAGGCGGAACAAAAACTGTCGGGGGATTCCCCATGTATGTGTCGCTCAATTGCTCGTTGTGAGAGGTTCCACTGTATTTGTTACTGCTGTCATTTCTTTCCAACAGCATTTCATTGGTTATATGATGATAAATATTATTCTCCATCAGTTTTCTTGCCCTGAAAGTTTCTTAACAAGCTTTCGGACTGTCTGTTTGGGTTAATACAACACGATAATGAATGAAAGGAATTTTAAAACAATTTTGGGTACTTTTTCGTACCGCGACTTCTCCGCCATTCTTTCTTACTGGAACTAGAATCCTTTTTTCTAATTTTATCAGTTAATGTTCTCTAAATCATTATTCTCTTGACACAAAGAAAGGATAACAGATCCTTTCAAGAGGTTTTCTCATCATTTCACTCATTCACAAAAAAAGGGAAAGAGAAAGAAAGAAAGTGTTATGACAAAGAGTTTAAAATTTCTAAAAATTTTCCACTGATGAAAATGACGACTAATTTATTTGATAAAATGAGTAAAATTTGAGGGAAATCATTTTTTAAAATTCAAAGATGAGAAAGAAGTGAGGGATGTCGGAAATAAAGAGAGGCAGAACTCGCTTTTGCAAATATTTTAAAGGGAAGTTGGAAATGAGCTCGAGGCCATGTCAACCCTTGCCAACTACTTTGTCTTCACTACATTTATACTCGGAAGATTCTCTTTAAACAAATTGTTACGTCATCGTTTCGGGGGAGGCTTTAATGCATATCTGAGAGTAACCAGCTGATAAACCGATGAGAAGTTTATTGAAAATTTTGGGGGTGAAAAGCGACCATTTTCAAAATTTCCATATCAGAGAAAGTCATTCGCGGTGTCCCATTTTGAATTTTAAAAGGCAAAATGACGGGAATTGTTTTATTCAAATTGGTAACACTTCTTTCACCCTCGGATCGGGGTCATGGTTGAGAAGGTGAACAAATGAAAGGAGAGCCGGAGAGGAGGGAATGAAACAGAAAAAAGAAAATGAGAAATTGATTGAACACAAAAAAGCACTTAATGTAGTTAAGAGTAACATCAAAGGCCTTTCACAGAAGGAATTGTCAGAAATCGTTTCCGCTGAAACATTCCATTTTTTGCCATTTAAACCCTCGAGCGTGGGATTAGTTAAAGTGGAAGAACTGAAAAATTATCTTTTCCATTCGCTTTCCGCCGACATGAGATTTCTTGTTACAGAATTTTTAATAACTTTTTCGCGGTTGAAAAAATTTTTTCTCTCTCTCGAAATATACATACATAGGTTATGTATGCGGCTACTAAAAATAAAAAAAATTCTCATTTTTAATCTTCTTTTTAACTTGTTCATATTAAACATGTCAAGAGAATCACACATGGTTAATTGACAAAGTAAAGCCCAAGAATAACATTTTTAGAGAAGCTGCAAAGCTCACATTTTTTTGTTTTCATTTTTTTTTGTGGCCTCGACCATCTAACTGTCTTGTTTTTTCAACCGTCCTTTTCAAATCGTTTTTTCCTCTTGATCGAGTATAATTTCATTTGGTTTTTGTTTCTTTCTCTTTTCCTATTGTCAGTCCATGACTTCCCAGTATATCTTTATTTCTTTTGCCTCATGAAATACATTTTAAAATTAATTTATGTAGTCAACCAATCAACTACATTCTGTGTTGTAGGAGAAAACAATAAATAGTTTGTAGGTTTAGTAGTAAGAGGTGGAATTCCGACAGGAGTTTTAGCTCCAGGTTTTACCCAAATACTAATTTAGTAACGTTTTTAGTTGCTGTCACGCAGCTAAATCAGATTTTTGGAGGAGTGTGAGAACTTATCCTTACCTCATCCAGAGCTGTAGGTGGTTTAGTGTCAGGTTTCTGTGTTAAGGAGCACAACAAATAGTGAGCTCAAACAATGATAGCAACCGTAACCATTTCCTTCAGCAAAAGAATTGTTTCCGTCGAACAATCATCTTCAAGCTGGGCGGTGAAAGAGTGAATCCCCTGATTTTTCCAAAAATTTGAACTGCGCAACAGCTAACAAAATGACACCACTGCAATTAATAATGAAAACTGTGAAAATGTCCAAACGGTAGTGTACTCGAATTTATCGCGCAAAACGAGATCTGAATCGACATCGTTCATTTTCAAGTTTCATAATACACCGAACACCCTGCTGATGTGGACTACTCATTACCCTCCAAGATGCAGAGAGGGACTATACCCGAAAGCCTTCGAGGCAAGCTAATCCCGTGGCTATACACTTTGGAAGCTGTGACAACTACATGAACTACAGAGCACAGAAATACTACAACTCAAAAATCCCAACGAGATAGATCAAAAACAGCGAGCTCAAACACTACAACAATGATAGCAACCAATAACCATATCCTCCAGCTAAAGAATTGTTTACTTTGAGAAATCACCTTCAAGCTTCATCAGTTAAAAATTTATTCGGCAGAATAGAAAGTAAAAGATAAGAACAAACAAACAAACAAACAAAGGGAAAAGAATAAAAAAAAAGAAAACAAAAAACATTCCCTGGTGATTCAACCGTAAGCCATCGTAATATTAATTTTCAACCGTTTTATCAAAATCAAATCCAAAAAACAAACTAACGGAATTAAACTCACGAGAACAACAACAGAAAAAAAAAAAAAAATTGTTTTCAGTGCTGACTCCAGTAATCCTTCAGCTTCAGATCGGCTCAATAACGTCGTTTACTCTCTTTGATAAAAAGCCGAGTTAATCTTACGTTAAACTTATACGAGAAATAAGTCAGTTGAATTGATTTCCGAAGTCGCCCTGGTTGGATATCGATTAAAAAGGCCCAACTGTGTGGGTGCGGATGACTCCGGCTCCGACTGGAAACGTATGTAATTATAACAAAAAATAATTTTCCTTTCTTTTATTCTCCATTATGTACATAACACGGCCATGCTCACACGATCTTCAAACCGGAAACGGAATATTTCCCTCTTTTTTGTGTATTTGTTTAGCCGAGAATCATTCTCGTGCCATTTCCTAAGCAATTTCTTATTAACTATGGCGAACTTGTTAGATAAAATAAATGTAATAAATTTTAACAAAGTTTCCTGAGAAATTTAAAAAGCTGCGTTTTCCGCCTCACTTTTTCCCTTCATTTTCTTTTTGTTTTTAATTTGATGCGGAAAAACATCTTTTATGAATGATTTAATGTCCTCGCTTTCACAATGAGAAATAAATTTTTATTTATTTTTTCATTAAAATTATAAACGTCGGTTCTGACTTTCTATGAAAAAAGGAAAAAAGGTTTCTTATGAGTCTTTCCCGGAAATATTCAAAATTTATTTTTGTCGTAAATTTTTTTTTCTCCTAAACCCATGACTTCGGTTGTTGTGGACGACTTAGCTTACAACTCTCCTCATCAAGTTGGTTACAGACCCATCAGCTCCTCCTCCTCCCATGTGTTAGCACCACCCTGTAGTATTGTAATCAGCTGTAAATAGCCTCTCGTATTTAGTGTTGACGCTGAAAAGTTGACAACCAAATTGTCTAGAAAATTTTTCAGTCCTCTCTTATCACACAGGATTTGGGTTTGATTTCTAAATTACAATACACTATAGTGCCTTGGTACTCAAACTAAGGCCCACCAAGCTCTACTAAGTAGCCGATTGCTCATTGTTAAGTCTGAACTATAGTGCCTGACTAGTACGAAAATGTTCGGACCTGTGATCAAAAACTGCTAACATTGTTTGCCTCAATATATCTTTATAAAGCAGAAAATACATACAGATTTACATACAGATGATGCCCTAGGGTGGACTGTATGCGTCAAAAACCGGACTTGCAATCTATTTTTGATAAGTCGTGTGGCCCAGTCGTAATGGTCACAATGGAAATTTGGCCCGGGAAGGAAAAAGCTTGAGTACCAAGGCTATAGTGTAATTCGTCTGGTTCCACGACAACACAAAATTGGAGGTGTAATTAAATATTTTGTCCCCATCTCCAACCACCAAAAAAACTTAGAGCCCGGGAGTCCTTGAGGCTCTTACTTCCAATTCAGGTTGCTGAATAATTTATTTAATTAAACTGGACCCGATATTGATTTGTTATCAGGACAATAGTGATAAAGGCTTGAAATCATTTGATCCACCTCTCTAACAAAGCCAATCCCAGCAGCTTTGATTTCTAAAACGCGAACAATGGCCATTGTCTTCTACTCTGTATGTGTGTGTGTGTGTGTCACGTCACCTGTTCGTTTTGTACAAGGGGATGAAGCATGACTCATGAGGGTGGGATAGCTCCCATGAAACGGGAAACTTCTGGAGTTTGAAACCTAATTTCGTGTGTCCCCTTTTTGATTTCCCAGCTTTTCTTTTCTAATACGACTGAAATAACGTGGGCGAAGGGTTTTTAATAACTGGATGAGAAGCCTCGTAGCGTGTTTGTTCTACTGGAATAAAGGACATTACCGGAGGACAAGAACCTTGTTCAAATAAATAATTTTTTCCCTTGTTTCAGGTTGTTCGTCTTTCGAATCATTTTACCCGCTTTTATTTATTTATTTTTGGGTAACTGTTTCCTTGTAAGCCATTTTTAAGCAACACACAACAAAGTGATTCTGGAGGGAAAGCAAACAATCCTTCCCTTACTCAGAAATTTTTAATATAAATGAATCTAGTTGTAATAAATCACATGCCAGGCAATGACAACAGTAGTTGAAAGAGATTTACATAAATTAAATGTTGCTACATACAAAAATTTACATAATTATAGCTGTTGCTATGGATTGTTAATAGGAGGAGGTTTTCCTCTACTTAAATAATGTCAGTTTACTCTAATTTTTATTTTATTTTGAGAAATCAAAATTTTGTTTTTAAGCTCGTGTGGGTGTTTGCTGTGCACAGGCGGTGAGAATTAATGATTGCGAGCCATCACTCTTAATTTGGTCCTTCTTTCAGAGCAATTAACTTTTTAAACAGTCGATCTCTCTCCCTTTTTTTGATTTTTGTACGGCCCACAATTAGAGATTTTTGGAATGGTGGGAGGAAGGTCAATGTATCTTGTCATGCGGGTGTTTCAATTTTTTTGTTTTAATTGGATTTTGGGATTGTCAAATTACAAGATAAAGCTGTGTTATTGAATTGTTGTTTAGATCAGCAATCGGTTAGCTTTTTGATATTTTTATGGGTGGGCCTCTAAATTTTCAACAAAAAAAAATTTGGGAGTGTCTAACAGTTTGGTAGTCAAGCTTTTTCCTCCCCGGGCCAAATTTCCATTGTGACCAGTACGACTGGGCCAAACGACTTACCAAAAAGAAGATTTTACAAGTTTGGATTTCGACGCATACAGTCCACCCTCAGGGCATCTGTATGTACATCTGTCAGTCTGTTTCTGTATATTGCTTCAAGATACGTTGATGTAAACAATGTTAGCAGTTTCTGAGGACAGGCCCCAACATTTTTGTACTGCTCAGGCACTATAGATCACACTTAACACTAAGCAGTCGACAAATTTTCACTCAGTCGGTTTCCACTGGGTCACTGGGTCACTCAGTAGAGCTTGGTGGGCCACAGTTTGAGTACCAAGGAATTAACGGGAACATTGTGCAGGTATTTTTCACTTTTCTGTATGTTTTTGGTTTTGTGAAATTCTCCTATACCAGAATCTCTTCCACGTCTGATGAAGTGGCGGTAGAACTTCAAAATGACCTTGGTGGGCCGCAGTTTGAGTACCAAGGGTCTGACATGATTTTTAATTATAACATTTTAGTATACTGTAACATAATATTCTACGTTTTATTTTACAAATAATGCGCACTTTATCTGTATCAATTAAAAAGGTTATTTCATAAGTATTACACACTTTATTCTTGAAATGATGCAAATTTATTTATTTATTTAAATTCTCCACCAAATTTCATGTAGCTGTTCTTCAATTTCGTTTATTTAATTACAATCAGGACTCTTTTTACACGTGTTGTTAATATTTTCGGCCATCATGAATGAATTTCTAAGAAATAATAGTAAATTTAGGTCTTTTTACACGACTTATAGCTTACCACGACATTTTTTTGTGTGTGATTCTTATCTTTCGTGTAAAACAAGCCCTGAACACTTGGTATAAAAACTGCATATTTATTTCTAGATTTATATTCATTATTATTATAATGAGCCGATTGAAATTTAAAAATAAAACCTCTAAATTTTTATTGAGAATTATTAAAATGACGTCACGAACGTCTCGCCATTGGTGAGGCTTGCACACGAATCTAGTTACTGGAGTGATATATTCTCTCGGTATAAAAGATAAAAAGTTTGTCAGTTGTTTTAAAAGTTGGATGGTAAAACTTGGACAAGTTCAATCGCCTGATTCCGATTTGGAGAGACCGAGGCAGGCATAAAAGTTGAAGATAATGAAAGAAATAATAAAAACAAGATGGTGGGTAAATTGGAGAATCTCTGCTGCCATCTCCTTGACGTTCATTTAGTTCCCGGTTGTTTGTTCCTCTTCCCAGTCGGTGGATTTATCACCCTCTGCCTCTCTCTCTCTCTTTTCTTATTATTATTTATCTCAAAGCAAATATCATCCCTATTGTTTGCCATAAAGCTTCAATAAATTTTCGAGTGCCCTCACCGTTTCATTTGAATTTTTTCGCATTGTTTACCGAACGGCATTTTAACCCTTGTGAACGTTTGAACGTATGAGGAAATGTGGGAGGCCTGCCAATAGCTCCTACTTTGCCCTTTTCCTAACAGGATGTTTAAAGGTGGAGGGCATGTTGAGAAATTCGTTCAGATTTTCAAATCTAATTACTTGGTTCATGTCTTTTGTATTTCATTTAGTCTAGAAAAACTGAAAAAATGGTCGTGGCACTAAACATAACATTCATAAGGAATGGAAGAAGGGTAGAAGTACAAATTCCGTTTTGAGATGGCAGAAATGCTTAGAATATCTTTCGAACTGAAGGTATATTGAATAAATTGGAGTGAATCCTGTAATTTTAGTTTAGTTTAGTTTTAATACAAGCTTGGGTCTAACAGGATATCGAAAGAAGATTTAGACTCACAACCATAACTCCTATAGGCGATCACTTTAACCCCTTGGTTCTCGACGTGGGAGAGATTCTGGTATAGGAGAATTAGACAAAACCAGATAAACTTACAGAAAAGTGAAAAATACCTCCACAATGTTCCCCTTAATTCCTTGGTACTGAAACCAAGCTCTACTGAGTGGCCCAGTGACCCAGTGATTGAGTTTGAAAGGTCGATAGTTAAGTCTGAACTAGTTGACCAGTACGAAACATTGCTTACCTCAACATATCTTTATGAGGAAATATACAGAAAATACATACAGAAACAGACTGACAGATTTACATACAGATGATGCCCTAGGATGGACTGTATGCGGCGAAAGCCAGACTTGTAAAGTCGTGTCGCCCAGTCGCAATGGTCACAGTGGAAGTACCAAGGCTTTCACCACTTCAGCGGGCCTCCCACTTGTGAAGTAAACAGAATCTTGTGTGTATACCTTCTGTCATTTCACTACAGCAGCTTGACTCCAAATACAACGACTCAAAATAAACTTAAAAACGCGTTTAATCCTCATAAATCGGAAAGAAAGCTAAAAATAATTTCTTATATTATACTGATCGAGTTTATTTAATTAATTAAAAATCAGTTCAGTATATATAGGTTAATACTTCTACATCGTATTAATATTAATAATGCTTCTCGAGCATTTAGTTCAAGGAATAGCGTAACTTTAAAAGCCATAAATGTTTGTACTAAAGTCTTTTGGTTTGTTTTATTAAATCGAAATGTTGTTTGTGCAATAAAAGAAGCAAAATTTACAACTTTCGTTGTTTTGTATCCTACTAAAACCAAACCAAACTAAAAATAAAAGTAAAAACAATAGCAATAGTTATGAAAAACAGTTTTAACAGGAAATCTCTCTCCGTGGAAGGTACGTTGAAGAAAGAAATAAAGTATTAACAATAAAAAAAAATGGTAATGAGAAAAGCAGACCATCTTGCCGCAATACTTGTAACACAATTTCGAACGATAAACTTTAGAATTCCTACATCAAAAATGTATGAAGTCATTAAAATTTAATATTCGGACTAGATTTTCTTTTCTCTCTCTCTCTTTCGCCCTCTTCCTCTGTTCCCAAAGCTTTAAACTTGTTAATCAAAATACCTTGCTACCTAAGAGTTTGATATTGTTGTCGTAAAATGAATTCCCATCTCCTGTTCCCTCATCCTTTGCCCTCGAACGTCCGACAGATTTTTCTAATTATTTTTCCCTCTCTTCTTTCTCGAGTTTTCTGTTGAACAACAGGAAATAAAGAAACTTTTCTTGATTTTTATTTTCCGCTTGTGGGCATATGCTACCGAGAGAGATTACCTTCCTGGGGAAGAAATCCGGTTGGGGAGGGACTCAATATTTGTTTTGTCTTAATATCAGCCGAAATTTTTTTTCGTTTTATAAGGTCGGTGTGTGAAAAGTTCTGAATCACCTTTTGCTGGAGTTTTATGATGTGGAGCAGTAATGCTTTCCGTAGGTTGTAGTAAGTAAAAGTGTTAAAGAGGGGATGAAAGTTAGTGGTGGGATAATTCGATAGGGAAAGTAGGCTTGTCACGAAATAAAGATTCTTGAATTTGATAATTTTCATGTAAATATCCTGTTTACGTACTTCCTTTTCTCTTTTCCTCGCTTTTTCTGTGTCAAAGGTCGTTTGTGTAGTCGAAACTCACGCGGGAGTTAACTGCTATATCTAGAGAAGTGGTGTTCGTTTGGGCCTTTGAGGTAATTTCTGGTGTCTCATGATGCTCGGGAATAAAACGAAAACAGAACACAAAGGAAATGGAATCAAGGCCTTGGTGCTGAAGCCTTTTCCTTTCTGGGCCAAATTTTCATTTTCACATGACTGACCATAAACACACATCAAGCATCAGTACAACATTCAGAGGTGTCTGTATGTACCTGTATATAATGTACTATAAAATAAAATAAAATTTTAAAAATATAAAATAAAATGCGGCGCAGGCAGCGACAGGACAGAAGGAAAAGCTTAGAATGGCCTCGAATCACCGAGAACTCTTTCCTATATTAAGCTTATGGGAAGAGAAGCTTGTGTAAATTTCGAGAGAGTTCGAGTACGGGTTTCTGGAAGCTTCGAGACTATTCTTAGCTTAGGTGAAGATATATAAACAGGTCACTAATCGCCGGGTATTGAGTTTGAGTTTTGAGTTTTGCAGTTATTCGGTTGGCAATTATTCAGTGTCGGAGTGAAACGCTTTTATGTAAACAATCAGTATTTATCAATAAACGTATTTCTAGTGTAGATAGAGTTTTTAATAATCTCATCTCACAGTTTCGTACTGGTCAGGCACTATAGTTCAGACTTAACAAGGAGCAATCGACCTTTCACTCAGTCGCTTTCCACTGGGTCACTGGGTCACTCAATAGAGCTTGGTGGGCCGCAGTTTGAGTACCAAGGAATTAACGGGAACATTGTGCAGGTATTTTTCACTTTTCTGTATGTTTATCTGGTTTTGTCTAATTCTCCTATACCAGAATCTCTACCACGTATAATGAAGTGCCGGTAGAACACAAAATGACCTGTTCAATCAGCCTAATGTCCTCTACCCAAAAAATTTGTTTTTATTTCTTGGAAACCTGTCTTAATTTCCCTCCGGTGTTCTTCATTTAACCTAATTTAATTAACAGGAAGCGCACTTTCTCGCATAAAATATTGAATTTTTTCTCTTTTTTATAGTAATGGCAAAAGCCATTTTGTTTGACTCGTGATCTACATTTTAATTACCTTCTTACATTTCTTAGAAAGAATTATTTTCTAACGAGAAAGGGGAAAACGAAAAAAAGATGATAATACTGAAATAATAATTAGTGTAACTAATCTTGAATTCCTCTCGGTCATTTTTAATTATGTTAGTCATAATTAATATTTAACAGTTTCGCTGTTTGAATATTTCGAACCGACAGGATTCTTAATTGCTATTTTTATCAAGTGTTTCCCATAACGCTGTGATTGTGTGTTACCTTTGCAGAACATTTACCTCTTCTGAAGGGACTTGACTAAGGAGATAATGGTTTAGACTTGGAACTACCTCCCAAATCCTGATATGTTTAATGGTGTTAGAACTTCAAACCTAAAAAAGAAGTTTTGATTCATGGATTAAAGTAGAAAATTTTAAAACGGTTAGTTGGTCAGCCTGCTTTCGTGTCGGAATTCTTATTTCAAGTCCTTGACACAACAACTTTGTATTCTTCTCCTTTATTTCTTATAAGTTTCGTCCAAATACGTGTGAAAAATACGTGACGTCACAATTTCGAGTTAATAATTAAGTCAAAGATTGATTAATTCGATTCAACGGCTATAACTACGTTTCTCAATTGAAATCCTCTCACTTCCGTCTGGATAAAATAGAGAAGACAAGGGAGAAGCAGTCAATTTGAATGGTGTTGTTAGAGAAAGAAAACTAATAAATAGATGGAGCGATGAATGTAACGCCTACAACAACCTTTCAAATCAATCCAAATCAGGTGGTAATTAACTTAAAGTGAGTTACGTTTGATGAACAGCTAACAGCGGATACCCTTAAACGTAATTGGCAGATCCCTTGGTGGCGAAACTTTTCCCTCAGCGAAACGCGCTCAACATAATTTTGTTTTCCTTACGTAATTGTTCTTTTGATCCAGTCAATGAGACTTTGGCGCTTCAAATTTTCATTACATAGATTTGCAAATGGTTGGCGGGCCTGTCTCCCATCCGTAGCGAAAATAAACGTTCAAAGCGACGTAAATTAAATTCTTTGAATCGCATAACCGAAAAGGTGGAGGATTTACAACTGTATAAAAGGGCTCTTTCTCGAAAAGTCATACACAACTGATGTAGAAACTGTTTCCTCGAGGAATCTAGGCTACTAATTTACATAATTCTTACGCGAGGAGTGTTTGTGTTTGAAAAACAACCGAAAATGTTAATTCGAAACTTCTTTGCTTTTCTTTTACGATGTTGTTCTCTTGGATTACTTTTGATGGCTTTATTTGAGATTTGAAATCGGCGTCGACAACCAGAGAGCGATCGGCTTGAAAAATTTTCTTTTGCCTTCGTATCACATAATCGTTGTGCTGAGGTCATAAACAATACGAATACCATTTAACCTTGACCACTAACTACTAGAATGTTTACTGTAAGTGACTAACTGTAGGTTAAATGTGACGTCACAGATTCACAGGTTCACTATTACAGGAACTCACAGTTGGAGAATATTTAAAAGAATTTTTAGAAATAGCAGAACACTTAAACGACGGTCTACTTATTGTATAAACGAAAACCGAATCTCTATTTCATAAATATTGCACACTTTTATGTGGAATCCAAATCAAAAGCAATTTAAAGTTTCGCGATCGATTTCATTCCTTAGGTACTGACTCATTAATGATGCAGACTTACTTAACACAACATTGAATGGTGCTGATAGTCTAAAATGGGTCACTTGAGTCAATTTGACTCATACAACAGAACTGAAAAAAAACTTATTTTTAAATCAATGAAATTTTTAGACTCAAATTAGCTCGATCCGGCAATCTAGTGTTAATCCAAAGCATCAAGCGATTTTTAGCCCCAAAACAGCTTATCTAAAGCTCAAACTCATACAGAACTAATCCTCCGGACAACACTGATACAAATTAATATCTTCTTTTCCGAAACGCTTCTTTCAGGTCTTCGCCAAATAAAAAGTTTCTCTTTTGATTTATTTTAAAATCGGAAAAAGGAAACTTTGGTCTGGTTACATGTTCGGAAAGCTTTGAGAAAGCTTTGATGTTCAAATCGTACCTCGAAACTTTATAGGCTTTCGCCCACGGCTACTTATTCTCTTGGAGGGATGGAAAAAGGGTAAAAATTCAAAGTGGAACCTCTCTCAAGCACTTGTCCTTCCAGTTGATGCTTGTTTAGTTCATACCGCAAAAGCTTTTCAAATTGAAATGCGATGTATGCGAGCTTTCTAACCGTATTACATCCATTTTGTTTTTCTTCTTCTTCTTTTATTCTTTACAATTTATGAGGAGAAGTTTCACAAAGATTTTTGTTTTTCTTCTCTTCTTCCTCCTCTTCTTCTTCTTCTTATTCCTCCCATCTCTCTCTCTCTTTCAAAAGATAGATGATTTTATTTTATTTTGGATACAGCTCAAGAGCTGTGAGACTCGAGCTTTTTTTATTATCATTATTATTTTGTAATGGTGGATTTTTACTACACCAGTCACTACTCCATTTGTTGCTCTTTTTCTTTCCTTTCTCCATGAATTTTTAAGGTTCAATAAGTTAGAAGCAATAAAATTTTATGTGTTTTTTGCCATTGGTAGAAAAAATTGGATTTTTTAAAAACAGTTTTATGAATTTTTTAAGGCAACAAAAGCTTTGTGCTTTTTACGAGTCTTCCCCTAAATAAGGAACAAGGAGTTTCAGTCTTAAAGTGGACATTTTTGTCGTTAGGTAGCAAGTCAGAAGTAGCAGAAGCCTAATTATTCACAAAAGTTTTTATAATTTGCAACGAACCGTGTTGTGAGTTTTCTTATTGTAACAATGAAGCGGTTTGGTTTTGTGTTGGTACCACTGATAGTTAGGTTATAACGTTTATTTAGTTTTATTAGTGACTTAGTTTAGTAAATACTGTCTGTCGGTGATGCTCTTAAGTATTAATTACCGGTAGTGGAATTATGTTAAGAATTTCAACCACTACACATCTCTAGTTGGCTTTCTACTGCTGCTCTACTCCTAGTTTCATAAATAATGCACACTTAAGTACGCTACTCCTTCCTCACTAGTCGACCTAATTTTATTTCAGAACACAAAACCATGTATGTCTGTATAAAAAACGGGACATGAGTTTGAGTAAATTACAAATCGTCGACACCGAATCTGTCAGTAAATAAGGCATTCAGATGTGCATTATTTATGAAATGAGTACTTCGTAAAAGTGTGCATTACTTTTGGAATAATAAGACTATTAAAACGTACAATATTTTCAAAACGAAAGTCTAAATGCATTGAGTATAACCTTACTTGAACACAAAGTCATGCCTCGGCAAAATATTTCTGTGCATTATTTATGAAATGAATACACATCACTAGTTGGCTCTACTCCTGCTCTACCTTTAGTTTCATAAATAATGCACACTTAAGTACGGCGTTTCAATTATTTGGTGATGGTGGTTTTAATCCCGTTTTTCACTCATTTTGGGTATAACAGGATGCTGGAGGAGGATTCGAACTCACGACAATTTGCATCCAAGTCAGGAACTTAACCACTACACTACTCCTCCCACTATGGCGTTTCAATTATAGCAAAAGGAAGGACCACTCGATGAAAGTGACACTAAGATGTTTGACACCCAGAGAGGCAAGCAGTTATTTGATGTCGGTTCTTGAATTATGCTCGAAGGTTTCCCTTTGAAATATTTTATGAAAACAATTTCCACGAATCATTGGTTGGGCGTATGATTCAAAATTCCATGTGTAACCATAAAATTTAAGATTTCTGGGTGAGCTGTTAGCCTTTAAACGTATTTCAGAGGATTTCATTTATCTAGGAAAGGAATCGCGGGGTATTTATTATCTTATGTTGTTAATGCGGTGTTTCAAATACGTATTCAAACTAGCAAGAGTAAATTAGTGATAGTTTAGTCCAGAACACAAATTTCTAGGTAAATCGCCCGAATATTTAGTTGGGGGATTAATTTAATCATGGAACCGTAAATTTTCGACTTGTACTCTTGACTTACTCCCTTATTTCCTCTTCGGGGCTTTATAAAGTTTATCGGGCATGTCCGTACGTTTAACCAACTTCCGCGCGCCACTTTTAGAATTTCAATTTTTCCAACGAAACCCCGTCCAAATGCGTATACCATCTGCTGCTTTCTTCTTCTTTGTTTCAAATTAAAAACTTTATTCTGATTACTATGCCAGATTAATTTGAAAGTTCCTATTCAAAAGAGCCTTGGAAATCCTCCGAAAACTTTTCGCCCGGCGATCGTTTATCAAAGCAGATGTGTCGAGTTTGGATTTGCGGAAACCCTGACTCCATTTTTACAATATTTTCCCAATTTTCTCCGCTTCCTCTATTTTCCTTTTTTTTTCTTTCTTTTTCCCCATTAAAGACTTTTTCCCTTTTTATTTGAAATTTTAGCAGGAGTTAAACGTCTCGTGACGCTGAATCCCACAGCAATTATATTTCAAGAGAATCCAATAGTAGATGTGGCGGATTGTTGTTGCCTCTTTGGCTTTCCGCCAGATTTCCCTCATTTAATATAACTTTGAATTAATTTTTTTTATCGTGGGAATGTGAGTGTGTGTTTCTCTTTACATACTCTCTTCTCGAAATATTTAGAAATTTGCTGATTAGCCGAAAAGACGTAGGAGAACTACGACAACTAACTCCACCACCGTTCAGTCACCTTATTTTCCATAATTAACTTTATTTTGGCAATTTTTACATATATATTATAGATATATTAGTAATACTTATTTTTTAGAATTATCAATAAGCCATCTAAAGCCATCTAAAATATAGATACTAATATACAAGTTACATTATACTGTTTGCACCCAGAAAGCATAATTCGTTAGTCTTCACCTTTTTTTATGAACCAACACAACAGGCACAATTTTTACTCCTGTCAACTACCATCTGTCTCTAAGCGAGACATTTTGTAGTTGGTCTGGCTTTAGTGGCTTTATATCCAGGGAGCAAACCAGTGTCTCAACCCCAGGAGTAGGATAACAGGATGCGACTGGTAGAGCAGTCTAAGGATGGGATAAGAGAAGGGAATCAGAGAAAGAAGAAGGAAAGGAAAGAACAAAATGATAGAAGAAAGAAGTAGAGATAAAGTAATAGATACAGTAGGAAAGGAATAAAGTAGGAAGATAATAGAGGAAGAAGAAGTAAAGAAGAAAGGTGGAAGGGAGTAGAGGGAAGTGTGTTGTAGGACAGGCACACCTAAAGCTACATACATTCAGGCTAGTGTTTGTGCTTAAGAGCTAGGACCCCTGTTTAAGGTTTGATGATCTTTGTGCCAAGTTTTTAAAAAGGATTCGTCTATTTTGGACTGATTTTTAAGGTCCTGTCGTACTACACATCCAAATAACATGTGATCGGGATCACTTTAAGTTGCTATCGAGGCATCTGTCTGTTTCTGCCAGCTGAAACTTATTCAGAGAGTTTGCGAGGTTTCCTTGCCCAGACAAAACTCTGCATGAGTGATACTTTCGATGACAACCATAGACAGTAAATACTGTTAAGGGAAATAAGTCGCGGAAACATTCGAATAGCGTTACCCGCCATGAACCTAAGTGTTGGTACGCCTGTATCAAGCAAAATGATATAGCCCAGTTTCTCTTGCGAGCAAGTAGGTTACCACAGAGTATGTCCACTCTCAGCCAATCCCAATCAGCTTATTCATGTTTCGTTGTTATACTTTTTTTATTCTACTGTTTTACCCTAATCGCACAACTCCAAGTCCACGAACTGACTTCTCCAAAACTCTTTTAAGCTTTGACTGGATCATTTAAATTTCCAATAACGAAAAAGACAAAGTCTATTAGTTTGCTGAGAAAGATTCACTTAAAAACCATTTTTTACGAAAATTCGTGACACCATAAATTAAATTCAGAACGGACGAGATAATCTACGTTAATTCTCCAATACCAGAATTAAAATTATTAGCCGCTTCGAAAGCTCGGCGGGGGTGAGAGGGTAGAAGGGAAGAGGTTGAGGAAGAGATGGAGTAAAAAGGCAATTTATCAAAATGCCGAAATAATGATAATTATTATTATTATAACAGAATTTTATAAAATTTACTTCGCTAAGTTGAAGCCTCAGTTTCACAAAGCGAATTCATTCAAGGATTTGATTTATGAAAGTTTGTGGTCTTGAGTCAACACGATTTATTTCTTACTTAATTTGTGCCATACTTTCTTCTTCTTTTTAATTTAAATTGAAAATTACGAGGAAATTGATTTCCCTTTTCTCTTTATTGGAAGAAAATTTTTTCCAGTAGGAGAAATAAAAGCGGGGAAAATTTTTCTATTTTTTGGAAACGGAAGAAAAAAAGGGAATTATTACATTTTGGTGAAGAGGTGTAGCTGCGGAGCGAGTGGCTATATATTTTCAAGGGTCATTAACTATATAGAACAGATTTAACATTAAACTAGCTGCCTCAGCTTTTCTTAACTGAAACCGAGAAGCTGTTTTTCATAACGGCTTATTCCAAACGAAATTATTTTTCTTTTTGTCCTTCCCCCCGGTTTTTCCTTCTTCTCTAATTTTTAACTTGAGATTTATAAGAAAGTAACAAAGTTTTCAAAGTTATGCGACATTTCTTTTCCTCCGTTTCTGCGTTGATTTCGATCTCGAAAAGAAAAAAGGAAGAAGAGGAGGAAATAATGCTTTGGCTCTTTGTCAACCTAGATAACCCATTTTACTTTTGATATCTTGTATTTAACGACGCATGACAGAGACCAACAGCAGATGAGGTTTGTTGGGAGTCGTTGATTTTTAATGCGATTATGTATAATTCCCGGCGATTATTTGTAATTGTGGCGACCAAATAAAAAGTGTCGCGTCCGAAAATATTTCGCACAAAATAAAATAAAAATATAAACAAAAGAAATGCGGCGCAGACAGCGGCAGGACAAAGGGAAAAGCTTAGAATGGTTTCGAAGCACCCAGAAACTGCGAGAACTCACTCCATAGTAATCTTAGTATATGTGACCAATAACTGAGCTTCTAGAAGGCAAACATCTGAACAGACAGTTTTCAAATACAGCGGAACCTGTCGTAACGAGTTTAATTCGCTCCGGAGTTTTACTCGTTATGCGAAACAATTTTTTCCATATAAATTAATTTATTAAACAGAAAAATACATAAAAATTATCGTCAAATATGAGATTAATCATATTCTCTTAGTTATGTACATAATTTCTTTTTACTACAATGCTGTCATTTGTCTCTGCCGACGCTTCAAAATGTGAGGCCGCATTGTCACTGAAGAATTTCGTGGCGCATGGCTACTGTCTTATTTAGGATGATGCTTCTCAATGTACACCAGCAACACTTTCCGCTTTGCTTTCAGTCTTTCACCACATTGTTGCTTTGTGAATCAATTCCTTACATCAAAAACTGCCGAAAAGTTTGAACAGGATCTGAGACGGAAGCTTAATAAGAAAGAAAAGGAAAAGAGCAGTAGCTAAGAAGTTTAAAAATTTGAAAGTGATTGAAAGTGGAAGTGAAAGAATTTTGGTTGAACAAAATAAGACAGGTAGAGAAAGATTTAACTTTGTTTCTGACCCGGTTTGGATTTCGAAAGTCTTTTTCTTCTCTACCTGTCGAGGACTTCAAATTTCTCGCTATGAGAGACACTCGTTATGACAGGTTCCACTGTAGTTGTTTGGCAAGATATTTAAATTTTGTATCACTTTAGTCAAAATTTGTATACAATCAGAATCCTTAAATCTAGTGTTAAAGACTGAAGAGTCTTTTGAAGTCTTTAATAAATTCATTTAACACAATTTCACATATAAAACAGTTATCTAGAAGTGGGGGCTGTCTATATTTATCTAATTCATTCACGATTGTAGTGATTAATTGCAACTTTTAAGATAAGATGTTGGTAGCGACTACCAGCTTTTTCAAAAAGTGTAGGGATACTAACCAAAAGTTATAATCAGCAAAATATACTCGTAAACACACTCATAGTTCTTCCAAAATTTGACGATATTGCCTGAAAACCCAGCCCTAGAACTTATCGTCATGTCTTAAAGCCTTAGCTCAAATTCTATTTCCAAAAAGTTAGTTCCAACTCGAAAACCGGAGGAGGGAAAAAAAATTTTTCATTCAACTTTCACAAGCTCATATTCATCAGAGTGATTAAAGTTTTCACTTTAGAAGCTAAACGCCTGGGAGGACGTTTCACCGTCTAACACATATCGCGGGAGTTTAACAAAGTTAAAAAGCCTGGGAAGAACGTCTGAAATGATTTGACACAATGAAACCTGAGGATGTTTAGAAGTTTAACCGAGAGATTCATGGGCTCGTAATTGTTTAGCAAAGTGAAATTGTCGTAGGAAAGTTGTAAACCGTTCAAACAACCGTTCGCTTTTAATTGAACTGCAAACACGCAGCGATATTCATAACCGAAAATTATCTGCAAGCTTTGACAATAACAAACATCTGGTACACACGATGTTAAGTTCGTGCAATCAAATTACTAACGAGCAAATGAAACAATAATAATGATTAATGGGTAACCATAGGACCGTTTAGAACAACATGGGGGTTACGCAAGGCCTCTGCGCTATGAATTCTTCATTTTGGCAAAATTCCCCCACCCCTCGGCCCTCGTCCTTTTTTTTATCTAGACAAAATTTATATTTATCAGAAACTTTAATTTCGGTTCCTTTGACAAATTAATTTAACTGTTTAATTGAATACGTGGCCTTAAGTGCGTGCTCACGATAAAAAGTTGCCGTAAATCGCGAAACGGTTTTTTGTGTGTGTCCCCGACTTAAAAGCTTTTCGCTATAAAAAAATTATTATTTATTTAAATTAATTAGCTAGTAGATTATTTATTAAGAGCTATTTTTCTCGGTCGGGTTTATGTCTTCCGCAAAAAAGAAAATCTAAGTGGAGTCTAGAAATATCTGATTCCATCATGTTTTTGAAGTCTCTCAAAGACTTTTGTTAATTTATGGATTTTATAACTTCACTTTGTGTATGCCGTTTATATATTTATATAATTTCTCCTTATGGGTTTATTGTTATATTATCTTTTAACAAATTTCGCATGGAACTGGTCGAAGTCATTCTCGATCAAGCATTGGATAAACATTCCAAATGGTAAATTTGAAATTTCCCAGAAACATGATCCGGAGAGATCCGGCAACTCTTGATTCTGCACCAACGTAGCAAATCATTTAATCTGCAGATTATCTAGCTAATGCAGTCATTAACGACTTCCGGGCTTTAGTAGTAACATATACTAAATCACGATCGGTTTTAAAAGAACCGATGAAGAAGAGAATTGTCAGTTTTAAATCCTCATTACTTCTAAAGGGTGTTCCAGAGGTGTTTAGTACGTTATTTATGAAATGAAGTTCACAGAAAATTGTGCATTACTTTTGAAATGAAATCTGAACCAAAGTGTAAAATTTTTTATGTAATGGATTCATTGTAATAATGTGTATTATAAAGGGTGTTTTAGAATTATTGTAAGATTTGAATTTGCCGCCTTTTTGTAGTGAATTGTTGCCAACCCTGACAAAAGAACAATTTGACAACTGACAGTTTAGGGCCTTGGCATTCAAGTTTTTTATTTCCGGGCCTAATTTCCATTGTGACCATTGCCACTGGGCCACATGACTTACCAAAAGCTTTTACAAGTCCGGATTTTGAAGGATAGAGTTCACCCTCAGGGCATCGTCTGTATGTAATTCTGTCAGTCTATTTCTGTATGTATTTTCTGTATTTTCAAAAGATATGTTGAGGTAAACAATGTTTCGTACTGGTCAGGCTCTACAGTTCAGACTTAACAATGAGCCATCGACCTTTCACAAATTTTCACTGGGCCACTCAGTAAAGCTTGATGGGCCGCCGTTTGGGTACCAAGGCCCTAAACTCTCAGCTGTCAAATAGCTCTTTTGTCAGGGTTGCCAACAGTTTACAGTAAAAACTAACGACAAATTCAAATCGTTAATTTTGAAACACCCTAAACTGGTAGAAGTGCTAAACAATAAAATGAATCAGGAAGCTGTGATAGTCTTTGAGGATAGTTATACAGTGGACACAATATATCAGCTCAATCCAACCCTGGTTGAGTGGCTCAAGTCACTCGGGTTACTTTTTGACGATGTCTAAATTGAAAATTAGATAAGTACCAGGGGCAACGCCTGTTTTCTTTTAACTTTTAAATCAATAAACTTTTTTTCCGGGTTTCAAAAGTTTAAGCTAAGCTAAAAAAAAGGAAAAATAAGATTTGTTTAAGAGTCAATTAATGGGCGGCCCGAAGTTTAAACTTTATCTCTTACCTGCTGACAAGCTCTGCCTCACATTTTCCTTTTTTTTCACTTTTAAAAAATCTCTCTTTTTATTTTTAAAAAATTTTCTTAATTTATTAAATGAAGTCTTTAGTTTGAAACTGAAATTGCTTCTATTAATAAGCAGGCCAATAAATTTTTTATTCGCCTTTGGGGCGATTAAAACTTTTCATTTTTGAATTTAAGTGGGTTGAACAGTTTCAAAGTTCTTTGAAAATTTCCTTCAGGATGGATTTTAGGTTTCCTTTTAACACGTTTTCGGGATTTTTCCTCTTTTTGAGTGGAGGTTAGAGGAAAGGGGATGAATGAAAGGCGAGGATCTCATAATAAATGAGCCACGTAATTTTCATCGGTGAAATATTTTTCTGATTAGTCAAATGATTCTTGACAGCGTTTTGACGAACCAAATTTGGTTCGTTTAACCTTTTTTCTCATCCACAAAACATAATCAGAGAGGAAGGTGGATAAGAAGTTAACAGTCATACCATAGGCCTTGGTACTCAAGCTTTGTCCTTCCCGGGCCAAATTTCCATTGTCACCATTACGTCTGGGCCAAATGGCTTACCAAAGAAAAAAGCTTTTACAAGTCCTTTTGACGCATACAGTACATCCTCAGGGCATTATCTGTATGTAATTTTATCACCCTATTTCTGTATGTTGCCCCACAAAGGTATGGTCCACCCCCAGAGCATCTGTATGTACATCTGTCAGTCTGTTTCTATATGTTGCCCCACAAAGGTATGGTAAGACAAACAATGTTAGCAGTTTCTGAGTTCAGGCCCAAACATTTTCGTACTGGTCAGGTACTATGTTCCAAAATTTAGACTTAACAATGAGCAATCGACCTTTTACGAATTTTCACCCAATCGGTTTCCACTGGGCCACTCAGTAGAGCTTGATGGGCCGTAGTTTGAGTACTAAGGCCAATAGTCGGTTTACACCCCACACTAGTTTGACCTTGACAAATGAGAACTGGACCGCATGACAACCACAAAACTACTAGCTACAGACACCCTAACGTAATTAACTAACATATGTAGATGTTAGATTCATTCAGACAGTTAAGAAAATTAAAAGAAATACGAGACAACATAACTGCTGACTTCTGCTCAAAAATAAAATATCTTTTAAACAATCATAGTCCTCTAAACTTTTTTTCCTTATAAATTTATCCACTTCAGAAAGAATCAAAAAGACAGAAAGTTTGAAGGGATGGAGGAAGGAGGAAGAAGTCAATAAAAAATAGATTTCTTCTGCCAAAACTTATTGAAAAGTAAACCGATAGACATAACTCGAGGAGGGAAAAACCCCAACTTATGATTTCTTTAAATTTTTCTTCGGTTCCCCAGCCACAGGGTCTACTCTATGAAGCAGAAGAAGAAGAAGAAGACAGCAACAGAGTATAAAAACTGCTGACCGTGGCTATCATTAAATAAACCGCACAACTCTAACCGATTTCTTTCTTTCTTACGAAAATATTAGTCAATAAATTTAAAGGAAAAATTTCATGTTAAAAGAGTTGAGTTTAAAAAAAGGCGGATTTCTGTAGGGGATGCTCGGCGGGGCGGGCGGGGGTTGAAGTTAAATGACTTCTAAATTAAATATCGGATTGAAGGGAAAACTTTTTAGCTAACTTTCAAGCAGAAACCGATGATTTACTATTCCTAACGACAAAATCTTTTTTTTATGCGACGCGTTTTAGAAAATGTTTTTAGAACTGACTGTGTGTAAATGGTTTTAAGATTTCTATGGCTATTGTTAGTCTGGTTGGGTTTTGTGCAGGGTCAAGTTTTTGGTCCGACAAAGAAGTTTCTTTCACGTCAGGTTTCCTGATTCACTTTTTGTGAACTTGAAGAGGTTTGGTGAGCTTTGTGCTTAATCGGGAAATAGCTATCATAAGCAGACACTCTAGTATACAGTGCTCAGCCTTTAAGAGTGTATAACGTGTCTGACGTTTTATCTACAAGACCTACTACCGCAGTCATGGGAGCTCCAAGCTAGCACTGTACTTGAGAGTGGGAGATGCCCTTATAACTGAGGCTAGTGTTTGTGTTTGAGAGCCACAACCCTAAAGACAAATTTGAAAAACTATTTAAGCTGTCGCAAAAGGTTCTGCCAACTTTATACTAAAATCCACACCGACTAACATGTTTGCTTGTACCTAGCTCAGTAACCTTAAAACCAGGTTTAAAGGTTCACTAATTAGCGGGAGAGGTTGTAAGAGAAACATTTTCTGTCTTCTTCTTCTCTTTTATTCATTCCAAACAAAAAAATTATATTTTCTCTAATGGGGGTGGATGGGTATGGGGTTGGAGTTAGGGGTGAGCACTATATTCTCTTTTTCAGTTTTCGCACATTTTCAATCTTGTTTTCGGGTTAATGCAATTCCACTGGAAGAAGAAGAAGAAGAAGAAGCCAAGGCACTGTTATGACTGGCGTGACGTAAACTTTTGTTTGAAGGCTTGAACAGAATTCCACGTGCCTTGAATATTTTTCTTCAGATTAAACCAAATCGTGATATAAATTTTCAATGAACTCTTCCGCCTTTACTTCATTCCTTCCCTTTTTTCCCTTACTTCCCCTTTCCTCTTCCTTCTTTTCTTCTTTTTTTTCATCTTTACTTGATCGTTATAACCGGAAGAGTGACATTTATCTTTTATTTATTATGAATTATATTGATTTATATTGTTTTTCCTGTAATTTCGTTTCACAGTATAATGCTGATATATTTCTTCCTCTTCTTTTTATTCTTTTAGCCCTTTTTTTAAACGTAAACGCGATAACTTTTATAAAGCTGTCAACCTTTTGGATGTTAGACTGTACCTAAGACACTACATACTCCCTCCTAGAGGTTGAAGAGATCACTCATCCCGAGATGACTCAACATCAGTGTGGCCAACTGTTTTCTAGAGTTTTGTAGTTTTTGTTTGTTTTAGTTATTATTATCACCCCGATCCACAAATTTTATGACGTATTACAGTGACTAAGGTGTTGCTTTGGCCATCTTAGTATCGCGTTAGTGCAATGGTACCCTCGTGCTTCTTAACTTTAAGTTCGTATTTTGCCCAAAATACTGAGTGATTGTGAGTCTTGAAGCAACGGTCTGGTATCCAAGTTATTAACTTTGACTGACCACTAACATAATTTTTAAATACGCGAATTAATAAGAGTTCAGGTATAACACTCACAAACAGTCAGGTACTTGAGTATAGTTCTCATTCTCTATCGCTCCACTCCTATTTATATAATTACAGTTAGGTTCGAGTTTCCTTACGTTTGGGTCCAATACGTCGTCTTTTAACGTGATTCTTCAGTTTATCATATCATCAACTATGGTTGTAGTATATATTTATATTTGTATAGATTTTCGCGGATCGTTAAAATTAATTCAAGACCCATTTTTGCGAACAGCAGTTGTAAAACAAGACGACTACGTCACTGAATCGATTTAGCAGATCTTAAGAGAGAAACTTTGGCGTCTGGCAATTTAGAATAACCCTAACATATGGTTCGTAACAAAAACATTACCCAGACAAGACCGAAGCAAGCTGATTGAATAAAAAATTGTAATAAACTACACTTTTTATTAAAAATGAATTAAAATTGGGAATGTTTACTGTTAGCCTGTTTTGGGTTTCCAGGAAGTGAGCAGGGAAAATATTGGTAAAATGGTTTTTGGTTTGAAAACAATTTAGAATTTGGAAAAACTATTTTTTAAAACAATTTCCTCAACCGAATTCTTTCTTTAAAGACTTTAAAATTACCTTTAAAATTGTTTAGTAATTCATTAAAAAAACCTTTAACAGAGCAAATTGTTTGTTCTTTGTAAATATTATGGAGGAACCGATATTCGCTTTTTGCACAGGCAATTTAGCAAGCAAAGCCTTTGACTTGCCTCTCTACAGCATCCCTGTAATTTTCAAACCATTTAACTTCTTCTTTAAAACAACATCCGCCGATCGTTTTTGTTTTTATAAATCTGAACCTCGTTTCTGTTGTGATTGTTTAAATAAACCCATCACCCTTGATGTTTCTATTGCCACGACACACTTTTAATCATTTGGGGGTTTAGTGACGGGATAAATGAAAGAGTATGTCGGTATTAGGTGGATTGATGGGACAAAGCAGACTAGTTCCGAACGAAATATCTACCTAACTCATCTAGAAGTACATCACAAACCGAGTGAAAGAATTTGAAGAGATTGAGAGAAGAGGACACAATTTGGTGTAATCTAACCTTCCTCATCAGGTGTAGGGATTCCTATGTCTTATTCCCACATATCTAAAACTTAAACACCATATTCCTTCTCAATCTGTCACCCATTAAAGTTATACATTAACATCATAAGTATATACAGAAATTATTTATACAATTAGCCCAGTCATCCGAGTTGGTTGTACTGCACTCACTGGCTTCAGTTGGTCGCGTGTTCTATTTATATCTTCTTCGTGCAGACTCTTTTCCACAAGTCTCATCGAGCCTCATGTCTCTTGTGACTTGTTTGTTAGAAGACCGATCGTGTTGACGATGTCACAGATTATAACTTGAAGCATCTAAGCAATGAACAAAGCAAAAAAGAAAAATGGGAGCCGTATAAAAATTAGGCACACGATTGGTATTCAAACTGCGGCCCACCAAGCTCCACTGAGTGGCCCAGTGGAAACCGACTGAGTGAAAATTCGGGCCTGTGCTCAGAAACTGTACATTGTTTGCCTCACAATATCTTTAAGAAGCAGAAAATACATACAGAAACAGACTGATGGCTGTACATACAGATGATGCCCTGAGGGTGGGCTGTATGCGTCGAAAGCCGGACCTGTAAAAGCTTTTGGTAAGTCGTGTGGCCCAGTCGCAATGGTCACAATGAAAATTTGGCCCGGGAAGGAAGAAGCTTGATCACCAAGGCGATAGACCCTTAAAATGGAAATGTTCAAGATCGTCAGGACGACAGTAGATGATGATCACGTTTCGAACTTGGTTCGAAAGACATGTTCTCGGACATGGTTCTAGAAAGATGAAAACAAAAACAGACCCCCAAAACCCGAAAGAGACTTCTTAGCTACCACTTTTCTAATTTATTCATATACTCATACACCTAAATTTCCGTTAAAACAGTATAGAATAATATTCTCGAGTGAATTATAATATTAAGTTGCATTACCAAGTTAACGAAATTCTATTTAATTATAACTTACAAATTATTTTCTTGCCGCGAAATTTGAGATTGATTGCGTGACACACTTTAAAAATCACGTGGCACACAGCAAGTGTCGCGGCACACTGGCTGACACTGATATAAACAGTTTCATTATATAATAATAATAAAAAACGAAACAATTTCGTTAAATGAAGCTGTGAATTTTGTATCAATCAAACAAAATTAATTATACAGAAAACCATTTTGAAATATTTACCTAATCTATCAAAGGAGAGAAAACAAAATTATTTTTATTTATTTGACATGTACTCTAGATAATTTTTTTAACCGTGGCAGCAGAAAAGTGATTTAATTGTTTTTCGAAACCGACTTGAGTCAACTTTGAAGTAGAATATCACATTTAACTCACTCTTGTCATCAATCTTCTTCACACTTTTTGTTAGTGTGTTCGCACAGAACGACTTTCGTTTCTTTTTATTTGGTTTTATATTTGACTTCTTTCGCGTTTTCGTTATTTTGTTTGCTTTTGATTTCTAGTTTTAAAAAGTCACTAACTCATAGTATATAATCCTTCTTTAAAAGAGTATAATCCGTTTACAGACCGAAAATGTTGTGATTAAAAAATTTTTTGCTGTAGAAATTGTTCGGTGCTTTTTACAACCCCTAAACAGCCTCGTTTTCTTAGTTTATGGTTCTTGTTATCTCATAAGACTAAAGAAGAACTAAAACTACAAGAATTACTAAATTTTTAAGATGGCGGGTCTATTTAGAAAAGAACAACAAACTCATAAGGGGAAACAACGATGAACTGACAAGCATACACCCAAAACGACAGGAAAATTGACTCCTTTATACAGCCAGCTCGAATGAACCCAGTAAAACTGCTGAACCGGATATTCAGATTCTTCTTCCATATAATAAAAATATATAGTCGAGTGTTTCCTTCGAAGAAATCACGCATCAAAACCTTCGGAAAGGTGGTATTGTAAGAAACAAGGCAAAAAAAATTTCTTTCCGGGAAAAATCGAAACTGAACAAGCAGATATAGAGCGGAAGAAGAAGAATACGAAGATGTAATTAAACCAAAAAGACGAAAGAACGGTTGATACAACGTCCTTTTTAGATGACAAAAATTGTTGGAAGTTTAATCATAGACGATTTGTACTGTTGTGTATGAGTTCGTGAAGTGGTTTTTGATATAACGTTCCCAACATCAATGTATTAGGTCTACAGGAGAGTTCTGTCGGGTTTCTGGTTATAAGAGGATGTGTGAAAAGGCTCAAAATCTCACTTGGTAGTCAAAAAAATTTTTCCAACCATCTTCTGCTTGTAGATTCGATACACTGACCATGTCCAATCAATTTCCACCTCTTCTGTAACATTTCTTTGTTGGAATTTGTACAAAATACTGTTAGCACTTAAATAATCGTAAATTGATAGAGAACGCTAGTGTCGAGTGCTTGATCAAAGCTTAATAACGTGGAAGTAGACAGTTAGGAGTAGTAAAGTCGGCAGCTGAGTCAGTAAAATATTCCCTCATCCAACAGCGTCTGGTGTTCTTACAATATAGTAGGTTAAGTGAACCTTATAAGTCGTCATTGTTGAATAGTAATATGAAGGTCATCATGAAGGTCCTAAGTCAGTATGTATTCATACATTCAGTAGTAAAAAGAGAGCTAAATATGCACAAACATGTCCACATGATCAGACAGAACTTTCTGGTAGACCTAATACGTAATTAATAAGAACTGAACCCAACGCAGAATGGCCCAAAGGCCATCTTTCTTCATCTGTTTTGTTTCGACTGGCCTTCGAAATTTCGACGATGCCCCAAAATTTTGAGAACAACCTCAGACAAGAACTCTTTTACATAACAACTTATTAAACCGCTTAAAAAATCTATTCGACTCTAATTAAAACATCCTTAAATCGTTTAATTACAACATTCACACGCTCTTACTGTCTACGACTTAATAAATAACATAATGTGCTGTTGGCTATCCATGTTCTCGCATTAGTAACAGGTTGGAATAATAAATCTACCAAAGTCAGAAAGGAACTGAAATTTTTTTTTTTCTGTAGGATGAGAAAGAGGCCGGGGGAGGTGTGGCGGGACATAAATAGGTCAGAAACAAAAAGGCAAACTGAAAAGTTCGCTAACTCGGAGGTTTTTAATATTAGTTGACGAACATTTCTCTTTTTCCTCGTTAGAGGATTGCAATTTCGAAAACGTCAGAAAACCTGAAATTTTTGAGAGTTTACCAAGTAAAGCTATTAAGCGCACGCAAAATGTCACCGACAGAAAAAAAAAGACAGAAAGATCAAAAAATATGATATTAAAAGGGAAAAAGTGGAGGGAAAATTGTTTTTCTTTTATTTTTCCCGCTCTCACTAGATTCTCTTCCTCAGATTTTTATAGAAAAATAAAAGGAACAAGAAGAAGAAGAAGCGATGATGATGATAATAATTTTCTGAAGACGATTTAATTAATTAAAAGGCAAAATGGCGGCTCGTGGAAAAAATTAAGGAAAGCTGACTGACTGAGAATTTTTAGAAATTTACATGTTTAAAAATAATTTGGGTTTAGCCTTTTTTTCTGCGAAATCGATATCTACCGTCAGATTTTATTTACGACATGTTTGTAGCCTAGGCTCGTTTGCCTTCCTCCCGTCTACGCTTTTTTTCCTTCAGGGCAAAATTTTTGATAATTTTTGAGTTCTTCCATTTTTGCTTTCCTCGTTTCAAAGTTTACTTCGCTTATCTAGAACAAAGGGAAAGAAGTCAGCTACCGTTTCGACTTGAATGACAAGACGTCTGATTAAAGATGGAGTGAAATCGAAGCTTTTGTTACTTCTTTTGAGCTTGTGTCAATCATCTGCAATCAGTCATTTCCTGTCTACTTAAGTCTGAGAGGTTTCATGGGAGATATTAGACTTTGATTGTGTTAGTCATCATGGTAGTGACGAATTTTCTTTGTCTTTTTATTGTTTTAAAGTTAATGCTTCGTTTCCAGTTTTGAATGAAGCCGTTTAAGTGACCCTCACGACCTCCCATCCAAAAACGTCGTGTGATGCTGGTTGTTGTTTGAATGCAATACTCATTCTCGATCCTATATTCTTTCACTATAACTCTGAATATACTATTACGGGTGGTGTAAATAAACAATATTAGATTGCACTGATAAATTTTAACACTACGACGTCCACTGACCCCATTGTGAGGTCATAAGAACAGAATGTGTTGGCCGCCGATGACCCCACGGTGGTGCCATGAAATATTTGGGTTTTGTCGGAAATTACACAAAAAAATTGACATTAGAAGTGCGGAGGTCACAGTGTCAATATACTAACTACAATCAACTATCTAAACACGACTATACGTCATTACAACAACAACAACCACACTGTCGTGTGACCACAGCCATTGACGTCATAGCTCTCACCATAACTTAGTGCGCCCCTCGCTTTCATTTTGTCGCTAATAATACAACCAATAAATACAAATTTTATAATATACCAGTCTATTTTATAATATACTGTACAGGGTGGACCATTTTAATCTCCCCGGTCGAATTTCTCGGAAGCCATGGAAAAGATTCTGATGACCTTGGACTACCGTTCCCGTCCAACCGAGCAACTCTGTCAAAAAAAATTTTTTCCCCAACTGCCATAGCTTCCGAGAAAAGCGATTATTCATAATCACCAAGTTCGCCAGGTTAATGTGAGAAATTAATGAATATTTATCACATTCACCGGCTAATTTATAAAATATTCCTCATTGAAAGTTGGAGATATTATAAACTATCCGGTAAATGTGATAAATATTCAATAATTTCTCACATTAACCATGCTTAGTTGGTGATTATGAATAATCGCCAGGAATTATTTATACGTTCACACGATTAATCACTTTTATTATAATATATACACGATATTACCCAACTGCCATGGCTTCCAAGAAATTCGACTGGGGTTTTCGCTAAATTGCAAAATCCATGATTGCTTATTTATATATTACCTAGCTAACATGCCGAATCAGCAGTTTTATCTAGATAATGTGCACATAACCGAATTATATATCATTATATTAATACTTCTTAGCTTCTTCCTCTTATTTCATTTTTGTTCTAACTACATCCCCTAGATATATAACATAATACAGTGGAACCTCTCATAACAAGTTTAATTCGTTCCGTAGTTTTACTCGTTATGCGAAACAATTTTTTCCAAATAAATTAATGTAAAACAGGATAATGGGCTCCAGGCGAACAAAAACTGACGGAGGATTCATTATACCAAAAATTGCTCGTAGTAAGAGACTTTTTTTTGGAATTTATGTTACTCGTTATGAGAGGCACTCGTTAAGAGAGATTCCACTGTATATATTTAAGGATGAGAAACATAGGTTCAACCAAGATCTCATTTTGGTCCTACCGAGTTCTAGTTGGTAATTTGATTTGATCAGTTTGATTAAAAATTTTATACTAAACCTAAGCACTCTGCCGAAGAGCTAATTTCCGAATTTTGGTGGTGAGGAAGACTCTGTCTTAATATAATCAAAATATTTTTAAAAATAATAAGGTTAAAAATGAAAACTTGTTCCTTTAAAAATTTTTTATATAAGAGAAAATGAAAGGAAATTTATAAACGATTTGAACCAGCGAGGAGAAAAAAAATGGAGGAGGAGGAAGAAGAAGAGGAAAAAAAGAGAAAATTGGGGAGAACAAAAGAATGAAGTAATTATAGAAATGTTTTTGAGTCTTCGATTCAGGGAAATTAGCAAGAGAAGAAGAAGCCAAACGACAGGAAAATTGGAGTAAAAAGTCTAGATAAAAGACTTCAAACAAACTGACAGCTTTTTTTAAACAAGTCATTAACTTTTCAAAACTCAATAAAAACGGTTTTTTATTTTAATTTTTGTTTTCTTCCAACAAGATTCCTCTCTCTCTCTCTCTCTTAGTTTTCTCATTTTCTTTCCTTTTTCTCCACTTCCATTTCCTTTTAATAAACTTTTTTCCTTTTCCTCTTTTTCGTGCGAGGAGGCTATACTTTCAAAACCTTCGACCCATTGATTGCGGTTGAGAAAGGGTTCGTTCTTCACTTCCGCTGACTTTAGTTTAAATTCTTGCATGGGAAATTATTATGAGTCCTGTGGCGAACTTCAAAATAGTCCGAAATCCAGAAAACAAAATCAAAAGCAAGAAAACGAAGGAAAGAGGCTGGAAACTCTAAAAGGGGATGAATAATTAACAACGGTGCCAAAGGCTTGATTTATTGCGAAAAACCAAGTTTAGAGATGAAATCTGTATTAAGGTTCAGGGTTTTAGTTTGTACTAAATCTATAGTGAATCCTTAATCAAAGGAAAACTCTCCTTTTCCATTTTCGAAAAGGAACACCCTCCCCCCCTACCCTCCCATTCAATTTACTTTATAATAATTTTCATGAAACTGCGTTTCTCAATTAAGGTCAAATTCACTTGTGTATTACTTTTGAAAGAGTTTCCAAGTGTTTTCCAGCTGGTTTGTAATAATTTTTTGGACTCTTTCAAAGGAACTAAATCCGGAAATGTACACTGACTGACTTGTACAAGTTGAATCTAATGTAAAATTGGTACTTCTGTACGCCTGGGAACTTGGCTAGTGTCCTGAGGTCACCCGCAAGCTCCAAACCTTTGTTAACCGCTGCTTGCGCTACATAACAAGAAATTGGTGGCCTGAACGAGGCTCTCCTCAAAAAATGCAGCCATATCGCAGAGGACAATCCAGGGTCTCGTGAAGGTCAACGATAGCTGCTGAGCTATCCAAACTTGAGCTACTGATGACATGGTCCCAAGCGAAGTGCTTAGCGGGCAACAGGGACAAGTGGAGGTCATTTGTTGCGGCCCTATATGCCTCTTATACACGAGAAATAATATATATATATATATACAAGTTGAAAATGTTTTGGTATCTTCCCGAAACCACTGCCAGGCCTCGTTTTACGCGATCGGTAGAGACCTTCAGTTATACTGTAACGATTTGTTGTTGATATGATAACGTTTTTGAAAATTCTCACAGACTGTAGAAAACAACAGGCGTAAGACAAGATCTGACTGTGATTACACAAACAGGAGGAAAATCCCAAAATCACAAATTTGTTCCTTAATTTAAACAATTAAATGTGCATTAATTATGAAAAATGTATAAATTTCATACAGCTTATATGTTTCTTTCACTTTTGGTTTCAGAAAAATCACGGAGGTCAACTGGCCAGCATGTGCACATTAGGATTGGTGCTGTTTGGTCTTCTTCTCATCCGACTCCTCTCATGGGAGGCCAGCATCCAGGATTCGCGTCATCTGACAATCCTTCCAGCAGATGTTCATCCAGCCTTACTAGGACGTTAACATTTTTATACCTTCCATCTTTTAATTTTTTCCTCTTATTATTTCCGAGATGGCTAAGCTTCGACTGGTCTATGGATGCCATACCGCTAGTAAGTTCAATATCCGACGTGAGGAACTTGAGCACTTTGCTGTTTTACTACGTTCTCTACAGACTGTTCAAGTTCTCTTTGGGAAAGTTAACGAGTTTCAGATCTCAGTCGAGACTCGATGATCTTCCGAAATGTCAAGTCTGTAAAACTTTTTTAAACCAACACGTAACTAACAAATTCATAAATAACAATAATAATTATTTAAAGTTAAGCCACAAAGATATTTTTTATTTTTACAAGAGTGTTTATTCAAAATCTAAGTGCGATTGTACAAAGTGTTTAAAAATGGAGACGTTTCAGTTAAAATATAAAAATTATCTAATGGTTAATAATCGTGCCTCATCTCAAATTTGCTGGGGTCCTACCAACGGTAGCCATGTTGTCCTTCTATCTTTAGCTTTTTTGATCGTACCATTCATCCCCGCGACTAATTTATTCTTCTACGTTGGTTTCGTGGTCGCGGAACGGGTTCTCTACATACCCAGCGTCGGTTACTGTCTGCTCGTGAGCTTCGGTTGTAATTTATTGTATAAACGGACTAACAAAAAGGCTGTGATCGTGTGTGCTACTTTAGTTTTGTTATTTATGTGCACTTGGAGGACTATTATGAGAAACAACGATTGGTATAATGAAGAGTCTTTATATCGCTCTGGAATACCCATCAATCCTCCCAAAGGTAAGTGTTAAATGTTTTCTATTGGATAATATTATCTATATCTTTAAATATGTGTTTGTTGGTTTGTTTGTATGTATCTATGAGCGTACTCAAGAACCTAATTTACAATCAACTCAAGAATTTGTGATCCACTTTCACTGGACACAAATTAATTGGAAGGCCTGTTTTGGGTTTAGAGTGTTTCTCACGATTAGGTTGTTGGTTCCCAAACATCAGAAAATATTTTTATAATCAAAAATAGTATATTCTAATATTATTTAAATCAGTTTTCCTTTCGAATGTATTCATTCATTTGATTAAACTGAAATTCCAAATCTCCATTCCATAAAATGAACCCCAGTTTGAAAAGCTAAATACAAGCTAACTAATTCTTTTAGCCAATGTTTTAGTCGGCTTAATTAATAAAAATTTTTACTGTAGAGTGTATGAATTGGGATCGGTGATGAGTCAATATATACAGTGGAACCTCTCATAACGAGTGCCTCGCCAGCGAGAAATTCGCATTACGAGGAACCTAAATTGTCTCCCATAACGACCAATTTTTGGCAGAATGAGCGAGATGTACGTGAGGAATCCCCGATTGATAGAGAAAAAGATTTCCCAGCTCCAAACCAGAGTAGATTCAAAGTTAAATCTTCCTCTACCTGTCTTATATTCTTCATTACCACTCACAATTCTTCCATTTTCAATTTTTAAACTTCTTAGCTATTCCTCTCCTTTTCTATTCCTTTCTGTCTAAACCGTGACTCCCATCTCGGATTCTGTTCAAAGTTTTAGAATTAGAACACAGTTTCTAATATGAGGGATTAATACACAAAGCAACAATCTTGTGAAGTAAGAGAAACGCTGAAAGCAAAGTAGAAAGTGTTGCTGATGTATAATGAGAAGCATCATCCTAAATAAGACAGTAGCCATACACCATGAAATTCTTCAGTGATAATGCGGTGTCACATTTTCATCCAATTTTGAAGCGTCGGCAAAGACAAATGACTTTACACTGCTTTGTACTAAAAAGAAATTATGTACATAACTAAAAAATATTATTAATCTCATATTTCACGACAGTATATATGTATTTTATTGTTTAATAAATGCTAAACATAAATGTGGCCACCAAGTACAAAAGTCTTGCGACCTAAGCCGCTAAACGAAAACATTTCGAATGAAAATAAAAACAAAAACAAAATGCGGTGCAAACAGCGACAGGACAAAAGGAAAAGTTTATGGAAGAGAAGCTTCTATAAAGTTCGAGAAAGTTCGAGTACGGGTTTCTGGGAACTTCGAGACTATTCTTAGCTTAGGTGAAGATATACAGGTCACTAATCGCCGGGTATTCAGTTATTCAGTCTGAGTTTGAGTATCGAATTTTGCAGTTATTCAGTGTCGGAGTGGAACGCTTTTATGTAAGCAATCAGTATTTATCAATAAACGTATTTCTAGTGTAGATAGAGTTTTTGGTTCGGCCTGGAACACACTGTTTTAAATTGATATAAATTGAAAAGATGGTTTCGCGAATTAAACTCGTCATGATAGGTTCCACTGTACATCAGTTCGTGTTTAAAAAGAAAAGAATATAAAAACCCTGACAGAAAAAAAACTATCAAAAGTCAGTTGAAAAAAGTACGAAAGAGCAAACTATCGATCGTAAAATAAAAACAAAAAAAAAATTGAAATAAAAGATAAAAGGAGATAAAAAGTTGGGGAGTATTTGCAAAATTTAAACACGGCGACGGGGCCACTTCTCCAGGGTATTCGAAAGTAAAACTCCCAAATTGTTTCGTGTCTTCGAAATAAAATCGTTTTCCCTCATGGTAGTTGCATGTTATTTTCCCTCGATCATTAATAAAATGGAAAAACTGACGGATGTGTTTCGCCCATTTCGTTTTCGATGAGTACATAAAATTTATGTATTTGTTATTTATTTGCCGCCTTTTTCTTCGCGAAAATTACACCTTATGAATTCAAAATTCTCTTTTCCCTCATCTTTTATTTTTCCCTTTTTTTAATTGCATGTTCGAAAAGGCCTCACTTTAATAATTCTCTAATAATACCGTTGAATCAAGCTGGGCAATTAATTCATAACGTCTTTTCCAAAAATAAATTCAAAATAAATGATTTCAACCATAAAAGAGGCGGAGGAATGGGCCAGAGAAGAAAGAAGGTATATGATAGTATAAAAAAAAAGGAAAGAAAATAAATTATAAAATAACGATACTGGGAGGGAGTGCTTCGAAGTGGGATGGAAAAACGTTAAAAGAGGAAGGTGGAAATCAAAATTTGTGAAACAAGAAAATCGGTCGAGGAGGAGGTGGTGCGGGATGAAGGAGAGGAGGTGATGGGATGAGGAATTAAAGGCTAAGGAAAAGTGTGAAATTAATTAAAGTTTTATAAAAGCAGCCTTTGAGAGAAGAGAAGGAAAAAGAAAAGGAAAAGAAACCGGGAAGGGGTTGTAGAACACGTCAAAGACAAATACCGATACAGTATAATGATAGTATAAGTGAAAAGGATTTATGGCTTTGAAATGCATTGGCCCAAAGATTTGAAGTCAGCTCTTTTACTGTGGATTTGGAATCCCGTTCCCTTTATACGATTTCGATTTGCTTTATTATAGACAAAAATTTTTGAAAATGCTTACAAGTGTTCATAAGTTTAATGTTACTACTTAATTTTATAATAATATATATACTTAGCTTTAGGAATATAAGGATCGTTCGGTGTTTTTTCAGCTTTTGGTTTTGTTCCACTTGCTGTAGTATCTTTGACAGATGCTTTGACTATCATTCTATCATCTTTTCTTCGGCTTGTCTTTTATTTTTGTTGTGTGCCTCCATGGAAAAGTTATTCCTCAGTCTTTTTCGGCTGAAATTATGATGTAATGGCCCGGGACGCCAGTGACCGAGGTTACTCACCCGTCAAAGTTTGGCGTTGTTAAAAATAACTGAAACAAGAGTGGTTGGACTCTGATTTGATCATCGAGGGATGATGAGCAGAAGAAATGTTTATCATGATTGACAGAGGATTACTAATAAGGATCCCAGACTGGTGAGGACTCTAGACACAATAGGTGCTTGTCACAAGAGATGAAATCTTGTTGGTCATCGATAGTTAGTTAGTCGGACAATCGAACAGGTCAGTCGTATTCAGTGAGTCGTTGAAAGACAGTCGAGCAGTACTGTCGTAGTCAGTCTCTCAAGAAGTTCAGTTGAGGTTAGACACTTGAGGAGGTCAGTTGTGTTCCGAGAACAGAGTAAGACGGTTATAGTCGGTTAGTCAAACAGTCAGTGAGACAGAAAGGTTTAAGAATATCCAGGAGTCTGGAGGTTGTATAAACTTAATAGGAAATAAAGTTTTTGCAAAAAGCAGAAAGTCTGCGCATTATTAAGAACCAGAACCACCCGGTCATTATATAAAGTTGGTGTCAGAAGTGGGATCAGGCAGTCCAGCACCAGTCATTTCATTACAATGATTTCGGTTGTTAGCTAAAGAACAAAGACACAAAACGCATCGAATGAGTACACAGTCCAAATAATTCAAACAAAATCGTCTTTTACAAATATCTAGCTCCACTTAACTCACCTATACTATCAAAGACAGACTCCAACAATACTGGTCCAAGAACACCTGATGGAATCAAAAGATGGTTGACAAAAACCTGAAAAGATCACTCAAACCATCGATGAATCAAAAATCTAACTCACAGTTACCACTGTATCAGCTATGTAATCAATATGGCGACCAAATACCGCACATGGAAATTCTGTGGCGATCAGACGTTGCAAAACGAAACGGCAGGCGGACGAGCATATTCGAAAACTGTCGTGCGTGATATATTTCCTGTAAAACTTTTATTTCAATATAATATTATCTTTAGGTTCGGTATCCTTTGTTATTTCATTACAACAATTCACAACCAAAATCAAAAAATGGAAGCAACATTTTCACGATGTTATTGTCTTCCCTTCGGAAAAGGAAAACAAGTTAGAGAAAGGAATCTTCAAAAATGTAAATAAAATCTGTGCTTTGTGTAATCAAAATTCAAAATATGAAAAAAGATGAAAAGACAGAAAATTTGAGAAAGGAGTAACAAAAAACAAAGAAGACGTCTTTAGAGAGTACAACGAGGACGATGATAATGAGAAGGAAAAATAAGGAAATAAAATTTGTTTGTTTTTAAATTAGAGGATAACGCGATGGTAGAAAGAAAAGGAAAGGAAGAGGAAAAGGAGGAAAGGGTTGTAAAAATTGGAACCTGAATGCAAAAGAAAACAAGAGATAAAGAAAAGGATCGACTCAAATTCAAAATACTTCCTTCATTGTAACCTTTGTGCAATTATGACGAATTTCGTTTCCAACATCTTTTTGAGAATTTTTATTTTTATTTTTACTTTTTACTCAGAAAATGGTTTTAACCTTTGACTGAAAAAACTCACCTTTTGACATTTCCCTTTTATTTATTTATTTATTTATTTATTATAGCATCTTTTATTTCCATTACTAATTAGAAACCGCTTTCTCTTTCGAGAGAATCCTGTGTCGCTTTGATGATATTTTGTTTGTCAGTTTTATGGCCCCGTTTCGATTGCTTCCAGTAGACGTGGAAGAAGAATTTATTTCCTTTCCACGCTTGTGTTCGAATGAATTTCCCAACAAAATATATTCTCCAAGGTTCGAAAGTAGATATTCCGAAATACAGAAAAGGATTTGCTGCTATAAGATAAATCAGTGGGAAGCGAAGAATTGTGTCGTCAGTTTTTGAAACAAAAAGAAAAAAAAAAGGTTTTATCTTCTCAACCCGTCGCTCGCGACCTTTTTGTTCGGTTTTCTTTTCCTCGAAAACAAAAATGACAATTTTCGAAAGCTAAACTTGTCGAGAAGGCGCTGGATTTGCATATTAGACATCATTCTTTCTATTTTTAGTTGGTGCTGACAGGCGAAACGAAGAGACATGACCTAACTCGTATTTATAAAAGGAGTTCTTGCTGAAAGGGTTTGTTCACTTTTAGAACGGATCCTTCGTTAAAGTGTGCAATATTTTTGAAATAAATCACAGTTATAAATTTAAAATTTTTAACTCGTTTCGGCCAACTAGGGACCACGATGTTTTCAACTCATTTTCATTCCTATTTGTTGGAGCAAATATGCTTGATTATGAGTCAGCTACCTTTCGTTGAAGGCTTTCTCGCTGACTGAACATTACTACCAAGGTTGTGAGCCTTGGAGGGAATTTTGGGGTGTATAAATTTAAATTATGTATAAATTTCCCAAATTATTACTTCCCAACGGGGGACTATACTTCAATGAAATTTATTTATAACGTGATGAGGTTATAGAACTAACCTAACTTTGGAGTATTAAATTAGTGTTTGACAAAAAATTTGGGAAGGATTTCTTAACAATAAAAGATGAGAGTAGGAGTAAGAGAGGGATTGGGTCACAGGAGATAAACGTCGAATGGAATAGAGAAGATAAGATTTGCGTAACCACCAATGCATAAAAACAGATAAAATTTTCATTTATTTAGCTGAGGTTGGATTCTGGCCAGGAAACAAGTTGCAGTTTCGGCTTAAAAGGGCACAACCTTCCTAAAATAAAAAGACTTTTTAAGGGTAAATCATTTGTTCGAGTGTGTTCTAAGGGATGAAACGCGGAGGATGGTTTTCTATGCTTTTCCTTTTAAAATAAAGAGATTAGAAAATTTTTTTCCTTCACATTTCCCTCCATTCCACTCCCGTGCGATTGTATTAAATTTTTTTTCTGTTTAGGTTGCTAACCTTTAAACACGTTACTTTAATAGAATATCAGAAGCATCGTTAACTATCTTTATACCTTGTGTATTATAAATCTGTTTGTTTCATAAATACTGCACACTTTCACGGAGAATCGATTCCATAAGTGTCGTAGAAGAATGCTTGCAAACAAAAATTTAGTTGTGTTCAATTTGTCTTTTCAATTGGCAAAAGTTTAGTTGTCTTGCAATAAAAAATTTTTATTTATAAATTAAAGTCGTTTTTAAACACTATACTCAATAAAACATAAATTAACATCTAATTAAAAATAAAGCCTGCAAAATGAAAATACTACAAACCAAAAAGAAAAACGTTTGGTTGATTGACCTCCAACGAAATGTTTTGTCGACGGTTTAACTTGTAAACAGGTATTTGAAAATGGCGGGGAATTTAGCATCACGAATGTTGGTATCACTGACGTGACTATTGTTTAGCCGTTAGTGTCAGTTTGATCGCCATGAGTCGTGGATAGGTTTTGTGATTGGGACAGTTTCTTAGATTTATGTGCTGTTTGTTGGACTAAAAATCATTTCGCTCAAGACTTGGTGTATATATATACTCGTATTTCAAGTGTATAACCACAAAAAATGTATAACAGTTAATTTTAGACGTGTCAAAAATGTTGGATTTTACAATATTTATTGAGATAGGAGAAGTGGCATTAATATTTGTGTTCGGAAAACGATTTGGACGTTGGCCAAAGTTTAAACTTTTACCAGTTCGAAATTGAGAGTCCTTCGTGAACATGACAGATACCTGAGTCAGTATAAAATGTTTTAATTTAAACTTTAGTGATTATATATTTATTTTAAGTAAGTAAGTTCTTCTTCAGATTTTGGTATTTTAATTTTTGGAAATCTCCGACTCCATATTATTAGTTATACTTGGATTAGGTTGTGTAGTCATTATCATCAAATCAGTTGTCTACCTTCTTATAAACGAAGTAAGTAAGCAACAATATATTATAAGACACATTTATAAATATAAATTTTTGTGATTTCGTTATTTAGATCCAAATTTTAAGCTGACTAGTGATAAATTTACATTGCTTACATCTGAGGAGAGCTATGGTTGAATGGTCAGCACCAAGGAATGGATAATAATTCGAGCTCCCTCTTGTTATACCCCAGGGCTAAAAACGGGATCAGAACTCAATGTTGCTTATGTCTACATCATTTGGGTGCAGAACCAAGAAAGGTTATGATGGATTTCTATCGGGTAGCCTAGTAAGTCAAAAATTTTTTGTCTTCAAACAACTAACCCAAAACCACTGTCATCAATATCATCATTATTTTTGTTGGGTAGAGTATGAATCCCTTCTTCTTCCTTCTCTCATTTCTCTTAAGTATAAACTGTTATCATTTCAACTATTTTTCCAAAGCTCTAAATGTCTTCCATATCTTTCTCATATTCAATAATTTAAATGTTCGCCATCACTTATTTATTATTATTATTTTGAATCCAGGCTTTCATTCATAAATAATGGTAATAAATATAAAAGATGACTGCGGTTCTGTTGTTTGTATGGAAAATATAAAAGTACAATATCTGATTTAATTTCTGCAGCATCAACAAATCAGCGTAATTGATTTCTATGGCTATTGATGTTATCTCCTGTCAAAAATATCAAAATGGAAATTGATTTATTTGCGCCCAGAGAAAAAAAACCGAGTCACATGACAGGTGTTCATTTTCTGCTGGTATTTTGTAGAATAGGTTTCGGGCTGAATTTGAAACAATTTTGATGAGTTTTCAGGCTGTTGTCAACTGAGGTTCAGCACAATTGTGAAAAAATTTTGAGTCGTTTTAAGGTTTTTTGTTTTCATTTTTGAGATTAGAGACTGTGGGGTAGAGATGGATGGTTGGAGTCTGTGATGTATTGTTTGGTGGTTTTGCAGAGAATTTGTGTGTTTGGTGGACCAAATGGGGTAAATTGTGGGTTAATGCAGAGGTCTGCAAACTGGGGGTCGTCAGAAGATTGTTGGGGGTCGCCAAATTTTTATAAATGTTGTATAAAAAGTATTTTCTTAAAGTTATAAATAAAATTGCAATACCATGTGATGGATTTGATGATCTTTTTTATTCGATGACATGAAAGAAATTCGCGAACTATGCATTGTTTGATTGAGTATAAAACACTCACAGTGTTTTTGTACTCGTTTTATACCGCATAAAAAAAGTCCACCGGTACAATTGAATATGATAATAGCTTTAAGTCTGCGAGCTGTGCTTACTCTGATTTGTATTTAATTTTTCGTGTTATAATACAATTCTGTAAGCGTCCTAGACTTTTTTTACGCGGTTTCTAATAAATCAAAACACTGTAAACGTTTTCACACAATTTTTTGGTTAAATTAAAACAAAAACTTAGAACAATCTAAGGGTCACGACCCTCGTGGAGATCACCAAATTTTCATAAACTGCATTATGCCTGTATACTTTATGTAGTATAAAGTTGTATAAAAGGTATATTCTTAAAATTATAAATAAAATGAATATGTGTCAGATTTGATGATGTTTTTATACGATAATGAATAGAAATTCGCGAACTATACATCGTATTTGTGAACAAGGGGTCGCCAAAATTTTTCTCTCTACCGAAGAGGTCGTAGTCCGAAAGAGTTTGCACACCACTAGGCTAATGGATTTGCAGGCCATATCGTGTTGCAAAAATTCGATTAAAAATAACTCTCGTCTGCTGTCGTTCTGATAATTTGAAACACTTTAGCAGGTTACAAAAGGAAAACCAGTAAACCTTCCGAAAAAGATGACACACAAAAAAGTTGCACACATAATTCGAGTATAAAAATATAATAATAATAATACTACTTCCTTTGTCAAAGGAAAAGAAGAAGAGGAAAAAATAAAAAATTAAAATTGAAATGTCTGGTGAACCAACGAACGAAATATCCATCCATTCCCGGTGATGTTTCCTAAGGCGTAGAATACGCCCGAGTTGAGGCCGAAAACCGGGAGGAAAGGCAGAGGTTGGGGGTAGAGTGGAAAGGGTGGAAAAGCTGAGGTCGAAGGAAGTAACCTTGGGGAGATATTTTAAATTCTCTAGCCCGGTTGTCACAGTCAAGATATACAATTTGGAATTTCTAAAGAATTTAATATCAGCTTTCGTATACTT
The DNA here is from genome assembly GCA_016920875.1 of Columbicola columbae. NCBI lineage: Eukaryota > Metazoa > Arthropoda > Insecta > Psocodea > Philopteridae > Columbicola > Columbicola columbae. The sequence continues at coordinate 8,666,531 of JADMLL010000007.1, forward strand.
TATATTGTCATGTACTCATCCCCCCGATAGACGTGATCTCCGCTGCACAGTTAAAACGGCTCGAAAACTTTTCTTCCTTTCAATTCCTTTTTTTTATTAACAAAAAAAAAAATTCTTTCTTTGTCGAGAGCTTTTAGGAGCTTTTTTATATAATCGAATTATTATTATTATTTTTGGTCGGGTCTAGTATAAAATGGTGGTCTTCAAAAACCGAAACAGAATTTAATTTCCCTCATTTTTCGGAAGAGAACTCATAGAAAGATTTATTGTTTCTTTAGAAGTCAGCTTTGACTCGGTTTTGATTTGGCACTGTTCGGGAATAGACTTGACACGATTCTGGAAGTCCTTTCTTGAGATGGGATGCTGTTGCTGTTTCGTTTGTTGTCATAAAGCACTTTGGAAAAGGTGAAGAAAAAATTTTTTTCATGCAACTTTTATTTATTCTCCTCCCTCCACTTTTTATTTGTTTTTCTATTTTCAAAAATAAAATTTTAAGTTGCCAGCGAGTTTTCTTTGTCGAAAAAAGGTTTTGATCCTGAAAAAAGCTTCAAAATGTGAGTTTGATTTCGTGTGTGAATTGAGGGCTTTTCGATTTTTTCTGTCAAAACCCTTTTTTCTGGAGTTTTATTTGCTCTCTTTGCGTTTTTGTCTGTTGTGAACCTATGAGATGATGTTTTTAGTATTCGGTCTTTAAACACTGCTGACTTTAATATACTACATCTACTTATAGTTTGAGTGTTAATCCCGTTCTTCACCCTTTTTTGGGTATAACAGGGTGCTGGAGGATGATTTGAGCTCGTGACTATAACTTAACCACTAGTTTGGCACTTAACCAGTACACCATACACCTCCCGCAATATAGTATACCTGATTAATTATATTAAAGGTAACTAACGCCTTTGAATTGAACGAAATAATATATAATATATTAATATGATGAGTTTAATTAAGAAACCTGAGCAAAAATTTTCTTTTTGATAATCATTAAGACCATCACCACAATGTTTATATCACAAAATATATGACAGATAAATTATTTATTCAATCAGGGATGTGCAAAATATTTATATATTATATAGAGTTATCTATATAAGTATATTTATCTATTTTTGTTTCGGGCAACTAGAGACAGTTTTCAACTCATTTTCATTTGCTGGAGCAAGTTGAAGATATGCTTGATTATGAGTCAGCTACCTTTCGTTGAAACTGTCTTGCTGACTGAACATTACTACCAAGGTTGTGAGCCTTGGAGGGAATTTTGGGGTGAAAGGATAGTGGATAAATTGAAGGAAAACATTTAAGGTAGGGAAAACAGGCACCCAGGTAGGTTTTGAACCACGGTCCTTGGAGTGATAGGCGAGTGCTCTAACCTCTCGCCTACCAGGCCCCTGTATATATTATAAAGAGGACTAGTCTCCAAGAACTTCCCAACAATGCCTGTCGTTTGCTATTATATTATTAGATCTTAATCGATGTTTGATTGGTTTCCAACATCTCTCAGTTGAACAACAACAACCCAAATCAACTCGTAAGTGGGTTACAATGTGTTAATTACCTGCGACATTAGGTACAAGGTCAACCACTTTCCTTTGCCCTCTCATCCCCGTCGATAACACTTTCGTACGATGTTGTTTGGCAAGAATTATCTATTTGAAATAATCAAACCCTTTTTTATCTCTAAGTGAGAAGAAAATAAGTAAAAAGAAATCGCATTCGTAGGGGCCATTATAGAAGCTGAGAAAGTCGAAAGAGAAAATAGAGAAAGAAAGGCTTGTAATTTTGACACACCCTTAATGGCCGGCCACCAAACAGGATTCATCCCTTGAAGTGACTTTTTCGTTTTCTTTCTTTTTTCTCTCTTTTTATTAAAGGAAGTTTAATTAAGTTTTGATAGGATTCTGAACGAATGTTACCATTGGTTACAAACTCATTTGTAAAACCCAAAAACTTTGGAATTAAATTTTTAATTTTAAGGTCATTCGATTTGGATTTTGGAGGAAAAGAAAAAGTTATAAGAAGCATATACTTTTGATTTTATTCGAATTCAGTTAAATTGTGAAAGTTTTTTTTTGTTTCATTGAATTTTTGTTTTTCTTTTTATAAAAAGATGTTGTCACCAGAGGACAGTAAACAGAGATGGCGGGGAGGTGGGATCAAAAACAATCCGAACTATAATTTTGTCTTTGTTGTCTTGATTGCTAGTTTTTGAGGATGAAGATGTGTCTGATTGGTGGAAAAACACCTGAATTTCAAACGAGTATGAGATATATTATATTTAATATCAGTGATTCTCAAAGTGGTCTATATCGACCTCCAGGGGTCTACGTCAGCGAAGAAAAAAATTTTGGGGGTCAATGAGATGAAAATGGGCGACTCAACATACACTGATAGTACCTATTTACTTACATAATACTATCTTATAATATAGTAGATCATTATAGAGTCTTATAATGTAGTAGTGTATAGTCTCCTTTTAAGGACAAAACTTGAAATGATTGGTTTTCTGTAGTGAAATGAGTTGTAGTTTGTAGTTTTTGATTCCATTGTAAAGGTTTTACTTATGTACGCAATTGAACTGGTTCAAAAACTTGGTTGGTAAGATGTTAAACATATCCTGGGATGTCTAATCGGTTACTGACTAGTACTCGCCTCTTCCGGTGGGTACTTTCACTGCCCACAGCAGTGATTCCAAAAGTGGTCTAGGACAACCTGCAATGGGCCTACGTCAGCGAAGAAAAAAATTTTGGGGTCCATGAAATGAAAATGGGTGTCTCAACATATACTGATAGTACCTATTTACTTACATTATACTATCTTATAATATAAAGACATAAATATTATTTCTAAAAGTACCTATGAAGTCAAAAATTTTCTCACTACAGTGAGAAATTTACAAAAATCAGGTTAGTAGGGGGTCTACCCAAAACCGAAAAACATGGCGATGGGTCTACGACACAAAAAAGTTTGGCAACTTCTGATTTAAATGAAAAATATTGAAAACTGTATAAATTAGCGCTGTCGTTTAGGTAGCCGTGTGAGTGTTTCGCAGGTGGTGTTGCTGCTGTAACTGATTTTGGTTGGTCGCGTGCTCTATCTGTATGATTCCTGCAAGTTTCATCCTGTCTATTACAAGCTGAGGCGTGTTTCATCCTGTTCGCTTCTGGTTTAGCTCTGTCACTTGTTTGTTAGATTTGTGAAGACTTGTAAATCAAATATTATATACAGGGGAGTCGAATTTCTCGGAGTTAAGTTTAAATTTTTGCAGAGTTGCTCGAGCAACTCTGCAAAAAATTTGTTGCCAACTGCCATAGCTTCCGAGAAATTCGACTGGGGAGATTAAAATGCTCCACCCTGTATATAATGTAAAGCCTTCAGATCGATCTGTCGCGATTTCTCAACCATAAACAGGTAAAACGCTTCAGATCTTCTTATCAAAACAATTTCCCAACTTCGCAACTTGCTTGGTTATACGTGACCGTCCCAAAAATTTGTTTTCACTGTCATTTCTATAGAACTAATGAGTAATTAAAAGAAAATTTAATTTGTAGTCTAAAAATAACAATTTTATACTTTGTTAATGAGCGCGCCTGAGGAAAAATTAAAATAAAAATAAAACATTTCATAAACAAAGTTGGAAAAGAGCGAGAGAGAGAGAGAGAGAGAAACAAGTGAAAAATTATGGTTGTAAATGACAAAAAGTAATTAGCATATAAATATATTATAGAGATGTCATCAACATCCCAGATTATATCTAGAATATTATGCAAGTTCGTAATTTTCCTCGTTGACCTTCTTTTCTTATTTAATCAATGAGACAGCAGCCGCAAGAGCACTTTTCCTCTTCCCTTCATTAAAAACAGTTTTTTTCAATTATAATGTAAAATATATAAATAAATTGCGCTTTTTACTCTTTTTTTGTTCAACTTTTTTTTCTCTCTCTCTTTCGAGCATAAAAAAACTTTTATAATGAAGGAGAAAATTGTAAATTGAAGAGCTTTCAAGTACTTAATTTTTACCCTCATGTTGTTGCTTTGGTCTGTAATAAAATACAGTAAATCATATTGAAAGCGGGGTTGCCATATTTATCTTTAGATGGTTTTCCTTGTGAAATATCCCCATCAATTTTTATCATCGAGTGTGTCTGTTTGGTATTCAGTTTTCAAAATGGCTCCTTATTGTGAGAGTTATAAACAAAATTTTCTTTTCTTTTCCCCCAGAGCATTGATACTCAAACTGCGGCCCACCAAGCTCTACTGAGTAGCCCAGTGGTCCGTTGAAAACCAGATTGAGTGAAAATTTGTGACAGGTCGATGTGTCATTGTTAAGTCTGAACTATAGTACCTGACCAGTACGAAAATGTTCGAACCTGTCCTCAGAAACTGCTAACATTGTTTGCCTCAACATATCTCTAGGAATAATACAGAAAATATATACAGAAACAGACTGATGGCTGTACATACAGATGATGCCCTGAGGGTGGACTGTATGCGTCGAAATCCTGACTTGTAAAAGCTTTTGGTAAGACGTGTGGACCAGTCGCAAAGGTCACAATGGGAATTCGTCCCGGGAACGAAAAAGCTTGAGTACCAAGGTCCCTGAGGATCTATAAGTGAAGTAATCACCGACACAAACAAAAATCGTGGGCTAAGCATGAGGGAAGGACTAACACAAAACAAGATGCAACAGAAAACTGTACAAGAATCTGTATATACACTTCTAGCTTGAAATAATTGAACCAAATCGTCAAGTACTTCCTTAACAAGACTGAGTAACAATGCTGTGCAATATTTAGGAAATGGGTTTTGAACCAAATCATTCCTAAAGTACCTTTGTCAACCATGCTTGCGCTACATAACAAAGACTTAGTGGCCTGACAACTGGCTTACGAATGAGGCCCTCAAAAATGCAACCAAAGGCTTTTGGTGCTGGAAATCCACGAACGAAGATGAATGTGGATCGTACACACCTTAAGGAAAAGCGCAAAAGAGATCTGTCGCCAAGCCCTAGAGTGGACCTCCGCCAGCCAATGCAGCAGAGGAAGACCAGGGGTTCGTGGAGGTCAACGATAGCTGCTGAACTATCCAAACTTGAGCCACCGATGACATGGTCACAGGCGAAGTGCTTGACGTACAACAGGGAGAACAGATTACGACCCTATGTGCCTCCTAGGCACAGGAAACAATATATATATTCCTAAAGTGTGCATTACTTATGAAATAAGCAGGAATTCAGATTCGTTCTTAATTTTGAAAACCCTTAAAGCAAAACCCCTAAAGATATTTCGCAAAGATGGCCGCAGAAAACTTAAATTAATTGGGAATCAAACATAAACATCTCATTTCATAAGTAATGCACACTTTTAGAGAGAGTATTGTTTTAATAAGGTCAAAGAATTAAGAGGAAAATTGAAGAGATTTTGGAAAACAAAACCGCTAATTGGTGAAGTGGACACGTGTCAAGGGTATAATGACAGGAAGATTGGTTCAGTTACACTAGATCCGGTTAAATGTGACAGAAAAGTGGGACACAAAATTGTGTTCCCGTTGGATACTTGTTAAAAGCTTATTGATTGGAAGGAGAAGGATTATAAAAATTGTAATCGGATATTACGGGCGATAAAAAGACGCAAACACAGTATAGTCGCCATCACAACTTGTGTGAATTTGTAGTATAAAAATATAAAAACAATATCTTTGGGTGGTTGCCGATGGAAGGAATAAAGTAGAGGAAAATAGTGGACAATTTTTACGGCCTGGTTTTTCACTTGTTTTCGTGACCTCATGCAAAACAGATACGATCTAAAATCAGAACAAGAAATTATAGTCTTAACAGGGCAAGGCTTATAAGTAGAAGGAAATTCGCCAATTCAATTTTCAAGGACACTTTAATATTAACCTCTAATTTAAAGAAAAATAATAATTTGAGCGTCTCGAACCACCTTTTTATTTGATTTCAGACGGAAAAATCTCTTCAATTCAGTTTACTCGACATTCACGCCCGAAATCAGCTTAAATCTTCTATAATTTCTAATTTTTATTTTATTTATTTCAGCTTATGGAAATCTGGGATCCATACTGAACGCCCAAGGACGGGGAGACGAAGCTGAAGCTGCATATAGAATGGCTCTCAAGCACAGGCCCAACATGGCGGAGGTCTACTACAACTTGTAAGTTTTTCATTTCACTTCCACCCAAACTCATTTTTGATTAAATTAAGCGACGTAGAACACGTGTAAATCTGTTTTGGACGGTGTCCTCAATTAAGAGGTAGATACTGTCGGTAAAAGAATCAAAGAAGCAAAAAACAGTTTTCCAAAGGACACCTAGAAAAGGATTGATTTAGAGAGGATTCATATTAAAATGAAGAACTGTCGATTGCCGGCTGGAGCTTTGATGGATTACCAAAGTTCAATGGTTTAGAAAATTACTGTTGACGAGAGACTGACTGTTGGACAGGCGCATTAAGTTTCCATTATTCGTGAAGTAACCCATCTGCCCCTCTCCCGCCCGGGTTTTGTTTTCGAAAGGATTGTAAGTTAGAGTGTACAGTGTCCACGAAGTTGTGAATGTGCTAGGAAATCACTTTAAAAGAGACAACGACCAAAAATCAGGTTTCTGTGGCTTCGAATCGATTTTGAGTAGAGCAATCACACACGCACGCAGCACGCAGTGTTCGATTCTACAGACAGACGTATGGAGTGGCACTACAAAAACAGATTGAATGTGAAACTCAATGACCATTAAAAATTTTTATTCAAGGATGAATGCCTTTTTCTTCTCTCTCTCTTTTTACCTTTTACCAACCCATTTAATGATACAAACTAAACCCTTTAGTTTTTGTGGTGTAATATTTTCTCGTCCACTCCCAGAAAAATTGATTTTAGCGACGTGGAAGTAGAAAAAAAAAGTTTTGGCCTTCCTTCCCCCCACCTCTTAAACTGTGATTAACTGTAATTCTCACCTAAGTTATGCAACTGTTTATTGTCGCTGAATATAATGTTTGTTATTGCTAGTCATAATAAACAAAAAAAAAATATATTAAATTCCGTATCAAGGAGTCACGAATTTCTGTCGTTAGGAAGTAACTTTCTCTCGTGATCAACACCCTGTAATCTCCTCAATCTAAATCATGCAACTTTCACTTTTAATAATTGAATCTGTGTGGTCTCAAAACTTTTTAATGTTTTTGCCACTCCCTTCCCCCTTCCATTTAGCCGTCCATGATAAAATTCGAAATAATGATTTTTCGGCTTCGCCGCTGTTGTTGTTATTTGGAAAAAGCTCCCATTCGTCCTCTTACCTAATTTCTCTTCATTTTCCCTTTTGTTCTCTTCCATTTTGTAGTGCTCGCTACTGACGATAATTTCCGGGAATACTTTTGACTCAGCTTTTGTTTTGAGTTTTTCCTTCGGATCGTAATTATTGAAAGCCGATCATTGACGCCCTTAAACGTTTCCGCCATTTTTAAATGGGCTTGGTTTTTGTGGGAAAAGCTGGTTTTAATTTTTCTGTCAGTCTACTTTTCCACTGTTGGGTTTTCAATTAATTTTTAGTAATTAATCCGTAAATTAGGCTCCTGTTATTAATTATTATAATCTATATTGGATGCTGGATATTTTTTTTCTTCTCAGTTCTCCATGGTTCTGACTCAAGTGTTTATGAACTTTTCTGTTCTTCCTTTACTACTCATATTTAAAAACTTTTACTGAATCATTTGCAATTGTCTAGTACAGTGGTGCGCAAAATTTTTTCTGACTGCGACTCCTTCAGTAGAGAGAAAAATTTTGGCTACCCCTTGTTCACAAATATGATGTATAGTTCGCGAATTTCTATTCATTATCGAATAAAAACATCATCAGATCTGACACATATTAATTTTATTTATAATTTTAAGAAAATACTTTTTATACAACATTTATACAACTTTATACTACATAAAGCATGCAGGCATAATTTTTAAATTATTTATTTATTTATTGCCCGGAATTGCCTTTTCGGCTTTCATCGGGCATTGACATGACATTACAATACACTCATTACACATATTATACAAATACACATATAAGTTATACCGTGTAACACACATCACATTGTTCTTATATTCTGTTTTTATAACAATGCTCTTCATAGTCAAGGGCATAGATGTCCACGCCGTCTTGGACTGGAGCATGTTCTCCACTATGCTCCAGTATCCAATTCAGCCTACTTTTTGTCTGAGATGGGCCCTCTCGTCCTCCCAACTCATCCCAGACGTGCTCTGGTGAGTCTTCTGTGCAGGCATAATGCAGTTTATGAAAATTTGGTGATCCCACGGGGGTTGCAACCCCTAGTTTGTTCTAAGTTTTTATTTTAAATTAAACAAAAAATTGTGTGAAAACGTTTACGGTGTTTTGGATTTATTATAAACCGCGTAAAAAAAGTCTAGGACGCTTACAGAATTGTATTATAACACGAAAAATTAAATACAAATCAGAGTAAGCACAGCTCGCCGACTTAAAGCTATTATCATATTCAATTGTAACGGTGGACTTTTTTTATGCGCTATATAACGAGTACAAAAACACTGTGAGTGTTTTATACTCAATCAAACAATGCATAGTTCACGAATTTCTTTCATTTCATCGAATAAAAACATCATCAAATCTGACACATAATAATTTTATGTATAATTATAAGAATATACTTCTTATACAGCATAAAAATCAGTCGAATTCTCCTTTAATGAGATGTATGAGGCTGAAAGGATTTACTTATCTCATCCATGTTCGGCGATAAACTCAAAATTTAGAAAAACATGACGACTTCTAACAATCTTCGGTTTGCGCACCTCTGGTCTAGTATAACTCTATTTTTCAAACTATTTTTAAATGACCCAAATTTCTGGTAGTCGTCTACTAAAAATTTTATTTAACAGAAAATCAAAAAGGGCAACGCAGACATTTCATCCATTTTTTAAAACTGTAAAATGGAAAAAAGGAACCAAAAATTTTCCCCGCCTCGAATCAGACGAAAATGGTTTTTATTTTCCTGCATGATTTTCGGGGATCAAATACCAGACAAATTCTTTCATTTTTTCTCTTTTTCTCGAATTTAAAATTCTGCAACCACGATTTGAAATTCAAAACATCAAAAACAAACCGAATAGAAGAAAGAAAATAAAATCTGACGGGTGGCCGGATCAAAAGATTGTCTTGGCAGCATGATTTGTAGTGCAGATAAAAAATTTTGAGAATAATTGTTTTGTTAAAGTTGGCATTATTGATGAGTAAAGAGAGAGCTTAAAAACTGTTCATCAAACTTAAAATGTAAACGTTGCAATAATAAGAACTCAGTTTTTTGTTCCTTCAACTTCTTTTGTCCGTAAATTCCATTTTAAATCGTGAAAGGACAAAAGATTTGTCTTCTGCTATTAAATTAATTAAAAGCTTTCGAAACTGAAAGTAAAAGTTAGCAAGAATTCAGACTGACGGGTAGTGGGTTTGGGGGATGTGTGCCTCTTTCCCTCTTCATCCCTGTTCTTTACAGCTTGTTTGAAGCTTTTTTTGAATTAGTATGACTACAATTGAGAGGTTATGAAGACGAAAGGTCGAAAGAGTGGTGTCTGGATTTGAAGTATATCTTCTGTTAGTATATATTTTGTTATTCATACCGTATATGTATTTTTATTAATTATTATTAGCGACAAATCGATGGTAGTCGACAAAGTTATAATGAGCGCGTTGACGTCACAGGGTGGGATAGTGTGGTTGTTATAATTATAGCGGGTAGTCGTGTGCATTACTTTTGAATAATATATCGAGTTATCCTTATCATCTATTTGAACCATCGATAACATTATTATTGTATTGGAAACTATAAAACGGGCTTTGGATAAGTATGAACGTAGACAAGAAACTCCAGTTTCATAGTTTCCGATCTAATATTATATATTTATATTTTTGGATCACATTAGTTTCAACCGTTTTCTTTCTCCTGGTGTTTTCTTTTTCCTGTCTTTCTGTCTATGTTCTGTTTTCTTCTTTTCCATCCACTTTGTCTTTGTTTTGTTCTGGAAATTCGTACTTTCTACTTCTTTGGAGTGTCCCGTCTTTGTATGTCTCATATTATTACTGCATTATGTATATTATTAATTATTTTATACTACAAATATTTTTATTAACACATGTACAGTTCTTAGTTTGGTTTCCGCGTGTAGGTCTCTTTTTTTTTCATAAATATTGCACAAATACTCTACAGGAACAATTCTACAAGTAATTCACTCCTTTCCGTAGTTATTCAGCTACAGGCCAAAATTTTTTTTCTAATCGCCAAATGAAAAGGTTAAAACAGCTTTTGGGACACCCTGTAGTGGGTTTTAAAACATAAATATAGTAGGAGGGACTGCTATAAACGAATAATGAGTTTACTCTTTCTTCTCTCTTAGTTCAATAACTCTTGAGTGAGGACCTAGAAAGTTTTGACCAGATCTGGAGAAGGAATTTGGAACAGGCTTTGTTCCGAGTCTAGCTTAGAGTAGATATTTGAATTTGGGGACAAGGAACGATTTCACAGGTCGTCGGATAAATTTTTGAATTGCAAAACATCCTTCAAATGAAACTCTCGACCAGATATACTTTTCTCTGGTTCCTCTTCAACAAGTCCCATCCAGAATCTGAATCCGTTTGCTTTGTCTTTCGGTTGTTAAACTCGACGTCCAAAATTATCACAAAGTAACAGAGTTGAATGTCAAATTTTCATCCTTCAGGAAATAAAATTTTTCTTTTTTTTTGAGGGTGGGAATTTCAGTTCTGCCAACTGAAAAGACTAAAGAAAAGGGAAAACACTTACTTTGACGAATGGTGATACTCTCAAAGTGAAACATATATGTTGTGTAAAAGCGAACCATAAATCAGACGACGACTTAACAGGGACCACAAATTTTTCACCGAAATTGTCAAAACGACAAAAAATTACTCAAAAACCCGTTGTTAAAAACTTTTCGAAGTATTTTCTTTTGTTTTGCTGCGAACCCTGAAGAATTTTCCTTTTGGTGAGGGGGAGAAGAAGAGAAAAAAAAGTTTTCTCTCCTTAGAAACGGAAAAAATTGATTTTCAAGTTGGTTCTTGTCTCCACTTCCGGTCCATTTTTAAATCTCAACTCACACTAGCTCAAAATTGGTTTTTGGAATTTTAACAAAATGGCTACAAACTCAAACAAAAAGGAAGACATTTGAAAAGTAATATGTTCTCATCGTCATCGTGAGTCTTAGACAACTGATATTAGGGTCGGTGACATTTGCGTCTAAGATTTTCCTTTTTTTTGATGTGTCACTTTGTGATTTGTGACACTTTAAGGAAAAGTCAGGGAAATTTTTGAGTTTAATATTAGCGTTTTAAGAATCGTGAGCGAGAGTGGAGAGACGAATTTGTGGAGAAAAATTTTTCATTCATCAAAAACAATAAAAGAGGTTGGAGATCATCAATCAATTTCCTCTCTTTCATTCTTCTTGTTCAGAAACAGAGGGAAGTGTTACGTTTAGTGCTGAATACTCCTGGGATCGCCCACCGGTTTAAGCTTTTGACAGATTTTTTTAAATTGTCCCGGGAAAATTCTCAAATTGATTTGTGACTAATTAATTTGAGGTTTTTGCTTAACCCTCAAATACTTGAAGGTATGAGGAAAACACATACAAACCAAAACTTGTAACTCACACTCATAGGTCACATTACCATGTTGACGTTCTTTGAAACTTAAAAGTTTGCTGACAGACTGTTTTACATAGCCAACTCATAGCTCAAACGTTAAAAACAAAGGATAGTGATTATAGTATCGCACAAAAAAATTAAATTTTTATACTCTTAGACTGTTGAATATTCCCTCCTTCGCCGCATAATTATTAATTAATAAATCCGTATAGTTCGGAGAGAACTACAGCTCAAGTTTATTGTGAACTTTACCCGAGGGAAATAATATACTAACACTCATTATTTCCCTTGCCGTGTAACACCGCTAAAAATTAATATTAAATAAAAAATGGCGACGCGGAAAATTCATTAATTTGGATCTAATATCTTATGAGGAATAGATTAAATATTCGTCTCATCTTCTCCAGCTTAAAAAAGGAGAGAATAGTCTCATGACTACTAAAAGAGGTCGACTTTATATGCTAGTTGTTAAAGGAATTTTAAAAATGACGTAAATACTGTAATTAGTGTGCAGTATTTATGAAATGAATTTGTTTTGTTTTTAAAACAAATTCTTCCCATAAGTGTGTGTTAGAGAGAAATTTGAGTTCACTTGGGGCTTACCTTTTGTCTGATGCTTCTTGGTAATGTTCTGGGTCTAGTAGAATGGAGCTCCACTGTTTAGATTCCCACAGTGCGAGCACTAAAACTAATGTAGTCCCAGATATACCGTATGGTATAGGTTCTTAAAAGATTAGTCCGTGAAAAACCGTAAACTCGAAAACAAACAGTTGTGAGGGAGAAACTTATAAAGCAGAAAACCGGAAATGAGGAAAACCTGATGAATAGAGAATAACCTGAAGTAAGTAGTGTAAAGAGAAAAGACCTAAGTCACTACTATATAGAGAAGAACCTAAGTAACTACTAACTGAGATAAGGTAGACCTGAACCCTACAACCTCTTCTCCGTGGTAGACCAAACCTAAAATAAACCTAACAGTGTGTGCAAAACAAATGAAAGTTCAGTTTTAGAATATACAGTGAAATCTCATAACGAGTACCTCTCTTTGCGAGAAATTCGCATAACAAGCAACATAAACTGAAAAAACGCCTATCATAACGAGCAATGCTTCGCATAATGAGCAACTTTTGGCGATATGTACATGGGGAATCCCCCGACAGCTAACTCCAAAATTCGAATCGGGACAGATTCAAAGTTAAATCTTTCTGTATCTGTCTTATCTTCTTCACTACCACCAAAATTCTTTCATTTTCACATTCTTCAGCTTCTTAGCTACTCCTTTTCTTTTGCTAAGTACTAAAAATAATTTTTTTAGTGCTATTTTCGGCCTGGAACGCATTATTCTGTTTTATATGAGAAAAATTGTTTCGCATTACGAGTAAAACTCCGGAATGAATTAAACTCGTTATGAGAGGTTCCACTGTATTTCTTGAAATTTTTTGAGTGTATATAAAGACCATAGACCCTTGGTACTCAAGCTTTTTCATTCCCGTCCCAAAGTTCCATTGTGACCTTTGCGACTGGCTCTTACAAAAAAGCATTATTCTGTTTCACATTAATTTATATGGAAAACAATTGTTTCGCATTACGAGTAAAACTCCGCAACGAATTAAACTCGTCATTGGAGTTTCCACTGTATTTCTAATTTTTCTGGAAGTTGCTTTTTAAACCCAAACCGCATAAAAAAAAGACCTCAAACATAATTCTCAAAACCCAATTTTCATGCTTGATTTTTCCATCAGAGAAAATTTTATATTTGGCAAGGCAAAAGGTAGAAGCCTCCTCCCAGTTTGAAGGAAACTAACATCCGGTATCATAACACAAAATTGGTCAAATTAACAATACTAATAAAGATATTCTTCAAAACGAGAATTATCCCTCTAAATAATAATATAAATATTTTGAGAGGCAAAAGGGCGTGATTTTTGCCTCCCCCCCCGCCCCTTGCCCCCAACGCCCTATGTAAATGACGCGTTTCTTCGCCTCCCGAGAACCTCATTCTATTCACTTGGGTTTGTTTAGCAATGCTAATTTAATAGTTCTTTTATAATTTACAAGTTAAATTAGAAAAACGTGAATTTAAAATAAAAAGAGGATGTAATCAAAAGGGATATCTACGGTGAAAAGATTTCGAGGCCCGCGGGCCAAGGGGATGGGGGATGGGTGGATGGGAAGCAATCGGAACTCGTGGCTCAGGATTCCGTTTCGATGGAAGATTTCCTTTTCCTGTTCATTTCTCTTCCTTCTTCCTCCTCTTCGTCCGCCATTTTACCAGCAACGTGCCGAATTTTTCGTGTTGTGGTTGAGTGAAATACTTTTTTTACGCGTTTTTCTAATGCTGATGATGCGGAAACTTTGGGATGAATCTCAGTGATTTTTATGCGAATTTGAAAAAATGTCTGATTGATCAAAACGCATATTATGAAGAATGTATGTCATTAGTAATAGTGAAGATTTAATTTCATAAATATTGCACACCAACACAACAATTCATTTCATAAATATTGCACACAAACTCAACAACTATTTCATAAATATTGCACACTAACACAACAACTCATTTCATAAATATTGCACACTAACACAACTCATTTCATAAGTATTGCACACTAACACAATCATTTCATAAATATTGCACACTAACACAACTCATTTCATAAGTATTGCACACCAACACAACAACTCATACAACACAGCAACTCATTTCATAAATAATGCACACTAACACAACAACTCATTTCATAAATATTGCACACTAACACAACAACTCATTTCATAAATATTGCACATTTATTCAGCCAAATACCTTCACCCTTGACACTTGATTCATTTTTATTCACCTAATTAGACTCTGGTCTCGTTTTACACGTGTTGTCTGTAATCGTTTTTTAGAGTTGAACTTAAAGAAAATTAGAAGCGAGTCTCGACCTCGTTAGTGTAAGATGAAGTTGAAGGTTTTTTTTAACGCGATTCCTTATTTATTATGACGTTTTTTGTGGTTGACATATCTCGCGTAAAACGAGACTTGACTATTTTAGTCGTAGGAACGCATCTTTATTCCGTGTTAATCTCAAAGTTCTCTAATTTCTTGTTGGTTTTGACTGAACATTTAGAAACCTAGCTTCGTACGTTGTTTTCTCTCCAACGTAATTAAATTATCCGCCATTTTTCTCTTTGTTTTGAAGGAAAAAACTTTCTAAAGATGAGTTAGACCTTTTTATTTCGTTTACTTTTGAAGGATTCTAGCTTCTGTGTTTGGTTTTTAGCTCCACGATTTGGAAGTGTGCTGCTGTTAAGAAAACAAAATCTGGTCGTTGTGATTGGTTCCTTTGTAGCCCTGCTTAAACAGCTTCTTTCCCAGACTGTATGATCATCTCATCACTACCACTACCCCCTTCCTCGGCAAGTGGAGATGTCTCTAAATCATTTTTTTGTATCTTGTTGGAATCGGATGGCAGTTAAACAATCCAGTATGGTTTACTGTTTCCTGTAGTACAATACAGCAGAAAGTTAGACAATTAGTTCTTTGTCTTCAATAAACTGAATTTAACTTTTTGCCCTGAGTAACGGACAATCCTTCTTCATTTCTTCTTTTCTTTGCAAATATCTCTCAGCTTTTTGAAGTTCCTTTTTAAAATTTAAGCTTTTTTTCTCTTAATTCTTCTTCCTTTCTTTCTCTGTATTTTTTTGTTTTTCATGTTACCTTTCTTTTTATCAATCAAAATCTTTTAAAACTTTCCCCATGATTTTTTTGTTTTTCCTTTCATTTAATTTATAGGGCTTACTTTCTCTTATATTTTTAATCACGACTTCTTTTCTCTTAAATTTTTTCCCTCTTTTCATTCTTTGTCTGAAATTCTACTTCCACTCCTTTGCTTCATTCTTTCCTTTCATTTTTATTCCTCCACTCTCTCATTCACCAATCTTTTTTTTATCTTTGAGAAGTTCCTGATTTCAAGTGTTCGTTTTAGAAAATTGTATTTTCCCCTTTTTATATATTTTTCTATATAATTTTGTTTTAATTTCAAGGAAGTGGGTGTATATATTTAACATATTTTTAACAAAAAATATTTTCTATATATTCTAGTAGAACACTTTTTCCTTTCCCTATGCGTTTGCTTTTTAGATACTTGTCTTGGATACAAAGTGTGTACAGGACAGGGATTTGGTCTTTGTGTTGTTTTGTTGGGTGCTTGTTTATTATTTTTGGTGTGATGTATGTATTTGTGTTTCTTAAATTGTTTTGTTTCCTGTGTTTGTGTTGAGTATCGTGTAAATTGTTGAGGATTATTGTGTATTGTCTTAGTTGTTGTAGTGGTGGAAGGTTATAATATGAGGTTAGGATCTGAGTGTAGGTGTAGTGAGTTTTTTGAGTTGTTTTCCAGGAGTCATAAGTTTTATGATTTGGTAATAATAATAATAATATATTGGACATCGGCTTTAAAAAAAAATTACAAAGCTAACCTATCTACAAGACTACTTCCTACAAACAAGACCTACTTCTCCAGTCAAAATCTCACCCCATTGTACCTTCTCTGAGATCCTTTAAAAATTTTTCCTGTATTTGAGTCTCCAACTCCAGTAGACAGGGATTCCAAATTTCATCCTATTTTTATACTAATGGTTGGACCTGGACTCCATTTTTCTGTTGTATTGTATCTGTCTTTGAACTTGCCTTCCTCCTTCAACTACCATATTTACTATATCGATCCCGCCTTCTGCTAATCTTTCACTTCTTTTACTGATTATATAATCATTATATTAATATAAAAGGCTGATGAATACAAAAGCCTAACAGCAGGAGCCAAACTGAGGTACCGTGATCCGCTCTGAAGCCCTCTACGCATCCGAGTGCCTGCCATTGATACAAAGAGGACTTCTAGAAGTACTGGAAACCAAGGAAAGAAAAATACTCCGCAAAATCCTGGGTCCAGTCAACGAAAACTGGGAGTATAGAAGAAGACATAACGCTGAGTTATATACACACCTCCCCGGGATCTCAGTTGTCATGGGGAAGTGAAGCATAAAAGACGAGACGGGCGTTTCCTGGAAAGAGAGCCAAATTGAAGACTGAGGCAGCGTGGTCCGAGGAGAGAAAGAAGGACCATAGCAGGATAAGGAATACTGGAGGAAGTGGCCAAAACAAAAAGGCAGATGAGGGCAGTCACTGAATACTGCACATTGACTTGTTGAAACCCGTGTGTGCACTAAACATTTTGTGGAAGGAACACCACCAAGAGTAAAACAGCCGACCTCTGCTATAAGCTGTAAGTGGTCTTTCAGACGAGTTGTAACCAAACTGTTCCTCACTGATTTTGACTTTTAGGCAAAAGCATACAGTAAATATTGTGAAATGAGAACTGTCTTCTAGTAACCCATGACCAACAGTTAAACTTACACACCATAACCCACAGTTAAAATTTAATTTTCAAAACAACACTTACACAGGATTAATAATTTAACCGATGTAGAGTTTTCATCTGAGGAAATCATCCAGTCGTTTATAAAAAGGAAAATGTTTGAAGAAATGTGTTGAGAACAAAAAGGAAGAAGGAAAGGAGGAAAAAGGAAAAACAAGTTTTTAGCGAAGAATTCCAAACAAACAGGAGTCTCGAAAGGATCACGTCAACAATTCAGCAGGACAAAAAAAAACATGTTGAAGCATATAAATAAAAAAAATATATATTTATATATATAAAAGGAACGATTTTAGAAGTACAACAAAACTATTCGAGCGGATTCCTTTCTTTCTGACAAGAAGGGGAAAAAAAGTTTCTTTTCTTTGTGTAAGTAGTTGAGGAATTCCATATGGTCCCACCGAAGAGGAAGAGAGAGGTCGAGAGGAGGCGGGCGTGAAAGAAGGAAAATTATTGAAATATATATTTGATGTTGGAAAAATGTTTAGTTTGTAAAAGTAACATAATTCTAAGGAATATAATTCACGATTTCACGAAGGCAGGAAAATTCCCCCGTTGAGTAAAACAAAATTCAAAAGGCAAATTTTCAGGGCACGACGTCAAAATACGTCAAAAGCCTTCAGCGTTCGTGTGGTGGGAGGCAGGGAAGGAGGACATTACTCAACCCAGACATTTTATCTTCAACTTGAGGGAGAACTTCTCGAGTTACACGTTGACAAATAAACTCTTTTCTTCGTTCTGTTTTCTTTTCCCATCAGTTTCCTATTCGTTCTGTTATTTTCTCTCGGTTTCTTCCCCCCAAAATCGATAAAAAGGAAAAGGCCAAGAACGTAATATGGGTCTCTCACTCCCCACTCCTCCCGCTTTGATTTGAAGAGCTTACGAAATTAAAAAGTAACCCTGAGCTTACGACCTCAACACACCGGAAAAATCTTTAGCCTAATGATTTAAAAGCTTGAAGGCCCTTTTTAAATTGTGGTCTTAATTGTTACTGAACTGAGCAAATTTTGGCATATATAGCAGAGATATCTAAGCAGATACTTTGGTATAAGAGTTGTATTGAATTTTCCTCCCTATGTGTGCATTATTTTTGAAAAGTGTTCTTTAAACAAGCACACATTACTCTAAAGTTTGAACTTTTTGTGGAAACTCGAACTTTAGTATTAAATTTTTGGTTTTATCGGCCATCTTTATGTATTACGATGTCATCCCTGTTCCATTCGCTACTTTTCCTCCTCCTCCTCCAGTATTCACTCATCTTGTTGCTGTGGCATTTTTTCGTCTTCTCAGGCCACCCTTACCCGCCTTCAACCTGGTTTTCGGTAGCAGAACTCATATTTGTCACAAAACCGACTCGGTTTGTTACGCTAGTGTTAAAATAAGATATCGCCGGTGATACATCCCTCGAAAAGGAAATCCCTCATATCGGGGAAGAAAACCGGGAAACCGATTCTTTCTACGGAAAACTGTTTCCCATGAAAAATCCAATAAACTTGGGTTATACATAAATTTATATATATATATAGAAAGCACATCTGCATCTCCTTACTCCGCCACCTCAGACTTTTCACTTGTTTTCCCTTTTAAATCAATAAAAGGTCATGATAGAGAATAATAAATTTACTTGAACGCATTTCAAGCTCCCGTCAGTAGTTTTCTCCCTGCAGAAAACTGCCGACATCTTCTCTCGAAATTAATTTTTCTCTTCCTCGGAGGAAAGTTTTCTTCTTTTTTTTCTATTTCATGTGATTCGAACAAAATTAAAAGAGAATATATTTTAGAGAGAGTTTATAGAGTGATTGAAACTGTTGGTTTTCTAGGAGCTTTCGAGTGAGTTCCTGTAGTCGGGGTTGGTAATCAACTTCAATCCGGAGAATTCAGTTTGATTAAGTCTGGCTTATAGTTAATCGTTTATGGATCGCACTTTCTGATTAATTTGTGCATTACTTATGAAACGAGTTATTGCATGGTAGTTTGTGAGTAAACTAAAGCTTACCCCAAGCTCAAATGCAATTCAAATTATTGTCTACTCAATTTATTTTATTTTTTTAATTTAAATTGAATCAAATTTGAATGTTGGCAGTTGTTGAAGTTCCTGACTTGGGCGCAAATGGTCGTGAGTTCGAATCCTCCTCTCGTATCCTGTCATATCCCAAAACCACTACCAAGCTTTTGTCGCACCTAAATTTTTATCAAAGTTTCATAATAATTATGAGATGGTCAAATAGTTTGAGAACCAACTATAAACATAATTCTGAACAGCCAGAAGAACTGTTTGAATGAATACGGTCCTGAGTATGTTTTCCTCAAAAAATAATTTTTATTTAACTGACTGATCCACAATATATATGAGTAGATTTACATATCTACTTTCTGTAAATATATTACAGAGTGCAAACAACTTAATTTTAAAAGCAATTTTGTTTACTTATTCTCTCCTATATCTTTCACTTACTGTCAGCATTATATCTCTTTGGGGGGGTTTTTTATTTTCCTACATATTAAGGCTTAAATATCTAAGAATTGCCACAGGCTTTACAGCTTTCCGTCTACAAACTCGAGTATTTCAATTTTTCTTTCTTTCTTCCTTCCTTTCATTCATTTTTTTAACGTCCATTTTTCTTTGTGTTTCCACGCTTCTGCTAAATTTGAACTGACAACATATACTGCTATGATCTTGCTCTCTACTGTTAATACGTTTAATGTTCGTTTTGAGATAAATTTTTTTCAAGCAACGTTTTGAAGATTATTTGGCTAGAATGCTGAAGGAGAGAGTAGTGATACCATATCGACTTAAGACTTACTGTGCCTTGTAATAAACAGGTCACAGAGACATGCAGAAGCTTGAATGACGAAACACAATTCGACTTGTAGTCACAACATAAGCAGGAAGATGCAGAGTCTACAGGGATCATATAAATAGAACTCAAGTCAGTGGCGGTGGTTATAATCCCGGTTTTCACCCGCAATTTTTGGGTATAACAGGATGAGGAAGGAGGATTCGAACTCACAACCATTTGCGTCTAAGTCAGGAACTTAACCACTACACTACTCCTCCCACTAAAGTCAGTCAGTAAAGTACAACTAATGGCTGAAGAACTCGAAAGGCCATCTCCGCTAATTTTATGCAAATCATAATTCGTATGCTTCGTCTCATCAACCTACCTAATCCCGACACTTTTACTTGTTAATCTATTTGAACTAAACATCTGATATGCCCGTGTATACATCGACTACATTTCAACGAAGAGATAGAAGGAGCAAAAGGAAAAGAACAATTTCCAGTCAGCGTCTCTGAGTCAGTTAAAAAAAATCAGAGCTTTCGTGACTTCTTTCAAAATTCACACGTGAACGATGTTTTTCAGAAAGGAAATGTATTTTTCCAAGGGATGGGGCTGCAGGAAAGAAACGGAGAGAAACACCCTAAATGTGATTGAACGTATGCCCAAAAGAATCGCTTAAGTCGTTCAACTCGAACGTGATCCTACTACATACTAAAGATTTTCATCAAAGTTTCTTATGATTACACACTGTCTTTGGAGGCAGTTTTTCAACTAGGAACTCAGAAAAAGGTTGAAAAGAAAATAAAATTAGTTTGAAAACGACTGAAGTCATTTTTTTCTTTGCTCGAGCCCAATAAAAACGTTATAATTTCCGTGCTTCTTTAGAAGACATCTGGGGCGTTCATCTACTCTCTCTCTCTCTCTGTCGGAGTGTAATAAATAAAGTAATGTTAAAAATGCGGAGAACATAGTTTGGGTGGGGACAGGGCATTTTTGCGTGTTGATTATTAAAATTCTTGAATGCTAACAAAGAGCTCTTCAGTTATGACTTATGATCTGAATTAATTACGCAACTTTCCGCATTTTTTTGTTCCCGCCTAGAGATTAAAACAAAAAGGCATCTGAAGGAACTTATTTATTTATTTATATTCTGGGCCTATGTATTTGCATGTGACGTTAAAACCGATATTACAAAATCTACTTTCTTTCCTTTTTTTTATTATTTAAAAACAATTTTTTCTCTCTCTCTCTCACACAGTTAACAATTCAAAATTAATGGAGTTGTCAAAAACATTGCACTGGATAATTCATATTGTGGTGGATAAAACGTAAAAATTGGATTTGGATAAATAAAAGGAATTGCGATAAATCCAAACCCAATTCGTGAAATATCTATTTGTTTCTGTTTTCGTTCTGTTACTTCCTATAAGAAAAATGATTTTCGCTGTTGTTGAAGGAGAGTTGAGCTTCTTCTGGGTCCTTCTCCCCCGAAGTTATGCGGTATTGAACGTGAATCAAGAGATCTCTGTTTTATTTTGTGTTCAATTTATACTTTATACTATTCGGGGGGTTAAAATATACTATCGGAATTAGAAATATGTGTAATAATGTTACAAAATTAGCGTGGTCGTTTTGACAGCTTTTCGAGTGTGGTGGTAATTACTGTGACTGACTTGAGCTGATCCCGTCTTCTATTTCTATGATCCCTACAGACTCCTTTTCTACAAGTCTTCATCAGACGTGTTTCATCCTGTTCGTTTCTGAATTTCGTTTTGACCCATTTCTTACATGTCTGTTCGAATCAATCATGATACATATACAGATTGTGGACCCAACAACTAACTACACCCTCGCGTAAAAAGTTTATGGTAACTACCCACCTTGGGGGTCTTCAAAACCAATTTTCTACCAACCGGTGGAGATCATTATTAGATGGTCATAACCGTCCTAAAGTATACTCATACTGTGTTAATATACAATATATAAAATTTCTGGATTTAACCATTTTTGTATTAAATTTTTGAAAGCTTCTTATCAGTTCTTACGTTAATTTGAAGTCATGGGTTTTAAAATTATGCGACGTTGGTGACGTCACAGTATATTTTAACAAAATTATATATATTTCATAAGTATTGCACAATTTTACTCGATAATTTAATTCAAAAATTGCGTCAGGTTGGGCTCTTTCTTATAAAATTATAGTCGGGTCTCTTTTGAACCTTTTACGTCGATTTTGAACTTTTGTACTTAGAGTTATGCGCTTTATGGAATTATTTGACAATTATTCTATTAAAAGTTTTTATGTGGTTCAAACCTATCGCACAAAAATGAAGCTTGAAAGACAGTTTGTGTGTCAGTAAAATTGTAAAACAGAGCTCAAAAAGTCAGTCAAGATTAGTACATCTCAATCAAATAATTGAAATATTGATTTTCGAAGACGGCCTGAATAAAAGTTAAAAATTTTTTTTTTCTTCTGGCCTCGAAAAATTCTACGAAGGTGACTCGAATAAATTTTTATTGTCGGGGTTTCCAGTCAAGGACGTGAATACCCTTACTGGGCCTTAATTTATGGTCACCTTGTGAACTACAATTTTCTTTTGAATTTTGCTAAGCTAGACCAAGTTCAATTTAGTTTATTCCCCCATCTGCTCCTTTTTTTTCCTCTCCTTTCCGAACGCATAACTCTAAAATTCCATTCCGGCCTGTCTACTGTATTAAAGCCAACAAGTCTGAAGCAAGTAAGCTGAAAAGCTGAAAATTTATTGTCAGCGGTAAATGGATGACTCATATCCAAGCCGAGAGTTTCACTATCAGGAACTGTCATCAACCCCTATATGACCAAAAGTTTGATGAGGGTGCACAATCTTCTTATCTCGGCTTTGTTTTATTCAGCCTCATGCCCTCCATCTTGCAACTTAAGTAAAATTCATCTTCCTCTTCACGATAAAACACAGAAGAGGAGACCGGGTGGGCGAGGAGGAGGAGGGGGGGGCTTCTCGAAATTTAATTTTTTCTGGACTCTTTGCTCTCATTTTGTGAGTAGTTAAGTCCTGTGTTATCCTATTATCCTTTCCCGAAATTTTTTCCTCCGTTTCAATAAAATTATGGATCTCAACTTTATTTACTGGGAAATTTAATTAAAAATTTTTTTAAAACGTATTTGCTGAAAGAATTTTCGAAACTAAGACGAACTGTAGTTCTTCTTTATTTATTTCTACGTCTCTTTTATTAATTAATTTTCAGGTTATGGAGTGAAATAGTTTGATGGAGTTTAGTGTCTGTGTAAGAGTCGGTTGAAGTTTTGATGATAGGCAAACGATCGTGTCTAGTGGAAGAGCTTTATTCACACTTAAATTTTTTATCGGATCATTGTCAGTATCATTATAAAGAGTTCTTTCATAAATAATGCACAATAATTTTTGTGTCGTGTAGTTAGTCAATAAATAAGTTTGATATTTAACTCTATAATGAAAACCTCTGCTGTATGAGTAGTCTTGAAGATGAGCTTTAAGATTTTCCCGACTGTTAGGAGGAAATTTTTATTATTTTTGACAAATCTAGTAATGAGTCATATTAGCTCACTTCAGTTGTTAAAACAAGAAGTTAAAGACAGTGGTACCTTGAGATACGAATGTCCTAACGAATTTTTAGAGGTACGACATGAAATATTCTAAAATTTACACCTCGACGAAAAATTTGAGGTACGAATTTGGGATGTACGGTATTTGCATAGGTGATCCATAAATGCCAAAGCGTTCGCTCAGCTTTCCTCCCAATGTCGCTCTGTTTGGCTGTTGAGACCAGAGTCTTCTGTAAGACCACCACAACGTGTTATTCACTTTGTATCTGGGTAATGAGGGGACTCAGCAGTGAGAAGAAGGTTGAGCCTGAGGAGGAATCTTCACGTGAAATTAGTGATACTCTTAGCAAGTGGCAGGAAGTGTCTGATTTTGTGGTATCCAGAGAAATAGTCCACAGGGAAAGCGAGTGTCTTATTTGATGATAGGTGTCCACATTCTTTCATAACATTTTAGAAAGGCAGAAACGGACCTCTCTTGATCGTTAACGAAGGTCTCACGCAGTGGAAGTCAGAAAAGTGATGATTAGTAAACATTGTGTGTTATAAATATATTAATTAATATATATTATATGTATTATTACTCATTTGGGTTGCGCTAGAACGTATATAACATTGGGAAAAAATTCTTCGAGATACTAATTTTTGACATTCGACGATGATCACAGAACAAATTACATTCGTACCTCAAGCTACCACTGTAGTCAACAATTCAGTGTTGATTTAATCTTTGTTTCCCTCAGCTACCTCTTTCCTCAACTTCTTAAAATAACATCACCAATTACTTTCTTTTCCTTTATTGCTGACTGACTCTTGACACTAATTAATTAGTCGATTCCGTTTTTTTTGTTATCCGATTTTAGTATTACAAACAACCCGGGTCATTTTAATCGAGTTTTTAAGAAAAAAAGGTCATATTTACAGACTCATAACGAGCACTCCTAATTTACTTATAAGTGTTACATACATTAAATGTCAAGATATCCGTATCGTAATTTAAAAATGCTTTCAGGGAGAGGTAATAAAAGGAAAAATGATTTTTTACAAAAGGGTAAAAAAAATCGGTATTTTGTATTTTTTTAGATGTGCATTAAGATAAATTATTAACACATGCACAGCACATTCTGCCATGATCTGATTTATAAATATAAAAAGAATTTAACAACGGGAGAACATGCAAGGTCACACTTAAAGCGGCTTGGGCTTTATTACACGGCGAGAAAAAAAATATTGTTTTCCATTTTTCTTTGTTAAATTCAGTCATTGATTGCCGTGTAAAAAAAGGGAAAATATGCGATGGAAATAACATCGAACACACAAAAGCAAAGGGAAATAACTGAAAAAATGTATCTCCATATGCTCTCTCTCTCTCTCTTTCGCTCGCTTCCCGATAAAATGCGTTTCAAAATGTAGAATTTTTCGACTGAATTTCGTATCCTTTCCGACGAACCGGAAATTACTTTTGTTCACAGATGATAATGGTCACAGGTATTTTACTTTAAACAACAAATATTGTCACTCGTTCTGCCATTAACAGAAAAATGGTGATTATGGTTATTTAGGTCAACGTTTTGGGGGTTTCAGTTCGGTGGGATTGCGTTATCTTTTCCATTTTCACTCGTTTTGGCGGATGTTTGAATACAAAGTTCATTCCCTTCTAGTCTTTTTCATTATTTTTAATATTCAATTCTTGTTTTATAATTCTGTTGGTCTATTTTCTTCTCATCTCAGTTTGTTTGTGAGAAATGAAATTTTTGGTTGACTTCAATCTGTCTTTTCAAACAACCCTTAGAAAATTGGTTCCTTTGTCCTTATTCAGTTTGTATGTTCTTTTATGAAGATTTGAATCAGAAATATAGCCCAGTGATTCCCAAAGTGGTCTATATTGACTCCCATGGGTCTATGACAACCTGCAAGGGGTCTACGTTAGCCTGAAAATGGGGTCCACGATAATGAATCTCAACATACACTGATAGTACCTATTTACTTACATTATACTATCTTATAATATAAAGGCATATACATTATTTATAGAAGTACCTATGAAGTAAAAATTTACCTCACTACAGTGAGAAATTTACAAAAATCAGGTATGTAGGGGGTCTACCCAAAACCAAAAAACATGGAAAAGGGTCTACGTCACAGTTTGGGAACCTCTGATATAGCCTAAGGACTTAGCGGTGGGTCTGTGGTGTAGTGGTTTAAGTGTCGAACTAAGAAGTTGTAGTCGGGAGTTCAGTTCCTCCTCCCGTATCCTGCTATACCCAAAAAGGGTGAAAAGCGGGACTAAAGCTCAACCATAACTACAAATAGCCTGAGGAGTGAGATGTTCTATGAACCTAGAAGACCTAACAAAGAGAACAACGTCACTTACTCTATTATTTACAAGTTTTTGAGTCAAATTTTTTTTCTCACACTAACTACCACCTCTCTCTAGGTGAGACACTAAGTTGGTCTGCCTTTAAAGGAGCTTTGTGTCTATAGAACAGACCAGTCTCTTAACCCCGGGAATTGGATGACTGAAGGTATAGTCTGTAGAAAAAATACTTCGTTCAAAAGTGTTTCTAATTATCCAAGCCATACTCCTAACCTCTGAAAGTACTCAAACCATGTACACATACTACTATACTGAGTACAACAACCAATCAAACTCTTAGCTCATGTTAATTGGTTTTGGGTAATTTCAAAACGGCAACAAATCGTCGTAAAATATCTAAAAAGTTGCCGACGACTACTACTATTTATAATTCACTACTAACTTCATACTATACTCCTTCTATTCATAATACCATTCACTCGAGCAATTTATCACAAAATAATGCGATTTTAAAAATATATCGTTGAGTAATCACCCGAGATTAAAAATATTATGATCGTTAAAGAAATTTCGTGTTAAATTTATAGCCGATCAGCAATTAGTCTCTCCTCCCACTTCGTCTAGAATGAAAACTCAGGTTTGAGAAAAGTTAATTTGGCCTTAAAAATGAAGAAACTTTTTTTTGTAAAATTTATTTAAGTTACAACTTGGAATTGTTAATCTTAAAATTATTCAAGGCGGCACAAAGTTTTCCCGAGTTTATCGTTTTGGTTTACGTTATTGCCTCTTCGTTTCGAAGGGAAAGATGTTAGCATTTATAAGAAAGTGGTTTTACCACCTCGGCGAGACCGTTAAAAAAGTAAGTAAATAAATGAAAATCAGGAGGAACAGTCATTTTTATATGGAAAACTCAACAAAGGAAGCTATTTGTCACAGTTACAGTTTCCGCAACAGTAAACAGATAAAAACCTGTAAAAAAACCTATGTAAGGCAGGCCATAACCTCTTCGTGAGTCTTATGACGGTATTAAAATTTTTGATTACCAGGAGGGTCAATTTTAGTGTCATTACATCATCCTCGACTACGCAGGACTACCACGACTACACGGGGACGAAGTCGTTTTACGATTTTTTCTTTTATGTCTTAGGATGTGGTTCGCATTGTTTGAAACCCTTCAAATTTCCCTGTTGTCATCGTTTATGAGCACATCTACGACTTCGTGTGTTTGAAGTTTTCTTCTTTTTTTTTGGATGTTTATTTTTAAACGAAAAGTGTGCAAGACTTTTGAAATGAATTATTTGGACGATTGTATCAACTCTTCTCCCCTGTTTCCTGTCGTTAACTATACTCTTTGACTCCTCTTAGCATTCTACTCTTTCTCTCCTCCCTTCTATTCTTCTCTTTGTTCATCGGCTTCCGAGGTACTCCAGAACACCTAAAATACTACCTCTAGGTCACAGTTGACGTCTACTTCGGAGACAAAGAGCAGTTAAAGCCACCTAAAATAGGCACGTTAACAGTTCAAAGAAGTGTACATCACGTATGACATCCACCCCAATCCTTCTGCGTCCTCTCTTCTCCCAGAACCTCTCTACCAAAGACGTCTCCAACGACATAAACCTCTCGACTCCCAAACGCCCTTCTCTTAGTCAAACCTTATTCCTCTCCTGCTTTCCTTTTCTTTATCCTACCTCTTCTCACATAACTTCAGCCTTCCTTTGGCTTCTTTCAAACCATTCCTGAGACCATACGCTGGTCTTCTCCCCAGACACAGCCCTCAAATCATAGAAACATACTGTCTCGTGCTTGGTAGTTAGCATAAAGTGTTAAATAAATAAATAAATATGACGTAATAAAATTTCATTAAAACTGTGCAGTATTTATGGAATGAAACGTTGAAAAAATCGAAGGGGAGGAATCTCATTCCAAAATCACATTTGACCTAACGTCATTAAAGCAGAACGGCTCTATTATAGAACCCAATTTTTAGATATTGTTATTACACAGCGATTTGTGTATAATTTCCATATTTATTATCAGTGAGCGGTGAAACGAGTGTAAAGTAAGAAAGGAAGAAAGAAAGGAAGAGGAAAAAAGGGAAAAAGTGGCGCAAGAGCCTTCGACACGTTTCGAGGGATAGAAGAGAAAAACCGAAACTGAAGAACCGAGCGATCGATAAATTCATGAAAGTTTTATAGTGTTGAGGGATCCTTATATATATATACACACATATATATATATGAAAAATCCTATAAATGAAATATTATAAATTTATTCTTTGAATAAGTTTTGCGTTGAGCGATCACATATTTTTCTTCTTTTTTCCTTTTAGACATTTATTCTCTTCCGTGTTCACCACATAACTTTGAAAAGGAATAAAAAATAAAAAGTAACTCGAAAACAATTTTCCAAGTTTTTTTTTTATCTTAACTTTTACTCAACAAAATTTAAAATTTTATTTTTGCTGTCGGTGAAAGGAACTTTAAAAATTCTTGAGAGCTGCCTCGAGGTGAATGGAAAAGATCACAAGACGAGAAGAAAAAGGGTTGAATCCTTAATTTAATTCTATTTTTTATTTTATTTTTTTTCTCTTTCCTTTCTTTCCCTTTTTATTTATTTATTTTCTTCATTTCAATTACGAATAGCTAATAACAAGTATTTGAGTGGAAATTTGTGATTTGAACTAAAACTCGGGGGAGGATGTTATGTGAAAAGCGAGCTGATGTTTGGGTTCCTGTTTAAATTTTTGGGCTTTTGGCAAACCATTTGGTATTGTCTGAATTTGTGATTGGAAATAAAATTGAAACTAATTATGAAAATGGTCTAAAATTTTGATTAATTGTAATTTGTTGTTAATCTGTTCTCAGAAATTATTTTTGAGCTTTTTAATTGACTATCAATATTTGATTGCCCGCCGCGGTTTTATTTTTTGTATTAAACTAACGACTGTATAACTTTAACCCTTAGTACTCATACTGCGGCCCGTGGGCCACATAAGGCCCATCAAGCTCTACTGAGTGGCCCAGTGGAAACCGATTGGGTGAAAATTTGTGAAAGGTCGATTGCTCATTGTTAAGTCTGAACTATAGTGCCTGAACAGTACAAAAATGGTCGAGTCTGTGCTCAGAAACTGCTAACACTGTTTCCCTCAATACATCTCTACGAGTCAATATACAGAAAATACTTACAGAAACAGAGTAACAGATGTACATACAGATGATTCCGTGAGGGTGGACTGTATCCATCAAAAGCCGGACTTGTAAAATCTTTTGTTTTGTAAGTCGTGCAGCTCAGCCGCAATGGTCACAACAGAAATTTGGGCTGGAAAGAAAACAGCTGTAGTACCAAGGACTTAAACTAATAAATTGAACCAAAATAATTTTCATAAAGTTTTATTTAAGTCATAAACCAATTTGACAGACATAACTCATCAAAACCTTAATACCAACTGACTATAGCCTTTCGCTCTGGCTGGGATGACTCAGTCCCACCCAACGCACTCCACAGTAGCCACTAACCAATCTCATAAAGGCATATCTACCACATATATACTTTTCAATTTACTATATATTATATACCCTTCTCGCTGATATTTCTAATTTTCTACAATCTACTTGAGTTTTGGAAGACTTTCAGGGTCAAACTTTCACGACTGCATATAATATACCAAAACAGAAAAACTTTTGAACTTGGAAGACAAAGATATTAAACTAGTCAAGTTATAAATCTGATCTTCTAGAAGCTAATAGATTTTTGAAACTTTTTTTCAGGGGAATTTTGCAGCAGAGTAGATCGCAGTATAATGAAGCCATTCAAAGTTATAATTTGGCTATTCAGTATAGGCAGTCACTAGCAGGTGAGTAGTTCAATAAAATCAAGTTTTAGTATATAGTATATGGAAGGAAAACGTTCACAGGGTAATTGACGAGTTTCATTGCTTATGCTTCCTCATTAAAGAAAAATTTTTTGGTGACGCTTTAACAGGAAAGGAAAAACAAAAATTTCCCGAAATGGAAGAGAAATAAGAGAGGAAAGAAAGCTTTTGAGAAGTAAGCTCAATGAAATGATATATTCAGAGGAGTATCTTGAAGAGTCTCTCTCTCTAATATTTCAGAAAAGGAGGGAAAAGCAGAATTTAATTTTTTCCTCATTAAACCGAAGGCTTTATTCTATTTGCTGCTGGAAAGACACCATCATCCTTTGTCTGTCTATCCTTTACCGAATCCTTTTTTCACTATTTTCGCACCATTCGCTTTTATTCTTCCTAACTTTTTATTTCTATTCTTACTTTCTTTTTTTTTTTTCCTCATCGTCTTCTCTGTCGCGTGAAATCCTCTCTCTCTTTTTCATTCTTAATCTTTGTCAGATTTATTTTTGGTGATTTCTTTCTTTTTCTTTTGGGAAAGAGTTTTGATGTTTTCAACTTGATTCGGTTTCTGTTTTTGTCACTCTCTGAAACTGTTATTTCTGTTGGTTTCTAATTACTTTTCTTTTTAACTTAGCCTGATTTCTTTTTTGTAGTTTTGTCGTTTATATTCCAGAGAAGTAGTTGAGAAGTTCTTGTTCATAATCTTCTGAAACAGAACTCGGCTAAAGATTATTTGTGTCATCTGTGTTGTGAGCTAAATTTGATGAGTTTAAGTCGAATCGGTATTAGTACTCCTTCCTCGAGTTCAGTATTCAAGCCAAATTAGCTTTGTTTGAGATTACAAACATAAACCTAACACTTAAAACAGCTGTGATCCTGACTGGTTACCATGTGATCCGGTCGGTGCTTCCGGTGAAACGATATAACACACGTTCTGGTGCCACGTAACTTAATACTAAAGTGTTTGTTTCTCGAACAAGCCTCTGCGTGACGTGTTTGAACGAGCTGCAAAATTGTCACCACAGTCTAGTCTACTTTCCTTCTTCCCAAAATTTTTCCTGGAGTACTGATTCATAGGTTCAATGTTTCGACATCCAAATGACTAAGAAATAAACCCAAAAATCGGTGTTTTGGTTATTTGGTCACTACCACCTGACTACAAATTTTTTGTTGAGACTTTGAGTACCTTTTCGCATGGAGTCATAACCCAAAGTGGGAAAACCGAAAAAATTTCCCGGTGTATATATACTTCCGCCTCGTTAAAATCTTCAACTAAACGTGAATTACGACAGCACTCTGTTTACATAATAAAAAGGAGTAACAAAAAATAATAATAAAAATAAATAAGAAAGTATAAAGTGAAAATGAAACAAAAAGCTAATACCCCGGAAAAGTGTTTAACGAAAAAGATAAATATTGAAGAATCATAAAATATTAGGCGCGGGGAAATTTTCCAATAACGTAAATCATTATTTAATTTTTACTTTCCTTTCTTTTAAAGCAAGGAAACTGTTTACCTCGTAAACATTCTCTATTTTTGTATAAGCAAAACCTTTTTTTAAAGCGATTTTATTCAATATTCGATTTATCTAAAGGAAGGAGAAAAAGAAAAACAAAATTCATTTTTCGAGTTTTCCCCAATTTTTCTGACCAAAAAGGAAGCCTTTTCCCAATTTCTGAATAAACAGTTTTTTTTCTGAAAGGAATTATTCATTCGTTTTTCAAATTCAAAAACGTTTCCGTGTTTGAACTTGAAGAAGCAATTAATTTTGACCATTTTCTAAAGATATAAAATTAAATTGTGTTTTTAAATGAATAATTAAATCTAATTTTTAATTTTTCTTTGTTCGTTTTAAATTTTTGAAATTCTAAAGGTTAAAACTCAAAATTCGTATTCCTTTTCTCTTTTAAATGATTTTCACGGGAAATTAAAACTGAATGAATTTTGTAAAAAGACAAAAAAAATTTTTTTAAGCCAAAAATGAATTTTTTCCGTTAATGATGCGTGAAGGTACGTCGTTTAGTTCTGTGCGATTAATTTTAAGGAGAAAACTCGAAATGATCGGTGTGTCTGTAGTGAAATGAGTTGTAGTTTGTAGTTTTTGATTCCATTGTAAAGGTTTTACTTATGTACGCAATTGAACTGGTTCAAAAACTTGGTTGGTAAGATGTTAAACATATCCTGGGATGTCTAATTGGTTACTGACTAGTATTCACCTCTTCCGGTGGTACTTTCACTGCCCACAGCAGTGATTCCAAAAGTGGTCTAGGACAACCTGCAATGGGCCTACGTCAGCGAAGAAAAAAAAATTTTGGGAGTCCATGAAATGAAAATGGGCGACTCAACATACACTGATAGTACCTATTTACTTACATTATACTATATTATAATATAAAGACATAAATATTATTTCTAAAAGTACCTATGAAGTAAGCAATTTACTTGACTACAGTGAGAAATTTACAAAAATCAGGTTAGTAGGGGGTCTACCCAAAACCAAAAAACATGGCGATGGGTCTACAACACAAAAAAAGTTTGGCAACTTCTGATTTAAATGAAAAATATTGAAAACTGTATAAATTAGCGCTGTCGTTTAGGTACCCGTGTGAGTGTTTCCAGGGTGGTGTTGCTGCTGTAACTGATTTTAGTTGGTCGCGTGCTCTATCTGTATGATTCCTGCAAGTTTCATCCTATCTATTACAAGCTGAAGCGTGTTTCATCCTGTTCGCTTCTCTTTTAACTCTGACATACATTATTTATAAAATTACGTATAAAGTCAAAAATTTACTTGACTACAGTAAGAAATTTACAAAAATCAGGTTAGTAGGGGGTCTACGACACAAAACAGTTTGGGAACCTCTGGCCTACAGAATCGAAGTTCCGGAAATGCTTCCGGTTTCTTGCTGTATAATTTAATTTTTATCTCCTGTCTTTATTTATTCGGCCACCTGGGTCTAATCACAAATATGTGGTAGGCCTGGAGTTGGAGTGTAGTAGTTAGAAATCAGACTGGTGTCTTAGACTCAAGTAATTAATCTTGAATTCGATCGAGAAGAGGGATTGAAGTAGATAATTAAAACCAAAAAAGTATAGAAAATATATCAAAATAAGTCAAAAGTATTAATCGATAATTCTATCATAACCATAAAGGTATTGGCTTCCTTCTCCCACCTACCCTCTAAAAAAAAATTTTTTTCAAACCAAATATTCCAGAAAATTCAAATATGTCACCAATTTCCCTTAATTTGGATTCGACTAAAATTCAAATAAAAATTCTGATCCAATTCAATTGGAGAGAAATCACCGGAAGGGATTTCGAGAAATAGGTAGTAGTACGCGTTTCCGCTTTTAAATAAAATGAATCGCCATCTTGTTTTCGCTTAATTTCCTCAACTAATTAAATTTTTTTGCTTTAATAAAGAGAATTTTCAGTCTTTGCTGTTCTTATGTCAATAAATTAGTTTGTAGGTCTCGCATTAAAAGGTTGTATCTAGGGAACGGGCCACTGATTTAGTCCCAGGAGCGGATAAAGGATGTAGTCGTGAATTCAGTCCGGAGGGGAAATTGACGTGAAGGAAAAGGAGTTGGAGGAGTTAGTAATGGTGAATATAAAGAGAGGTTAAAGATAGAAACAAAAACGGAGAGGAAGTTAATGGAAAAATGGCGGCATTTTGGCTACGGAAATACTTTCTATAATTTAGCGCAGTTCGCAAGACCGGAACTTAATTTCTTAAATCAAATATAGTGGCCAATTCTTTGCTTACTTTTCGTCAGTAAGATTTACCATTGACACAAATGAAAAAGGAAAAGTAATATTATAATTATAATTTTATATGATTTGAAATTTTAATATCATTGAGATAGTTTCGTGGTAAGATAAAAAAAATTGAAAAGCATAAAATATGGAGAATTTTTATAAACAGTTTCATTTTTCTTTTTGGGTTAACTCCAGATATCAAAACGGCCGTAAATCTTTTGGAAAATATTTCTTATCACGTGATACATGTTAATCAAGTTAAACCGGCAGTGGGCAGCCATTTAGAATTCGCAGACCAGTAACTTTTGCGATTTGAAAATTTCCAGACAGGTTTTAAAGACAATAATCAGCACGAGCGCCGGCTAAGACATACATAACAGTCAAATTTTACGGTTAGGAGTGTTATTTATCCGCGTTTTGAAACTATAAAAGGTATTAGAGTCGATTCCTATCGTAATTCGGAAGTAATGTACACTTTTAATGCGACTAAATTCCATAAATAATGCACAGTCTTAATGCGAAATCACGAAATACAGACTATTTCTCTGTGGGTCAGTAGAACAAAACCGAGGAATTCTTTTACCCACCCAAATTCTGTACTGCTTATCTCAAATTACCGGTGTTATACAGTGACGTAAATAGGAAAATTAAATGAGACAAATAAATGGTTCCATGGTTCCATCACCAAAGCAACTAGGCATCACTTGAACACACCACACCGGCCATGACAGAGTGGAATAGTGAGATCTAAAACCCAGAAACCTCTCCTTCCTTCTTTGGGCTTGGTTTCCCATAGTTTTAATGTTTCAATTATTTATCTTAAAATTGGGTTTTAGATGTTGGCACTAATTATCCAGGGTTATTGATGGAGATAGTTATGGGTGCAAATGTTAAAGGAGACGTGTGAAATTCCTTATTTGGATTTAGAACACATGTGTGGACTGTTTTAGGAATAAGACCCATGCGTGGTAATGTTTGTGTGAATTTAAGGGATGGTGGTTGATTTGGATAAGAGGGCAATGTGGAGTTACGTGACATATTTATGTGGGATATCCGCTGGGATAAACTGTACCGGTTGTTAGTAATAAATTGTGTTATAGTCTTTGGTTCTGGTGTATCTGTGAATAGACGGTAACACCGGAAACAGATCCCTGACCACAACCGTCTTAATAATCAAAACGGTTACTACTTCTATATAAAATAAAAATAAATTGATCATAATTTTATTTGAGAATTTTTGTTTGGAAAAAGTTTCGAGTGCCAAAAGAAAAGAAGAAGAGAAAAACTGTTTCCCCTTCCGGTGCTCAGTTTTCAAGACATCCAGCCAAACATATTCCTTATGGCTTTTTCCGCTAGAAAAATAAATAAAAGAAAATATCCAGTACCATAATGTAATTATATATTTCTTTTTTCATTATACAAAAAAAGAGGAAAGAAATTTTTTTTTCTCTTCACCGATTTTTATATTTTTACAAAGAATATTATTAAAATTTAATTAGCGAGCTTTTGTGCTTTTCTCGGGACAAAAGATTTTTGTTAACTTGTAAGAATACAAGGTCGGATGTCAGGGAAACTGTCCTTTTATTTATTTTTCTGGATTTTTGGTTTAAATGTCGTTTTACAAAATTAACTGGAATCGTGTCTGAGAGTCCGATTTTGTTTTCATTTTATTTATGAAAATGACCTTTTATAGAGACAAAAAATTGTTTTTGTCCGAATTTTTATAATTAATTTATTTTACTTTTTTGATATTTTTCGTTCTGGGATTAATAGCAGTTCTCAGATCGTTTTTGGGGAAGAAGTTTTAAATTTTTAATCGACTCAACATTATTAATTATAGGCCTTAGTGCTGAAATCAAATTATGTTCAATGCACACGAACGTATTTGATTATACTCAGAATTAGTTTGGTGTTATTGTCTATATGTTAAAAGAATCGGAAGCATATATCTACCTTGTCAAAATAGGTCCTTTTTTATGCGATTTGGCGTTATATTAGGCAAACGCGTAAACGAAACCTAATTTTGGTCGATTCAGTGTGATTTCGGTCTATTCGAGCTCTTAATATTCTATATTCTAAGTCGTTAAAAGACATTTGGTGCACTTATACGTATCATAGACTATCCACTACAGCCTTCGTACTCAAACTGCGGCCCACTAAACTCAACTGAGTGGCCCAGAGGCCCAGTGGGAGCCGATTGAGTGAAAATTTGTGAAAGGTCGATTGCTCATTGTTAAGTCTGAACTAGTGCCTGACTAGTAAGAAAATGTTCGGGCCTGTGCTCAGAAACTGCTAACATTGTTTGCCCTACCATACGTTTGCGGGGCAACATACAGAAATAGGCTGACAGATTTACATACAGATGATTCTCTGAGGGTGGACTGTATGCGTCGAAAACTGGACTTGTAAAAGCTTTTGGTAAGTCGTGTGGCCCAGTCGCAATGGTCACAATGAAAATTTGGCCTGAAAAGGAAAAAGCTTGGGTACCAAGCCACTATAGAATATCCCCTTCTGACGCCATTTTTATTGTCGAATGTAAATGCTTCAGGAGTGGTAAATAACCCACGAACAACACGATCCCTCAAATTAGTATAAAGTTTATTCGGTGCTATTATACTATTCAACAGGTGATTATACTATTTCGCCAGGTATTCTTAAGCCTTATGATTACTCGAATGATTCTGGGTATTCGGACTTACACTATATCCACTGACTCGAATTCAGAGAGGTGTATATGCTGACTCAGGTGAAATTACCCTTCTTGCGTGAGTCACCTCCCATATGGAATTTCTATAACCAATTAACCGACTTCCGGGTACATTTCCTAATTCAGTACCTTTGCTAACTACTGTTCCGAATCTTTTTCTGAAACCCCAAATTTAGGACACTTCAACATGGGTGGTTCTTGTCATCACAAAAATTCAAAACTTAGGGCCTCAAGTGAAGTCGAATCGGATTCGGATTAATGCCATAACCGACGACTTTTCTTCATCAGGAAAATCAAGAGAACACACAATTTGAAGGAAATAAAAACACTGTAGCTGCAAAATTTGGGAGGTGCACTAATTTATACTTTCTCCTCCTCCTTCAACTTTGCCAACAACAAAAAAAGCGAATGCAGATATAGAAAGTTTTCCGCTGTAGGTTTCCCTTTCGAAATAAAACAGAACCAGCAAAAGAAAAAAAAGAAGTGAATTAATAAATTTTAATTAAATTTATTCCTCTGTTGCGAAAAATTTGTAATTGTTGGCGTTAACCTAAATTTAATAGTCCGCGAGCTTTTTCTCTCTCGACTGCCTTCATCTTTTCCTTTTTAATTCCTTCCTGGTCGTATGCTCTCAAACAGAACTTTTATAATTCTAAGATTTTCGAAGACATCTAAAATGGTTTTCTCACCTAGATATGCAAAATAACGAGATGGTTTAAATTGCAAATTATAAAATAAATTTCATTTGCATAATCTAAGAATTGGTGTTAAGACCTTATTGTTCACAGGCAATTAACAAAGAAAACAATTTCGCCAGATATTTTTCACGCTTAATTGTTTCCCATTTTCTCAATTATTTCCCTTCTTCTTCTTCTTCTTCTTCTTTCTCTCGACTTTCATTTTTCACTATTTCAATCTCAGATCCTTCTCTCTTTTTTTTTGTTCCAAATATTCCTGTTTGGTTTGACTACTTAGCTGGTAAATCGTTTCATGGAAGGATTAGCTTTTGACTAATAGCTTCAAATAAGGAAACTTGGGAATGTCTGATTTGAGGAAAAGCGTTAAAATTAGAGAGAGGAAGTTAAATAAAAGACTTTTTTAAAAGCTCAAATTGATCAGAATTCTAGGGGGTAGTGAGAGCTTGTACTTTGCTTATGAGGCAATAATCAATTTTCTTTCTGTTGGAAAAGCTTTAGAAAGTAGGTTTTTGTTTTCACGTTAGTTTCCTTATGGCGCCTACTCCTCGCTTCAAAATAATCGGTTTCCGATTTCAAAGGCGGAAAATTCATAAATCGTTTGATGGGGTATGTGGATATCTTATGGCATAACTCAGCTGTTGGAAGCCTTTTTTGAGTAATGCGAGACCTCTAAATATGCCGTTTAAGATCTTCCGGAACTACCAACATGATTTTTAATAAATATATATATCTTGTTTATTTGTTTGTATATTTTATAATTTAGGAATTATTAGAGGAATCGTTCAGTATAAAATTTCTTATTTTCAATGTCTGAGAGACATGTATATTGTTGGTTTGGATATTAATTTATAAATGTTTAGTTTAATAACCTCAAAGAATTTTATTAGTATAAAATCAATATGCTAACAGTGTAGGAAACCTAAGAAAAGAATTAAAATTAGGAGAAGAGGATTTAAAACAGAAGAAAAAGAAACTTGAGAGGAAATAAGACATAAGAAAACTCTTGAGATGATACTGAGAATGGGATTGTCAGAAATGGAGACAAAATCTCCAAACAGTAGAAAGAACAGGAAGGCAATAGCCAATTATAGAGGTGAGAAGCGCCGAAAACAGAAAGCGGAGGAAGAGTATGTGTCCTATGCAGAGGAATATTTGTGTAACACTGGACTAACGACAGCAGGGGCGTGGAGGACTACAAAAGGAAATGGCAAAAAGGAATATACAAGAATACCATGGACGAAGAATAAATTAAACGAGTAGGAGGTTTCTCAAAAGATATACAAAACAAAGGGGAAGAAAGAAATTTAAATTTATAATATAAACATAATAATGACAACATCTTCGCTTATCTGCACTAAAACATTTGTAAGGAGTTAGGGGTGCCTGAATTTATATCAAAATGGTAAAATCCACAAACCCAAAAAGGTGACGATGGTTAGACAGAGCACTATACTCTACAACACCCAGATCCATACGGATCGGATGGTGACCACCAACAAGCTAGACGTGGCCGTCCTGAATGACCTCAATACAATTCCAAAGGAAGCGGAGAAGCGCCTAAAGTACTAGAAGAAGCCTGGAAATTGAAGTGCAACGGATGTGGGGAGTAAAAGCGGAAATTATACCCGTGGTAGTTGGTGCATTAGGCCTACACCCCTCAGTCTCTCCAATAACCTCGCAAAAATGCCTAACCAAGCAAAGGATAGTGCTAATGGGCACAGCACACATCCTCCGTAAGGTGCTGTGACAACATCAATCACCCAACACGTTCCTGAGAATGCTTATTACATCTTGGAACCTTTTATTAAATCGATCACTGACAAATATCATCTATAGTCGAGTTAAAAAGAAGAAATAATAATAATATAATAGTATAAAATCATAAAAATTTCTTTGAGGAGAATTAATATTAGGTCACGGGTCAATGAAGACACTCTAAACACCTTTTGCTGAGCTCGGGCTAACCCATTTCAAAGTTTGTGAATGGTTGTATCTCTTAACCTCTGTATTCAGCGACGAAACGGTAAAACTAAATAAGATTATCCCGTAGGCTCGTGACGTGAAAATTCTCAAAGAACTTTTAAAAAGGAAGAGAGGGAAACAGACGGACTTAAAAAGAAGATGAGGGAATGGAAGCTTCTCTTCCTTTTTAGAAAAAGAAAAATTTTTGTTTTGTAGAAGTTTAAGTTTTCCCAAATGAAATCAATTTGAAGAGGTTCATAAAATGTTTTGTTAACTTATTGAGTGGAATTTAATTCAAGAATCCCGTCTTCCTGATGAAAATTTAAACTGGCATTTTCAATAAATCAAATATGGAACCGCGTATTTATTAAAACTGTAAACTTTTCGAGGGAAAAGAATGACGCGATATTGTTCGAAGCGAGGAAAATTTAAATTTTTATAAAAGTTAAAAGATTTCCTTTTTGTTATTGTTAAGAGAAGATTGAGAAAGGAGTTATTAAATCGACGGAAAGACGAGGGAAATTCCTTTGCGAAAAATTCCTTAAAATTTGAAAATATTACTTGAAGACAAAATAAAGGAAGGAAATTTTGAAAAGTTGAAACACAATAATTGGAGGAACAAGAGAGTGAAGTAACAAGAAGGAGGAGGATGGGAGAGCGATACAGCTCAGGCATATTAGAAAGACTGGAAATAAAAGACACAAAAAAGCTTTTTTAACCAGAGACTTGTTAGTATTAAGACGGTTTCATCATTTCCCTGGAGTTTGAATACACGTGAACCACCACGTGTTCAAATTCGATTGTGTCTCCATTGTTTTTGACGTGAACACGTCCTATGAAATGTGAGCTAGGAATCCGTGATAAAAACTTCCGAATCCGTGAAACTAAAGCTTTATAAAAATGTGCAACACTTATGAAATGAATCCCTCATGTAAGTGTGCATTATTTATGAAAGATAAGGAAATGCGTTCAACACTCACAAGTCCTAAATACTGTATAAGGATTGTTTTATATAATTACAACGTCAACTAACTAGTAACATTTTTGCTTAATAAGTCCTCTGGAGCTGTCGAGGTGTCTGGAAGACCCGTCCGCGAAGACAATACTTTCCAGAAATCCTCAGCTCTGTGTCGTTTGACTCGTCGATGTGTTGGTGATGTCGCATTTCGGGATGTGTTTTCACCTGCAAGAAAAAGAGAAGTAGAACTTACATTAGTCTGTTCGTCTTTTTCTTGGCTTAGCTTGGCAAGCTCTTTCGTCATCTTCTTTGGTGGATACGACTCTTCTGAAGAAGGTATGGAATGTTCGCCACTTTTCTTCGGAGTCCAGAAGTCCTTGTATGATGTTGGCCATGTTTAAATCGGGAAATTTTCTCTTCGTTCGATCGTCCATACTGGACATC
This sequence comes from Columbicola columbae, assembly GCA_016920875.1. Lineage (NCBI taxonomy): Eukaryota > Metazoa > Arthropoda > Insecta > Psocodea > Philopteridae > Columbicola > Columbicola columbae. The sequence continues at coordinate 8,706,703 of JADMLL010000007.1, forward strand.
TCATCAGAGTGTGTTCTGATGTATCGTCTTCTTCTTGGCAGTAATCACATGTCGGCGTGTCTCTTCGGCGGATCCGGTGAAGGAACGTGTTGAAGCAGCCATGCCCCGTTAACATTTGTGTCATATGATATGTTAATCTCCATGTTTTCTTTCCATCCATTGTTTAAGGTGTGGAACTATTGCGGCGACAATTGGTTTTTGTGTTGCTTCCGTTGATTCCAGTTTTTCTTTCCATTTTTGGTATACGATTTCCTTCGTGAGTTGGCGTATCCGTGTTTGTCCTTGGACCTGTAGTTTGGCCTCCTCTCTTGCTTTTAACATTTAGAGTAACTCAATATATACTGGCTTCTATACTTGTTTACGTATATTATAACTTCTTTATAAAAATATAACGAAACATTTATTTATTTATGTTGTGGCGACCAAGCCACACGTTCAGACTTGTAACAAACAAGTCACACGACTTACAGAAACCTGTATAAAGACACGATGAGACTTATAGGAAAGAGTCAAACGTTCATGTAAATAACTGGCAGTGAATCAGTGCAGTACAACGAGTCGGAGAACTAACTCGAACGGCTATCGGCTATTTTTTGTAGATATTCTTGTAAATATTATGTATTTCAATAAATTTGTGTTCGGAATTCGTGAGTTCTGTCTCCATCAATACACCTAACTCTGGCATTTTTATACACCCAAATATAAGGTTTGCGGTATTTTGTTCCACTTATAACATACAAATATAAATTATTATAAATAACGGTATAAAATAAAAGGCAGGAAACTCACGTTGATGTTATTGATAAATTTTCCGCTCATGGTCGCAAAACCTCAAACCTGTTTGATTGGAGGAGTTATTAAAAATCACAGATGATGGGAAATCATTAAAAAGTTAGAAACAAAGAAAAAAAAAATTCGAAAGCTTTCAGTTTTGCAATTAAAAAGTTTTTTTCCCTGCAAACTGTTTGAAGAGTTTCTGTGATGAGTATCGATTGGAAAATTTTGAGTGTTTTTGAAAGCCCCTACACTCCTGCCTGCCATCCTTCCTTCCTTCCTTCCTTCGTTCCTTCATTCCATCCTTCTCTACATTTCCAATTATTTTAATAATATCTTTTCATTTTTGCTTACATAATGGAAGCTAATGATGGGTTAGGTCACTTCTCTTTTTCTTTCTTTTGCTTTTTAATTTAATTTAACTTTAAAAAGTTGTTTCTGTTTTACCAAAACCGAATCAAATAGTGTCAGACTTGTAAAAAAAAAAACTTTTTCTTTTTGGTGGTTTTCCCTCTTTTTCCTTCTTTTACATTTATGCGATTAATTATTTGGAATTGTGTTCGTTGAAACGTGTGAAAACCGTTACACCTTCGCATTTACACTTTGTTTGTTTAAGAATTAGTTGAGAACAAAGTTTCAAACAAAAACAAAAACACTGTTTAATTTGTTTTCCTTGATTATTAATTTTTTTTTTTTGTTTGAAAGAGTTTGAGTGTTCTGGGTGAGAAGAAAGAGAAGCGGAAAACGTGGAAGGAGAAAAACAGAAATTTCAGAATGAACGTTGATGCAATTTCGAATAATGTTTATTGTTACTATGCAGTGACATTCCATTAGGATGGGAGATTTGACTTCATTGATTCTGAATCAGTGGCGTGTTGTCACACACAAGGAAACTGTAAAAGATCCTCTCCTGCTGTATTTCCTAAAATAGTATTACATAATAATAATTACAAGCCAGTCGGCTGTTGGGCAGTGCAGCTTTCTAGTTAGAAAATGTCACGAAACGCCATTTCTCTATAGAAGAGTAAAAAAGTCAGACAGAGAGAAAAATGGCGGTGGTTACTGCAGAATAAGTCAGATGAAATTTTTGCAAGATTTACACTCTACCTGTGATATAAATAAAATTCTTTCATCTTCTTTCGATGAAGCCTTTTTTTCTTATTTCTCCGGAAGTTATAACTGAGAAACGTAAAAGGGCAAAAGGTTGACATGTCATTAAGAGCTTCGTTAACAGAAAAAACAAATCCTTTTTTGTCACCGAGTTTGCTTTAATATCTCCTTTCGTGAAAGCGAGACACGAAATTTCATTTTCTCAACAATTTATAAAAAGACTACCAAAAGTATAAATAAGTCGATACGTTAATTAACAGTTATTTATTTGACCTTTCGTTTGATTTCAGTGGCTCATTTAAACCTGGGCAATTTGCTGGCTTCTCAGGGAAGATGCGAAGAAGCTGTCACCATATTACGAAGGTGTAGCCAGCTGGATGGAACAGGATTAAAAGATCAAAAGCAACACGAATCCACGAAAATCACAGCTTTGATGCATCTTGGAAGGTTATACGCCGACCAGGGTCGATACCGTAAAGCTATTTCCGTTTATATGGAAGCGGTTAATGCTTTGCCACACTTTTTCCAACCTCAGGTGAGTCATCTGACTTGGCTTTCAGCAATATTCTAATTGTTTGTGTCTGTCGTTATTAATTCGGTTGTAATTGAAAATTTTATTTTACTGGTGACACCCAAGTAAAGCCTATAATCTTAGATCAGGCAACCTATAATCCGAATAGACTCACTGGACAACGTGACCCACTTTCAATTAAGATTTATTACATACAAGTATACTTTAGGTGTATAAAATATCTATATTTTAGATGCTACTATTCAAATTCAGTTTATTTACTTATCCAAAAGCAAATTTGAGTTTAATTTTTACTTAGACAAGACACTAACTACAACGAAAATTTGGCCAAATTGACAGGATAGGGGTTCACGAAAGGTTATACAACTGTGAGTCACAATTAGGTTTATGAAAGTGTAGGTTACTTATGAAATGATAGGTTATACTGAAAGGTTGTGCTCTGAGTTTCTAAGGAAGGTATTAAAGAGTATATTTAAGAATAAGAACAAACTCCTACTTACTGTATAGATATTGCACACTTTCGTGAAAAATGTATTTCGTAAGTAACATTACACTCAATTTGATTGAGTTTGTGTTCATAATTTCAATAAATTTATACGAAAATTTGACCAAATTGACAGGATAAGGGCTCATGAGAGGTTATACAACTGTGGGTCACGATCAGGTTTATAAAAGTGTAGGTTATTTATGAAATGAAAGGTTATACTGAAAGGTAGTGCTCTGGGTTTGTAAGCACTGAACCCAGGGAGGTATTAAAGAGTCGATTTAAGAATAAGAACAAACTCCTACTTACTGTATAAATACTGTACACTTAGGACCCATGAATTTGTTTGAGTCATCAATTTGATTGAGTTTATGTTCATAGTTCCAATAAATTTATATATTTTACAATTTATAAAATAGATCTAAATAATATTCTCAACAAAAAGCTTATCCTAAAAAGATTTTTAATTATGTTCATGTTCGAATACAATCAGCTAGACACTAATAATTATCAGGATTTGATTTTGACACCAAATGTTACTCTATGATATTCATATCGATTCCATAAAATAAATTTACTCTATGACATTTTTGAATAATACCTGATTTAGTCTTGCTTTCTCCTTTCTGGTTTTCGTATTCTAGTGACACGTTTTCAAACAATTTCAAGAAATCTTTTGTTGTCAAAATTGAATTATGTATTTCTATACCTTTATAAAAATAAAATAAAAATTGTTATCGTGAGAAAGAAACCTCGGGGAAAGAAATGACGAATACAAAGAAAGCCTTAATGTTCCCGGTTTCCTCTTCAACTTTGAAAACAGATTCCCAATTTCTTTTGTCCCCGTTTTCTTTCCCACCGCCTCTTTCTTATACCAACAGGAAAAGTCAGAAATGAGACCACCATTTTCATTTCTTTCTGGTCTGAGACATTGACAGACATGCATCCATCATCTTATATGCATTCATTGTGAAAGATGAAAACGACATCATAATAAACAAAATATATAATAGTTAGCTTATGACGTGGAGGTTATAAAGGTTTTTTTGATTGATGATTTCCGTTTCCTAAATCCTCGCCGCTTTATTTTCTTTTCCAATTCTTTCGCTGACTTTGTACTTTTGTACGGATTTTTTTTCGCCCCCTTTTCTTCTCTCTTATACAGTATTTATCTTCTTGAAAGTCGTGGGCTTTTCTCCTCTTTCCTACCTGTGTTTGTTGGAAAATGTCGTGGATGTTTTGGCGATATGTTAATTCAGAAACGGAAATCCTCTCCTCGAACGAAAGAACGTATCACGAGTACCAATCGTCCACGATATCTTAACTGTACCCCTCCTCATCTGAAATATATAATATTTATAGTTGGGCTTATTTACATAAATATATAAATAGTGAGGGTGAAATGCGATAACGCTAACAAAAGTAATAAATAACAGTGAAAAGTGTAAGAAATTTTTTTGTTAACAGAGAATTTTTTTTCCTGTTTTCTTTGGGGGAGGGGGGTTGCAGGGTAGGTTAATACCCTTTTGACACTTTTGGAAGTTAAATATAAAAATTTTTTTCATGAATATGTTACTGTTTATTGATTTTGAAAATTATTTATAAAATCGAATCTTGTTGTATAACTTTCTTCAAAGAATTTCTGTTCATTTTGTGGTTGATTCATTTCAAGTGTAATTCTTTCAAAAAACAGTCAACGTCTTCAGCTTGCACGTGTACATCTTTGTGTTGATGTCAAATTTGTGAAAGGTCGATTGCTCATTGTTAGGTCTGAGCTATAGTGCCTGACTAGTACGAAAATGTTCGAGTCTATGCTCAGAAACTGCTAACATTGTTACCTCAACATATCTTTATAAGGCAATATACAGAAACAGACTGACAGATGTACATACAAATGATGCCCTGAGGGTGGACTATATGCGTCGAAAGCCGGATGTGTAAAAGCTTTTGGTAAGTCGTGTGACCCAGTCGCAATGGTCACAATGGAAATTTGGCCCGGGAAGGAAAAATCTTGAGTACCAAGGGTGTAAAACAACTGGAAGAATGGTTCGAAATTATACTTAAAATAACTTTTAGAGTTTGTTAAGAGAAGAAGGCCATGTCTGACTTTTCAAATTTCAAGTGAAACCCTTCTAAACTACCTTTCTTTCGAATTCAACCTTTTTAGGTGGGAAGGCGAAAAATTTAAAACTGCGAACACTTAGTTTATGCGGAAAATCTTCAATATCTTTCTCTCGGACTAAGTGAATTAAATTTTTTTCCTATGAACTGATGTTAATGACTTTAAAATATCCGTCGAGGGCTACACTATAAGTTTAAATCAAAAGTTAAAATATAATAAAATAAAATTTGGTTAAACTTATCGTTTTCATCCGTCATATTTTCACGGCTCCGCGTTTACTTTATCTTAATGACCGACACTTTGACAGCCACAAGAAGTACTATTTCTCTCTCTCTACCCCTTCATCCCTCGTCTTCCTCTCTCTCTTTCACTACCCCCTTCCCTCATCCTCCCAAAAAAACTTAATGGCCTGGAACTCGCGATAGAAGATGAGTGGTGACTGAATATTGTAAAACAAATTTAATGCTATCGTTTCTTCCACATTCACATGGGAAAATTCTTTTTTTTCTCTCTTCCTCTCCTAATGAGCTTTTATTATGAATTATCAGACTTTTCCTTTTTTTTTGCTGAGGCAAGATTACGCGGGAAAATTGTGTGGAAGCACCCAAGTCATATCTTCTTCTTCTTCTCCTTTTTTTCATCAGCGTTAGGCTACATTTGAGCTTTAAGGGAAATTGACTGGGTGCCTAATGAGGCGTTCCAGATGGTGGGAGAGGAAGGGGGTGCCGTTATAAAATTAACGGTAAAAGGAAATTTATAACTCTTTAAAAAAGGAACGTTTGAGCTTTTGAGTAGATTTTGAAATTAGGGAAAGTGTCAACTTGAGAAAATTTAGTCACTCAACCAGCGTTAGGAAGAAAGAAAACTGCTCCTGTTTAAAAATATAACTAAGGTCTCCTTTTACGCGGTAGAAATCTCAGAAATTCGCATAACACTCATGACAGAATAACCCTATTACACACTGAATCAGTTAGGTCCTCATTTCACTTCTTCTCCAGCTCCGCGACTGAGATTGGAGGTCATCAGGCTGATTATGACCTTGGTTGCGGTTGCGGCTGCACGGAACAGGGATGCAGAGTCCAATAGAAACCACTCCCGAAGATTCTTCAGCCACGAGGTCTTTTTCCTTCCATAATTAATCGAAATGGGAGATACTGGCTCGGTCTGACTGAAATAGAACTTCTGTCTCTTTGCCCATTCGACGTAAGACCTCACTACTCTTGAATCTATCGGTCCACGCCATCTTGAGCATTCGGCGGTAGAGCCACGCTTCGATCCTCTTTTCACTAAAATCGCATAACTTCAAAGTAGGACTTTTAATTAACGTAAAAACGTCTTAAAATATTATTATAGATCCGTATTAGGGCTTTTTCAAATCTGATTCACTGTATAAATAGTTTCACATACATTTTAGAATGGTGTTTGAAGACATGTAAAGAAATTTTTATTGAAAGTGTGTCCTGTAAAAAAATAATTCCACCACCAAAGTGTGCACAACACTGTGTTTTGTATTTCTAATATCACTGCAAATTTAATTTATACTCCTGGTCCTTGTATATCCATAAATCAAAAATATAAATGAATGAAACACAAATGACATCGTTTTGATTGTCTAGTGATGAAACATAAGTTGAAATAAGTGAGAAATGAGATGACGTCTGACGAAATTTGTTCAAATGTTAAATTATAAATTTTAATTTATTCTCATTTCAATTGAATAACAGCACATCAAAGATCGTGTCCAGACTATAATTAATTAATTAATGATGGATTTTGATAAAGTATTTCGCGGAGATTCAGAGTCAGATCTTACAAAGTTGATGTAATAAGAACTAATGAGAAATGCCTGAGACGAGAGATGACTATCACTGTAACACTAATTAATTACACTTCAACTTCGTCTTATTCCGTAAAAAGAGAGAATGAGCGCCATTTTCTGTCTTTCATAAGATCTGAATTATTTCGCTTCATAATTTGATGAAAACTTTTTTAAGGAAGAACTCGAGACGAAAGTTTTTGAGATTTTTTTTATTGTCGTTATGCAATTAACTGACTCTTGTCAGTCATCTCTACCTTGAAGCACAATCTGCCTTAACTCAAATATATATTTCATTTGGGGACTTTTGAGAAATAGAGGAAACCCTATCGATAATAAAAATTCTACGTGATTTATTTATCTTTAATATTTTGGGTCAAATAGCCCATGATGACCATCGTGGAAAACACATTTCTAATGTCGCTTCATTGTCTGTTGAGTCGCAACAAGCGAAAATGCAAAGCGCACCGGAAAACATTAAAATTTTATTGTGTTTGTAATGACTGCTTTTACAATAACGAACATTACAAAGGTGCTTCCATCTCTCTCTTTTCTATTCAGGAGATGACTCCGCACGGTTTTTAACTCAGAAAAAAAAAAAAAAATATTTTAACTATCAGGTGCCGGATTAGGGTTTAGTTGAAAATGGACCCGTCGTTTATGTATCAGAGCCTGGCTACGTTTTAGATATTGCGGATCGTTAAATTCGTGATTTCGGATTTTGCTGACCAACCCTAATTTAACTCAAAGATGCGAATCAATACGACCTATTGGGTCGGCTATATAACGTCGGGTCTGGTTTTACGAGCGTCGTTTTGAAAGTTTTTGAAGAAATGAATCCTATTTACTAAAGGGTTCTTTTTATTATTGATTCGTTCATTAATTTAGGTCTTATTTTACGCGATGGATATATCACAAAAATGCTATACTATACTAGACTAAATGTGGTGATGAATGAGGCTGCCCTTTAAATTGAATAGGCCATACATCCCGATTTTCAAGCGCTTTAACCCAAAGTGTGCAATACTTATGAAATGAATGAGAGTTTCTTTGAATACTTTCCTGTAGGCTATATACAAACGCAAAACGAGTACGTTGACAGCATATTTCTGTCGAATCAATTACTCAGCTTAACTGCCTCTTGTCTCCAAGTTCGCTTATAGGTCTACAAAATCAGACCAATATCCTAGCCCGACAAGCGAATAAAAGAAGCAGTTGGGAAGATAAGTTAAAGTAGATGAGAACAATACGAAAAAAAGCAGAAGAAAATACAAAAATAAGAAAGATAAAAGACAAAAACAAATACTGAAGCAACAACAAAGACGGAACACAAAGAGAAGAGAGAATGAAAGAAAGAAAGTGAATTAAAAAATGGCGACGGAGTTCTTCTGCCACGATGAAACATCTATTAATATTAAAATAACAAAGTTCAAAAAAATCCGGTTTTAATTTTTATAATGAAAAATCAGTTTCAAAGAAGAATAAAAACCAAAATGGCGGAAAGTTCTTTGTTAAATCTTTTTCGAATAGCTCAAATTGTCTGCTACATCTTCCAAATCACAACAGTTATTTTAAGACGACATAGAGTGCAGAAAAATAAGTCAAAGTTCATAATGACGAGCTCGAATTCTTTATTTCCTTCTTGTTATTAATAATTAAGGTTTGAAGTTTCTTTGTTCGACTCGATCTTCCCTGGCTTAAATAAATAAAAATGATTGTTAGCTTTCTTACCCTTTTCAAACTCCTCGTTGGCTTTTAAGGGATACAAGTCGCGTAAAAAAAATTTGAAAGAGCAAAATAAGTTAAGAAGAAAGTAGTCGGCTTAGAAGGAAAGCTCGACGCGATAAAAAAGGAAATGAGATCCGTTCCTTGATATTGGAACTCCCGCCTGTATCTTATGCCACCCACTCCGGAATAAAACTGTCAATGTCGTGTATTTTCTGTTAACTTTAACTTTCCCAATAAACTTAACAATTCGCATCTCTTCAAATCGACCCATTCCAACCCCCTTCAACCCCATAACACAGCTCGAGTTCTTTCCCTTTCTCTAATTTCCACATTTTCCTTTCCCACTGTTCCACGCGATGCTGATATTTTCAAGCTCAAATGAGCTTTTGATTCATCATTAAAGGCTTTTGAGAAGACCTAGTTTGTCTTTCTCCTGACTCGCATCCTCTTTGTCTGTTTCTCGAGTCTTACGAAATAAGAAGGGTGTGTACGAAACGTCACAGGTTAGACATTTATGTCGATAGATAATGATTTGAAAGGTCAGATAATGCTCTGTTTTATCTATTCGCATTTCGGACCCCTTATTTGATGGATTATTCGGAGTTTAAGACAATTTTATTACCATCCCGATAAGCCGTCATCCTCTTCTCTACACATCACGACCACGCGGGAAATAGCTTTTCTTGTGAGAATTGGCAAAACAATTAGTAGCTGAACAAAAGGATCCATTATCTTAATTATCTTAAGACTACGTAGACAAATATATATAAAAAAGAGAGAAAGAGTGAATTTAATGTTTTATCATCGAAGGAAAGATGAAGTTTAACGATTTTTTGTTTTAATCACTTCTTTGTTAAGATGCGCAGTGTTGGAATGACACTTACCAACATCATTCCCAGATGTTTGTCTTCGGTTTTTCTAGATGACACTCATTTAAACTGTAAGAAATTTGTTTTATCTGGCTACACAAATCTGAATTTATTTTCTTACAAGCTTACATCACCAGCTATTATCTATACGCGTTCGCGAATTAACTAGTCAACCAAGTGTTAATCAGAATCCTGTCGAAATTTGTTTAAAATTCTTTAATAGTATACCCAAAGTACTGCTTGACGGTTAAACGACCTCCTCAACTTCTTTTTTATGGTCTCCTACACCAACGTGCACAAAACAAACCAAAAACAATGAAAAAATGGATAGTTGAGGACAGTGGGATGCCCTCCTTTACAGAGGACGGTTTTTTAGAAATAAAAATGGCGAATTCATTAATTAGAATAAAGTGAAAATCGATTTTTCAAATTAATCGGGGGAAGAAACTTTTTAAAGTTAATCTGACAAAGTCGAAACTTTATTGTTATTGTAGTGCTTCCAAGTTCTAGCAACAACAACAATAGATATCTTTCTTAAGGATCTTCCTAACATCAACTGGTGTTTGTTCCTCTCTTCAAATGTTTAGTTAAGTTTTGGTCCGTTAATTTTAGTGTCGTGTCATTAGAATGGAACGATGTGAAAAGTTTACGCCTTCAATGGCTGAGTTAAAAGGAGTTTTTGATTCAGATTTGGTGTGCGAATGTGTTTGTTAAGATAAGAACTAACTGAAATTATTAATTTTTTAGATTATTCTTGATGAGTAAAAGTGATTGAAATGATATATTCACCTTTCTATTATAGGGTGTTCCAAGAAAAATTTAATTGCAACAAGGTTTCTCATATGTGTATACGTTTACATGTGACATCACACAGATTCTAATCCCTCTGACTGAGAAACAGAGTGTGAATACGTTTAATTACACTTTAACCTTTGGTTTAGGTTTTGTACAACCTCTTGGGAGATGCTTATTCCCAGTTAAAGCAGACTGAAGAAGCCGAGAAGTGGTATAAAGCAGCCCTTCAAGCGAAGCCCGATCACGTGCCGGCACACCTGACGTATGGAAAACTTCTGGCGAAAAATGTGAGTCGATTTTCATACATATTTATTTGAAATGAGTTTGTTTAAGTGCAGATTCTGATTGGTTGGATTTGTGGTTTTGCAGAGAACGCGAATTTTAGAGGCCGAACAGTGGTTTCTTAAAGCCAAAGAACTAGCCCCGAGAGAGCCGTCGGTGTATCAGCACTTCGGTAGGTTCTCAGAAACTGATTAATTAAGAGTACCTATTTCATGATTGCTCCTGGCTTTGATTTTAATTAATTACTTGGTTATTGAGAGAGGAAAAGTTAAATGGAATCAGTGAATCGAGTTTTCTCTAAGGCCTAGCTCTCCAAATAAGAATTTGAATACCGGAGGTAGTTGTAATGTTGAGATCACTTCCAAACCCCCATTTCCTTGTTTTTAGTTATTATTAATTCATTCCTCACTATAAAATTAGTTTTATATTATATAAAATACAATTTTTGTCTTTGAAGGGCAATTTTTATCCGAGCTTGAAAGACATAGCGAAGCTGCCGTTCATTATGTGAGAGCAGCAGAGCTAGCTCCTGGAGAATACGAAGCAGTTGTCAATGCGGCTACCGCTCTCAGACAAGCAGACCGAAAAACCGAAGCGGAAAAATACTACAGACAAGCCGTCCAGCTTCGTCCAGAGGTAAGCCTATCCGTTTCCTTTGACCTTCTTGGTGAAAGAGTTTAATTTTCCAAATTATTTAAACTCGAATCAACAGTTTGGAAAGGTTTTGACGTGACATGATTGAGAGATTGATCGTGTGGAGTTAAAACCGAACATTTCTTTTCCTCGTTTTCCTTTCAAATCAACCCAAATTTTCGTGACGTAAAAGAAAAACACTCCCAAGCTAAATATAAAAACCTTCAAATCGATTCAGGTCTGTTTTTAAGGTTTACAAGAACGAAAAATTTATTTTCAGGATGCGAGGAGCCATAGCAACCTTGGCGCCATGCTTCATTTAAATGGTAAATACAAAGAAGCAGCTCAGAGCTACAAATTGGCCCTGAAACTACAACCTGGAGATGTGACTACCTTGGCTAACTTACACAAACTTAAAACTCTTATGAATAAACTGGAAACGTGGCAAAAAAACTGAAATTCCTCCTCCTCCTGTGACCCGATCCCGTTCTGGGATTCCTCGTTTGTTTTAAGTGTTATTTCTGACCTTTTCATTTTATTTATTTATTTATTTATTTCTCGATAGATTTAGAATAAAAGAGAAACGAACAAAAAAATTCTTCCATTAGAATAAAATTGGTCTGTAAATAGCAAAAAAATTTTGTTATCAAGAGAAAGAAAATTTATAATTGATGAAAAAAAGGAAATTTGGTTTGGTGTTCTATTTTTTCTCGCTCTGCCCCCACTTCCTCGTGGCCCTTTTGCCCTCTGCATCTGTTTATACAACGAATAATCAAAAGAAGAAGTAAGAAACTTGTTTTTATAAGATATGCTAATGCGTGCAATGTGTTAAAAATTAAATTAAAAAGAAGGAATAAGGAGAAGAGGAGGAGGAAGATGAAGAAAGGAAGATAGGGAAATTAAAAATAAAAAAAAAATGCAGAAGTTCGAAAAGTGGTTTTGTAATTTTTCCATAAATAATAAATTTACTTTCGGCAAACACTTTATTCCTTCAAGTTGCGATCAAATTGATTTTAATATTAAACTTTGAGTTGACTCCCTCGATGGTTTTGCTCTGTTTTCCCATCGTCTTTTAATTAATTTCCGTGTGATTTTCAATAATTTCTGAGAGAAATTTTTGTAAAGTTTGCTGGAGAGTAGAGGAAATTTTTATTGGCTTGTAACGTCAGGTTTTGTTTTGTGCGCATTATAGCTATCTGAGAACTCTAAGATGACAGATCACTTTGGATGTCATCCGATAGTCGAGAGGTTGAGCGATTGGCTCCCGGTTCAAAGGTTATGATTCACACCCACGTGAGGTGATCTGTCTATTTCTATATATGGGCTGAGACGTTGGTATTTTTCTTTAGATTCTACTCTTAATGTTCGCTATAACAGCTAATTACTGCCACAGAAACAATGAATAGTTAACTAAGAGATAAACCCAACGATATTCTGATACGTTTATGGTATATGGATTGATGTATTGATATTTAACCGTTTTGCTGAATTTTTCTACTTCTCTTGGATGACTTCGTTATAGTTTTTAATATTGTTTATATTATTAACACTTATTTGTCCCCAAACGTTATTTGTATACTCAATTACCTCCTGAAACTAAGGCGACCGTCTGTTCTCCTGAAGACCTTAAATTTTCTCTCTCTGTCTCTATTCCTGGCCTTGTCCCATTTACTTGGGGTCCGCCCTTCTCGTCATCCTTCTCCAGGGGGTTTCTGTCCTGTGTTGTCGTCTGTATTTAAATTTGCCAGCTTCAGGCCTTCTCTGACAGCGGACAAACAGGTTGCGGGGGGTCTTCCTCTCCTTTTTGGCCCTGTTTGAATGTCAACCTTGTCATGTGATCTTCATGTCTTCTCATCACATGGCGACTCACACGGAGCTTCTCTTCGATGGAGCGGATTTTGAATCCCATCGGCCCATCTTGGCCCATTTCAGCATCCTCCTTGTATAGGCCTTTTTGTGGGCCCAGGGTTCGGCACTGAACATTAGAACAGGCCTCACTGCTCTTTTGAAGTATGCCCGTTCTTTCACACCTATTTTGTTGTCGCAGAGGGTTTTGGACATCTCGCACCATTTCACCCATCCGGTCTTGATATAATGGGTCACTTCTGCATCCATTGTGCTATTGCTAGCGATTATCGAGCCCAGGTATTTGTAGATGTTTACTTCATTTAATTGATGGCCTTGGATTTGGACGGTGTTGTGATCCATGATTCCCGAGTAACGGCCCCAAATTTTTACCTCAACTTAATGCTTATTGTTTCTTCTTGAGGACAAACAGTGGTTTGCTGGAGGTAATAAAAAAAGATTTGTTTACTAAAAAATAAAGGAATTCATTGTAGTAACACCAAAAACAGCTCAGATTATTATCAGATAGCACTATTGGTTATAATATACAGCTAAAATCACTCTGAAAAGTCTATAACCAATTACACGTTAACAATTTTTAGATAGAAAATAAATTTAACTTTGAATTCATGTTTATGCGCTTTTATACAACCGCTATTAATGCATTCCTACATTAATTTTGACTCGTTATATTTGAAGTTATGCGATTTAAATAAAATTACACAACATATCCTTAAATTTTAAATGTTTTTAACCCAACCTCTTTTACGCTATAATATATACTTGCACTAATTATATGGTTCTTATGTATATCACAAAACAAAACCTGACTACAGTCCTAAGTGTGAGTATTTATTAAACCAAAACTAAAATTATTTCCCAGTCGTGGCCACGCATTTATATCAAAAATTAAAAAAAAAATTTTTTTTGAGAAAAATTAAATAATAATAAAACAAATTTAATATTTATTGATTATTCAAAACATATTTATGTTAATAAATAATTCAAGTGATGGCGATTCTTGTTTTGAGCTTTTTCGAAAACCAAAATTTGTCTCCGACTCTGAAACCCATTTAAGATGCTTTTCGATGTTTTGAACCCTGTCAAATTTGACCCAATCATACACCAAATTTATAATTTGAGTTCTATTTATTTACTTTTAACGGTATATATAATATAAAAATATAAAGTTAACTATTGTTGTAAGCAACTTCATTTTTAAAATCTTTCGGAAGTGTTTTTGACAACAACTTGCTGACGACAAAAAAATTCATCACGAGGATTTCTAAATAAATTGTTTTCTAAAAATTATTCTCTTTTATTATGTTTTAAATTTGAAAAGGCATTTCTTTTAAAATTGAATTTCATAAAAACTGTTCTCTCTTTCTCTCTCTCTCTGCAGCTCGATGTAGGCCAAAGGAAAACAAATAATCTCGCAACAAATTAATAATTTTTTTCTTATTTCTTAATAATCAAAATGAAAAAACGAAATCTATTTATAATAAAATCAGAAAAGTTTTTCTTTCTTTCCTTTTGATTTCTTCTAAGGATTTCTACTACACTGGAAAATGTGTTGGACAAACGGTAAAAACTATTATTTATGTTTTTCAAATGTTCATTTATTGTATATTTATTTATTTTTTATTTCAAATAAAATAATTTAGTCTGCTTGAAATGATTTTTACTTCCTTGTACTACCTAAACCTGTGGTATGATAGCTGAGTTTTAGAATATGCGTGTGAGAAGGGCATATCTGCAATAAGTATCAAATGGTATTAATGTTAAAAGGAACTAAAGATGAAACTCGAGAGATGCGCACGCAAATGAGTGTGTTTGAGTTCCTACGATTAGCGCTAGCTTCGTTTGTCTCATTTGTTTATGAGTATTCGTGAGTGTTAGGTGGTGCGATGTGTTGTATATATGGTGATATAGTTTGTGTGAGATCATATAAAGCTTATGTGGATACGTGAGAAGGTGAGTATTGCTTTCAAGAACTTTTTCAAAATTTTCTTTTCATTTTTACCCAATTAGGAGTACATAATCCTTTTGAAATGAGATAATGAAAAATTTAAGGAGAGGAGGGGAGGTGAAGGAAGATGCTTAAGGTCTCGACATTGAAAACCAAATTTGAGTTTAAAAATATGACCCTCGGGTCACCTTGTTGAAAAGCTACGAAAGCTGTGGAAATGCCGTTTCCCTAGTATTTTGGGGCTATATCGATGAGTATTTAGGCTGTTTCTGTGAATAGATTGTTTGAAAGTACAGATCTATAACAATCTATACCTCTAATCTATACCAATTCATGGTAGAAAGGGAATTGGCCCCTCTATTTTTTAAAACTATGGGCAGGAAAATTTCTACTGGGCCCAAACCCACCCCTATCTCCTACCGTTACTACCCCTATCTCACAGGATAGAACAGGTAAAGAATAGAGAGCACTAATAGGACTATTAAGAGAGGCCAAGAGAATCATAGAATATGTATTCGAAATAACAACATGAGACAAGCCTAGTAGACGACAAGAGCTCAAACATAAACACAACTGCGCATGCGCTTTAAAGAATAAAATTCTCACGTGACTGCTACACACCAAAACATCACACAACGCTTCCACTGAGTTAGTTCTATAGTCACTCAATGAGTAACTGGATCGTTTTAAGATTTTAAAGGTTAGTATAACCTAGTAGTTATAATATTTTGTCATTGTTCTGCAAAACTTTATTTATTTTTTTAATTACTTTTCAAAATATTATTTATAACATTTCCAAACAGCATCCCTGTAACCATAAGCCAGTGTAGTCAGAAGGGTTCGTTTTATTTTTTATTAAAGAAAAATCTGTTCAGGAGTTACTCATAAAAATTTTATTTATTTTCATTCTCATTTATATAATATAAATTTTTAGTATTTTGATTCAACAAAGGATGAGTGATTCACTCTTTATCGGATGAAAACAATTTAAATAAGATTAAAATCGTTGAGCCAGAAATAATTTTCTGTTGTTATTCTTTATAAAAGGAAAAACAGTTTTTTGGGGGTTGGATAAAATTTTAAAACTTTTCACTCTCAAAATAGTAGCCGGTACTCACAGGTTGGATTTCTTAAATTTACTTTTGAAACCCTCACAAGATCCTGGGGTTCATGGTATAAGTGCTTATTGGTGGTTGAAAAATTTATTAAAAATCAGCAAAAGCTTTCAAAATAATTACGAAACAAAGCTTCATAGGAGAACACTATCGCTCATTTATTAAAAGGGACACAGTGACATGCAGAAACTTATAACTCAGAAAAGCGCACAATTTCCGTTCTCCACTCTCTCTCTTTCACTTTCCCCAGAGCACACATACGTCAAACACTTAATAATAAACAATCCTGCCTTCGTGGAACGGAGAAAAGGAAAAAAAAAGTTCGGAATAGCCTCCAGGAAAGGAATGAAATTGAATAAATTTTTAATTTTCTCGAGGTAACTTTGGTAGGTTTCAGAGGTTTTTAATTTTCCATTTCGAGGCACTATCTCATGTTAGCTTTTTTTTTATACTTATTTATTTATGTGCATGCACACACTATAAGACCCCTAAATGTCAATTTTAGTTCGACGACTGCAGGCATGACGCCAGTCTATTAGAGAAGTGAATAAATTTGTTCGAGTCAACACGAAATCATATTTTTGTCGATATGTTAAATATGGCGGACGAGGTTGATAGTAAAAGTTTTAACCGCCGTTTTTGGAGAGGTTAGTGATGCTAAAAATGAGTTTCTTACCCATACAAGAAGGGATAATAAAACCTCAAGTCAAGGTCGTTTTGTTTAGGTATAGTCTTCACGAAAGTTTTATTTTTGTGGGCTGCGTGCTGTTGCTGAGACTTTATCTCTTCTCTAATAGAAGGTGAAGACTTCCGTTGAGAGGGGAAATAAATTCTTGGTCTGACACACAGAAATATGGGATAATATCTTGTTTTTCTTTTTAACTTCTTACCGTCACCAAACTGTTATTGCCTTTAAACGCACTCTAATAAAAACCAGAAGGAGCCATAAACCGGGAAGAAATAATAAAACAGAGAAAACAGTGCAACTCAGCGTTGTTAAAATACAACGAATAAAAATCAAGGTCGTTAAACCGCCATCTGGTGCCATTGGCGCACATGACATACCTATCATATAGAAGTCATTAGTTGGGAAAGCTTTTGCCGATTTATTGCGAGCTTTTTCCATTCTTTCTTCGCACTTGTTAAAGGACTTTATAATTTATGCCCTTTTTTTATCCAGGAGAAAAAGCTATGAAGACCAGTTGGGGATTGGGAAAAGCAGTCGTTATGTTAGTGCGAGAACGTGAGTGAGGAGGAAAAGTATTTTTAATTAAACTTTCAATATGGTTTTCATCCGTCCGCCATACTCGAATCGGGGAAAATTTTTCGGGGTGCGCACTTATACAAAGAGAGGAAGTGTGGGGGCTTTTACTTTACCAAATTACTCAGGATTACCGCAAGACAGTGAAACAAGCGCAGGATTCGTTAATTCCTTAATTAATTAATTCATTTTCTTTTTACACTGTCAGTGATTCCGGTGGTTAGGTAGAAAGTCTGGGATATCTCTTACAAAAGTTCGACCTCCCATCTGATCCTTTGCGGTTTCCGTACATTGACCTCGAATGTAAGAGGCTTTTATTCCCTCGGTCCTTGACCCAGTTCCTGACAATTCTAATTTTGTAACTTTTATTTTATTACCTCATCTACAAAACCATATAGCACCGGAAAGCCTTTTCCGAAATTGGGATTTTAGCAAAGGAAAGGAAAAGTGATGTTGGGTCTTGTTTTGTGCGATTCGAATGAATGAAGATGAGACATTAAATTCATTTCAATCTTTTCCACCATTTTCTCAGAAACAGTTTTTTAGGCTAATTCAGTGGTGCGAAAAATTTTTCTGACTGCGACCCCTTCAGTAAGAAAAAAAATTTTGGCGACCCCTGAAGATACATGTTCACAAATACGATGTATAGTTCGCGCATTTCTTTCATTCCATCGCATAAAAACATCATCAAATCTGACATATTAATTTTATTTATAATTTTAAAATATACTTTTTATACAACATTTATACAATTTTATATAATATACAGGCATAATGTAGTTTAAAAATTAGGCGATCCCCACGAGGGTCGCGACCCATAGTCAGCTCACCTCTGGACTAATTGATATCAGTAACTTTTGAGTTTATGTCGCGTATCTCTCAATCACTCTTTCACCATCCTCTTTCCAATTTCCATCGCATAAAAAGAGACCCAACTCTAATTGGTAGGGAAACAAGGGCGTGACATTAAAATAAATTTCTTTCTCTTCAATTCCTTCAGATCATTATTCCTCATCAGCGAACACCAAAGTCGAGAACTTGCTGAGAGATTACAAAATGGTTCCTTACCGATTTCTAAGAATAATTAAGAAACTGTTTTAATTAAAACCAATGATCATTTTGCCATAAAATAATAATCACGTCCGGTATTTATATAAAACAAAAAAAGGAAATTTAAATCAGCAATGGTTTCAAATTGTAAAAAGGAAATTTTCAAAACCCTTCATGCGATACTTTCTTCCTCACTTTATTCTTTTGACAATCACTAACAAGCATCCCTTTTATATTATTAATAATTATGGTAATGATAATAATAATAATTTTATTGCTTGTAATATTATTCGAGAAAAAAGTATAAGAAGAGAAAGAAGATGAAGAAGAAGAGAGGAAGAATCATCGAACACTGTTCATTAAGTAAGGGAAACTTTTGAAAAGGAAAGTTGTCAGCAAAGATTTAAAAAGGCTATTTAAACCGGGGGGGAAAAAGCTCATTTTGAAAGTTTGTTTAACGACTAAAAACTGGGACAATGACAAACTTCCCCTTAAAGTTGACCTCAAATTTCAATTTTTAAAAGGAGACCTTTTTTTTCCCCTCCCACCCGGGCCCCGTTCTCGTCCCGAGAAAACTTTTTCAATTTAATACTAAGAAAAAAGAACCGCAGTTTAATTTATTTTTCATTAAGACGAGTGTATCTTAATTTATTTCAATTTTTCTTTTGGCTTCAAAAAAACGGACATTTTTTTCTAATTAATTAAGCTCCTGAGATTAGGTTTTTAGCTCGAAAAATAATGGATTAGACCTTTTGCACGAAGGAAACAAATTGCTGTTAAAGAGATCACGATATAACTCGGGAGTCGGTTGAAAGGGACTCGTCCACGCACTTTCCCATTTTCTTTTTGTTGTTGTTTGTTTTCCCGGAGACACCGAAACCAAAGTGAAAAGGGAGGAAAAACAAAAAGTAGGAAATAGGAAGGTCGGTTGCCACGAAGGAATGATTTATGAACTGTTGAGTGCATTGAACACGATCAAACTTTCATATTTTTACCAATTGAAATTTATCTTTCACGTCGGATAGGATTTGAAAGACAAAGTCGAATTCGAAAAAGGCTCGTGACTCTTGGGATTTCTTCTCTTTTTTTTGCATTTGGCTTTCCTCCTTTTTCCTTAAATATCATAATTTTTAGGGTTTTGTCACTCTTTGTAGTGATTTACGACACTCATCTTTTTTTCTCTTCAATTTTTCGTTACTAATTTATTAGATCAGGCAGGATGTAGTAATTAAAGACGGATAATAAATTAACAGAAGTAACTATATTAACTACAAAGACCACGTGTACATAGAACGACAACAGACAGACACCACCATACACAGTACACCATGGTACACAGAACCATAACGAACGACGGACATGTAAAAACTACCCGTATTGGTCATTCCCTTAAAACACTTCAGGGGTGCCAACCTAATTTAATCGTGGACCACTGGCGATTGCCAACTTATCTTTTCATTCAACAGTTCCTTATTTATTTCAACATAATTTCTTTTAAAGAGCCTTGTCGTTTGTTTATGATTAAACTTCTTCTCGGTGAGGTCTTATCGGAAGCGGTTAAATCAGCAAACCTGGGTGGCCAAGATCATTTAACCCCAAAATGCTTGCGATGCTGTTGTAACAATTCCCTTACTTCCTGAATCTCTCATAGCGCAGGGGACGTGATTATAAAGGACCTGAAACTAACAACCTGTGAAACGCAAAGGGTCATTAGGTCACCTTCTTTGTTAATTAAAGGATGTGGAAGTCAACAGAATTCTAAAGACCTCAATTCTTGGAATCTACGGCCGAAGAATTTGTAACCAGCAACCTAAAATTTGTTCGCTTGGGAGAAATAATTTTTCCTATCCCTCTGAAATGGGGGCAGGAGCAGAGACAGGGAAAAACTGAAAGAGGTGAAAATTTTATAAAAAATAGAAGAAAATTGGAAAGTAGATTTGGAATGGAAAACGTGTAACGCTTTTTAAAAGAAGGTATTTTTCACAAAAGAAAATCTGTTTCCTTTTTTTTGAGTAAAGGAAAAGAGAGAACACGTCTTTTCTTCTTTCTCTTTTTTCTTCTATTGTCAGGGAGGTGATATGGCGAATGGTGAGACATGACTTATAATGACGACGAAAGAAGTTTTTCAACGCAAGATCACCTCCAAAGGCGGTTGTGATGATGATGATGGTGGTAGTGACGAGGAAGAGGGTGTTGATAGCGAGGTAAGAAATTAATTTGCTTAAAAACTTAAACCATCAAAAGTATATATACATACTATACACAAACCAGTTGGAAATGTTAAAAATTAAGGAGTTCCACGAGAGGATAAGGGATGCTCATCTCAAGAACGAAACTTTAGGATCTGAAAATTGTTTTGGGGAAATTTCCTCTAGAAAATCTGAAGCTTCTGGTCAGGGTCATTTAAGAAAACCTAACCGTGGAAAACCAACATTAAACTTATTAGAACAACTTTTCATTTTCAACTCCATGAATTTATAACAAAAGGACCCAGAAGCTCGGGGGCATGAATCCTGAGTCAAAAATTAAAATAAAACTTTCAACTGACTCCGATGATTTTGCGTTTTGGCTGCATTTTCAACAAAAAAAAGTTTTCTTTTTCTTCTTCTTTGTTTATTTTAGTGCGATGCTTAAAATAATTGCCCCCTTTCACCCCTCACCCTCAAGCCCATCCTTTTTCATCTTCTTTCTCTTTTGAAAAAAAAATTGGATTGTTAAATTTACAAAACTAAGAGAGGGAAAAAGTTCTGTGAAGGAAATTTTCTCTCCGGCTATTTTTTTCAAAGTTTGATGAATATTGATCGGAATTGGCTTTAAGGCAATAAAAACGAAAATTTTTTAAAAGAAACGGATTTTTTATAAAGAACTACTTATCCAATTTAGTATAAAAAATTTGGTTAATAAAAACAAAAAGAAAATTTCATTTTTGGCTGCCATTGAATTTTTCAGTCTCCCAATTTTTTGCCTGTTCCTTTTCGGTATGTTCATCAAGAAGATAATTAATTAAGGGTTTGGGGTAAATTTTAAATTGTGAGTAATATTATAGCAGTTAGATATATTGATGAGACAAAGCACATGGATTCTGAACGGATATAAATTTATTAAAATAAAAAACGTGGTCGTTCTATAGTTGTTCGAGTTACTTCACAGAGTTGTTGTACTTCACTGATTGACTGCTAGTTGGTCGCGTGTTCTACTTATGTTCTTCGTGTAGGCAAACAGATTTGTTGATAGTTTGATTGTATTAACGTTATCATTTATGATATATAGCGGAAAAAATTTAAACGACTTTTATATTACCTATAACATGCACAAACCAAAACTGCATAAAGCTAGAGTCTGTTCATAAGTTCAACTCATCCGCAGTTAGCACTAACACTTGAACTGGTTCACACTTCAATCGAACTTAAATTAATCTAAACCGAATGACAACGGAATCTAAACCGAAACTGAACTTATCAGCAGGTGAATCAAACCTTTTACAGTTCAGTGGAGCCTCTCATAGTAATAAATTCGCATAACGACCAATTTTTGGGGCAATGTACATACAAATTTTGAGCAATGAGGGACATGTACATGGAAATCCCCCGTCAGGTAGAGACATAACTCCAAATCAGGGTACATCCAAAGTCAAATCTTTCTGTACCTGTCTTAATTTCTTCACTAGCAACCAAAATTCTTTCGTTTCGACTTTCAGTCATTTTCAACATTCATAGACTTGGCTACTCCTTTCTTTCCAAACTATGACTTCCATCTTGGATTCTGTTCAAACTTTTGAGTTATACCACAGTTTATATATAAGAACTTCTGGCAAAATAAGAGAACTCTGAAAACGTGGGAAAGTCTTGCTTCGTGTATTGAGAAGCATCACCCTAGTATAGACAGTAGTCATACTGTGATGGTCACATTTTATCAAATTTTGAGGCGACAGCAAAGACAAATAACTCAGGTACATCACTAAGAGAAGTATGATTAACCATTTTTGAGAACAATTTTTATGTATTTTCTTGTTTAACAAATCCTAAACCTAAATTTTGTTCGGCCTGGAACGCATTATCCTATTTTACATTGTTTTGTATGGAAAAAATTGTTTCGCATTACGAGTAAAACTCCGGAACGAATTAAACTCGTTATGAGAGGTTATACTGTACATATAAATCCTCTAAAAATAAAAAACTACCCGCCAAGACAATCTCATACAAACACACACCGTCTCTAAACGGCAACACCGTCCGACAGCAGCATAAAATTCTTTACACTTCCCGATTCCATCAAGACTTATTCGAAATCACTCGAACAAGATATAAAAGGACAAATAAATAACATTGTATTTAAACATACATGAACTTTCTGATGTGAGAAACATCTCATTTTCACTAAACAGATAAACAAACAGATAATTGGTTTGCTTAGCTGTAACACATTTCAAAATGCATTAAAAATGGGAAACGTTTAAAAATTATCAGAGAGAGCGAAACTGAATAATAGCCTGCAAGAAAAATTATCTGAAGCAGATAATAGAATGAAAAAAATTCTCTAGAATAAGCAATGATGTCAAATTGGAACGTGAATTAAAATTAAAATTTTTTTAAAAATATTTTTTTACTCGTTTGACGAAAAATTATTTCCTGTTTTTTATTACAGATAAATGACGTATGAAAAAGAAATGTCAATCTTTGTCAAATTTCTCTTTTTTATGTAAACTCTAATGGTTTGAAAGAATTCTAAATTTTGACAGGGAAATTTTCAGCGAAATCATCTAAAATTTGTTTCTCGAATATTGCATAATATTATTTTTTGTTTCTTTTTCTCTTTTTGAATATTCATTTCCGTCAATCATAAATAAAAATAATTATCCATTTTTGTAATGAAAGGGTCATGTGTGAGAGAGAAAGTGTCAAAATTGAGATTTGAAAAAGCAGGGAATGTGTCCATTATTGAATACTTTTGATTCCGCACGAAGCAAATCGGTTAATATTGTTAACGCGTTTTGGAATAGAGAGAGCTATAGTCATAGAGTATACTTATGCTTGTAGTATAGAGAATATGTAGATACTCTACAGTCAACCCTCCTAGTAGGCGGTGAGTGCGTACCGTGTTGTAGAAACCAAGAAACTCGGACTTAACCTGCATACCAAGCTAATTTGTAGTGCGTTCTATGGAAACCGTCTACCGCGTTGTGTGGGTACTGCGCTATAAGAAACTCAAAATTAGTACAATTCACATCATTCGTACCGCGTTATATGGAGACCAATAAATACAAAACAAAAGATATAAGTGAAAAAAAATGAAACAAAAACTAAACTAAAAAACTGTCTTCCAACAAGCACGAGATAGACTTTGGTAGAATTATGTAATCTTTCAATACTCATCCTCGCTGTCAGATATGAGTCGCCTAACTCGTCTTCTTGTAATAAGCAAAATGTCTTCCTCACTTGGTTCATCTTCATATGGGTTTTAGGTTTTGGCTTTTCCTAAACCCAATGAAAACCAAACAAACTTGAGCACCAAAGATTACTAGAGATACTGTTGAAAGGAAATCGTGCTGCAATAGTACCGCGTTGTAGGAGGGCTGTCGCAATTTCAGCTCCGCATAGTATAGAGTACCACATTATAAGAGGGTTGACTATACAGCAACAGACAAAGGTATTCAGACTGTTACATATATTTATAAATAAATTTTACCCACTTCTATCCAACAAAATTTTGTTCTCTTCAACCTACCAATAACTGTTAAAGATAATTAAAGTATAACACGTAGCTTTCTGTCAACAAACAAGGAAATTGTGCATTTTATATGAAATATTAATACATCCAAGTACATTGTTGTAATGAATGACAGTCCGTTTTGACGGTGACCATGTTCCTGGTTTCTAAACGCGATATACCAACACACGTGAAACAAGATAAAATCACATAAATCACATAATAACATCACTTACCACTAATCGATATAAAATAAAATCACGATAATATAATAAAATAATCGCATTTATTGTATCATATACGACCTCGATCACTAATCGTAATCACATTAAGTATCACACCATAATCTGCGTTATTAAATGTATTAGCGGTGAGCCGTATGTGTCTAAACAAAACTGATCTGAAAACTGTGTAAGCATTTATTTTTTGGTCGAAACGTTGGAGAGAAACCCTGGGTTGAGTTTCTCGAAGGAGAAAAGAAAAACAAATGAAGTCAGGGGAATCTCTGACGACGACAAATAATGAATTGTCTTTGTTTTCCCGTCACAAGTTCAAGATCCTGAAAATTGGTGTTTTCATACCTGGTCGATCATGTGCTAAATTAAAAAAAAGAAGTGGAAAACCAACTGGGATTAGAGAATGGCGTAGCTTTCAGAATGATTTGTTCTTCGCTAGACTGAACCAAGCTAACCTGACACCTTTTTTTTATTCTCGAAAAGAGAAGGAAGTGCAAAAACTATTCTGCCAGAACGTGATCCGACAGAAATTCCAATAATATAAAACGAACGGCTCTTCCTTTTATGGAACTCCAATTTTTGTTTTTCAATTTCGTCGTTGTCTTTAAATATGAGAAATGTGATGAATGGATTTCCTTTCATCGTAAAACAGGAAATGAAAGAGAGAGAGAGAGAGAGTGCGGGAAAAATTGGAAAACCTAAACAGGAGAGAATGAAATTGTTTGATTTCATAGTAACTCCGAAAGGAAAACGTGATAATCTCTCAACAATTTAAGAACATCACGTTCCCGACGGCAAGACGTATGTTACAAGCCTTACGTGACGCTTGTTTTATGAGTACCACTTCCTTTCCTTAAGCTCCTGAACTTTACGTTCCCCAGACTTCTTTGCCCTCATTAGAATTGGATAATTAACGGCTTTTCACAGTCCTAAAGGAAATTTTCAGCGATGTTTTCCTAATTAACATCCGGTTAGCTATTGACCACCGCATGAATTTCCAAATATTTTTCTCGCCCTTGTACTTTCCCGTTGTTTCCTCGTATTTATTGCTGAAATAGCACCCGGTGTTATAGCCTTTTGCCTAAATGTCTTTTAATAAGTTTTAGTGTTAGTCGAAACAGCCTTAAATAAGGTCATTTGCACACGTGAAACGATGGAAATATATTTATTGTTAAATACATAAGTTATGTACCAACTTATTTATTTATTGTATCCATTTTTATTGGGTTCATTTTGTTTACAAAGGAATTTACTAAATGGGGGCTATCTTTTCTTTGCAGGAAGAACTTGCTGACTAAGTTGACCGAATTAATTCGATCGGTGAGTGTCCCAAACATATACGATCTTGTTTTGCCTTGAATTTCATGGTTTTGAGGTTTAGGGAAGTGTTGGAAGAATCTTCTATTTGTTTCATAAATAATGCACACTTTGATGCATTTATTTCAAAATTTTTATGAGGGTCTTATTCCAAAAATAATGCACACTTTTGGGTTGAATTCTTTTCATGAGTAGAAACAATTTCACGGTAATTTAATTTCCATAAGTAATGCACACTTGACGAACAGCTCGTCTCATAAATAATGCACATTCTTGTGAAGGATTGAACACTGCAGTCCAGTTTCCTGTCGGCGGTAATCTTAATCCTTCAAGAATCTTTGACTAACTGGTTTAGTTTGTCGGAACCAGGTTGTGTAGTTGTAGATGAACGAATGATGGACAACACTAATTCCGAACGTATTTGTATATTGATATATAAAATGTTATTATAACTATAATTTAGAATTGAAAAGGAAAATGCAAGGATCCTGATGGGGCGGAGCTCCGGGACTGAATGAATTTTGCTTCGGTTGTCGGCTGCTTCATTTCACTGTACCCATTCCGGGATTAGGAATGTGGAGAACGCCACAAGTTATTCGAAATGGAAACTAAAATTAGAAATTTCAAATGCAAGAGTCAAATTGACTCATTAAAAAGAAAATTGGCTGTGCAATAATAACCCACACACGTACTGTTAAAAGAAGTTTTAAAGAGAAACCATTCCTGCACCTGTCTTCTGCTAAATTCCATCTTCTTCTTCACAAGTCATTCCTAACTCTTGCCTCGATTCCCGGTGAAATTTATATAAAAAAATTCAAATTTTGGGAAATGCAATTGAAACCGTGGTTAGAAAGAAGAAAGCTCTACCTTTCTAAGATGAACACCAAGAACCTTTTTGATACGAGAACAATCCTAGACTTCAAAATGATGTTTGAAATTTTTCCCTTCAGATAAAAAGAAGTCGGGGAAAACAAAGAAGGAGGAATGGCGTGATAAAGCTTAAAAAGATGACTTGGTCTTTTTATAAGTCACGAGAAAGTTCAAGTTTGAGGGTAAACATAATATTATTTTGTTATTAAGGGAATTCTTTTCCTTTGTGCATTACTATCGAAGTGCTATACATAAATTTTATTTAAGAAAAACCGGTTTATCGTAAAAGAAATGAACATAGGTCTCACTATTAAAAAGGAAACAAAGTTTTCTTTTTAAGGGAACCGCGGTTAGCGAAGAACCGGAGAAGCCCCCACGGCTTCAATATTACGAACACTGAATTTTTATCAGTCTTGGAACCCGATAAAGAAAATATAAGTTTCCCACAAATTTATTCTTCCTTTTCACAACTCGTTTTAAGAGTGCATTTTGCATTCTATTCATTTCCTCCTGATGCATTATAAGCGTAAATGATCCAAATAATCCTCTCATTTGAATTATGGTAATTTAATGATAAGGATCTTTCTCATTTTGAGTTTTTGTATCTCCTCTAGTCAGCTTTTAGATGTAAAATGCTTCATCTTATATTAGCTGATATAAAATTTAGATTTTGCAATTCCCGAATTTTCATGTTATTAATGTGCACCATCAGTCACCTGAGTTATGACTTTTTGAAGCAATTTGGATTGTTGTTGGCTCTCTTTGGCGGTTGCTGATATGTTTGAGGAAGTCTGTCAATGAAACAACTTCTCTGATGCTTAGAATCACCCTTAGTGGTGTAGAAGTGTGGTAAGGTTGTATGAAACAAACCACTGATTCCTGAATTTGGAATATTTTATAAAATGCTTTCAGTCAGTATTTATACCCCCAAAGGGGTTTGACAACCGTTAATGACCCATCTGGGCGACCCATTGGCCCAATAAAACATTTCCTTTGTCCGGATGTCCTTTGTCAATTAACATAATAGTTTCAGGTATATGAAGTGGTTCATTCGGCCGGTCTTTTGTGTTATTTACCCTTTTTCTTGGCCTTGAGCCGAATGAATCACTTTACAAAGCATTAATGAAGTTCTTTCAACATGGTCTGAACAGTGGTAGCATACAAATTTTGTCTCTTACTAGTCACTTTTCACACTTTGACTGACTTCACTGCAATGAGGTTTATGGATGTCAAAACAAGTCTGAAGGACTGACATTTACGCATCAAAATCCACAGAAGCGTGATTATCTAAGAAAAATCTAGAAAATCCGACCTTCCTAGAAAAGGAAAAGGATGAACCGAAGAGGAAACGAATAGATACGAGATCAAAAATTTAGGGAAAGAGCCAACCCGGAAAAACGATTGAAATAATTTCTTAGAAGGCCGATCCGGAGTAAAAAAAAATTCAATATTTTAGAAAATGGTCAGTTTAACATCCCCCCATCCACCTTATAGAGGTCCTAAACCGTTAACTTGGACGACAATTTTTCATCAATAAATTTAACGGTAAATTAAATTTTTTTCTATAAATTTTCAATGAAACCAAAGTTTCGTCCGATAACGAGTTTGACAAGAAGTAGTTTAAAAACAGTTTTACGAAGCGATTAGAAACGAATACCAATATGAAAGGATTTCTAATGGAAATATCATGGGATGGTGCATGATAAAGAAAGGCGATGGGAAAAGAGCAAAAGATCATTTTTCATTCGGTTGGTCATTAATGGGAAATTGATTTCAAGGCGAGGGAAGTCAGCAAAGGTTTTTATTCCCTCTCGCATGAACACAGTTGTTCGTTTCTTGTGACTTCAAGCCCAACCTCAGCAAAGACATTGAAAGTTGGTTTTTCCGACGCTAGAAACGAAGCGGCGCTATATTCTGGATGTTCGGCAACCTGTAGCATTTTCCGCAGTCCTTTTCATTGTCAGTTTTAATTTTCAGATATAAATTACAAACAATATACAATGCTGAGCAAAGGTTCACTTTGTTCATTTTCTCGTCAATTTATCACAATCCGTGTCTTTCTCTTTTTAATTTTTAATTTCCTTCTCCTCCTTTCACTTTTTCTTATTTTCCCTTATCTGTGCCACAGTGTAATGAGAAGTGACGAGGGAAATGGTGGTAGCAATAATGCGGTTGACTTTAATACACTTAGTCCGCTGGCTCTTAAATAGTGGACAACTGTGTGCGCTTACAAAGTTGAGGCTTCTGTGAACGAATGTATTTGATTTGAAGGTGTTTCTCAGCAGCTTAAGAGGATACACAAATAATAGCCTGTGCTCATCAAACTGCTTGTTAATAATTTATTGATCGAGTAGAAATAATATTAATTTTACCATGAAAGTCATAAATTTTAAATCAACCAAAATAAATTAAATTTTTATTATTCTAGGCAGCAGAGAAAGTCTTAAATATATCTTGCAGTCATTCTAACCGGGAGATCATAGAAAATTTGTCTGTCACAGTTTTATTAATTCGCATAGCTTTACAAACGGTTGTAGTGAACTTGATGGACGGAAAACTTAAGCATAAGATAAATAAACTATCAGCTATCATCAACTTAATTTTATTTTTGTAAGACAGTTACTACAAACTTCACTTCTCAAACATCAAACTACTAACTATCAAACATCCTCATCCAACTCTAGTACATCCTCATCCTCATCAAACAACTCATCCATACTAAAATCAAACTCCAACTGACTCCTTCTAACAATAAACTATCTCTGTAGTTAGAATGAACCAATCACAGCTCATCCCAACAAATTCCAAAGTGGAATCACATATCAGTATAGTAATGGCATACTTACTACACTACTATTCAAAATTATTGTAGAAAATCTTTAGAAAATTCGCATAAAAAGTTAAAATATACATAATATTACACTTATACTGTTTAATTCATTATAAACTAAAACAATTTAAGGCCCTGGTGCTCAAACTGTGGCTCATCAAACCCTACTGAGTGGCCCAGTGGCCCAGTGGAAACCGATTCAGTGAAAATTTGGGACAAGTCGATGGTTCATTGTTAAGTCTGAACTCTGGAACATAGTGCCTGACCAGTATGAAAATGTTCGGGTCTGTCTTCAGAAACTGCTAACATTGTTTGTTTCAACATATCTTTATAAGGCAATAAACAGAAAATACATACAGAGACAGGCTGATGGCTGTACATACAGATGATGCCCTGAGGGTGGACTGTATCGGTCGAAACCCGGACTTGTAGTCTTTTTCTTGGTAAGCCGTGTGGCCCAGTCGTTATTGTCACAATGAAAATTTGGCCAGAAAAGGAAAAAGCTTGACTACCAAGAATTTAAGGCGTGGTACTACAAATAATTTATAGATTTACCTTTGAACAGATTCAGACTCCAGAGATCAATGTCATAATCCAAAGAGCAAATAAAATGACAAGGCCAAGAAAGGAAAACGTATGTATACAATACAGTAAGGAATAAGCGAACGAATGAAACGGGAAAGGAAGAAGCAATAACAAGAAACAGTTTTATGAAAATAAAGGAAAAAAGCAGACAGGGAAAAAGATAACAATGATAATTACAAAAAGAAGAAGAATGGAAAGAAGAACAGATGATTGAGAGAAGTGACTTAGGGAAGCGTGTTATTGAGTCAAGGGCTTCGTGTCGTTCGTGATTATCTCAGAAACAATATTTCCTGCTGTAACTATTTTTTTACAGTTTTTCTTTGAACATCAAGTACCAGTCAACTCCAAGATATTACAAAACAGCATTCAAAGTCTAGTACACGTCCTCTATTGTTTTTACGATTATACAAAGACCGTTTCTACTAATCTCTATTTTACAAAAACTAAACAATATCCGAGAGTTTTCATGAGACGGAATATAAAACGATGTCAAAAAGATGTATGGAAATATGGGAGAGAGGAGTAGAGCAATAAAGTTTATATAGAAAACAAAATATAAAAGTTTAAAGGAAGTCAAACTGATAGATAACTAAGCGTTATTCCCATTTATTCAAGTTTTTCCTCTCTTTATCATCTTTCTCCTCCTATGAGAATCAAAATATTATCTTTTAACGTGTATTAGAAGCTGGAAAAGGGCATAAAAGTGGAACATTTATGTTTAACACTTAAAAATTCAAATAGTGTTCACTCTGTTTCTGACACGAGAAGCAATAAAATAGAGATTTCTTTTTTTCCCTTTTCGTAAGAAAGGAGAAAGGAATAAAAAATAAAATGCTCCTCCTTTCCTTATTAATTTTTCTTAAGCCGCAAAACACAAGATATAAATCAGATTATAATAAAAGGCATAACCGAAGCGTTAAGGCTTTTAAAAACGGTCTTAAAGGCTATAATAAGTTAAAATGTACGGCGTGGCAGAAAAGAGGAAAATGAATTACGGTTTTCGGTGGGGGCTCGCATGTTTACGCTCTTTTCTATTTCAAATGGAGTTTATTAATTTCATTTTGAGGTTTTTAGCTGATGGAAACACACAAATACACTAAAATTTCCTCCTCCTACTCCTCCCCCAAACAGAATAACTTTTAATAATACAAAAGGAGTGTGAACGCTTTCGAAGAAACTTAATAATAACAATAATAAATTTCTGTTGAGTAAATTACACTAGCAGTGACATTTGGGAAGTTAGAATTTCGAAAAAAAAATAATTTGGACTAAGTGCTTTCCTGATTTCAGTTTTCCAGGTAAGGAAACAAATTAGAAACGTTTCCAAGTCGAGCCAACGTAATATTCCCCAGGGGCTGTGGAAGTGAGGCGAACAAATGACAGAAGACTCTCATGGGCTGATGGAAGGTGTGGGAGACATAAGAGACTGGTGAGGCATTTGACGGTGTTCGTCAAATCGACGTTAAGTTAACCAGGAAGTGGTGGAAAATTAAACACCATGAAACATGGAATTTGATGGGAATTAATTAAATTAGTGAGTCAAAATGTGTGAACAAGAAACCTCTTGAACGTGAGTACACCTGTGAAATTTTCAAGGGTTCATTGTTAAGAGGAAAGGATCAAATAAAAATGAAATTTAATTAAATTTTAATATCGAACATATTTGGTAGGGAGCAGGGACGGAGATAGGAGGGGATAAGAATAGTGTTAGACAGTAGGAAATGTATATACGAATTGAAAAATTGTTTTAAAAATTACCAGGGTTACCAATTTGTTTAATTAATTCAACTAACTCATGTGATGTGCAACTTATTTTTCTTTGACTCATCTTATACACTGTAGGAAGAGCATCAAAATTCAATGTCCTGTTCATTTAGCTTATGGGGAATTTAATTCATAAATAATGCACATCTTTTAATACTTATTTACAAATAGATTAAGAAACTAAACCGGAAATTAAAATACTCGATTAATTTTTAATAAAACCAAAACCAATTCACATGAAATGTCATTAATATTGTTCGACATAGTAAATCAGTCACTGACGTCAGTCTAATAGTTACTCTGTAACTGTTTACCCAAGACTAAAAAGCTTTTCTCCTGTTTTTCTGTCTTCCCTTCTTCCTCTTGTTTCCTTTTCGTCTTTTCATTTTCAGACAATGTCTAAAAATATTTTTGGTTGATTCGTGTCGCATAGATACAATCGTCAACTCATCTTCTCCTTGTCTTTCTCCCTTTTTTTGTTTTTGTTCCCAATGTTAACAAAAGAAATGGGGAAAGGAGACTCGAAAGCTTTTTACCGAAAAGGAGGACGAATTTGAGATGAAAAGGACGTGCATTTACACGACACAAAAGGCAATTGGATCTGTTGCACATTTCATTTTGTGAAAAATTTTCTTCGGGGGAGAAAAAACCAGTGAAAGAGACAGCGTCGGAAAAATAAAAAGTAAATAGAAAGTCAGAGTGGTTGGAAGAAGGTCCTTCTTTCGTTGAGCTTTCCCTTAAAACCGTGGATCATTTGGCACTAGAAAAGGGAAATAAACGAGGTAAATTACATGAAATATCAGAAGGTGTGCAAGTGAATGGGATTCCAAGAGGAAGAGAATTGTAGGTTCTTTCGGAGAGAAAAAAAAATTTATGATCTCATATTTTTTAAACCGAATGTTATTTTGAAAACTCACATGCTTTTGTAATGCTTACTTTTCCCTTTCTCAACCACTCCTTTCCTTCTTTGATTAACTCTTTTCTAAAGAGGTATACAGAAAAAATTTCCAGTCTTTAAAACCCATTATTGTTCTAAGTAACCCTTTTCAATAATAATAATTATTATATATATTGTTATATTATAATTGCCCTCTATTTTGCCGTAGACAAACAAAATTTCATTCACATCACATCACACATAGGCGTTGGGGAACAAGTTTGTGGAATACTTTGCACCATCAGCCAGTCTATTAACACAACCTTAACCACCTGTGTGTAACCTTCAATGGAGAAGGATAAAAAATTACGAAAGTAAATAAATAAAGACTATACAAATAAATACGTCATGCATTAAAGATTCCTTACTTACAAGTAGGTAGATAAATAAGGAATTAATAAGTTATGACGAATAAGTAGATAAATATATGGCAAATTAATAACTAATGACGAATAAATAGATATATACGTAACGGGTTAATAAATAAGACAAATAAATAGAAGAGTACCATATACAATATAAATAGATAAAAAATCTGTATACAAATTGTTCAGTTCGGTGGCATAAAGCTTATATTAAATAACTGGCTGTTGTGCTGCTACACCTTATTATTCATTTAGTACAAAACTTCTGATCCTTAGCGCTTGGGTTATGAACAGGGACACAGCCTTGATTTTCCTGTCCTCGTTGGATCTCCAATTAGTCGGATAGTTCTTGTCGATGCTTTCAATAATTATATTTTACGTATTATTAATATTATACTAAAAATTCTAGAGGATGAGAATTTGAAATATTGTATTAACGTCTGTTGTTCGGCAGCTCTGTCACCGCATGACGACATCATTCAAACTCCCCCACACATGGAGTTTTACTCTCAAAGGAAATGTCAACCGTTGTTCTGTTGATATTTGGTTCTGTTGACTGGTGAGTTTGCTGACCAATGGGATGAGGAAAAGCTCAAGGGTTCTTTCAATACGTCACTTGGACTACGGGTCATCATTCTGCAACAGATTCAATATTTATTCAAGTCAGGTTAGAATTTCTTTTTAGACTCGGGTCTTTTAAAATTATTTTAGGTACTTTCTAGCCAAATTCAAAACAATTTGATTTAAATTTATTGACTTCTATCTTATACAAAAGAAATTAAATCTCAGAATTTTTATTTAATTATAGACCAACTCAAACAAAATGTCTTCTTGTATTTCATAAACTGAAGTCTTGCAATTGATGTTTTGGAATTTGATTATTAATTAATAATTCTTATTTATAAAATAAATTCTTCTAAAAGAATGTAGTGTGTTACGACTGTTCGCAATCATTGATGATATACTTTTCTTACTGGGACAAACAGCATAATTTCAGTAATAATCTCAAACTCTGGCCCACACAGACATTCATTGTATAGAATTTATTACATAATAATTAAAGCAAATAAACATCAAACAACGTCTGTTAGTCAAATAGAATCAAGTTTTTCGAATCAAAATTTCGCTGTTTTTGACGGTTATAAGGGATGTTACGTCAAATCTAGTTGACGTCCCATTTCAGAAATGCAATCATTCACAACATCCCCCAGGCTAATGCCTTTAAGTGAGACTTGCAAATCGAGTCTACGTTCCCGCAGGAAGTCAGCTTTCATGCCAGTTACTTTCCATCGTATCCATCAATTATTCCCCGAACGAGTCAGTTCAGAATACAATGTAGAAATGCGAGCTTTTTCAATTTTTTTTTATTAATAACTCAAAACTAACATTTTGAAAAATGGAAAGGCCCTTTATCACATGCTCATGGGAGGCTAGGAGACATTTATATCAAGTGGCTTGAAGTGAATTTTTCGTCAAAATCATCTGCGGAAAAAATATTAAGAATGATAAATTGGAATCATTACGCAGATATTGGTTCCATTTCCGGTTGACAAGTGTTGGAAAACCGTTTCTGGTTTTCTAGATCGATTTATTAGATAATGACATCAATTTCCGGAGTCCAACTTTAATAAGAAAGTGGAATGCTTTGCCGGTCTCTCGAAAGTGTTTTTTCTTTCCTTCCTTTTAACTTTTTCCGGTTTTTGCAATCTGGATCTTTCCCACACTCGCAAAATTGTTGCTCCTTAAATAGGTGACTCTCTTATCTTCTACGACCTGTACAACTCAATTCGTTTTATAGAATTTAAGCAACAGATTCTACATTTCATTGGATTTCGGTACCTTGTTTGAAGAAATGAGGAGCGGGCTTAGGGCCCAAGACTACAAAACAAAATCACAGCACCGTGTCTTCTGTATGAGCTTTGTTTTGACTGAAAATGTCTTATTTTTGAATAAGTTTTAATCCGAGTCAGCCATTTCATCGGTGATGCTAATCGTCGTAGTAACTTTTGACATTTTTCTTATTAAGCCTAATGTCGAGAGTTTTAAGTAAAAATGTTGGCTTGGAGGATTTGGAAGTAATCTAAAAATGGATTTTGGTGACTTTGTCCTAATAACGAAGTAAGTCTTTCGCAGATTATTTCTGATACATTCAGACTAGAGCTTTAACGATTTTTCAAGATTTAAATCTCCAAGGCTCTAAGCGGATTTAAAAATAAGAAAAAAACTATTTTCCTTAAAAAAGGACTTTTAAAAATCACTTCATATTTTTTTATACTTAAGTATGTTTTGTATAAAAAAAACACTTTCCGCCCCGACAGAAAAGTGGAATCACAAAAGGAGATAGGAAATAAAAAATGTTCTCATATTAAACGAATCGAGTTTCGGTTCCTGTTTTGGCAAGCGTCTCCTCGCTCCTCCTCCCAAACATGATGAGATTTCTGAGTTGAGGTCACAGCAGTTGGGATGACAGTAGTTTTAAACATAATATATATAAAAATTGTTTAAATTTATAATATAATAATATAACAATCTGATTTTTCAGCCCATCTTCGGACTATGTTAGTTTTTAACCATTTCTCTGGTGTTTTGCTAACCTAATTATTCCTGGCTATGGTGGGAGGAGTAGTGTAGTGGTTAAGTTCCTGACTTGGACGCAAATGGTCGTCGGTTCGAATCCTCCTCCCACATCCTGTTATAACCAAAAATTGAAAAAACGGGATTAGAACCACCACCACCACCAAATTATTTCTGGCTATGTTCTTGTTAGAATTAAAGGTCGCATTTTGCGCCGCATTGGATTGTTTTTAAGACTGGTTACCTATTTGAGTAGTTTTCCTAATTACTCCTTCATACTGTTGAGTTTTGGCTGAAAGCAATTTTGTTTTGCGGGTAGGTGCAAGCGTTTATGAAATATAAGACGACCACTTGATATCATCTGTCATTGTTGTGACACTGCTGTATGTTTATTAAAAAATAAATAATAATGAGAGACACTAAATGCAGGCAACACTCATCGCCTAAATGTAACTAATTAATAAGTTATGGTGACACACACACGCAAAAGTCATAAACAACCTTTAATGCTACATTAAGTCAACGTATACAGCTAAAAGCTCAAGCACACACACACACACAGCTTATATCTATTTTATTTTGGAAAAGAAAAAAGAAATCCAGAGGAAATGGTGAAAATTTCAAAGAAAATACAAACCGGAAAGAGTTGATTTTTACCGAGTAAAATTTGATGTTGGGTTTATTTTCAATGCGGTAGGACAAATTGGTCCCTAGAGGACGTATCATTCCTTCCACTTTATCCTTTTTTTCTTCACCTCACTATCTCACCTTTCCACTTTTTTTTTCCAGAAAAATGAAATCTCCGTCGAAAGTTTTATCTACCTTCGGGGTATCATAAATCGAAGACCATTAGTTTGAAAAGATTTTCCGATTCCTCGTTTCTTTTAATATTTGATGAAGTGCTGCAGTAATTCAACAGGGCTCTCCGAAATTTATTTTTATTTTAATTCTTGAAATATTCATTGTATTGTATCACAGTATCGCCCAAATGGTCGCTACAACCGAAGGAAAGCTCTCAGAATGAAATGAAAGAAATTTGTGCTTCTCAAACCACTAATTGAGAGCAATAAGGAAATTTGGGTGAGGATGTTTCAATTGTCAAGCTAAGCCTTTCAATAACTTTTTGGGCTCAATATAATTCCCTCTATTAAAAATATATTTTTATATGTAATTACTTTTTCCTAATTAAAATATTTTATATAATTTATTCACCAAGATATTGTCAAGTTTAGAATGACACGAACAACTACATCAATACAAATTTCAAAATCTCACAAAGGCTTTCAAATAAAATTTATTTTTAGGACTTAAGAAGGCAAGTTGATGGGATTAGCTACCTGAACATCTTACTTAAATATTTTTGAAGTTATTGGAACAAGATGTATAGTTTTATACAAAAGTGACAGGAAGGAGACATTTCTAGAAATTAAGACCTAACTGTATGTAGTACTGATGGAAGATTTTTGTTTCATGTGCTTTTTATTTTTCTAAATCAGTGTTTTGGCTTAAAAGCTTAGAACAAATTATACTTAGAGATCATATTTACAAATCTTAATATAGTGACAGCCTGCTAAAGTAACTGGTGAGAACTTCCACTGGTAAACAGAAAACTATAGTCATTGGAAAATTGCTGGCTCCTAATTTTTAGTTGTCATACATTTTTTATGATTAATAGATAGTTATAAATGTATAACAGTTTTTGTAGGCTTTTGTGTTTACAAATAACATCATTAATTTGGGTTAAAATATTTAATTATTTTGATTTTTGACAAAATTTCCAAAATTTGCTGTTGGTCTGTGGTGTGGTTGTTAAAGCGCCAGTCTATAAAGGTTGGATGGTTTCATTATTTGTCAAAGTACTCACCGAATTTGTCGAAGTTTTGATGATTACTGATGAGACGAGTACTCAGTGTATCTGAACACCCGCAATATTCTGAATTCACAACGTGTGAACTTAATTTAACGTTATCGAAAATTGTCCAGAGGTTATGGTCGTGAGTTTAAACCCTCTACCGTATCCCAAAAGTGAAAAACTGTATTAAAACTCAGATAAATAAATTAATTTATAAATTTTATCTACACAAAAGATAAAAGTAGATGTCCTTGCAAGACATAATTGGTTATAAATTAGTTTAAATATCAGCAACAGCCACATTTTAGAGAATTATGTTAGGTAAAGAAGTGCTGGAACGCTGACATGTGTTTTTCGATTACTCAGACTCTATCAAGAGCTTTCGTAGATAAAATCAAACTCAAAATGATTGTAGTAATTACATCACCAACGCAATAATTGTTTATTTAAGTAAACTAGTTCCCATCGATTTGGAGTTTTGGTTCAACTTATAATTTTTTCGTTAATGTTTATAACAGGCAGGAAAGGTTGTGGAAAGAAGCAGGGCGGTTCTTGTATTAGACAAGGAAGTAATCAGTAAACTGAGAGTGACAAGGGAAATAATGTACTCATGGTTTTTCTATCCGGTACTTTTTACTAAGAAAATAGATCAGGGAATTCTTAAGAGGAAGAAGGGGTAGGCGGGAAAAATGGAAGATTAGAGAAGCAAGGAAGAGGAAATCCGATTATTTCGGTGGGAACAGAACGGACAAAACTCACATGACGACTGAAACAAAGCTCTCAGATTTGTTTTCATACTTTCTCCTTTAATTCCCTCGAACATATTTATAGAATGGCTTAGCAGGAAATAGCTCGTGCTTGCAATAATTGAATTTTGTGACATAAATATTTGAGGAGGTTTTTGAAAAGGCGGAGGAGGGAATCGAGAAAGAGAGATGGGAAAAGAAAGAATCTATTAAAAGTTGCAAACTTATGTCGTTTTAACAGCCCGCCTATATCAAAAGTGCTTTGAATAAGCGCTAATGAATTCAGAAACTTTGTGAATTTCAAAAGTTTTCCCAGCTAAAAATTTTTCTTTTCGTGATTCCTTCAAATTGAGTCATTTTGAATAATATTAAATCTGAAATAAAGTACTTGTACAGTAGTCTGAGGATTTTCTAAGAGGTTCCAGTCGCAATCAGTTACATTGAGTTTTGTTACAAATCCACTTCTTCTTCATCTGTTCAAAATGCTTCATCACTTTTTTCTGTTTGATTCGCAAAATATAAAATTATTGTATGAAGGAGAACAAATTGAGGTTTGTTTCGTTGGATTTCTCAAAAATATCTTTCAAAAAAGCTCGTGAAACTGTGTTTTGATTCATTATAGACAAAGACAAAAATCATTCTTTTAGAAATGAATCGGAGATGAACGTTTTTTGTTTTATTTTTATTTTTTTTTTTATCTTTTTCAGATAAATACCTTGAAAATTTTAATGGGGCGTAAATTCAGTGTCGAACGTGACAAAAACCATTTTTTGAAACAGTCTGAAAAGTTCATTAAAAAACTAAAATCAGGGAGACGTGGCAAGATTCCCGACTACGGCCTGGGAGTTTTCTTCTCCCCGTTTACACCACCGAATGTCGATATTGAAAATTGAAAATAGGATCGAAAAAGTTTATGATAATTGAGGTGCCCATAAGTTTATTATAAAAGATGCCAAAGTCTGATGTGGGTTTGAATTCTCGATACAGTTTTCACTGTTTTGAAGGAAATGTCACACTCACTCATCCCGAGAATGTTGGTTTTTGGATTTTGAACAAAATTATAATGAAACTATTTGACGTAAGTAAAAGCAAATATTTTATTCAATTTGTAATTTATCATGTTCACAAACGGCCATTTTTATTATAAAACGTGCTGGAGGTTTGTCAAAAATGTGGTGATGTCCCATCAATGATTTCGCTAAAATAATTAAACTTAGTATACAGAACTCTACTTTAATATCTGCTTGGTATTTATATATTTTAATTGAATATAAATTCCCGGCTACTTCAAAGTTGTTAAAAATGATTTTAAACAGCCTAAGAGCGAATAATTTAACAAAAAATTTTTGATTCCGGCCAGGATCGAACTGGCGACCTTCTGCGTGTAAAGCAGATGTGATAACCACTACACCACGGAACCACTTGACTATATACCCTCCTACATTTCATCACAAGAACAGATTGGTGCCACGATCTCGGCGAGAACTGAAACGACTACTTTCACAAACCACTTTTACGCGATTCTCAAAGTCGGAATGAAATTGTCTGTTTCATTAAAGACGACCAATTGTCGAGTTTTACGAGACAGTTTAACAAAAACTACTCAGAGACATTTGAAGTAAAGTTTCTTTAGCGAAGGAGGCAAATCCAGAAGAATAGTTGATTCTAACAAGAACCTCGACTAAAGAATTTTAAACTTAATCAAATAGAATAAGGCAAGAGTTAATGTCTAACCTTTCTTTGATTAAAAGTGCGGTTCTCTCCTTTGGTTAAACAAGCAGGGCGGTATAAATCGATTCATCAGCCAACACAAATCCAAAATAACATCAAAAACCGCAAAGCTAAGGCCAACAAACTGACCCGTGATCAAGCACCTCAAGTCCATTCTCCTTTGTTTCTTCAAGAAGGTGGATAGAGAAACGTCAACCAGAGGGAAAAAAATTAACGCAAAAAGCTTTTTTACGACAGCAGACTCTAAGAAGTTAAAAAACAGTGTTGAAGAAACAGAATGACCAGGAACAAAAAACAAGTTAATGCCCCTTAAAAGATTAATAGCAGAGAAAGGAAAGTGAAAATAACATTTCCTATTCTGGTTTAATTCCTTCATTCATTTGGAGGAAAACAAGGAAGACAAAAACCGATGGGTAATTTCTAAAATTAAGACATTGATTTTTCAAACGATTTTCCAAAAGCTAATTGTTGTTTCTTGACACGAAACGTGAACTTTTGATTTGAATTCCGATTGGGCAGCTTTCAATTTCCGAAATCTGCTTTCGAGGGAAAAGAAATAAGAAAAATCGGAGAGGGAGTGGAAAAGGGCCAAGTTTTTATTGTTAAATCTTGTTATCTGGCTTTGTTGCTTATCGGCCACGTTCAGCCTGGATTTAAAACACGAGATTCTTTCTCTTCCTATCGCATCCCTAATCGATTACACTTTTGTTCAATAAACCAAAACGACTGAGAAATGTTGAACGAGTTTCAAATTAAAATAATTCCTTCCTCTAAGTTAAATATGATCGATTTGAATGAGCCTTTTTTTTCCATTTCTCTCTCTCATCCTCAAGTTTAAATCTCCACTTGAAATCTTTATTTTCTGTCTTTATTGAATAAAATTCGAATGTAATGACATCTTCGAATCTTTTCTCCGGGAGAAATCTCCTTTTAAAATATATGAGGGTAATAAAGGTTTACGAAGAAAGCTTTAGGGTTAAGCCAGGTTTATGAAATGAGAAATTGAACAAAACAATAAATTTGAAAATGTCGCCATCAAAAAATTACCATTTTAAGGAGTCGTTTTACGGAAATGAGAAAATTCTGAAAATAAAAGGGTTTTCGAGGCGAAAGAAATTCCAACATTTGTGGAAGGTAATCCGAGGGCTCGAATAAGGCTTGGTAAAACCTTTTATTTTGGATTTCTTCAAGCATTTTGTTTATCTCTAAAGTCAAATGTCTATTTTCGCCGAGAAGTTCCTAAATTAGAGAAAGACTTTATATCAATGAACGCTTACAATTCTTGAATTCAGTGAATTTTTCAATTTTTCACTACAAGTGACATGAGATAATTAAAATAATTTTCAAAAGTAGGGAAAACTTTAAATAGTCACAATTCTCAGACTTCAATTAAAATTTTTTCAAAGCTCTGTTGGGTTTAAATTTTCATAAAACAATTCCTATTTCTTTATTAAATTTCAATTTTTAATTTATAGAAAGTTATAATGACTAACATGAAATCAATATTTCAAAATTGAGACCGGATTCATTAGAACCCGTGTTTAAATGAACTCTTGTGACAAGAAAGAAAAATCCAATTTGTATCCATCCTCCTCCTTTTCCTCAGCTTAAGGACCGTTACTTCAAATCTCTCTGAATAGTTTTTGTTAAACTGTCTCGTAAAACTCGACAATTGGTCGTCTTTTAATGAAACAGACAATTTCATTCCGACTTTGAGAATCGCGTAAAAGTGGTTTGTGAAAGTAGTCGTTTCAGTTCTCATCGAGATCGTGGCACCAATCTGTTCTTGTGATGAAATGTAGGAGAGTATATAGTCAAGTGGTTCCGTGGTGTAGTGGTTATCACATCTGCTTTACACGCAGAAGGTCGCCAGTTCGATCCTGGCCGGAATCATAAATTTTTTGTTTGGAAACATTTTCATTTTCTTTTCCAAAGTTGTTTTATAATTATTACCTCGAATAGTGGTGTATTTCAACTTCAACAAAAACACAAATATTATGCTAAAGTCAGGCGTTTTCCAATTTCTGAAATTTCAGGGGAAAAAATCTTTCGGAAAGTCGATAAAAGCTTTCAAAACAGCTTTTCAAAAACTTTATGAATAATTGACGTTTCCAAAGCCGGATATATTGATGAGGTTGAAAAGTGACAATAGCTCAATGGTTCATGTAACTTTAATTAGCTGTTGGAGTTAATATCCTTGAAATTGTTTTACCGGCTATCATTTGAGTCCGTTATTTGGGGAAGGTCATTTAGAACAGAGTTCGGCAACCGGTGGTCTTCGGTTCATCAGTGATCCGTGACGTAATTTTATTGCGTCACGAAGAAAATCAGATTTTGTTATCGTTTTGCGGAGCTTATTTAATGAAATTTATAATAAATTTATTGATAAATAAATAAATAAAAAGCTTAGTCTGACCTCGTTTAACAAGCCAAACAGAATAATAAAATTATTAACGAACAAAGATTCCTTTACAAAGACTCTATTTTAAGTTGAAAACATGTGGAGGAATTCATTCAACTTACGAAAACAACACGTGTAAAAATAGATTTGTGTCTCTGAATGAATAGGAAGACGTCAAGGAATTGTAAAAATAAAAGTGTGCTATTTATAAAATGGGCTAATTATTTAATATTGGCTAATTCACATAACTAACAAGCAAGCAAATTCATTGGTTTGCAAAGTGTTAAAGGTTGCTGACCGCAGTCTGCTTCGTTTAGGCTTTTCATGACGTTGTTGCTTTCGAATTCTTTCGACTGCATTTTTCTGTCATTAAGTTGCCGATTAAACGAAAGAACGATGTAATTAAACTAATTACCTTTCTGTACTCTTTTTATGTGTGTCTTTGTCTTCTTTCACAACCAAAACACAAGCTCAAAGAAAGAGCCTTTTTTTTGGTACGTTTGCCAGTGACTTCTCTGCAACTTGATAAACTTTACATTGATATTTCGTGCTTTTCTTCCCCCCACTCAAAAAACGGAAAAAGACAAATCAAATGGTAGGGAAAA
The DNA here is from genome assembly GCA_016920875.1 of Columbicola columbae. Lineage (NCBI taxonomy): Eukaryota > Metazoa > Arthropoda > Insecta > Psocodea > Philopteridae > Columbicola > Columbicola columbae. Next base: position 8,749,607 of record JADMLL010000007.1, read on the forward strand.
AGTTGTAAATCAAGGTCTTTTTAAAATTCAGCACATGCTCGTATAAACACAACAATTTTGTGACCCGGTGTTATAAATTCGGTATACGGGGGTCCTCTGAGAAAGGCTTTGTCACATAAACTTCATTTTTTTTCCTTTTCTTAAAGAAATTTTTCCTCTTTTACTGGAGTTTTGTTCTCTGGTTCTCTTCCCCCTTTCCAGTCGAGATGTCGAGATGTGTAAGACGAAGAAGCACGCAAACGAGTGCAGTTTTTCTTATTTTCCCTATAAATATTTTATTTCCTTTTTACTCAGCTTTCTGGAAATCCTAACTTTCTCATTTTACTTTTACTAATAGGATCAAAAATCAAACCATTCTCTTGTCTCTCTCTGTCTCCTTTTTCTTGCTTTCTGTGCCTTTTTTTGGTTTGGTAGTATTATTATTATTTATTTCCTCTTCCGTCTCCATTTTAGCTTGGGACAAATAACTGGAAGCTGAGGTCATCCTAGAGTCCATTAAACATAGTTTCTATGACCTCTCTCTTCGTCTGGAAATATTTATTTACGGAATTTAAATTATTGATAATTATTTTAACGACTTATTAATATCTTCCACTGCAAATAGTGCATTAAGAAACGTCCTTGGTGAAAATTTGAGGGTTTGCCCGTTATTCCCGGTAAAGGTTCCTTAATTAAAAGAGGTCGAAGGTCGCCGAGGGTAAGGTCGGGAAATGTTGTCAGACGAAAAGGTTCGGTAAGAAAGGTTGAAAAGCTTCGCCAAGGGACGAGTATCGAAGGAAAATATAAAGATAAGATTCTCTTTAATTAAAATAAGTCAATATCAAAATGATTCCATGGATCTGACATGATTGTGATTTTCCTTTTTGGGAGAGGTAAAAGGAATATAAAAATTCACATCTTGTGTTACCTTACTTTGAAGATCTTTCACCGAACAAGATGACAGAATCTTTGAGGAAGTAGATTTTAACTTATCGTTAGAGTTTGATCTCGTTTTGTGCGCCTTGTTTTTAAACGTGTTTAAAAGTTATGCGATTTTTGGGGTGAAATTTATTAAGTAGAGAAATAAATCAAATATTTAGAACCTTATTTAGGAAATAGAACCCGTTTCATAAATAACGCACACTTATTTGTTGATTTCGTTATATAAACCGCAGTAAACATAATTGATTTGATTAAAGCTATAGCGAAGAAGTCGCTTGATAAAGTGATAATAAAAAGTATTAAATTAAGTGATTATTAATATTATGATATTAAATAAGTTAATTTATTATAAATGAAATAAATTAAGTTTGATTAAACCTTTTGCTGTAAGCTTAGGTAAATTTCTCAAAGGTGAATGGTATTTAGAGTTACGCGGTTGTAATGGATCAACGAAACGCTGTCTGTATATTTTCACGCGAACATCACTCTGCTACATTTTCCTCCAAACAGAGCCCCGACTTTGATTTGATGCTCCGTCGCCTCCGAGCAACTTACAAAACAAAATCGATCCCAAAATAGACACAAATAATTTCGTTATCGCTTAAACCGAAGGCCTTACTTTTTATTAATTTTATTTTTCTTAATTAAATCCCCGACCGAAGACTCTTCTCCTTGAAGTGGATTCTCTCGAATAAAAATTCCAGGGAGAAAAATAAAATTTTCGAAAAAGGAAGAAAAGCATGTTAACGGGAGAAGCATCAAAAAGCTTTTTACGTTGACTGGGTTCGTCAGTTTCCCGGAAAAGAGGGAAAACCTAAAAACGAGACAACGAACCGTTTTATACTATAATTCAATAAATTCACTATTCCCTAAGTTTAATTATGAAATTCATTTATTTTAATACGATTTTCTTGCCTTTTATCTTGGCAGAATTTGTTTTTGAGATAGTCTCGTTGAGGATTTCAGGGCAATTTTCACTTTCCGAGAGAGAGGAACGGAGAGAAGGGCATGCCGGGGAAGAGGAGGTAAAAATAAGTTCGTCATTCATGTTTTTCACTCGGAATAGATGGAATTTTTGTTTCTTTCCCCCGACTTTGACGATAAATCGATAATCATATTATATTGTTGTTTGTAACTTTTTAAAAGTAACTTTCTTTTCAGCCTCAGTTGAATTAAGTGTTTTTGCTGAATCTTTCGACCTTCTTCTTCTTCTGGAACTGCGTTCTTGAAAGTGTTATTCCTCTCTGTTGTTTGGAGATTTTCACCGTTGGAATCGACAAATTATAAGATGGAAGTTGGATGTCTTAAAGGTAAAGATCTCAGCGAAACTTTAATAACTATACTCTCTATTTCGTTTTATAGAATTGTTATTAATACAAATCATCTTACTATCACCCTTTAGCTTGTAACAACCATCAGGTTCTCTCCTGCTGACTACTCTATTATACCAATACGGTGATCATCTTGAACCTCATCGCTATATGCCTTAATTGAACTATGTTTCTACAATATATTGTTGTTATTTATCTAAATCGGTCTATCAACGCCATTTTGCAAACCAATTCCCTTTCATCTATGAATAATTCCTTAGTTCACGAACCTTCACGTAATTATTCCAGTTAGTTCTATTTTGATAATTAAACAGCTTGTCTAATTTTTTTTGTTTTTCATTCTGTTTATTTAATCACTGTGTTGTTTTAACCGCCCTTTCGACGGTTTTCCTTTTTCTATTTTGGTTCTACAACCTTTCGTTCGTTGGTCGTGTTTTTTTCTTTCCTTTTCCGCCCACCTCTCACATGTTTTCAGTTTTTCCTTTTTTTATTTCTAAGAACTTTACGCTTTAGTGGAGTTTGGTATGTGATTTTCATTATTGTAATTAGTTTTTCAACCATCTTGAACGAATTTTCCGTTTTTAAAGGAATCAAGTATTGAAGTAATACTTATGAGATATTAGCCATAATTTTTAATTTTTTTTCCGGGGTAGTTTTTGGTTATCTTAGATCCTTGGTACTCAAGCTTTTTCCTTCCAGGACCAAATTTTCATTGTGACCATTGCGACAGGGCCACATGACCTACAAAAAAGGTTTTAGAAATCAGGCCACCCTCAGGCATGTATGCCTGTATGAAATCAGGCCACCAACTGCATGTATTAATACAATACATTGGTCAGTCTCTTTCTGTATGTATTTTCTGTATATTGCTTCATAAAGATATGTTGAGGCAAACAATGTTAGCAGTTTCTGAGCTCAGACCCCAACATTTTCGTACTGGTCAGATACTATAGCTCAGACTTAACAATGAGTAACCGCCCTTTCACAAATTTTCACTCAAACAGTTCCCACTGGGCCACCCAGTAGAGCTTGGTGAGCCGCAGTTTGAGTACCAATGATCTAAAGTCACTTCAGATGTTTGTGTATGTTCACATAAATACTGTATACTGTAAGTTATTAAGATTTACATTCGTTACACTGAAAACAAATTGACTTGAATCATTTCGGAATAGGTTTGAAAATGTTTGCCGTTGGAAGGATCACTGTGCCTAAAAGATGGCATAAATGGCAGTTTTTGATTTCTCAGCAAAAAACCGGAAATGACTTATGTGGTTATGACTTCCACACGAAGCCAAATGTTTAAAACTACCCTTTCATTTTAAATAAGGACACTCTAACAATAAATAAAACTTATGGATGAATACATTTTACATGAGCCCATTTAAATTAGAAAACCTCACACTAGAGACAAAGATCAGACAAAGAAAATTTTCTCAGAATTTTAATGAAGCAAAAATAATTATCAGGTCTCTGTATAAAAAAACAAAATGGCTTTTTAAATTTGATATAAAAAGTAAATATTATATGGGTTTCGTCGACTGCGAAAAAGGTTTTATGAGGTGTGGGTAGTAAACAAGGGGCTTTGCTTGTATTCGTAATTAACAAGAGATAGGGCGTTACTCTTCATTTCCCTGGAAACTCCTACAATGTTACCTTTTCCTCTAGGGATTTTTCAGAACCAGTTGCACGTTTCTTTTATCCTGACCTTTTCATCGATTTATCACGCAAAAACCTTTTTCTCCTTTTTTTTAGGTTTATTTAAGGTTAAACAAAATCGCTTTCCCTCTTTTTACTTCTTCCCATAAAAAAAGAAACTTTGTTTCAAAATCTTTTTTGTTTTATAAACAGAATTCAGAAGTAAGATGTATACTGGTATCCTGTGTTTTTATAAACCATAAATTTTTAAATATATTTTACGGTGTTTTTTTTATAGTTCTATAGTCGTCAAAAAGTGATTCGTATACCGCGTAAGGTACCGCTACAATTATAATGCCGGGTAAATATATTTATTTTACTTAGATTCGCTGAGTTTATTATATAAAATTAATAAGTTGCTGAATAAATATGTAGTCAGGTGGCGTTTTATAGTCGTGAGGGCTTATTTTATAAAAGTATAGAGAGATGTGTTTCAAGTTTTCAAACGCTCAACTTTTAGTATAGGCCTACTTTGCTTATGAAGTGCTTTTTATAAAATAGTATGATGTCTTCATCATAGACTGCATTACAAATAAAATAATATTTTGGTTCAAAATTTATAGTATATACGAAATACACCCCCTTGTTCGAATTAAATTAAGCAATTTGAATTCTTTTGAGATTAAAATTTAACCGTTTTAGTGCTAAGCAAATTTAGTGTAATACATTTTTTGATTATTTTTAAAGGAAAAATAATGGTGTCAAATAAAACACTAATTCAGACAAATATCAATTAATTACTATAATTATTTTTTTAATATAATGAACAGATGTTTTGTGATACTTATACTTTACATTTTTTGTTACAATTATCGCATCACTTTTGCACCGCTTAGCACTCTAACGGTTATGTTGGCTGACTTTTTTAAAACTCTTCTTGTCAACTAACACCTGTCTTCAAGCAGGAGACATCTTCAGCCTTGTTTTCATGGGTTATGTTTGAAGAGCAGACCAGTGTCTTAGCCCAGGAATAGTGGTAGCTGGCTTTTTATAAACTCAAAATTTTTATTGAGTCAAATATTTTTGGTTTAAAGGGAAATAGATGTTTTAGAGTGTTTATCTGTCAAATTTAATAGTATCAAGACTTTCATTGAAAGATTATTTGAAGAATAAAAATTAGTACTAGTTTAATTGTGTTCAACTTTGGGGCCTGGTAGGCGAGAGGTTAGAGCACTTGCCTATCACTCCAAGGGCCGTGGTTCAAATCCCAGCTGGGTGCAAAATTCCCAGCCTGTTTTTTCAATTTATCCACTATCCTTTCCCCAAAAATTCCTTCAAGGCTCACAACCTTAGTAATCAGCGAGTAAACCTTGAGCGAAAGGTAGCTGACTCATAATCAAGCATATTGTCAGGAGTGAAAATGAGTTGAAAACTACGTGGTCTCTAGTTGGCCAAAACAAAAAAAATAGTCTTCAACTTTGATCTGTTTCTTACAAGATATTCAAATTAAATGAATTAGCTGAATAAGGTAATTTAGAACAAATAATATTTGGTTATTGAAAAAATTTCTCTAATGGCTTCGTAGTAGTCGTTAACAGAAGACAGGAAAAGTAATAATAAAAAAATAAAATAAAAAGAATTATAGCTGAAGGAACACGGGTAGCATCAGTGATCGAGAAAAGCTTTTTGTTTCCTAAAAACCAGGATAATTGTGCTCACAAAAACGCGGGGAAAGGGAAACCGCACAGGTAAAAATTAAAAAAGATGAGTCGGCGTCAAGATGTGTATGAGAATTTATGAGGAGGTAGAAATCCCCAGGCGAGACACGTACAACTGCTGGGGGCAGCTTTTCGCTAATCTGGAAATATTGCCCTTTTTTTTTTCAACGTGTTGTGTTTGACCTTAAACATAAAGCTTTTTGAGAAATTACTTTTCATCTTTCACATAACTGATTTCTTGATATGACATATCAAACCCGTATCTCGTCCCTCTGTCTTTCTTTTTCCAAGAAAAAGAAATTCCTTCTTGATTTTTTTCTTGAAAGATTTGTTGCTTTTGATTTGGCTCAGATTTTCATTTGAAGCTTTCTCGGAATTCTTAACTTTTTTTTTGATAAGGGCTGAGTGTCAACAGACTTCAACAAATCAAAAAAATTCATTGCTTTCTCTTTTTCAGATGCTTTCACCACTTTATTAACATCGATGATGATTTTGTCGATCAGTGGCGTGTGATCAGAAGATGTTGTGAGAGCAGCTTGTTTCCTTGTCAGGATTTTTGGCGTTCTTGTAAGTGTCTCATCTGAAAAGGACACAAAGTACAAAAAATTTTCACTACAATACACGGAGGCTGGAGGAAAACCTGATTCATACGCCTACAAAATACTTTCATTGACTCCACCTACTTACAACTTCAGTGATTTTAACTATACAGATAAACCAGAAAATAAATGAATCATTAAATAACACCCATGAGTAGAATGGTTATGTTAAATTTTAGTATAAGTTCTGGTTAATAAAATGAATTCGCTGGAGAAGAGTCCAGAAACTGCAGTAGAGTGACACACCTTTGTTAAATTATTCATTCGTTAAAAAGATGACTTTCATTCCGGAAAATTTAATTATCATTATGTGATCCATTAAAATTTTTTTTCATTTACTCTGACATTCCTGGTTGAAGCATTTCTGTGAAAAAAATTTTGTAACTCGTTTTGGGCCTTTTTTTAAAGCTTTTGAAAATCTCTTTGGATAGGTAACATAGCAGTTGCAATTACAAAAAAATGGAGGCTAAAAATTTGGTTTACGAAAGGCGAAAAAAAGTTTCATGGTTATTATCTAGTTACTTGTAATTTTACAGCCCAGTAGAGGGTAGACAAGGAAATGATTTTTATAATTGGCACACGCATATAAAAGGTTGGCCACCGCTTCTATTGACTATTTCCTCATGGGCAACCTAGATAAACTGGATAAACTTAGTAAACAATTTTCCCTTACAAATATAGCTTGTTACAAGTTACTAGGCAACGTCAGAAATCAATCAGGGTTACTTTTAATTAGGGATTGATGAAAATGTAATTATCAGTTAAGAGCCTTCAAATTTAAACAGTGCCTTTCTCCTTATAGAGTTTAATGTTTCCAAATTTGGTGAAAATTGATTGAAAGCATTTTGAGTTTTTTGGCACCTACGTACAATGTCTTTAAACACAATTTAAGACTTATTAGCTTCACTTTATCTAGATCTGGTTGGTAAATTTTTTGAGAATCGAACCAGATTCCATTTCTAAATACTAGTGGCTCATTACGTTAGTGCAGAAGTCGGCTCTATTACTTCTTGGCTGTGGCTATTTCACTAAATATTTGACGCAGGCTCGGAGTATTAGTTATTAAGCAAATAATATCTTTATATAAGTATGATACTAAGTTTTATTTAATGTACCGTTAGTTAAGCTAAGATATATAGTATTTAGCATAGGAAAGCTTGAAAGTACAGTGTTAGCCCTAATTATCTTTATAAAAATGACTAAGCAAAGCTTGTCTCTACAGCAAAGCTTTTAAAACTGACTCTGAATAAATTTGAATTTCGTATGGTTTATAAATACAAACCTTGGCGAGTTGGCTGACAACAGCGTTAGAATTTACTCTGAAAAGGGGGATGCTATCAGTAGCTTTAAATGGGCAGAGAAGTTCTTCTAAAGCGTGCACAAAGTCAAAAATTTGAAATTTCTAAATGGATTCTTAAACTTCGAAGAAAGCAGTACTTTGCTAGTCTAACTATTCGCCGTCCATGTTTCCGAATAAGTCAGATTAATGTCTCCTTTCATTAAATTCTTCAAAAAGCTATTGAAATTTATTTAATTTGAAAGCATCGAAACCCTCTTCTTAGAAGATTAAAAGGAGAAAGGACGAGAATCAGCTTATAAGAGGTGAAGTAACATCGAAAACGTTTTTGCTCTTGTGCTCGAACGCTGCAAGAATTTTTTTTTCTCAATAATGACATTAACATGTTGCTATTTGAAGCATTTCATGTCTTGTTACAATTCACCCAGCTAGAGCCGAAGAATTTTAACATTTTGTTAACATACAACATGAAAGAGTGAAGCATACAAGAGAAAATGGAGTTGAGGGAGTCTAATAACCAACATAGTCACATATTTAAGCGGATTCATTGTAAAAGGATCGCGATAAGAGTATAATTAGTGAACGGTAAATCCAGAGTTCTTTAAAATTTCAACAAATTTTTCTTTTTTTTAGACAACCGGAGAACATAAATGATGGAGAAGCGAAAAAACAATTTCAAATTCAAAATCACAAAAGAAAAATAAACATGTTATCAATCCAAAATCAAAACATGTTTTTCCAGAATAAGAGGTCAGATGACTATCTAAATCGAAAGTTGTTGAAAAACTGATTTTCCATCCAGATTAGAAAAGGAACCGGGATAAATGTTTTCATAGGAAAACTAAATTAACATTACGCGCGTTTTCTTTCGCTGTAACGAATTCGTTTCAGATAGGATAATATAAACTGACGTTTCGTATGTCTCTCAAAATCTTTTAATCTCTTTGTCAGAATATTTTAAATGAATGAACTTTGCTTTTAGAATGAAAGCCGTCCTTTTTTCCCGTGTTCACAATTTCATTTTTTATTTGTCAGAATTAAATTATGAGTCATGAATTTGACGTGAGAGATGAGACGAAAAACAGGAAACGGACATTACGAAATGATCCGTTTTGTCCTGAAGATTCACTGGCTACACATATAAAACGCTTTCCCGACAGCGAAAGATCGTAGATAAAATATTTTTCTAATAGGAATCGAGTTGATTTTTGAAAAGCTTTCCGACATAATCTCACTTTCAGGTTTACTCCAGTTTTGTTCGGACATTTTAATCCAAATTAATGATATGATCATTGAACATTTCCCCTATTTTCTGACCTTCTTATCACCATTAATTAAATGCGGTTCATCGCAAATACCCTCTTAAAAGGAAGGGTTTCACCATCCTGTTAATGGATTTGGACCGAAGAAAATCATCAAAACATTAGGTTTGAACGGAAGCTCTAAACTACATTTATTCCTGGTGAAAATTTATGTTTGGATAGTGACCATGACCGTCATTACATGAAATCTGATATTCATGACGCCCTAAAGCACCCATGAACAATGCCTTCTTCGTCTCGTAGATCGTTTCATTATTCTCATTCTACATCAGCCGTCAGCCATCATATTCTGGTGGACAGCTCTGGGTTTCCATTTCCTTGCTATTAGTCTGTTTCTATAAACATATTTTCAGCCAGAGATATTGATATACTTAGAACGTAGTCTAAAACCGAAAGGTGTACAAGTCTGCGTGTCCAAAATTCATCACGTTCACAAAGTTCTCTGAGGGAGATGAAAGGCACTGACTGGGGTAAGAATTACGAAACATTTCAAATAACTTTTTGAAATGTTTCGCACAAACTTTTTGGTAAAGTTCTATTTAGTTATTTATTTGGTCATGAAAAGTCAGACGTCACAAAGTAAAGGGAGAAATAGGAAGAAAACTTCCAAGGACAGGGGGAGGAAGGAGGAAGGAAGAAAAAAAACTTGAGAAAACACATCTTACCTTCTTTTCCTTTCGAAATAGGATTTTCTTCAACATTTATTCATTGATATTTATAAGACCGAAGTAACAACTACCTAGTCCGACTAAATAAAATTTTTGAGGTCATTGCCTCGTGGCCACTAGAATTTCGGACTTAAATTTTACACTTTGTCTACAGAAAGAGTTAATTCTCAACTGACTTGAAACTTTCGTCTATTTTAAACTGCCTCGTCGTTTTGAAATTTTGTAAGTATTCTTACCCGACCACTCCATCTTTACCCTCAAGCGGTAATCCTTCCAGTCTCCTCCTCCCCTCTGTTCTTCTCTCCTCCTCTGTCCTCTTCGTCCTTCTCTGAGCTACAAAATGCCTTCTCTTGTACTTTCAGATTTACGAAGTGAATCGTTTCCATACCTCAATTGAAGGATTGATTATAGTCTTTATGAGTGAGTTGACAACTTATACTACTATGTAAGTACTTTTATTGATTGTTATGAACGGTTTTGGTGAGTTTAAGGTCGATTTATGTCAAAATATTGTTAAAATTACACATTTGAAGTAAGGATTTAGGGGTAGGTATAAAAGAAATAAAAGAAACTATGCGTTCCAGTATAATATTGCCTGGATCTCCCCCTAAGTGCTATTGTTTTACTGAAATATATTATCTCGTTTTCATTTCATCTCAAAGTGTACCCCTAAAAATTACCTCTGTGGTTTCATTTGGCCCTCGGGTCACCAGTTTTACACTCTCTTTGTGACAGTCCTATTATGGAGTAAAGAAAACAGACAATTTAGCTCCCCAAAATTTCTTTTTGACAGAAGCAGGGAAGCAACTATTTCATTCGCAAGTCTTGGGCCCAGTCTGATCACTAACTGCTACTTTAGCATTATTAAAACATTTTTTTTTAAACCGGTTCAGAATCTAAAAATTTTTTAAATAACTAATTTAAATTACAAACAAAAACTTTTTTTTTTAATTACAACAATTCACCTGTTTTTTTGTAACTCCCAGTAAAGCATCCATTTCTCAAGAATGAAATATTTCAGGCCTATTATAGCCGGTTTGGTTACTCAAAACATTACAGAAACTAACATTAAATGTTATATTATCCTTAAAAATAATATTTGCAGAGAAAACAAAGGGAAAAATGGTTAAAACGGCCATTACGAACGGAAGGAAGGTCCGTTCTTTTAGGTTCACCCCGACTGGGAGTTCAGTAGCGTGGTTCTTGTACTAACAAAACAAGGAAAGCTCTCGGGAATCGCTATTTACAACGGCGAATTTTCCTTTTTAATGAAGTGCCCATAAATTTGCTTTGAAAATAGGTTAAACTGAGTTTTACTCTTATGATTAACATAAATGTTTGATGCTTAAACTACCTATTACCAAAAAAGAAAATTGACTTTGGCTTTATCAGTGAGGGAACGTTTATTGAGGCGAATTCAATTATGCTTGCTTTTGTAATCTCAAGAAGGCTTGTGGTTCAAGTTGTGACATGTTTTAATAATATTCTTAATAAAATTCTTCTCATTTCTAACCCAATAATATGTGTTTGAAAATGAAAATATAACTGACCAGAAGGGTGTTCAAATAATTTTGACTTCTAGCCCAAAAAAACGGTTGTCGACACTTATTCTAGTATGTTCTTTGAATTCGTCCAGATCTCATTCCTCAAAAAAAGGATCTCACCTCTGTGAAGGTGAATTTTTTTGTTTGTTTTTGTTTGAAAACGAAAAAGTTATGAAAAAAAATAATAAATGTGTTCCTGTAAAGTCATTCTTAGAATCCGGTGGGAAATTCCCTAAATGGAACTCGTCGTATTTCTCGTTGAATGAATTGTTTTTTTCACAAAACAGACGAAAAATTTACATAATTCAGAAGGTCATCTTATTTTTCTGTTTTCTCTTATTGTTGCGAAAGAGTCGAATTTTCTCGGAGGACAATCAACGTTGCATAATAATAGAAATGTTTCCTTTGTTGTAGTGAGAGCTTTTCACGAGTTTCGTCCCGGAGTTCGTTAACTTCAACAGAGAATTTTGTTTCTGGCCTAAATGGTTATTTATCTTTTAAGAAGAAACTTTATGAAGTATAGCTCTTGACGATCTCTTCAACACTTAAACATGTCCACGAGTTGTTCTGCTACGATCCGTTCTACTCTGATAATCAACATCGATGGTGAGTTTTCTCATGTTTCAATCAGAGCATAACTCGTGTTTTGGGTCATTTTGATGCCGTGTGCTTGGGTTGTTGTATTCCCAGCACCTCTGGGTAGGTGCGGGCCCTGAAATTAGGTGGTCCTTCAACTGTTCCTTTGTTTGGGCCCACTACTCACAACATTGCATCTATTTTGTTTGTTAAATCTGTTTAGTCTCCTCTCTCCCAGTTTTTTCACTCTTGAGTATAACAGTATGTGAGGTGGGAGCTTGAACTTTCAACTATTATTTCGCTGATCAATCGTGCTTACCATTCAAGCAATAAAATGTTAAATACAGTAACATCAAATAAGGCAGACCCTTGAGCTCCAGAAAACTATCAATTGTAGCACTAAGAAAATGACATACGACTACGGTTCGCAGAGTGATACTATAACCTTTCAAAGTGTCAAAAATTTATCCATAAAATAATAAAAAACGGATCCATTCCTTCTCCTCAATGATTTCGACAAAAAAAATTTTAAAAAGGGAGAAAAAATTTGGAAAAATTGAAAATAATGGCCGATGGAAAGACGAAATTAAAATCGCGCCAGATTAAACCCCGATCCAAATCATCGAGGGCCTATATATCTCACTCGAATTAGTTATTCTTTTTTATTGTGCGTATTTTCTAGAGAATTCTAACCGACTCAGAATCCAGCTTTTCAATGAAGGCTGTATTTCCTTAAAATTTATCACCTTCGTTGGGGGAAAAAAAAAATTCTAAATATTACAAAGACCTGCCTTGGGAGATTTTCGCTTCCATCATCTCTGAAAATGGTTTATATACACCAAACGAGATTTCAGAACACACAACAAAAGGAACTTTACCTTAAGATATCGTTTCCTTAAATCTTTTCCAAGTTTTCCTTTTTTGATTTTCCTTTTTAAATGCCTTCCTTCAAATAATTGATAGAATATACAACTATTGAATCCGAAAATAAGTTGGCCATCTTATTCTATTGCGTGAAACACGAAAAACGATTTTCTTTTTAATCTAACACATTCTATTTTTAGAGTAAATTGAAACTTGACTTTTTACACCTCTCTCTCTCTACAAAAAAAAGGTGATATGGGAATATAACGAAATCCGCTTATTGAAAGAGAGGGAAGCATAGAATGAAAATGAAGGCAGGTGATGATTTTCCAAGCCATTAATGTAAAAACCATGTAGAAGTTGTGAAAACCAATATGTGAAAATGTTTACGGTGTGGGATTGGGGGTGGGTGTGGGCCGGGATAGGGAAAGTAATTTTAAAATTCATGGAAATCAGTGGAGTTTCTCGATTGTAATCCGCATTCGAAGTCTAAAGAAAATATTTTCAAGAATGAATAATCGAAATTTTGAAATTCATTGAAAGCTCCTAAATCCTGTGGATATGAACAAAAATAAAATTTTTATTTGATTAAAAAAGTCGTTTGTCAATTTAAAAATTAATTGATTGTTATAATTAAATTATACAAATTATTTGAAATGTAGGCTGTATGTTTAGACAGAAATTTTCATGTGTTTGATGCTGTTGTTGTCGTTCTCACTGATGAAGAAGAGTTTCGTGAAAAGAATTTGTGGTTAATGTGCTGCCTATAGTTGTAATTGTAAAAGCAGATGAAAGTGGACAAAAGAGAAACGAAAAGAAAGTAGAATAGAGAAAGTAGTAGGGTAAAGATGTAGTAAAGAGAAATGAAATGAATACAAAGAGAAGGAAAATTAGAAAGAAGAGTAGATGAGGCGATTCTCCAATTCTAGTGCTCTAAAATTGCATAAACATTTTTTTGAAGGCGCAAAAGGTTCTGTTATCAGGCAAACACATTGTTATAGGAGAGGATGGCCAACCTTTTTGGTGTTCGCCCAAAGTCATAAAAATTCTTTTTAAATAGGTGACGTGCCACAATAAAATTTCATTTCAAATGCTAGTGTGGTAAAAACTATCCTCAAGTATAATTAAATAAACAAATACAGTAAAAGCATATCTAATATGGATCTTTATCTACTTCGAGAGAATCCATGCAATATTTTAATAATATAAAGTATAATTTGACGGTTGTAGTTAACGTACTAAGATAGGTATTCAGTACTAGCAATTTATATCATAAATTACAAATTAAGTATAGATTAATAATTTTTAATTAATTTCTATTAAAAAACTTATTAAAAATTTTGTTATGGTGCGTGCCATCAGAATTTTCAAACGTACCATAGGTTCGCCATCCCTGTCATAGGAGGTATCTGTTACTGATAAAACTGAAAATTAATAATAATTCGTCTTATCAGAGATGAACTTTAAAACTTAAATTTAAAGACTTTCATGACAAAAAAAAAGGCCAGAAATTTTCCAAAAGTGTCAAAAATTCAAACGAAATGGAGTTGGAATACAAAAGAGGGAAATTAATGAAAGGGAAATCTCTGGAAAAAGTTACAATTAGAAGAAACAAATAGGTATAAAAATGAAGGTCTGAGGCACCAAAAACAAGAGTAATGAAAGGAGGAGGAGGAAGGGAGGTGAGGACAATTAATCCCTTAACAAGGCCGTCCCTCTGGAATCCCTCTTTTCCCTACTTTCTTCTTAATGAGCTTTGTAATTACCTGTTTACTTCGTCTTCTCTTTCACCTTACTGCTCGATTCCTTTTTTTTCCTCTTCCCTCTTTCGACCAGGGCAATTATTCATATTATGCTTTTCTTATCCTCCTTTTTTTTTCAAACTGAAAGCAGAGCTAAGGGATTATTTAATTCTGCTTTACATGTTTTTAACAGAATTTTTACCCTTTTTTGTCATTAATTATCGTCAGTCCTTTGATTTTAAACAGAATATCAGGGCCTTTGAATGTTGAAAGTTTTGAGCTTTTATCACCTAACTTCTCAAAAGGCTTTGCCGGCATTACTTTTATGTTTTCTAACTAATTACAAATAATTATTGCAACGTCTAACAAACCTAATTAGGATCCTTTTTTTTTATTAATTAAATTTTTGAACTGAAATTAATTTAACTACTCAAGATGAGAAAATGAATTTCCTGTTTGTTGTAGTATGAAAAAAGAAAGAAAGTTATTTGAAAATTGTAATACCTTGAAAGGAACCTTAAAATTAAAAAGGAAAGAAGAGGCCGTGATTCGTTAAACTAAAAGCATCGCCATCTTCTTTTTCCTTCCTTCATCATCTTAATTTTGTTTAACGTTTTAAGAGTTTTATCATTTAACACTTCGTTAGACAATTCGATCATTCGTTTTCCTTCCATCCCTCACCCTTACCTCCTCCTCCTCCTCACTCCCGGTATCCCTCTTCCTTCTTCTTTCACGCTCTCCCAAGGGATTATAATCACGCAACCGGCACTTACTAATTGATTAATTAATTTTTTCCTATTAACTAAATTTATCACAGTGTAGAAGCGACTTGTTAGTTTTTAAGTCTCTTTCAAGTGGGAAAATGTTTCTTAGTTGGAGCCGATAGTGGTTTGAAAGTGGTGGTGTATGGTAGGCCTCATGGTAGTATAGATTCGCTACCTAAATTCGTTGAAGCTACATTGAATGCTCTTGAGGTTTTGGTATAGACTCTGGAAACCTAACCTAATATATACTACACAAGAGTCATTTATAAAATATAAGCGTAGTTACTAACTTCATAAATGGCTACATTGTAGTTAATGACTATGTGGCGTTCGCTACATTCCGCATTCCGGAATGGGCACAGTAAAATGAAGCAGACGAAAACCGAAGCCAAATTCATTCAGTCCAAAAGCTCCGCACAATCAGGATCCTTGCATTTTCCATTCTTATTCTAAATTATAGTTGTAGTAACATTTTATATACCAATATACAAATACGTTCGGGATTAGTTTTGTCCATCATTCGTTCATCTACAACGACACAACCTGGTCCCGACAACTATCTGGTAGTCATGCCATTGTTACATTGATATGTGTGGCCGGTGAAATGCATTACGATGAGGTGTAATTGAGTTATACTAGCTACAGCGATAGTCTGTTGTTTGAGGTGGGAGTTGAGAATTGGAGTTTGGAGTTAGTAATTGATGTTTGTGGTCCTATAAAAATGAAGTAAATTATAAATAAAAATAAACAGTAAATAAATTATTTCTTATCCTTACGGTTCACTACAATATATACAACCAGAACCAATGAAATTCATCATAGTATAATTTTTTTCAGCCTGATGTTTACAAATGTTATACAACTTAATCACCATTAAACCGTTTAAAGGGAAAATTATACTTTTAATCATTTTCTCAAATTACCACTAAAAAGTTGCCAAGTGGTGAATGACTTGAAACTTTCTAAATGATGTGAAACAGAGACTAAAAACTTTTTAAAACATTACAACTTTTTTCTGGGAAAACGGGAAAACACAAATGAAACATCTGATGATATCATTTAATTGGTTTTTTTGCGGGTTGGTTTAAAACTAATATTATTTTACACTGGCTAAAGACAAGGAGGATGGGGAGAACGAGCGAACGAACGAAGGGAAAAAGTAATCACAATCTTTCATTAATCACGTTGGCTTGTCTTTTTTCCAAAGATTCTCACCATCTCATTTACTTTTCCGATTTTACTGTGTTTACTCAAATCCCGTCTTATCAAACACTTTTTTTGTGACAAAATCAACATTTTAAAAATCTGAATTTTGAGCTTTCTCTTTTGCGATCAAATCTTTTTCTTTCTTTACTCAGTTTATACTTTTCAGCAGATCTTGGCTGAGGTTTCAAAGTTGTAAGAAGGCCTTAGCAGAATTTTATGGTACTGTTTATTAACAAGATAGCCCTAACTACAATATTTAAGCGTTCTTCATGAGACCATGAATAGCATGGTTACTAAACGAATACCCAACGTTTACCCAATTTACTCGGAACCAACCGCCTTAAAATCTTTCTGAGTCTCCTAAAATAAGTGTGAAAAGCACTTTTCAGTCTTGCGTAAACTCACCAGAAGTTTCCCAACCGTTAAAAATGACCAGATTCAGACATACAATCAACAAGTCCCAAAGACAAGAATGGATACGACTGATAAGGGATGTAAATGGCGGAATGGGTGAAGTGAAAGCGAAAGAGAGGTTGAAATGATGACGCAACCATACTGGCAAAGGGAGATAACGTGGTTCATTGATCACTTAATCATCGGTAAACTATCACGAAAAGACCACAAATTTAGAATGAGGAAAAATAACGGAGTGTGTAAAGAAAAACGAAGGAATGAGGAAAAGAGAGAGGCGGGGAAGGACGAAAGGCACTGCTGCAATTTCAACCAATTTACATATCAGAACTGATTTAATTATATACCTAAAGCCTAAAACCGTAGGAGGACCCTCCATTTTGCATTTAAATTTACCTGAGCATTTTCCGTGTTGTGTTATTTCCGTTAGATTTTCATTTTTCAATAAATAAAGTGTTTTAAAACCTTTCCTAAATCTAGATTAAACGCTTTTGTGATAAATACACCTCCTCCATACTTATTTATTCTAGAATCTGAGGGAAATTCCATAACCAAGATCCAATTTTATTGCAAATTACATTTCCCATTTTTAAGATAAATAACTTTAAAGCGGAGGACTGATATAATTTAATAATAATATTATTCTATATATATTTTTGTATTAGAACCTATACAGAAGAGATAAAAGAGGAATTATTAAGCATCACCCATCATTTTGATGGGTTGTCTTTGATTTTTTTTTATACTAATAATAGGTTGAAAGGTATGTAGACGAATGTAGTGAATGCGGGACTCATGAAAAGGAGACAGTGTAAACCGGTGAACACATCATACAGCGCATAAAATTCCAATGATGGAAAATTTAGTTTAATGAAAGTAGGCATGTAACAAATCATCCGTGAAAACTGAATCGTTCGATACCGAAAGGGAAAAACTTTAAAGTGGTTTTGTATACTGCCTGATGATGGTTGATTAAATATGTATGAAACGTTGAAAACACGAAGCGACAGATGTGCCCGAACCGATTTCTATCATGCTTCTTTAGTGTAGATCCTTCTGTCACTTTAACTGGATTAAGTCAGACACGGTAAACTTAAAATGAGTTTCCTTGATGAAAAAATGTTTCTCTCTTTTTTTTTTCTCGTTTTTTCCCCCTTTCCGTTTCTCCATTTTATTTATATACAGCCTATAACGTTTGAAGTTTTGTGGTAGCTGTTATCTATATATACCTTCCTTCCCTTTTTATCTAGTTTAAAAATGATTATTTGTATTTAATAACAGATTTCCTGGTGTTGACATCTTAATTATTTGGATAAACTTGTTAAAAATTATAAAACAGTATATGTGATCATTTATTTTCAATAATATAACAACACATCCTTAAATTATATAAGGGTTTCAGCTCTGCAAGGAAACGTCGTTGACTATGGTTCTGCGGTTTTCTGTGGCTGGACAGAAAATATCTTTTTCAGTGAATGAATAAGAAATGAAAATAAAGTTTGCGACACTGTGTGGAGGAATACGGATCAACTGTCAAGGAGGAAAAAATTTACAATCACTTCAACCAGGGAAAACCTTTCTCGAAGACAAACTGCGGGCTGAAAACTAGAAACGTATGATTGCGGTTTCCTAATTTACAACTGACCTGTTCGATGCGGTTCGGTCTGGATACCGTTCAGCATCACAAATCGTATTTATCTTTTTCTGGAGGGAACAAGCTTTAAGTTAGATTTAAACTTAAGCAAAGCAGAATGAAAAATCGATATTTATAATAATCCCTCGCGATGTTGTATATTCAGTTTCGGTTTCGAAATGTCGTTTCACTTCTTTATAAAATCTTTCATTCAAAATTCTAATTTTGGTTTTGTCTTCTTATAATGCTTAGCTATTAATATTTTATAATTCTAATGTTTGGAAAGGGCTTAAGGACGTAGTCTTTAATTTACATAGTATTAGTTCAACTTTCCGGGATTGTCGGGAATAGATTTATACACCAAACATTGTGTAAAACGATTTCTTTTTGTGTAACCCAGTGTTTCCCAAATTTGTAGGCCATGCCCCACCTTAACATTTCTAAAATTTTATGCCCCCCCATACATACTTTTATACAATATATAAAAATATATTTGTTAAATCAACGATTAACTGACGGACACATTTCAAATTGACACGAACTGAATGATGTGAAACTCTACAGAAGTTGAGTTGGGCCAATTACATGCGTACAACAGCGTTGTTTAGCGAGTTTTAAAACGTCCAGATTTCCCCACGACAGAAGAATATCTAGTTCATATAATAGTAACTACAAAACGAAATCGTACCTAATAGTTATCTACAGCATTTTTTTTAAATTTGCCCGTTTTGTTAAATTCGTCATCGATATCTAGTTTTGAATTTAAATAACCCAAAGCGAAAGGTTTAAAGTCGACTCCATTTTTAAATTGTCCCCTGTAGGGCGTGAGCATAGCCGGTATTTAGGAAGAAGGAACGCCAGTCTCCTCTTAGGTCTAACAACAACAAAAATTTAATTTTGAAGTTGACGACAGGACACGCTTGAAAAAATATTTAAAAAATTTACAGAGGTAATGATTCTCATTATCTTTGTTGTAGTAAACATAACGACTAAAATTTTCTTTTGTTACTTTACACTGGTTGATGCAAAACAATACAGCAATTAGGGATAGAATAAAACAGTTCATAATAAGTTCCAAGGGATCTCGAAACGCTTTCAGTTGGGATTGTGAAAGAGATTTTTACAACAAATTTACCCGTGTATTTTCAAATTTTGTGCCAGGAGTTGCCATTAAAAACTGTGAAATGAAAACATTTCCAACAATTTTTTCTAAAATGACAATTGCTGATTCTAGCTACTGTCGTAGAAATCTCAATTCTGAAACAAAAAAAGAAGTTCCATATCTTTGCCTGAGGACCAATTTCGTGTGCGAAAGCCTAGAACTGAATTTGAAGTCCCAGAGGAACAAATACTACAAAGGAAAGGAAAAGTCATTTTCAAGAGACGTTACCGATTGTTATCGGAATTGAGGAAGTAAACAAAGAAAATCGGTTATCATAGTATTTATTCAAAGCCTAACCTCGGAGTTAAGCGAATGCCGTAAAGCACCCAACAAATACCTTTTTTATCTTTTGTGTTTTGCAATAAGGGTTGGGGCAAAAAGGAAATTTTTTCTACCCTTTCTTCTTCCCTTCTTAAAGTTGCCATTATAAAAAGTAGATCACGTTTTGGTTTTAAATAACATCATTTGAATGGATGGAATGGGTTGGTTTATAATTAACGATTCAATTTTTCGAAGATGAGTAGATTGTGGTTCATATAATGTTAATGTCGTTGATTGTAATGATATTGTAAAACCGTTCGATATTATAGTTTTTTCTTCTAAAGTTGGGAAACCGAGTGAAACAGTACCGGAAGGCCTATTTAATGAAGTTGTAGCAAATGAAGGATGTCCGGAAGACTTATTTGACTGTGGTTCTATTCGATCACTGTTCACTTATATCTTAGTTGAGTCCCATGAAATCTACAGTTGTACAGTTTTTTAATGTAGTAATGATTGATTATACTAACTAATTTGTTGACTGTTTGATTTTATTAACTTGAGTCTTTGGATATACATACTGTATAAATCACTTTATTTTAATTAAAGCCTACACAGACGTTGTCGTTGTCCCACCAAAAACCTTTAACAAATTTTCAGTATATAATGTGAGATTTAAACCAATTTTTGACACTTTAACCCCTTGGTACTCAACCTTTTTCCTTTGTGACCTCAAATTTCCATTGTGACCGTTACGACTGGGCCACACGACTTACCAAAAGCTTTTACACATCCGGCTTTCGACACATACAGTCCACCCTCAGGGCATCGTCTGTGTTTACATCTGTCAGTCTGTTTCTGTATCTATTTTCTGTATATTTCCTCATAATATGTTGAGGCAAACAATGTTAGCAATTTCTGAGGACAGATCCGAACATTTTCGTACTGACCAGGCACTATGTTCTAGAGTTCATCGACCTTTCACAAATTTTCACTCAATCGGTTTCCACCGGGCCACTCAGTTAAGCTTGGTGGGCCGCACTTTGAATATCAAGGCTTTAACCTATCACTCTGCATATTAATTGACAAAGTATATTTGATGGGTGACATAAATTTGATATCATTTTAGTATAAAAGCCGACTGAAGATATATGTACCCACTTTATTTTTCATCTAAGTCAAATTTCAGTCTTGAGGGGCAGTAGTCAACAAAGAAATTGAAATATGGTCGTAGTCAGTTAGTTTTAAATAAATTATTAAAAATATATTTGTTTCATTTCTTAATTAATCGGTTTATAATTCGATTTATACCCAAAATCTCCATGTCGTTGGTTAAATATTAATTATTTAGTGGAATAACGCTAATACAGAATGAATTAATCTTATAATCTTGTTTAAACTGATAAATAAATTAATTCGATTCCGTATAAAACACAATTTTAGCTATTTAATTTATTAAATAAATAACTAATAATATAAATGAAATATAGTTTTGAAATTTTCTTTATACCTACAGGTTTTTGAAATGATGTATTAAACGAGGGTTCAAAGAAAGGGAGATGATTATATGTGATGATAAGTTATCATAACTCAAAAAAAAATGTTGGCACAGTGTTACAGAAAATTTCGCTTTTTTGAGTTTTCTATTTTGGAGCTCATCGATTTTCCTAACCGCCATCACGCTTTAATCCTTTTCTTCTTCCGTGTCGTATATTCTTTTAGAATTTCCATATCAAACAGAAAATTGATTTTTTATAAATTGATTCCTTCCATGGTGTGATGGTATAACTCAACGTAGAAGTGTGAATAAAGAATCATTAGCATTTTCAGCTTGAGGCAAGATTTTCAAAGCTTCAGAATATATTTTGCAAGCTTTTTAAAAAATGGCTGAATCGTTTTCTTTCCCTTCTTCCTTACTTTTTCTTCATTCTCACCTTTTTCTACTAGTCGTGGGTGATTTTATTTTTATTTTCCGAAATATTTTCAAACTGCCATTTTGACATAACTACCATCTTAATTCACAACTTTAATACATAAATTTCTGGTTTTTGTCTTTTTTTTTAGACTCGGAAGAACATTTCAAACCGTGAAAATAAATCAGAGATTAAGGACGTGTTTAGAAGCGAGGAAAATACAACACAACTGACAACAACAAAAAAAGATTTTGCTGAATGAAAGCTAAGATTTACTTGGGGACAAAAGAGAGGATGAAAGGAGGGTTAATTTTGAATTGGATCACGTCAAAGACACAAAAGGCCTCGTCCTGGCTTGTCCATATTGAATTAATATCTTGTTTGAGAAGACCCGGTCTAATGTAAAAGCTGTATGCGTTTAAGAAAATTAACTCAGCTTCTACCACATTAAGAGTATTAAAATTTTTAGGTCTGAAAGAACATTTTGAAACTAAATTTGAATACGACGTTAATTAGGCTATTTATTTCCTCACTCGATTCATTTATAACTTTATTGAAAGGTCTAATTTTAGAAGCTCTTTCTTGTAGCTTATGTAAGTCAGGTGTTTTAGATTTTAAAACAATATTCATCAGTTCATGGGCTTTGGTTATCATTATTTGGGACTTTGTTGCTTGAAGTACAACAATTTGCTATACAGTGGAACCTCTCATAACGAGTTTAATTCGTTCCGGAGTTTTACTCGTTATGCGAAAATATTTTTTCCATATAGATTAATGTAAAATAGAATAATGCGTTCCAGGCCAAACAAAAACTGTCGGGGAATTCCACATGTGAATGTCGCTTATTATGCCAAAATTTGCTTCTTCAGGGAGACATTTTTTTCGCATTTTATGTTGCTCGTTATGCGAACTTCTCGCTATGATAGGTACTCGTTATGAGAGGTTCCACTGTATTATGGTATCTAAGGTCGAAGTTCAACCTAAATTTAAGTTAAATATGGGTTGAATGTTGCACGTTGGATTAATTTATCTATTAACACTAATAACTTAGAGGAGTGTTACCACTGTCCTGTATTAAAAATCAGCAGTGGGTATACAGCCTTGGTACTTAAGCTTTTTCCTTCTCAGGTCAAATTTCTATTGTGACCATTGCGACTGCACTACACGACCACCCAAAAAAATATTTTACAAGTCCGGCTTTCGACGCATACAGTCCACCCTCAGGGCATCGTCTGTATTTATACCTGTCAGTCTGTTTCTGTATGTATTTTCTGTATATTTCCTCATAATGATATGTTGAGGCAAACAATGTTAGCAATTTCTGAGCACAGGTCCGAACATTTTCGTACTGGTCAGGCACTATGTTCCAGAGTTCATCGACCTTTCACAAATTTTCACTCAGTCGGTTTCCACTGAGGCACTCAGTAGAGCTCACTGGGCCGCAGTTTGAGTACCAAGGGTGTACAGCATTCCATTTACACTGTAGTAGTAAAATATACAGGTAGTAGGGATATTAAAAAAGTGCAAAATTACATCTAGCATAAAATACAATCATATTGTGTTCAATTGACTTAGAAGGCTTTTAAACATTTTTCATAAATGACTCTTTCTTTTTTTTCTACCTTTCCTCTTTTTGACATTTGTTTTGTTCTGTAACCCAGTAAGCACTTTAAATAATTAACAATAAATAATAAAACACATAAATTGCAGGGGAAGCGGTTTAATGTTTACAATACTAAGCAATTGTGAATATTGCTTATAAAATATTTAGTAGAGTCGTATTAGAGGAAATGAATTTTTTGACTAATGGCTTTTGGTGAAGTAACTTGTGAATTTCGGTTAATAACCCACATGAATTTATTGTGGGTCAACTTGTGTTTCAATTTTAAGTGTTTTTTTGTCAATAAGCTCACTACTGAAAAAGAAAATCCATTTTCTCGTCTGTCGAAACACAAAAATTTCCTCCGAGGGAAAATAAAGACGGCACTTAATCGCATTTCAAGACGTTTTTCGAATCATCAGAGCAAATTTAATGTTCTTCTAGCTTTTTTAGAAGTGAGAACGCATTAAATTTTAAAAAATACCTTCAACACCTTTTGGGTCGATTTGTGATGTGATAGAATTCCCACCCACCCGGGGCAGAGGAATAAGGAAGAAATTTAATACCGAGGAGCAAATATAAAGTCAGTCGGAGGGAGGATGTAAATAGTTTAAAAATTTATTCTTGTCATGGATGAAATTAATTTAAAATGTTCATGCCATCTTCAAAAGGAAAGAATTTTTTTAAAACAAATTCACCAAGAAATTTAATAAATTCTTTAATGGTGAATCCAGTCCGAATCGGAAACAGAGAAATTCGTCAATACCTTTCTTTGGAGAAATTCCTCTTGCATAATATAGCTTGGAGAGTTCATTAAAAATTGATTTTGGACTTTCCTCGTTTTCCTTACCCCACCCACCGCCGATGAATTATAAATTCTTTTGACGTCGGGGAGATCTTTTTACATAGATCTTATTACAGAGAAAGATGGTAGGGCACTAATAAATATAAAAAAAGAGGTTAGAAATTGCTTATTTTAATGTTATTCCTTTTTCAGCCCAAATTTAACCACTGGTGGTTGTTGATACATTTTTTCTTTGATTTTAAGGTAGATGAGAAGTTTACACTGTAATAATCAACTTTAATCAAAAAGGCGGCTTTGAACATGGTTGAAGTTACCTCAAACAGTTTTCAATCTCAGGACGTAGATGGAAAATTTAGGAAAAATGATGCGCGTTTATTCCATAGTTTCAAACATGAAGCAAAAAGAATCGAATCCCCATTATAGATATTAGAGAGGTAGAATTTTAAAATCAGGCTTTAAATTTTTACTAAATATTTATAAATTTTGTTTTCATGACTCTCAAATTAATGGGGTACGGATTAAGCGATGCAAAAAGCTCCGGTGGACCGTCAAACAATTCAAATAGCAATCAAAATGGTAGCTAAAATGTAAACTTCAAACAAGAGTCGAGGAGCAAAACCATTTGATCTTAAGTCAAAGCTCAGTGTAGAGCACTTATTAAACTACTTGGTAAAGTAAGCACTCCTTAAAACAAAGATACAAAAGCTTTTAACTGAGTTTGACTTCTAAGTTTGACTTAAGCCACGAATTTTCATCTTGAAAAGGTTTTTTTATTTCTCATTTGTTGTCAATGTTTTGTGCACAAGAGGCTCTAATAGCCGCAATTGTTTTGAGCTTTTCCAATGGCCATTCCGAACACGATTTAATGACCGCATCTCTTAAATTTACACTTAACAAGTAGGCAGGCTTAAATTTACTTCCGATAATTTGTCTTTGATTTTGATTGAAAATTTTGATTTGAAGTACGTACTTCGCTTTCGTAACGTTTTGTTTACGATATAAAGCACAGGTACAGCACCTGAATTTATTTTTAGCATGAATTTTACCTCCTGTTTAACGTCCACCTGACTATAAGCTAGAGTGTAGGACAGTGTCTTAGCACCAGGAACTGATTAACGTTGAATGTAACAGCATATACGAAGGAGCCCGAACTGCCACTGGCATATCTTCTCCAGCCAGTGCAACCACTGCACCACAAACCTCGCACAGTACCTAAGATTAGTGTCAACGGTCAAAGCAAAACAGGTACGAGGTATATGTCGTTTTATGGTTAAAACATACACATACTACCACTACTTATGGCGACAGGGAATATTTTAAAACCATTACAATCACTATTTGTCAAAATGGAAAGGATGAAGTCATTTTAACTTTTTTATAAGACCTTTATAAGGCCTCTTGAAAATAAATTCTTGTAAAGGGCAGTAAACAGAGAGTGAAGAAAAGTGAGAAATAAATGGTTATCTTTTTTTGCACTTAGCACTACAAACTTGGCACTCAATTTAATGAGAAAAACGATATCGATTTCTTATAAAAAAAGAGGATGAAAAAATAAATAAATAAAAAGTAAATAAATACAAGTTTACAAAGGTCTGGAAAAGCCCTTGTGGTATTTGACAAGTTTTTCCATGCTGTTGAGACATTGTCCTGAAACCGCATAACTAAAGGTTGGAAAGTTTATTCAACTTAATTCAAAGTTTTGATCCGGAGGGATTTAAGTTTTTATGGTGAGTCGAAATGTAAGACAAATGGAAGACGAAATCTGTCAGACTGACCACCTGAAAATAAAGTTAAATTGTGATCGGAAATAGTAGAAAAATCAATACTGTTGATAAGAAACGGAACAGTTTGTTTGAGGGCTTCGGGGTTTTGTGATGTTCGAATCTCCTCAGCTCTTAAGACTTCAATTTGTAACCGCTTTTGTGTGGTGATTGTGAAAATGATTTTTAGGATTAATTTATAGGCCTACTGCTTAAGACTCTCAAGAACGGACAATGGTAGTTTGGAAACTTATGAGTAACTTACAACTTTTGAGTAGAGTTACAAAAATCTTTAAAACTGTATGAAATAATAGACACACACTTTGACGAGGAACTTTGTATACTTTTAGTAGTGATTAGAATTGTAGAAAAGTTGGATGAGCGCACTAGAGAAGCTAAAAAAATAGAAATTCAACTTGACAGAGTATTTTATAAAAAATAAATTTTTCATTTTTTCCAAATCAGGATGACCAAAGTGACTCTTCTTCAAAGAGGCAGTCCAACTAAAAATTCAATTTTGTCAAAATATAGGTTTTACAATAAGTTTTTTATTTCTTTCCACCCTAGGCAAACTTGGATATATAAAACTTTTTATCATACACCTTTTAGAAAGTGAACAAAATGTCACTTTCACATTATCTCACTCCGCCACCTTGACAAAATTCCTCTAAGCCTAACCGTCTCTTTCCCTAAGTGGAAAGACCAATCCCTCAACTTTAGATTTAGGTTTTCTTAACTTTGAAAACAAAATTCGCTCTGTCTAGAACACATACTTTCCTAAAGTGTTTTAATATATTTTTTGTACTACTGTAAATTACCCTTCTTGTGTAAAGTGTCATGAAGACATTTTGGAATTCTAGCCATTTAATGGTAATGTTTTCGCTAAGGTACGCAAATCAGATTTGAACCTACAGAACCGATCAGTTGATATATTTTTTATATTCTTGAATAAATTGTTGCTGTTGTTGAGGTTCGTTGCCATTTTTTAAGATTTCTCGAATTAAGCATATTTTTGCTTCCAAGAAGTCGGATTGAAATGTACCTCTAAGATTTGTACATTGCGAAATAAAGATAGGCCCTACGATTTATGTAAGTTTCCTTTAATATATTAAAAGAAATGTTAGTCAGCAATAAACCAGATAAAAATATCTTCTCCAGATTTTTCGAAAGGGAAAAACTCCTTTCTAAAGAGCTGATCCAAGCCACCGTTTACTAGTCAAAGCAAAGTTGATTAATTTAAATAAAATAAACTAAAAAAAAATTTTGTTGAAAAAAGCTTACCAATTTTTAATCAAGTCTGTTTTTAAATCAGCTTAAATTATCCAAAGGGATCCTTGTCAGTTTCATACTTGCTGATTATTTATCATTGGAGAAGTTTATTTGATAAATTTCTTAAGGGAAACTTTACTCAAACTAATGCTCTTAGGGCCGAAAAACGATAAATCGGTAAAGCTGTTTGATGATAAAGAAGTAAAGCATCCTCTTAAGTCTCAAAGCGTGTCAACATTAACCGAAAATGTTTTAAGTTTGTTGGCTGAAAACATCAAAGGGTTAATTACTGACGACGAAACGAAATTATTACCTTTAGGATTTCCTTGAAATTGCTTTGAATCAGTTATGTTTCATTTTATTTTTATTTTTGTTTAAGATTAGACAGGTGATCTGCATCCGTAAAGTTAATTTTGTTTAAATCGAACAATATTAACTTTACCGATGATAAATAAATAAGATATCGGAATAAGTTTTTCCTTTTGATTTGGAGTGTACGATGTTAACGTTATTCTGGATTTTTGACAAATTTGATAAAAATTGAGGTCGGATCAAGATTTAAATAAACTGAAATGTCTATATAAGGGCTATGTAAGACCATTAGACACCAGAGCTACATTTTAAAAAAATTCTTGGGCATAATACGTAAGATTGGTTTTTGATAAAAGATTTTTGAATACCTTAAGCACCTGAAAAATTTTTGAAAAGATTTTATACAGCAACAAGATTTAGAAGGCAACAAAAAACTTAAGTTTCAAAATGAACGGTTGAAGAAAGTGACTTTGACAATTTTTTTTTCTTTTAGAATTTTTTTCTCTCAAATACATGATGACAAAATTTCATTTCCAAAAAGGTCTTTAAAATGACAAGAAAATTAATATACAATAGGATGTCTTCTCATTTTTCCTCAAGTACAAAAGACTGCTTAATTGAGAAAAAAAAATACCGTTTGTCAGCAAAGTCAGGGGTTCTCTTTGTTTGCTTATTCTCCTCAGGTTCTGAAAATTTATGGTAATTATTTTCTTTGAAACGTCACGTCTTTACTTGTAGATTGTCGGGCAAGGTTTTCCTTCCTGCTCTCTAACGTTTTAAATTTTATTTTATTTTAATGTTTCTATACGAAAACTACAAATTAGAATTTATGGAGTTCATTTTTTTTTCTTTCGCTTTTTAATCCTAATATCTAGTTAATCTAATTTATACCTGTTTGTTGAGATTACTTTCAGATTTTATTCGTCTTCCATCAAGAAATGGTTACTTTTGAATATAAAATAGTACATTCGATTCTTGTATCTGTTTTCGTCTTCGAAATGATGACTACGGTATTTTGTTATCTAGTACTTGATTCTTCTCCTAATAATAAAATGGCATATAAATAAAATAAAATAAAATAAAATAATATAAAATTAACATTCGGTCGAGGACTTTATGCAACGGCTATAATTCGTCAGCCATGTTGATGACTTTTCTCACCGCCTACTTAATTGCGCTATTTACTTTAAACTCGCGAAATTGTTACGAATACCTAAAGGAATGAATTAGTCGTTAATTAAACAATAATTTATTTAATAAGAATTTGGATTAATAAATTATGTTTAAGAATTTACTTTTAGAAAGGCCTTAATAACAAAAAAGTACGGTACGGTTAAAATAGCCTAAAATAATTAAACCTTTTTAATTAAAAATTTTTGAATGTACATAGAATTGCGCTTTCTTTAATGGTTCCCCTTGTTGCGTGTTGCACTCTAACTGGATGAGTCAATTTGGGTTTTAAAAATTGCTAAAGTTAGGAATTAATTTAAAGATTTATTAATACAATAGGTCGGCATAATGATAAAGTAGTTAAAAAAAGATATTTATTTGCATAAAATAACGTTCTTTTTGTTGTTAATAAGTTATGTTGAAATAACTTCTTCAAAGAATGCAAAAACAATTTGAAATCAATTTAGATACAGTACTTATTATTAAAAACATTTTCCTACGTTTGTATTAATGAATTTATTTCAAATTGAAGGTATTTCCATTTTTGTGTCCGACGTCTTTGAGAATTACTTGCCCAGGACAAAAGTTATTGAATAATAAAAATCCATTCATTGATAAAATTCCAGTTTTATTACTTTGCACAAAAAAAATATCAATATCTTACAAATGTCGTGACAATCTTGTCTAGTAAAAACAGTCATTCAAGTAAAATCTTTTTAATTTGCTTTTGAACCAGAAGAACTTCTTGAAGATGAGCGAGAACGTGAGCGGGAACGTGATTGAGAACGTGAACGTGAGCGCGATTGTGAACGAGATCTTGATTTTTTGGACTCATTGTCACTATTACTCTCTGAAAAATTTTTAGTCGTGAATGAACAAATTTCAAAGTAAACTCGAACTGATTTCCATTTGACTCGAAGTAACTTGGGTCTCTGATTAGTTTTAAAACTCACCTCCTTCATTATCAGATTTATTCTTCGAAGCGTCTTCTTTATCGCTACCCCTTTCGCTCTCATTGTCGCTCTCGTCTTTCTCCACTTCACTTTCTTTATTTTCGTTATCTAGAAGTTAAACAACAAAAATAAATAAAATTTTAGAAAAAATACAAAAAAGTAATTCTAAATATATGTAAATTTTTCTAATTAGTTACCACTTCCGCTCCCGCTTCTGCTTCTACTCCTGCTTCTGCTTCCGCTTCTACTTCTGCTCTTACTTTTACTGCTACCACTTCCACTACGGCTGCCAGATCCACCTCTGCTTCGACTGCGACTTTTACGACTTTCGTTTTTCCTAGATCCAGAAGAACTTCTTGAAGATCTTGAATTCGACCGAGATCGTGATTTCTTTGATTCATTATCATTGTCGTTTTCGTTTTCGCTCCCACTTCCTAAAAATATTGATCATCACATTACAGAATTACAGTTTGTGAAACCTTTTCAAAATTTCAATACCAAAACGTAACCGAACAGTAAAACTTACTGCTTCTACTGCCGCTTGGACTCCGACTGCGACTTCCTGAACCACCTCTGCTTTTACTTCTGGATTTTCGATTTCTTTTTGAGCCAGCTGAACTTCTTGAACTAGATCGCGATCGGGATGGAGATTTCGACTTTTTCGAATCAGCGTCGCTGGCGCTTCCTAAACACCACAAATAATTGCATAAAGTAACAGGCGAAAACACTTTCAATTAAATCATGTCACTAATAAAATTAATAATTACTACAATTAACATCAATTTTGCATTTTAAAAACAGTAGTTAATAACTCACCTCCTTCATTGTCTGATTTATTCTTTGAAGCCTCGTCTTCTTTATCGTCATTTTCCTTTTGGCTCCTTTTATCACTTTCCCTGTCGCTTTCATCACCAGACTCATCTTTTTCATCTTCACTTCCTTTATTTTCATCATCTAAAATTTATTATTGAATTATAAGATTTTTACAAACATATGTACATCTAATTACATAAGAAAGTAAGGGATATTCACCTGATCCTTTTGATTTTTCCCCGGTTCGTGTTATAGTCACAGTCTCAGGTTCCAATTCAGGCTCTTCTTCATCATCTTCTTCTCCAGGATGTTCTAACTGTCTTTCTCTGAACCTTTGCATCTTGTATTCTAATTCATTTATTGGTCTATGTTTAATCACAAGTCTTGTGTTACTCGGTGCTTGACCAGGTTTCTGCCTTCGTTTGCTTAGACGTACTCTGAATCAATGAAAAACATTGTTACTCTCCAAGTTCTTTAAACCAAAAATTCAATTACAAATCAACAAAACACATAATTTCAAACAGTTATTAAAATGCACACCTAGTTTCAAGTTCATTGTAATACATTCCACCTTCCCTGACAACTAAGAAGTAGTTTTCTTCATAACCTTTTGATGCTTTATTTTTAACATTCCAATTGTACTCTCTTGCCATTTTGTACTCATACTCCTGATCATCTTCATAATCTATATTATTCTGAATGTCTGCTCTTCGTTTGGCTAAAGTCTCTTCTGTAGGTAGGAAATAAGCGACAAATTGCTCCCCTGATTCATCCATCACTCCTCTAATCATAGCTTGTGACATTTCTTCTAATTGAGCTGGAACAGATCTTCCCACAGGCGCTGGATCAGAGTCAAATATAACTTGAGCACAAGGATATTTCCAGCCCTGAAAACAAAAGTGGTATTTTGATCACATATGTAATACAGGATTAACTATATAATACTGCAAACTTATAACAATGCTACAAGAATAACAACATGTAAACTTACACTAAAATCTGGGAAGACAGGTAAAATTTCTACAGGGTGAACATTAGGCTTGCTATAATGCTTCTCTATGGGTTTTAATGAGTCTTCAAATGTCTTTTCAATAGCTTTAATCTGACTTTCTCTATCCATTATCAAAGGATCTTCCTTGAAATTCTTTTTAATACTGTATCCCACTTTAGCTTCCACTTTGTCCATGGTCTGAGGCTGAAACCTGAAATTTGAGTCAAAATGAGTTTCAGTTTTAGTTGGTTTAACAAAAATTTAATTATTAAATTATTATTATCATAAAAAAATGTTAAATTGTAATAATAACCTAGTCTGCTCAGTAGATATATATTCAGTTCTTCTAAGCCATGACACACTTCGAGCATGATGTCTAGACCTAATAGAGTCTTGAGGAGTGAGAACATCTTCTTCCAATAATTTTTCATCAGCTGGGTCTAAAGTTGCTCCTGGCTCAACATTGTAAGCATCCTTATTAATTAGGTCTATGGTTACACCAAGATCATGTTCAGTCAAAACTTCATATTTGTAGTTCCTTTCAAGTGTGGTTGGTTTATAGGATATAAAGCGAGTGGCATCAAATGGGTACTGAATAAACTTAGGATCAAAAGGAATATCTGGAAGAGTGTTGCAGTACTTGATTCGGCACACCAGCTCAGTCCTATTAAAACAAATAAATAAGTTGTATAGTTAATTTGGTAAATAAAATTCATTTTTTAAATAATCAGATAATTGTTGAAATCATGTTTTATTCAGGAATTTCACTTTCAAAACATATATTCATTTATTTACTTAATACAATTAAAATTAAAAGAACTGTTTGTCTTTAAAAAAAAATTTAAGAGTGCTTTTTCTGAGATTTACCTTTTCTCGGCACTCCGGTTTTGTCTCTGCTCCCTCTCCGGCACCTTATTAGTTTGCACTGTGGGGGGCATTTTTTAAGATCCCCAGTATTAAAAACGTAAAATAAGATCCCGACTTATTCACTCTCACGCCACTCCTGGTTTTTTAGCTACACTTTTCTGTATCTTGTTTTTTGATTTGCATACCATAACTACTCAGGCAATAAACGACCATAGAGCCAACTCTCTGTTGTACCAACATTAATTTAAATAATAAACATGATAATTACGAATCAGAAAAATTAACTTTTCTAAATTTCTAAAGTGAGGCAGTAAAATAAATATAGTTTGAGATACACTTTTACAATACTGTCTAAAATTAATCCAGAAGACAATAAATTTAGACTCAAAGAAGCCATTACTCAAATAACAATTTGTACTCTATGGTTAACAGTTAAAAGGGAAGTCGGTGCTGGTTGTTGTGGGAAGTTGATGTAACTCACATGTGAGTGAAACTACCATGTGTTACTCTTTCAATTTTTTTTAATTCAGTGTTATTATAAACTGAGAACTTATAAATTTTTTAATTTATTTTTACATTCATATATTAAGAATCATGGGACGTAAAGCCAGGTATTCTGACAAAGAAAAACAAAAAACCGGTCCGGGGAGGAAAGCTAGAAAGCAAAAGGACCCTGTCTTTCCAAGACATTTGTTTGGTAAGATATTGGTTAAAACTACATCAAATTGAAACTATTTTTGTGTGACAAATACTTATATTTAATACTTACCGCTAGTACATATTGATATTATTAATTTGGTAAAAGAAATTCAAGTAAAGACCTCTCTAGATTATGAGAACTAAAGTTTATCTTTAAATGTAAAAGTGTTTGTTTCTTTAATATTAAAAATATATTTTAGGTGATGATACCAACAAAGGAAAAGATGGGAAGACAGTTTCCAAAAAAAAATTTAGTGGAAAGAGAGTGAAGCAGTTTACAAAAAATGTGGGAATGAAGCCTACTACTGATATTTCTCATAAAAAACCTATTAGTGTTACTGCGAATGGAATTCACAAAATGAAAAAATCAAAAAGCTCAGTACCAAAATTCAAATCTGGAAGTGGTACTAAAAATCAAAAAGAAATCAGTAGTGATGTAGATAGTGAAGATGATGATGATGATGATGGATGAAGAGAATTTTAAAATTGAAAATCTTAATGATTTAGAAAAAGAATCTGATTTGGAAGACAATTTTGATGACGACTCTGATGTTGAAGGAGAGGATAATGACAATGATGAGGAAGAGACAACCAATGAAAAGCCTAAAAAGTTAAAACAAAACATTGAGATAAATGTTGGCCATGATGATGTTTTCACATTTCCATCAGAGGAAGAAATTCAAAATGTTCAAAGTTTGTCAGAAATACAGCAAAGAATTAAAGATGTCATGATTGTTTTATCAGATTTTAAAAAATTTCGCGACGTAAATAGAAAAAGACAGGAATATATAGCATTGTTGAAGAGGGATCTATGCTCTTATTATTCATATAATGAATTTTTAATGGAAAAACTTATGCAGTTATTTGAGTTAAATGAACTTATGCAATTCTTAGAAGCAAGTGAAATGCAAAGACCTGTGACGATTCGTACAAATAGCTTAAAAACTAGGCGACGTGACCTAGCACAGGCTTTAATCAATAGAGGGGTAAACTTAGATCCAGTGGGGAAATGGACCAAAGTAGGTAAGGTGTAAATTAAATTTTTTGGACTTATGTAATGGCAATTCATAAAACCAAAAATTTTGATTTTTTAAAAATATATTTCATTTCAGGTCTTGTAATATTTTCAAGTCAAGTGCCCATTGGTGCTACTCCTGAATACTTAGCAGGACATTATATAATCCAAGGTGCATCTAGTTTATTACCTGTAATGGCCTTAGCTCCTCAAGAAAATGAAAGAATTTTAGACATGTGTGCAGCCCCTGGTGGGAAAGCATCACACATAGCAGCAGTAATGAAAAATACTGGAGTTCTATTTGCCAATGATGCTAATGTTCAAAGAACAAAAGCTATTGTGGGGAACTTTCATCGTTTAGGTGTTCTTAATTCTGTCGTTTGTAGTCATGATGGCAGGAAATTTCCTGGAGTGTTAAAAGGTTTTGATAGGGTATTACTTGATGCTCCTTGTACTGGAACTGGTGTTGTGGCAAAAGATCCTAGTGTAAAAACTAGTAAAAATGAGACAGATTTGCAGAGATGTGTTAACCTTCAAAGGGAGCTAATCTTAGCTGCCATTGATTGTTTGAATCATAAATCTGCTAGTGGAGGTTATCTTGTTTATTCAACATGCTCAGTTTTGGTAAGCTTTAAGAGAGAAAAATTTATTTTGTTTTGTCAAACAAATTTATTCTTGTGATTTGTCATTATATTCCTCAATATTATTCTAAATTGTATTAAATTTTCAGCCTGAGGAGAATGAGTGGGTAATAGACTATGCCTTAAAAAAACGAGATGTGAAGTTGGTGCCAACAGGTCTTGAATTTGGAGAAGAAGGTTTTGTTAATTTTAGACAACACAGGTTCCATCCTTCCATGAAATTGACTAGAAGATATTATCCTCACTCACATAATATGGATGGATTTTTTGTTGCAAAACTTAAGAAGTTCTCGAATACTATCAAGAAAAAATCACACGATGAAGGTATGTCTTTTTGTTCAAAAACATTCCCTCTCGTGTTACTTATCTTCAATGAGTTACAAAACATGAGTTAAAATATGTATTCACTTAATCATTGAGTGATCATAACCTATCTTAAATTTTTATTTTTATGTGTAGATGAAGAGGAAGAAGGACAAGATGAGGAAGAGGAAGAAAACCAACAACAAGAAACAAAAGAAAATAAGACAGAAAACGTTGTGAATTCGAAGAAAATTTTAAAAATAAGAAAAGAAAGAGTTCAGAAAGTGAGGAGAAAAAAGCCAAACGTCAAAAATTCGAAAAAAGTGAGAGCAAGACAAAAGTTGAAACCAAGCAGGTTCAGACTCCAGATCAGAAAAAAAAGAAAAAGAAGTCGTCAGCCATTGCCACGAGTAATTCCTTTCTAGTTGAAGATGTATCACCAAACTCTAGTTTAGAATCAACTCCTAAGATGACACCGAAAAAGAAGAAACAAATATCCATGTCTGCTTCGAAATTGAGTTCAAAAAAAGACAAAACGACCAAAGCAGAAATACGGAAAAAGTTAGGAATAAAAGTTGAAAAAGAATTAAACAAGTGGATCGAAGAAGAACGAAGGAAATCTTTATAATTAAATACAGTTTCAATAAATTTATTATTTACTTTGATTTATTTCCTCCTTCTTTAGGAATTTGTTTATTAAATCAAGTAAAATCAATAAATTGGGCGAAAATTGTTCATCAGCAATGTTTACGAAAATCGTTTGGAAAATTTTACAAACTTTTTCCTTATATACACCAACGGTTAAACTCTCGAATAACCTTGACTTTGTAGTTTTCGTTCAAGTGCGAAAGGTCTTACACCTTAGATTACTTTATATGTTATTCAGAATGTCAAGTTGACATGTGATCTGCATTTCATCGTATCTTAAATCAGGTACAGGTACAGTTATTTATCGAATAGAATTCGGGAAGCGAGTACACTTTGTGGAATCGATCGATAGTGTTGAATTTCAAAATGTTTCTATTTATTTTAAAATATTTTTATTTATTCATTGTTATTCCTGCAGGTATTTAATTACATTTTCTCGTTAACTAGCTAATTTAAAATTTTTAAAGACTACTTTTAGATTATTTTAGAAGTTTTTCAAATTTATGGTTCTGTAACTTGAAATTGAATTAAGATCCTCAACCCTTTACTGTACAGCCTATTTAAAGACTCTGTGAAGATTGCTAAACAAATATAAGTATGAATTTTGAACCTTTAATGGTTAATAATTTTAGGTGAATGTTATTTAAACCTGCCACCAAGACAGATTTATGTGACACAGTTTTCTACAGAAGTATAGTATAAAATACCAAATTACTCAGAAGCTATGATTTGCAAGAATTAATTTTTTTAAAATAAGGTGATTGTAGAGATCATAAACTGTTTTTTATGAATAAGAAATTAGAACCCTTCTAATAGACAGTCCGACTTTCTGTAAGTCTTTTGCAAAAGACTAAAATCTGCAGTAATGGTTAAATAGTGCATTCAGGAAGTACTGTCCTTTACTACTAATACTTTTTGGTTCATATAATTTGGATGTTGAGTTGATCCAAGACTATCAAACTAAAAATTTTTGTTTGTCTTGATTCAGTCCTCTTGTGAACAAAGTTATGTCTCATTTGTATTGGATTTTCCTCTTTCTTTTGGGTTCAAAATCTCTTCATTAGTTCATTATCTTCTTTCTTTATACACGGTGCTTCCTTCCATCAGCTTTTTGAGTAATCATGTGATAAAAGTCAGCCTTTCTTTCCATCTAATTTAAAATTTGTATGGGTCATCTTTCTATCACTTTCAAACTCCATCAGCTTCTGGGGCTTGGACATTGGTCTATTACCCTAACGAACCTCTAAGTATAACATTATATCCTATCAACAAACAACTTTATAGTCTCTTCTTCGGGGCAGTCTATCGGGGACAGAAAAAAACAATTTCCTAACTCATAGCCCATTATACATAAATTAATTGATTGTAATTTTTCTTCATTCGGAAATATTAATATTAAAAATATGTAAATCTTCTGTCAGTATAATTCATTCCTACGCGACACATTCGGAATAATATTTACTTAGGAAAATCACTACATATGGATATGTCATTTTATTATTACCGAATATTAATTGACAAAACATTTCCATAAAATGTTATGCATTTGAGTGACAAGGTTAAATGTGTCGTGTTTAATAATATATTTTTTTGATCATGATCGTAATAATAAATAGAAATCAAAACATTTCAATAAATAAAAGTTCGCCAATTGTTTTGAAAGGAAAATTTTTTCGTTGAAAGAATTTGTCAACAAAGATTTTAATGACACTTCTTACGGAAAGTCAGCAGATACAGCAGAAATCGGGAATCTAAATAATGATTATGCTCATCCTTTTTTCTTAAAAGGTTAATAAACCAGATAATAAATGCATACGAAAAAGGGTCAAGGGCAGTAGTATGAATTCTGTTTAAAATAATTTATTGAGTTGTCATACTGTGGATTTTGACTCTGCTCTTCTAATTCTTAACATCTGTAATATCTGACTCGTTTCAGGGATTCTTTGCGACGAGGAAGATGATATTGACTTTGACTTTAAACAATTTGACACGGGCCTGACATTGCGAGGTTCGCCTAACAATCAAACCAAATATGGCTGTGTGTATAAATATGAAGTGAAACAGTGTCCCGACTCCGACATTAGATTTTACTATTATTCTGGGTAAAGCACATACACATCAAGCATTTGAATGAATTCTTTTAATTCAATGACTTCATCAATGGGTCCATAAATGTTTCAGGTATGGGAAGCGAAAGAAGGAGATAAATACAATTAAAAAAAATTCGCTCGCTGAAACTCGTTGGGATCCTGGAAAGGACAATGTCATATTTATTCACGGCTATGGAGGTTCAGCAGGAGGTTTCCCTAATTATATTATCAGAGATGGTAGTTATTGATAATTTAAATAACCGACATTCTTCTTAAATCTCTCTTGTACTTTCAAATCTCTTTATTGTGAATTTCAGCGTATGTGAGAAATGGTTCCTACAATGTCTTTATGGTTGATTGGAGTCGTCTTGCCAGGCTTCCCTGCTATACAGCAGCCATTTATAATTTAAATCCAGTAGCCAAATGTACGGCTTCTTTGTACAGGCATCTTCATTCTCAGGGTGTCCCTCCAAATAGAATAACTTGCGTTGGACATAGTTTGGGAGCCCACGGCTGTGGGCTAGTAAGCAATTACGTGAATTTTCGGATGCATCGAATCATTGGTAAAGCTTTTTATTGAAAGATTTGTTAAAATTGAAAATTCTTTTTGGAAATAGTAAAAATAGACGATAAATTATAGGTCTCGATCCAGCTGGCCCAATGATACCATCTTCTTCAAGGCTGAGATCAGGAAGCGCCCAGAACGTTCAAGTTGTGCATACTAATGCTGGAATGCTTGGAGAATCGACCAGTAGCGGAACAGTTAATTTTTGTATGAATGGTGGGAAAACACAACCATACTGTGAAAGCTCATGTTAGTTCTAATCATTATGGTTATAACTATAATTATACGCGTTAGAGTTTGAATTTATTGAAGAATGAAACTGTAACTTTACTTTTTCAGCCATGGGGCCGGATCTTTGCAGTCATATAATGGTAGTTTGTTACATGGCCGAAAGTGTTGATGGCTCCACAGCAAGAAGGGCACAACCATGCACGAGACGATGTCCGTACGGACCAAGAATCGGTACTAGGGGAGGTTCTTCCGTTTTAATGGGCCAGCACACACCAGACGGGTTAGAATCTTTCAAATGAGTTATCCTCAAGTGTATTTTATATATTTTTATCATTTTTAAATAAATTTGTTTTCTATTTCATATTTAGAGCTTCTGGATCGTATTGCGTTTACACAAACGAACCGTCTTATTGCCCTAGTGCAAACAATCCGAACGGAGATCCTTGGTGTTGCATGAATAGAAGAGCTACTAAACTAGACAAAGAATTTTCCAAAAAGTGGAAGAAACATAAGCCAATAATATAATGGATTATGTTTTTAGTATGATTTTCTATTTGAATTTGGTGTCCTGCAGATTTTTTTTCTTTTAATACAGTGATTTAGTTGTCAAATCGTTCATTCAGAAAGCTGACATTTTCAAATTTGAAGTGAAATTCAGTTTTTTGTTGTAGACCTCAAATTTGTTAGTACAAATTTGTAAATGAATTGTAAAGATTTAAAATAAATGTATTTTATTGATTGCACAATTTTATGTATTGATATTAAGTTTAAAATGGTTTGAAAACACTAACATGGTTCAAGACCAAACCATATCTACAAGACGCTTTAATTTTTGATTAAATGAAGGAAACCAAAAGTAAAAACTGCTTAAAAAATTTTATTCGAGTCATAAACCTTTGCCAAAGAGAGAACATCTAGATAACGGCTCGTGAGCATGTTGTTTATGGGAGTATTACAACCTGACTTAGAAATTTAAAAAATTCTGGACTGAATACCGTTAAAAAGCCATACCGTTCTTCTCACATCGTGTGGTGCTCGGATATTAAATAAACTGACGTAGTTTTGTGACACTATAGTTTTGTTTGTATTTATTTAATAATTTAAATTTTGAAATTAAATTTCATGTATCGCTTATATCAATGAGTCTGACAAGTCTAATAGGTCTGTTAATAAAATTAAGGTCAATAGAGCATACAGCATTAATTTGCGGCAGATAACAGTTTTAAGTATATTTTGGTTCTGTTTTAGATGGGTCAGTAAACCTGCTGAGTTTTATTTGTATTCTAATAACGCACTTATTCATCGGTAAGTCTGTTGATTAGTACTTAACCGCCTTCCAATTACTTATTATACTAGTCAGCGAGTGTTTTTTACTGTTTTCGTATGATACAACCAAACAACAGCTAACTTTATTCTTTATTAGTTTCAAATGGCTTGACTGAAGACAGTTCAACACCAAAAGACAGCTCTTTGGACGATGAGAAATTAGCTGCTAGCTTTGGTACTTGTCATGCAGAGATTGACGAACCCTGTTCTTCGGGAAAAATAATTTTTCATCTATACACCAAGTAAGATTTCAAAAAATTGGTAGCTCGATGTTCTTATTTAATACTTACACTAAATTTGTATATAGATAGTTTTAGAATCGTTTATTGCAAGTATAAATATAATATTTGAACGAATCACTATAAAGTGTAAATTCCTTGTTCTCATAGTAAATATATACATAAACAATTTGACATGAAATTTTGAGGTCATCACCATTTCTTGACTATCTTTGTGATTTTAACATTTAAATCCTAATCTTGACCTTTCTTTATAGACTTTTCTTGATCTGATAGTATTATTTGTTTTGTGGCCAAGTGCATTGTTTTCCTGATCTTGACCTTAGCCAAACGTCCTTAAAGCGGCTTTTATCACGTCTTGAATACTTATCATTAATAGAAAAAAAATTTTATGGCAGAGGAGACAGTAGTTTTTAGAATGATTCTGTATTGTTGGTTCTAAATTAGCAGCTCAGAAGAATCTCCTATAGAAATTGGAACGATAGATAAGAAACTGTCAGACTATTACATTAAAAACAAAGCGACGAAAGTTCTTATTCATGGCTA
This sequence comes from Columbicola columbae, assembly GCA_016920875.1. Classification (NCBI taxonomy): domain Eukaryota; kingdom Metazoa; phylum Arthropoda; class Insecta; order Psocodea; family Philopteridae; genus Columbicola; species Columbicola columbae. The sequence continues at coordinate 8,790,014 of JADMLL010000007.1, forward strand.
CGTAGGAAACGCAAATTCTTCGGATGTAGCTCTCCTTCGGAAAGGTAATTATACAAAAGCTCAACAGCTCATTATTGCAAAAAACAATATAGGAACAGAAGAAAATAAAACAGGTGTTCGTTAGTTTATCTTCAGAAAAACATTTTCAACGTGATTGTCGTTGACTGGGGAGAGCTAGCAAAACTTCCGTGTTATCCGGTAGCGTTTTTCAGTACTTGGCAAGCGGGGAAATGCACAGCACTTTTTTTGGAAAATTTTATCGGCGACGGAAACTTCAGCAAAGTTCATGTCATCGGATTCAGTTTGGGAGCACACGTGGCTGCATTTGCAAGCAACAACCTAAAAAAAAATTTAAACAGTCAAATTGGCCGCATAACCGGTATCATATAGTCTGATTTGTATGGCTGAGATATTCCCTTAAAATTTTTCTTTATGTATTACATTTTTGTTTAGGGTTAGATCCAGCTCTGCCTTTCTTTGCGTCTCTTGAAAATGCCATGAAATTGGACAAAGACGATGGAGACTTTGTGGATATAGTTCACACGAATGCTGCCATCTTCGGTAAAATAGAACCAACTGGACATGTGGATTTTTATATGAATGGCGGCTTTTCTCAACCGGCATGTCTAATGGCTTCAAGTACGTTGGCCCATGCAAAATGCAAAAGGGACTAGGAAATTGAAAAATTGTTGTCTTCTGCCTTTCAAATAAGCTAAAACCTTTCAAGTCAATTAACCGTTTTTTCAGATATTCCGCTTTGCAGCCATCTCATGGCAACAGTTTATTTTGCTGAATCAGTAGTCGAGATAAGCAAAGGCTTTTGGGGCACACCATGCTCGAGTCATTTCCACTATTTGATTGGTTGGTGCAAAGACGATAACTTGGAAGAAAGGGTACTGATGGGTGAAAAGTGTAACGTGAGGTAGATAAGTTTATTGATCTGTTCACTAAACCCTAAATTTTGATAATGAGTCCTAAAAGTTGTTTTAATTATTGTTTTAGGTCAAGGGGTGTTTATTTTGTAAAGACAGCCAGTCAGCCACCATATGCTTTAGGATAAATAAAATAAATTAAGTCTTATTAATATTTAGCAGTTTTTATTATTTAATAAATTTTATATCTAAACTTATCAAATACAATTCGTCCAAAATTAGTTGATTTGTTGTTTAAAAATGCTAATCGCTTAATTAAAAATATGACAGATTGTCAAATCAGAATAATAAAATTAAAACATCTTAATCGAAAAATCGAATAACCGGTATTTAAACTTTAAAACTTTATATTCAAAACTCTCAAAAAACTAAAAGTCATAAAAATTAAATTGCTCATTACAGAAATCTATAGAAATCATCTTGGTTTATAACCCTGAGGTTAAAAAGAGATAAGATAAATTTGAAAAAGACAGACAAATTAAAATCTGAACTTTTCTTCTGATTCAGTGTTCCATGAGTTGTGAATAAATTTATTGCTTAAATTTTTCAAGTAAAAATGTTTGTCTTATAAACTTTTTCTCGAAGTTGTGAAGCTCTTCCGTCCCTATAACGGTATTAGTGATATCCTAACTTTTTATAATATAAGTGGTTGGGTCGTTAGAGATACCTTAAGGCTTTCGAGGGGGCGGTTTTCCTTTTCGCAGCTTGTTATAGTGAGTGAGCCATGTCATGTGATTTCTCTTGTACTTGATATGACTAGCTTTGTGTTTAAATATAAACTGATATTATAATATTTCTTTACCGACATGATACAACCCAATACACCGTACTTCCGAATCTCCCGAAACTGTTAATGATTCTTTAATAAAGAGGACCTCATTAAAATTTAACATTAAATTTTTATTTTTTCATTTGTTGTCTGATATATTCCATCGGTCGTCTACTTTCGAAAATAGGAGAACAAAAGAAATCATTTATTGTATAAAATAATTACAATATATAATATTTAATATGCATATCTGTCTATCGGACAGAAGGGAATAGTATGAAGTTATAAAAAGGCTCGAATTTTTTAAGAAAGGCTTTAATGTTCCCGTATTTTAATAAAATTATATAATTATAAAATCATTATATAATATCTAATATGCATAACAGTGGACACAATTAGAAACTCATCAGTTGTCAAAGCTGTTCGTTAAAAATTGCACAGTGCAAAACTGTACAGTGAAAAATGTTCTAGAATCCTAGTGGAAAGCGGAAAAACTTTTTGAAATACTGTATAGAAAGTGTTAAAATGAAATTTATTTACATGTTGAGTGTTTTCTGTTGTACTTTGACGGTGGGAGATTTCGCTTCTAAATTTCCTGATAATTTTCTGCTTGGATTTGCCACAGCTAGTTACCAAATAGAAGGTGCTTGGAACGAGGATGGTAAGCTTTGAATTAAATATTTTAAAGAATGTAAGATGACTGTGAAACCAATTGGTTGCATCTGAAATTCTTCGCAATTTGAAGATTGGTAATCACTTTTAGCTTTTAATAAACCCGGACAATATGACCAGATTGGCTGGAGTATCTTCAGACTTTTGAACAGAATCCTCTTTTTAACAGAAAGACTTTGAGCCTTCCCGAAATTCAAAGCGATGCTCATATCAAAATCCCCAAACAAGTGTCTTACTTTCATAACATCACATTGATCAAAAATTGTGTTGTGTGTGTCACAGGAAAGGGAGAAAATGTTTGGGACAGATACGCACATAGTGAACCAAGCAAGATTCGGGATAAATCAAACGGAGATGTGGCTTGCGATTCCTATCATCTGTATAAAGAAGATGTTCAGATGTTGAAAAATATAGGTGTAAGTTTCATTATAACAAAAACCATTTTAAACTATGAGTTAAGTATAGCCCTGAATTAAAAGCAGTAAACTACTTAATTAATCGTTATTCGACAGGCTAACGTGTACAGATTTTCACTGTCTTGGTCCAGGATTCTTCCCAAAGGAGATGTATCATTTGTCAACAAACCAGGTGTAGAGTATTACAATAATCTTATAAATGAGCTTTTAAGTAACGATATTGAACCAGTGGTAAGTTTTCGAAAGTCAAAGTTTTTATTACCTTTGCGCAATCTGTGTTGTACTTCGCTTACTGAATCAAAATTCTAGGTTACCTTATTTCACTGGGATCTCCCTCAATGTCTTCAAGACTTGGGAGGTTGGCCAAATCCTGTAATTGCTAATTATTTTGAAGATTATGCCAGACTGGCTTTTCAGTTATTTGGGGACAGGGTAAATATTAATGTGATATAAACGTATTTCAAATATTCTTAGATTTTAAAATTATTTTTCTGTGTTTGAAATAGACATTTGAACATTTTTCTTTTTGTCTAGGTAAAATGGTGGATAACCTTTAACGAACCTTTAGAAGTATGTCATGGCGGCTATGGTGGACGTTATGCAGCTCCAGGCGTAAATCTTTCTGGGACTGCCGACTATTTATGTGCTCACACTATTCTTAAATCGCATGCAAGAGTCTACCACATGTATAATTATGATTTCAAACCAGTTCAAAAAGGTAAAAAGAAAACATTGTTGATTGTTACTCATTTTCGATATTTTTGAAAACTCCGTTGCCATCTGTCTGTAAGCGAAACGGTTGGGAATGGGATTTTTGTGTAGAGAACAACCTTCGTAATCCCAGGATTTGATTAAAGGAGAAGAAAAGTAGGTAAAAGGTGGAGTAAAAGAAGAGCAACAACAATGGGAATGATAGTAGTGGGTAAGGATGCGAGAAATAGTGTGACTTGTGAATATTTACAGGACAAGTTGGTATTACGTTAAATGGAGGATGGAACGAACCTTTAACAGATTCCAAAGAAGATAAGGAAGCTGCTGAAACCTCACTACAATTTCAGGTACATCAAAAGGCGACTTATTCAAAAATGAATATAATGACGTCATGAGCTTTAGGTTTGATTTTAAAGGACAATTAATTGTACTAATTGTTATATCGTGCATGTCTGAGGATGACTTCAGGTCTCATTTTACGGCACTGAATTTGAGTTATTTTTCCAGCTTGGATGGTTTCTTCATCCTTTATTGGGGGCTGGAGGAGATTATCCACCAATCATGAGGGAAAAGGTTGATTCTAATAGCAAAGCTGAAAAGCGATCCCGATCCAGACTTCCTGTGTTCGACGAGGATTGGAAAAGTTATATTCGGGGTATAAACTGGTAGTTGTGGAATTAAAATCCATTTTTTAATGGTGATCCTGATAATGTCAAATAAACTTTAAACTCCATTTAGGTTCACTTGATTTTTTGGGGATTAACCACTACACAAGTTACTTGATAACTCCTGCCAATGACCCTTACGAGATTCCATCTTTTGAAAACGATATGGGCGTTACCATAAGTCAAAACAGTTCTTGGCCCGATTCAAAAACCGTTTCTTGGCTCAAACACGAGCCGACAGGATTTCGAAAAAAATTAAATTGGCTAAAAGAATATACGAATAATTTTCCCATTTTCATAACTGAAAATGGATGGGCTGATGCAGGAGAACTTAACGACCACAAAAGAATCGAATACTACAAGGTATTTATAACATTTTATAGATTTTGAATAAAAATTTTCTTTTATTATAAGTTTTACTATCCATTGTTCGTTTTTAGGATTATCTAGAACAGCTTTTGATAGCGATTTTTGAAGACGGCTGTAATGTTATCGGGTATATTGCTTGGAGTTTGATGGACAATTTTGAATGGTCAGAAGGATATGGGTGAGGTTTAATTGTCGTAAGGAATTTCCTCCTCTAAAAAACAAAAATTTTTACTCTAAATTTATTTATTTTCATTTTAGGCCAAAATTTGGTGTTTATCACGTTGATTTCCAAAGCCCTAATCGTACAAGAACACCTAAGCAGTCAGTCAATTTGTTTAAGGCACTTCTCAAAACGAAGACGCTACCACGATTCTCTTACATTTCTTAAACTTTAATCTGCTTACCGAGGTATATACTGTATATACCATAAGTATTAGTAAAGTCATGAGAGAAAAATGTTAGAAAAAGCTGAAAAACAAGCTAATTTTTAATAATTATCATTTTTAAGGTTTAATTAAACATTTAAATCTAAGAAGAATAACGATAAAAGTCGGTTAACAAAATTCCAGGCAAGTTCATAAATAATGGTCGGTTTTGTTGATACGATGATTGAAATGTGGTGAGGTCGACGTGAGTTAACATTAAATCCATTGTAGAACCAATTAAAACATTCATACCGATAAAATAATTACTTTTTATCTATTTGCTTATTTTAACAGTAGAACCGGTTGACAACTTTCAAGGAAATATTTGTCTTGGTTGTTTCAACTTGCAATTTAGATAAGAAGGAAAACAAAAAATATTTTTACATAAATAACAAGTTTTCCCCTCTAATTTAGCAAAATTATATAAAATTCAATATATTTCATCTTTCGTATACATCATTTATTTAAATTTTTCTGTCACTTTGTGAAAGTTAAAATTTTTGAAGAAATTTTTATCCTGTGGAAGGTATGATGCTGGACATGAATTTGTTTCTATAATTCTGTCATTTTGTATCATTTTTGGTTTGGTTCATTATTCAGCTTTGCTTAACCATATGAGTTAAAGAAATAGTATCGTACGATTCTGCTGTAACGAACAGAAGTCTGTCTTGCATTTAGAACCGATTTAAATATTAATGTCACTAATTTCGTCTTAGTTTCCACTTCATGTGGAGTAGGATAAATGAACAATAGGAATGCAGTATGAAATAATTCAAAAATGAACAAAAAAAATTAATAGATACTCCGCGATAGCGAATAAAAAGTGGGAACCACCAAAAATTCAGAGCTAAAAGACTCCAATTATGGGTTAGTGGCGACTCAAACACTCACCCATTCCTGGGTTAATTACTCTCTTCGAGAGTTCTGCTGTTGGGTAAAGTAAGCAATAATGTCTATACTATGCTCTATTTTTTAATTGCCTACTTTATATTTTATATAATATATATGGTCAAGAAAATTTGCTGTCATTATTTATAGAATGAAAACTGCAACAATACTTTTCCAATGAATGTTGAAGACATCCAAGTGAGATACTCAATTTCACTTTTATTGCTCTTGACATTCACTTTTGAAGCTTTGAGTTTCAAAACAGAACCCACACAAACAAGGTTATCTGAAATTGAATCCAATTCTATCTTGTCTTATAACTGTGTTTTTCAATATTTCACTACGCTAGAACAAACAAAGTTGAGGAAGGTATGATCACAACCATATAAAGATATGATACACAGAACCCGCAACCACTTAATGTGAATGAGCACTGATTTTGAGGAAGGATGAGTGGCTCTAAGCAAAGTGTTTTACAAATGAATGAACATCTACTAATGAAAACGGCATTGTGCTACTTGAACTTGTGGCTATTACGCCGCGTCAAATTTTTAGAAATATCGAAGGATTTTCACTTACTCTATTTAGACCATCTTCTTTTACAGCTGAAGACATCCTCAATGGGTTTGATTTCGAGTTCGAACGTCACCGTCTCAAATTGCAATTACAAGTAGCTGCCCTAATAGCGGTTTCTCTGATAATAATACCCATGACCCAAACGAATTAATCATACTATACATGCTTCCATATAGAAAAAACTTTATCAGCCGATCAGGGAAGCTATAAAATTATGTTAAAAGGTAGTTAAATAAAACTGGAACAATCATAAAACTTCTTAACCTCAAGTATTTTTACCTTTTAAAAAACATTACTCGAAAAATTGTTTTTCATAAAAGTGGTACAGAAAAATTCTAAACGAAATTAATGCTATAAGAAGCTCGCCGTGGGATCAAAATGAACGTTGCAAAGAATTTAAAAGTAAGGAAATATTCCGTATATCAAAAATGCGGGCTTAAAAGCCCCAGTTATGGATTTCTGGTGATCCAAACTCTTAAACACCTAAGAGTTAATTACAAACCTTGCGCGAAAAATCAATAACAAATTACTAAGTATGACATACCGAAAATAAATCGTTATACCGCGATATGAAGCAGGAATTTTAAATTAGGTTCATTTTCTCATTTCGAAGACAAACGGACGGATTCGATAAAGTACAATGTATGTGTTATCGTAATTTTTTCTTTGCTAAGCCGAAGTTATAAAAAAAAAAACACGCACATTTGCCCCAAGTGTAGAAAATTATTTGTTATCATGGGTGCGAGTAGTTACCTCTCTCTCCTAATTATTCTCATTATTCATATACATCTAGGTAAGTCCTAGCAACTATTGATCGGTTATTTTTTGATGTGTCTCAAATTTTTTTTATCAGTTTCATTACTTATAATCAAGAGTATTAAAAACACTCAGCACATGACGCTACAGAAATTATTATAAATTTTAAAGTTTTGGAAGTGAAACCTAAGAACTTCTTACAAGTCAAAGTTGTTTAAGTGCACTTCATCCTTTGTAGTTTGTTTTAACAGATTATAATAATCACAGTATCATTTTTATAAGAATTTTTAATGACTTCTAGCTTTTTGTTATTTTTTATAAAGGCCTTCAAATCAAGGAAAAATAAAAAGCTTTTGTGGACGTATTTAGTGACAATAGGCCAAAAATTCTAAATTTATAATTTGTCCATTCCTTCTTCCATGAAATGGAGGTAGCTGGAAATATATCAAACTTAAGAAAATTTATGAGTAGGAGGCTAGGTCCATCTTCCTTTTTCTCCAAATTAATTTATTAATATAACCCGTCAAAACGATAGCGCTTGGAGAGAATCATTTATACAGTTCAGAGGAGGAAGCAGCTAAGAAATACATAGCAGACGAAGACACGAGTATATTCCTGAAACAGCTGAGAAAAGTAAATGAGGATTATGGTAAAAGTTGGATAGTCCTTCCCGATGGAAATGGCACTGCTCAGTATGCAAAATTACAAATGGATAAAGGGAGACTTAAAGGAAAAACGGTTCCGTCTAAATGGTCTCTAGAAGACATGCCTTTAGTTGTCACTTTACACTTATACACACGGTAAACATGTTTGGGTAATTTAAAAAGAAAAACAAATTCATGACAAACAACATGAAAACTAATTATGCGAAAATTTTAGGAAAAATCCTCTCGGGCAAATCCTAGACCCATACAATATTGCTGAAACTGAGTTTAATGCTTCGGAGCCAATTAAAATAATCTGTCATGGTTGGAGAGCTGATGCGAAGTCTGACGTTATCACATCTATTAGAGATGGTAATCAAATGTATAATAATATTTGATTTAAAATAAACATTTTTATACCTTTATAAGTACTGAATCCTTCAATGAATTATTTAATTTGGTTTGGTTTTACTTTGCAGCGTATTTAGAAGAGCAAAACCCAAATATAATAGCCATAGACTGGAGTCCAGTTGCCGGGGATCTCGTTTATACTACTCCAGCATTTACAACCAAAATAGTGGGCCGATATGTTGCAAACGTAATTGACACGTTGGTGGAAGAAAAAGAAGCTAGATATGAGGATATTCATTTTATTGGCCATTCACTCGGAGCTCATATTGCTGGATTTACTGGAAGTTCGACTAAACGCAAAATCGGAAGAATTACAGGTATTAAATTTTAATTTGTGTATTAATATTTCATTAAGTGCAGTCTATAGATGGTGTGCAAGAACTTTGTGCTTTCAAAAATGTAAATAATAAAATATTTATTTTGAGCTCCCGTAAATTAGTCAGTATATACTCCATCCCATCATTCCAGCATACGGTTTAGAGTTCCAGACTTTCACATTTCAACCCTTAACTTCCAATAATTCTAACCTCTGGTTATTCACAGCTAATTTAGGTGCTTGGGTTGTTTTAAAACTCAAAATAAAATAAAATTTTTTATATACCTTCCCAAATTTATGTGTTTGGCTATAATTTTTATGGAAGCACAGCTTTGGAATCAGCGAATGTCTCCACATACGTCATTGGCTTATTCTGTATTCATTCAAAATTTATCCGTAAACCAATATTGAAAACTTTTACCGCTAAAATAAATACTGTATATTTCTAATACAGGTTTAGATCCTGCCCTTCCATGTTTTCAAGACCGTAGAAGTGATGACAGATTAGATCCATCAGATGCACATTTTGTTGACGTGATTCATACTTGTTCAGGTATATTAGGCATGAGCATTCCTGCCGGTCATGCCGATTTTTATCCTAACGGTGGAAGTCCTTTCCAACCAGGATGTTGTTGGTACCTACCAGGTAAGTATCCAAAGTGAACATTAATTGTTGGGTCTACGTTCACAGGGGAACAATTCGAACATGAACAAAGTTTAAGTTAACCCTGTGACGACTCCTGTCATCCATGTAACAGTGATTTCATTGTTAAATGTTATAATTTATTATACCGACATTTAAGAATTAGTGTCAGTTTTTTATATTAAAAATTATACTGAAGCTGAGAGGAAGCAGACGAGTTTTGCAAAAGGTTTAGACTGAAAAACACTTGCTGAAATAATTTTTGTTAATATTTTCAGAGGCTTGTAGCCATTCCAGATCACACGAATTCTTTGCAGAATCTATTCGACGAGCAGAAGTAGATTTCAAAGCTGTAGCCTGTGAAGATTGGGATCATTTTAAAAGTAATAAATGCGATGATGTTTACGCAAACATGGGTGAATATTTGTCTCCCGAAGTAAGGGGAGTATTCTACTTAAAAACATTCACTACTTCTCCTTTTGCTCTGGGCATGGAGGGAACGATTTATTAAAATATAAAAAATATTACCTTTAAATCTTTCCAGCCATTTTGTAAATAAAAATAATTAACAGGCAAAGCAAGAAGACTTGTAAATCGTTGATTAATTATTCAGTTATCACCTATTTCACACATTTCAGTAATAATTTTTGATTTTATATATATATAAAAAAGATTTTTACAAAATTTTCACTTATGCTAGACAAAACGCTGAGAAAAATAATTTTTAATGTTTTTGAAAATTTAAATAAAGTTACATAATTTTTGCTTTAAATAAAGAAACACCTACCTCCTAACAGTTTTTGATAACTCCTAAAACACGTTGTTGTTTCGTATACCGCTCCATTTTCACTAACCCTAAACTCCCAACCGTCAAATTGTTCTTTTTCAGGATTGCCAACAATTTACCGCCAAATGGCGGCAAAATTCAAACCTTGCGTTGATTTTGGATATCTATTGACACGGGGCTAGGCAACCTGCAGCCCGCCAATCAATAACGAATTGCACTAAATTGAATCTGTAAAACGGTTATGTTAAAAATTGTATAATTTTTTTTCGGTAAAACCTGAGCGGTTGTCCTGTGTCCAACTTTCAAAAGTTTTTCAACCCCTATTTTATTGTTGAAGTAATTATTTTAAGGATTGATTTAGAAAATACTTCACGCTTTTGGGTAAAAGACTAAAACTTTAACAACTTTAATTTTAAAAAATCAGAAAATGGAGGTGATTTATATGATTTTCCTTTAGGTTTTTTATAAAGAGCATAATTTTGATAACATTATTTTTGATAATCATAATTGTTTTTCTTAAAAAATAATTCTTTATATGCTGAACCATGAAGATGAAATTTCATTTTATTGTTCGAAAAGTGTGTTTGTCCAATATTTTAGCAACTCATACCATTTTTCACCACATGATTGAAAATAAAATGCATTTGGTAATTCGACAAAGTTTCGGTCAATCACCTGATTTCGGTAATTTAATTATAAAATTGTAATTAAATACCTCGCCCGATTGAGTGTCAGTCACTTGCATAAGAGATAAGCTAAATGAAGCAGAAGACCTATTAATTGGAAAATAATAATAATGCCGAGGTAAGAGGTACGACACCGAATTTAAAATTTCACTTGTTCCACTTTAATAGCTCATTCAGTGGAAGGCCTCTGGTTGAGTTGTCAAATCACCTGATCCACGAAGTTATGGTTGGGGGCTCGTGTCCTCCTCTCTTACTATTTTATGAAAATCGGAATTGGCGCTACACTTTATTAAAGATTAATTCATTTTCATTATTACGGTTTTATGTAAACCAAATTTACTGAAAAGATTTTCGTCAACTTTTATGAATTTAGTCATGGAAAAAAACATAAGCTGTACTGGATCACCTCCAAATAAAAATTAGAATTCAAAGCGTGCGAACTTCCTATTTCCTTGTTTGAAACTGAAAATATGTTAGTAAACGTGTGTGTATAAGTGTGTAGTACGAAGTAGGGAATGGTAATGACACAAACTGATCTTGACAGTTAAAAAAATTTGTAACGAACACATTCAGCTTTACTACGGGACGTAAGTGTATTGTGGGTGCATGTCTCAGTTGATTTTTAACTATCACAAAGAGTTTTCTAACTAAAATTTATTAACTCATAACTCAAAACATAAACATTAAAGACATTCATATACAAGGAACTTATTTAAACGAAGTTCTATTAATTTCATAAGTAATGCGCACTTTGATAGCTTTTAAATTTCATAAATACTTCACACTTTTACAAACTTCATTTCAAAAATGGCGCTCATTTTTATGTAAATTACTTAAGTTTCTACCTCAGAATCAGAAAAGATTATATTTTAGAAGTGGATAATTGTAAAATTGGAATGATCATAAAGGTAGATAAGATTGTAAGCCCTGTTCATTCTTCTTCTCACCTGACTATTAAACCCCATTAATGGATGCTTAATTTGGAATTAAAAACACTGCCAGTACCCAGAGGTTTAGGAAACTCCAATTTGATTTAACATTGAACTTAAGGAATGACGGTTATGTACCTATTTTTACTGAAATGAGTCATTTTGACTCATATCAACAAAAGTGGAATTTTATTGTTGAGTCAAAAATAGTTGAAAATCGACTTAAATGAAGGATTTGTTTTAAAATAAATCAATATAATCTTTATATTTATTTCATTATATAAGTTAATACAGTCATATATATTTAAATTTTAAACTATATACTCTAAATACGATGCAAGTATGAACTTGGGTCTTGTTTTATGCGTTGGAAAACCAGAAACAATTTTTGAGTGAATAACAATTAATTTCATAAGTAATGCACGATTTGCGACGACAAAATCCTTTTATAATTAACTGATACTTATATAAAGTAGTTTGTTGTGATTTATGCATGGTTTTATGAGAAATCCATTTCATAAATATTTCACACTCTTATACAGAACTCAAGACGGTCTCACTCAAAAACAGTTTTTCATGTTAGAAACAAATTGTCTAATTCCCTCAATATATATATTATAAATATGGTATTAAATAAAAATTGATTTGTTCTTTGGAGTCTCACAAAAGAGAAGTCCGATAGATCGATCGGTTTTAAATACAAATCGGTTGTAAATCTTTAAGAAAAGTTTGGTCGGCCCTGAATAAATTTGCACGGGAAGAGTGGGGTTTATTAAGAAACTACATCTCATCATCTTTTTAATTGTGATATCTATTATTATCTTTTATTTTATGTTAAGAAGGTTGACGAGATACTTAATAAAAAAAGATCGAAGTAGTAAAATTTTTGGGGGAAGAAATTTGATTTCATGAATGTAGAAAATATGGATAAAACGGTTATCATATCCGGTTTTATACTCTTCGTCACCGGTAAGTAATCACATTATTTTATTTATTTATTTTTTGAATGGCCTGATTTAGTGTTTATTTATTAAAATATTAAAAATGATTATTTCCGGTAGTTAACGGTTTTGAAAACGAAGCATCCGTTTTGGTGGTCAATTTAACATCCTCCAGTATTTATAGACTTCGACAAAATCAAATTATTCAACCTGTTAAAGAAGATAGAATCAAATTTTTATTATATAATAGGTAGGTGGGTATTTATTTATTATATTTGACAGTGGAATTTATACTAACCGCCATTTTAGAATGATTGTTCTCTCAGTAACGTAACTGAGTTTCTAGTTTTATTTGTTAATGAAACGAATCCTTAAAATTGGTTTTACATCAATTATTTATACAAGTATATTTATTTATATTATTAATAAAGCATTTAATATAAGTAAATAAAACGAATTCTCCATAGTAGTGTGCATTATTTAAGAAATGAGTTATTCCTAGGCTCTGAAATTTATGAAAATCTGTTCTTAGACAAAGATTCATTCCTTTCATAAGTAATGCACACTTTTGTGAAGAATTCACTTTAAAGGTCTATTTCTATATACTTCTAATTCTGATTATTAGCCCCGTCGCCTCACTTGCCATAACCACATTCATGTCGCCTGTCATCTACTATCTTGTTTGAACCACAACTTCCCATAATAGTTGTGTAGGATATCGTCGAATAATGTTAGCACTTGAAATGATGGAGGGAAATCTACCGATAACATTACGTTGATTGCATTGCAACAAGCGACCTTCTGCACAAAAAAAATCTTTCATAATGAAATGCTCTTTACGCGGAACTCGAGATCTTTATTCAGGTTTCGTTTTTTCAATACAGAAATAAACACACTGTTTAAACAAGGCTCCAATAATAACAGTGACTTAATAATTACTAAACAAATATCAACAAAAATTTTAAGGCCGAATTGTACTCATTCTATTTTTAATTTAAATTTATCATAATGTTGATTTAAGGCTTAAATAAAAATTTATCCCAATCTTCTTTTTATTGAGGCAGAATTTAATTTAATAGACTGTGTCAAAATAAAATAATCGAAAATGAAAAAAACTTTTTTGGGGAGTTGTATTCTTTATGCCTACCCCTAGTAATGTATTGTATAAAACTAAGAAGGATGTTAATTAGAAGCCGATATATTATAAGATTATAGTTAAGTTTAGAATATGAAATTTCTTATAAAGAGGCTGATTTTGGTTTTATGATAGGAGGTATCCCGACGGATATAGATTAATAAGGAACAATATTAGGAATCTTCGAAATTCAAATTTCAACAGTTCCTATCCAACCAAAGTGATCATACATGGGTATGTAAACAATTACACATCAGCTGCCATACAACTTCCTAAGAATGGTACGTACTGCATTACAACCTTGTTTCAAATACTTTTAGCAGACCCATCAAATCCTTTCAAAAATTTGTATAAACTACTCAATTATAAATTTAAATTTTCTTTTAGCTTACCTGTCGACTGGAAAATTTAATATTATAGCAGTAGATTGGAGTGAATATTCATTTCCTTATGTACTAGCGGCAAGTAGTGTAAAAGCCGTCGGCCATATTACTGGTTCCCTAATTTCTTACCTTATGAGTAGAGCTGGACTAAGAGCATCCGATTTACATATTATTGGTCACAGTTTAGGAGCCCATGTCGCTGGCTATGTCGTAGAAAAAATTGGAATAAAGCCGGCCAGAATTACAGGTAATGAAAATATATATGAAAAGTTTTATGTCTGAATATTTCAATAAATTAGTTTTATTTTTTGTTTAGGTCTCGATCCAGCAGCTCCAATTTTTTCGGAATATCCATCCAGTCAAAGATTAGGAGCGGAAGATGCTGAATTCGTCGATGTTATACATACGAGTGTGCGAGTTCTGGGAATGAGTCAAAATATTGGTCACGTGGATTTTTATCCTGCCGGTGGAAAGCACCAACCAAGATGTCCCAATGACATAGTAGAGGAAGTTATAGGTGTGAAAAACGAAACGGTTTTTGTGTAACAGTAAAAAATACAAATGAGCCGATTTGACTCATTGGAAATTTTTTGTTTAATCTGTCGTACCCGTTAAAATATAGGTTATAAGAGAAATAATTCTGTTCTATGAGTCAAATTAGCTCACCAGCGTAATTTAAGTAATCCAATAATACTTTTTAAACAAAATTGTCTAAAAAAATATTCACAAAAGTATTTATTAATATGGAATGAAGGTTTGCTTTGGTTTTGTTCTTAAAGGTTCTTGTGATCACGGACAATCCTACATCTACTTCGCAGAAAGCATTCAGAACAAAAACCCCAGCAGTGAAATGCAAATCATTATCAGACGCACTCGAAAGACGCTGCTGGGGACGTAAAACAGCAATTATGGGAGAAAACGCCAACTACAGGTAATCGAGCTTGATTAATCCAAAATCACCAAATAAAAAAAATTTCATAGTCTTGTATACGACTCTGATTTATTTTTCAGGAAACCACGAGGCATATACTATGTAGATGTAAGTTCGTTTGAGAGACAATCAAGATTTTTAGACGTCTTTTCAGTTCTTCGAAAGACAAGACTACCCCTATTCGACTTCGGAATATTTTAATAGTACAATTGACGTTCCTCATTAAAAGACATTTATGAAAGATGACAAGTATCCGCCACAACTTCGAAACAAACTTCAGTTTAAGGATAAACAAAACGAAATATTAAAAAGAATTCTTTAAACTAATGTTGCAAGTCTGTAAATTATTATAATTTTACAAAAATCAATTACAATTCATCTTGCTGAATTCCTCAAAAAAAAAGTAGAGAGACCATCGCCTTTACCCACCAAAGCTTTTTTCTTTTAATTTCGAACACAAAATTAAAAAAATTAGTCTCTCTTCAAATACTCATATCCCAAAAATTTACAAGAAACTCAATCCAAAGAATCAATCAATCCAAGTTCCTTATTTTAAAATAATAATAATAAAGCAAAAACAAATCCATGAGAAATTATAGGACATTGATTTCAAACTAAACTTCGTTTACGCCAACCCAAACTTTGAACTAGTCTTTGCGATGAAGAAATATTTCATTGAAAATTTTAATATTTCAAATAATGATAATATAATGATACTAACATTTTTGTCCGATTTCATTGATTTAAGGCATGCTTTTTGTAACTTTACAAACTACGATTCTTATGTCAAATATTTATGAAAAGTAAAATTTTTCTAACTTAAAAAGTCCTTTTATGATCGGAACCAATTAAGCCTATATTTTTACAAAAATTAAAAACTTTCTTTAATAGAATATTAAATAATTCACTTTTTTTAAAGGCTTCATCCAAGACCAACTTATAAAAAACATTTCGGCATCGATGTATTTAATCGTTGTCAACGCCATTTACTCTATCAGAGTCTCTAGACCTGAAACCACAAATTTATAATTATTACTTGACAAGGACATTGCGAAAACTAAAATTACATCAATTTTAAATTCAAATACTCAGGTTTCAAAAGCCAGGCACTTTTGCAAACGCTTGGCTAAACACTTTTGAAGTTAAGGAATTGGGCTGTTTGATGGGCTCCATTAAAAGTATAATTAATTGAACCGACCTGCTTCGAGAATCCTGACTTCTTGACCTATCACTCCGTGACCTCGTTCTTGACCTTCGATCGCTTGATTTCGATCGTCTATCTCGTGATCTACTTCTGGAATTACTTCGCGATCTAGAATGTCGTCTCGGAGACCTTGATCTTGACCTTGTGCGAGATCTGTAATAATTTAATTGTTGGTCACTCATTGCGAAGGCATTTGACATTAATCTACACAAACTAAGTACAATTAAAAAAGAGAGGTCAACGGAAACTTTCAATAAGGAAATTCGATACAAGAAGTAATTGATTCAGTCATATCAAAGAAAATTTTAATAAGAAAAAAATGAACTAATGGGGCGTCATAGTGGTAGGAATTTGACTTAAAACTATTCAAAAAGTTAAAATTTTGATAAATAGAAAGAAAATAAAGGAAATCAACAAATATCAGAACGTGTTGGATAAGAATGAAGTTTGCATTACACACTAGAAGTAAAATGTTTTTCTGGTAAGAACCTAAATACTGAAAAGGTTAAGAACCCTTGGAAATAATAAAATTTGAAAATGAGATGGACCCCAAAAAAGTTTTTAATAAAGTTGCGGACAACTACTTTTAAGAGTCCGCTTCAAGCTGTTAAAAAAAAAATTGAATACAAGACTCACAGAGATTATAAGGCAAGACAACAGAGAGCAAGTACTGCGTCGATTAATAACAAACGGCGCGGAGGAAGATAACAAAATTAACAAGTTCGGAGTTCTCTTCGAAGGGTCACTACGAGATTACTACGAAGGATTACTCGAAGATTACTTCGAAGAGAAGACTCTCAGCCGATACCCCTATAAAGTGGAGGAATAAACATTTTATTGATTTTTTTATAGGTCTGGAATGGTTGTGATTAAATGAAACAGCAATGAAAAAATTTTGATTCAAAATAACTTTGAATCATTCATACTTTCACATGTAACACTACTATTTGATCATTGAACCACAACCAATACTTCACAGACTTTTTAAACAATTTTTAATAACATAGAATACAGTACTAAATTCCTTAAGCACAAACCTAAACATTATGAGTGGTCAAATTTTACACGAGACCATTAAAATATATAAGATTTGAACATCAAAAAGAAATGAAGAACTTACAAAAACTCATTTCACATATTTTAAACTTTTACTAAGAATATCTATGTCATATAATTAGTTATCACACATCTTTAAAAAAGCCTTATCGAAGGTATTAGACAAGATAGAAAAATGGATAAATTTTTAAAATCCTGAAACATGTTTTGCAAAACCCACTAAAAGTGACTATTAAAGTACAAGATCACACTATCAGCACAAGAATAATTATTTGTTTCAGCAATATAAAATCATTGAGTTAAAATATTCAGGAGAAAATTACAAAAAAGCACTGACAACAAAACTAAATATTCAACATGTTCCTGATTAACCCATAATGCAAACAAGAAAATTTTTAACGATACTTTACATTAAAAGCAACATTCAAAACATGAATTCATTTAAGTGTATATTTACCTTCTACGTGAACTTCTGTGCCTATTGCAATCTCTTGCATAATGACCTCTTTCACCACACTCATAACAGCGATCATCTGGGTTAAAGGGTCTTCCTCTTCTGGGTGGAGGACCCCGATCACGGCGTCTACCACCCATTCCATTAGATGGTTCAACTCGAACTCTACGACCGCAAACAGTTCTAAAAAAACCGTAAAGGCAAATTTAATATACTGACCAAGCCATACTACTAAAATAAGCTAATGTAAACAAACATAATAAATGTATTCATTGCCAGAGGACTTATTCTTGTTTAAGGTCAAATTTTTCAATTACTTTTATTAAGCCCTCACTCAGTATACACAAACCTTCCATCTAGTCCTCTAACGGCATCATCGGCGTCCCTGGGATCCTCGAACTCTACAAATGCAAAGCCCGGTGGGTTCCGCGCCACCCAAACATTCCGCAAAGGACCATAATAACCAAATGCATCCTCCAATTCTTGCTTTGAAGCCGAAGATCCCAAATCTCCAACGTAAACTTTGCAGTCGGAACCAGAATCTCTATATCGTGACATATTTCTGGTTCTGAAATCACTATATGCCGGTTAAAATTGTTTGGCCAAGAAAGGTTAGTAAGGAGCGTCTGGAACCAACAATCAAAAAACGTGCCATAAAACGAATTTTTTTCAGGCACCTAAGAAACACAAATCTAATTTTAAATAGTAGTATTTACTGTTAAGTACTTACCAGCTGAAAAAAAGGCTTCTACAATAAACTTAATGAATTAAAAATCGTCCTGTTATGCCCCACTTTCCTTTGAACATAGCATGACAATCTTGAATGCTTTCAGAAATCTACAAACTGAGATTTTGAAAAAACAACCGGAAGTGCTGCAACGTAGTTAGACTTTTTCTACTTTCAAGTCATAATTTTGACTTTTTGGAAGTTCAATATTATTTATTAGTTAATTCTAATTTTAATAAGCCCTTAAAAATTATTTTGGAGTAAACTTTTTAATTATAACAGATTTCCTGCCACTAATTATGGTGGATTTTAGGGTTGAGTGTACACGTAAAAATTCTGTCAGCTTATGGTCTTTCGTTTCACTGTACTATTTTATTGAACTTTTCATTAAATTTCATTATATATCTTTACAAAAACCATAAAAATTTCATCCCTTAGACTTTAAAAGGATTCCTTTTTTCCTTTCTTACATTTAAAGTGTGGAACCATTTATGACGTAAAAGTCTAGCGGATATTTTTGTTTACTAGTTACTTTATTTGAAAAACTCATTTCAAGTATAGTTTTATTAAAGTATAACATTTTAAATATTTTTATTTAGTTGAAATCAGCCGAAATTTTGAATTTACAAGATCCGATGTTACCTCTAATCGGTGTCAATGGGTGGTAATAAGTCAAACGTAAAACTTCCGGTTTATGTTTGACATTTTTCAATTTTTTAATTTTATAATTATTGTAACCTTTTAAAAATTATTATTATATTGAGCAATTAGTTTATTAAAATATTAATTTATGTTTTATACAACTGAAATAAAACCGATTTGACTTTCCTTTTTACATATTTTAGGAGTTCATTTGAATTTTTAGTAGTTCAAATGAAGTTGCTGTAATGGCGGACATGTCATGAAGGTACCGAATCTATTTTGTGGGCCTACAATGGAAGAAAATAGCCCATCTACTAATCACAATGGACAGATAGGACCGACAACTGGCGGAACAAATGTGGATAACAAGCAAAATGAGGATGGAAATCAGGGACCGCAATACTCAATACCAGGAATACTTCATTTTATACAACATGAATGGGCTAGATTTGAAATGGAAAGATCGCAATGGGAGGTTGATCGTGCCGAATTACAGGTAATTGGAGGCGCAAGTACAATTTCATTATCAGTAAGATAATTTTTAAGAATTATTTTCCTCCGCGTTATCGGATAAAACCTATGAATCTGCCCTCATACAGTAAGGGACCCTCCTGATTTCTTTTAAGCCTGTTTGAATTCACTTTTCTTTGCCTTTAATGGTTTACATTTCAAACATTCCCCCGCTATAATTAAACAATTAGGAGTAATTGTATATTTAAGTTGTACAGAGCTGAAGTTTTATTCTTAATTTTCGTTAAGTCATGTTTTTGATAAAATTTTGGATAATGAATTTTACAAACTGTTATCAAATAATTTCTCCAACCAGATTTCAAGTCACTGACACTGTAATTTTGATTTCCATTTAAAAATTCTGTGATCTTATTCATTTAATTTTGTAGATGAAGAGGAGCCCATAATTAGATTCATAATTTGTTTTTTTTTTTTTTTCACCAAGAACTGTTTAGAATTTATTTGTCAATATCAACATTAAATCTTCAGTAAATTATAAGTGCTAACATATTTTGTATGATATTAAACAATTAAGAAACTTTTTTTTTATCTGTTCTTTACAAGTTTAAACTTGCCATCAGATGATTGTGATTTCTGATTTAACTTTTTTAAATCCATTATTTTTTGTTTATTTAAAAACCTAAGTTAAAAATGGTTGAAGCATATAATCATAACATTTTGTTTTCTTTATGTTTTTCATCTTAGGCAAAGATAGCTTTCTTACAAGGAGAAAGAAAAGGACAAGAAAATTTAAAACATGATTTAATTCGTCGAATAAAAATGTTAGAGTATGCTTTGAAACAAGAAAGGGCAAAATTTCACAAATTGAAATACGGAACTGAACTTCAACAAGGAGATATGAAGCCACCAGCAGGAATGTATGATGAAGCAGGTGAATCAGGTGTAACTATTGATTCAGAAACTCCTTACTCAGCTGTTAGCAATATCACTTGGAAGCAAGGGAGGCAGCTTCTGAGACAGTAAGTATTATAAATAAAATGTTAATTCTCTTTGGGTTTGATTACAAAAATGTTTACTGAAACCAAGGTTTACAGTTGAAGGTTATGAGCCATGGAGCCTAAAGAACATGTAGTTGATTTTAAAGCTGAGTATTTTCTAAAGTCTGTTAAGTTATTCCCAGAATGATTCAGTTTTAAGTCAATATCAATTTGAAAAGTTGCCTTTATTTTTCTAAAAACTGGTGTGGACAAGGGACTTTGCTTTTGGTGATATATCTCAAATTTTTAAGATGTGAGCCATCTCATACTGCATATCTGTGATGTACAGATGTGAAATATGACTATGAAGTGCTCTGATATTTACTTTATTTTTAAACAACAATAGTTTATAAACCGTCAGTGGTTATGTTTACAGTTTGGGCATACACATTTCAGACAAAAGTAATGTTTAAAGTTGCAGGATTATTGCAGTAGCACACAGTTAAAACAAATCCAACATAATTCTTTTTTTTCTTTTTACAGATAACCCCTGTTTTGTCTAAAGCTTACCACACTTTTTTTTAAATTTAAATTTAAACGAAAAAAAATTGATGCTGTCCCACTATTTAAGGAAGTAGGTAAAAAACGTGGCTCTGAATTCACCTAATAGTAGAAATTTGAATTGTTTTCTTAAATGAGGTATTGTCTGGTATTTTTAATGAAACCCGGTTAAAATAATTCCAATAATAAGCACAATATTCTCCAGAATATTTCAATAATAGCCTAAATTTTGGTTTCTGTGATCATTATAAATTGATTGTTGCCCCAGGTTGTTAAAATGATAAAGAAATCTAGTATAAAGTTGGTTTATAAACAAGAGTTTGATTTTTATTTTACATTAATAGGGAAAATGTGGCTCATTTAGGTGACAAGTTGGAATTGATAATGCTTATTTTAATTTCACGCCCAATTTTGGTCAAAACATAAATTATCATCTTTATTTTACATTTCTTATTATTTGAATAGCCGGAGATTTTTAGAAATCTGTAAAAACAAATGATTTTTTTCATTTACAGATATTTGCAAGAAATTGGATACACGGACACAATTATTGACGTTCGATCCAATAGGGTGAGGTCTTTGCTCGGTTTAAATAATAATGCGGAAACGGAAGATAGTATAAATACTGCCGGAGGTCCGGTCAATGGAAATGAAGCTTCAAATAAAAGAGCTAGTGAAAGTCAAGGAAGGCAAACCCCCGCCAAAAAGGTAATGTATGATTTTTTTTATTGCTAACATCGAAAAAAGAAAAGAATAATTGAAGTTTCCTCGTTCTGGTTTTAACTTGTGACCATGTGCAGTAGAAAAATTTTTATTATTTCAGTCTCAGCCGGCGGCTTTAACAGCTATGATGCTTGAAACAGAAGCGGCTATTATGGCTAATTTTGATTATCTTGGACATGACGATGTAGAAATGGATGATGAAGATATGGCAGATGATTTGGATGATCAACCAGATGAAGATCAAGATGAAATAAAAACTGCAAAACATAAAACAAAGGTAATTGTAAAATAGGATGTGCTCGTTAAATATGTTTGTTAAATAAATTCGTTCATTAAAAATTTAATTAATATATAAATAATAACAATAATTATTATAATTTAAAATCAAATTTTCAGGCTTTAATCGACAATAATGACGTAGATCCGGAAGTTGAAGAAGTATTAAATGAATTCAGTCTCATAACAGAATCTGCGGGGGATCCTGCTGAATGGGATTCTTTTGCAAGAGCCTTTCCCTCACGTCGACCGGCGAAAGATGAGGATTTGGACTGTACATTAGGCTTGGGCGAATTGGCTCAATTAACTGTCAATAATGAAGCTGAAACTTATGACGTATGTGAACTTTAAATAAATATTTATATCGTAAAAATGTTGCGATGTTGTGTTTAACGTCATTTATATTCTTTGATTTTTACCATTTAAGGTTGCGTCAACTAAGGAGTCTTTTCGGAAAACGTGGAATGCTAAGTATACCTTGAGAAGTCATTTCGACTGCGTTAGGGCATTGGCATTTCATCCAGTAGAACCGGTTTTAATAACTGCCAGTGAAGATAATACCCTCAAATTGTGGAATTTACAAAAAACCGTTTTCGCGAAGAAGTAAGTTTTAGCAAAGGCTCGAAAGACTCACTAATGACTCAGTTTCATTAGTCAGAAAGACTATGACAGTTTCATTAAGCAACAAACTTTTACAAAAGACATTGTTTTATTTTAATCAGAAGTTTTTACAGCACAAAACTACTTTTAAAAGGAAAAATTATTGAATTGTAATAATATTTTATGGTTTTCAGGTCAGCTTCTCTAGATGTAGAACCTTTGTACACATTCAGATGTCATACAGGCCCTGTTTTGACTGTAGCCATGAGTTCAACAGGTGAACACTGTTACAGCGGAGGATATGACGGAGCCATACATTGTTGGACCCTACCAAGCTCAAATGTAGATCCATATGATTCATTTGGTAAGTTGTCTGGAATTAATCCTGTATTAAAATTCTTTCTCATTTACTCACGGAGGTTTATAAATATTGTAACAAAAAAACTTAATCTTTGTGTTTGTGGCGAATTTCTTTTTAGATCCAGAAGTTTTAACACAAACTCTTAGCGGCCATTTTAATGCAGTGTGGGGATTACGAATTCACTCCAGTAAGCCTCACTTATTATCGTGTTCTGCAGATGGCACGGTGAAGTTATGGGCTCCGCATGTTAAAGACAGTTTACTAAATACCTTCAAATCTGAACAAGGTGGGTGAAAAGAAACAAGGCAGTTTATTGGCTTAAAAGTAACGTCAGCGTTTGGTTTATTTGATAATTTTTAATTTCCAGACGGATCTCCTACGTCTGTAGATTTTGTTCGAGTTGAAGCAAATCATATTGTTGCTGCGTATAATTCATCTAATTGTGTAATTTTTGACTGTGAAACCGGTAAATCTGTTGTACGATTCGAAAACTGCCAGGTAAATTTAAGATAATTGATTGATGATTGATGATAAATTGGATGTTGATTGTCATTCTGAAAGTGTTTGATTCTCTCGCTGTAGGATGGCGTAAACAATTTAGTAGAAAGATCAATCAATCGGGTGGTGTGTCATCCGTCTTTACCTTTAACCATAACGGCGCATGAAGATAGACACATTCGTTTTTTTGACAATAGTACTGGCAAATTGGTTCATTCAATGGTCGCCCATTTGGATGCAGTTACTAGTTTAGCAGTCGACCCCAATGGTTTATTTTTATTATCTGGAAGTGAGTATTTGATTTTATTTGATATAAAGAAATTAAACAATTATTAATTGGCCTGGGAAATTTATTAATAGGCATTAAAAGTGATGATCTTGAAGGTGTAGAGCAAATTCTGGATAGTAGATTAATTACTATGTCCTCCTAAAAAAGGTTGATTGTACAGAAGCGTGAAGTTTTTTTTATCAAATCAATTTTTTATTCTTTATAGGTCATGATTGTAGTATTCGATTATGGAATTTAGATAACAAGACTTGCGTTCAGGAAATTACTGCACATCGCAAGAAATTCGACGAAAGTATTCTAGACGTCGCATTTCATCCATCATCTCCTTATATAGCTAGCGCGGGTGCCGATGGACTTGCCAAAGTATTTGTTTAAGGTAATTTGAAATAAATGTTTAACCCTCAGGTTCGATTGATTATAATTCTGACAATTTTGAAAATTTATTAAAATATGTTTAGGTTTGACATACTCGTAGTTAGTGGAAGCCTGAAATTTAGACAAGGAGTATTCAGTGTGATGATAGCTGGAAGTAGCGAGAAGAATTATCTGAAGGAAAAGCGGAAAGGAGTAATTAAATGTACAGAATGTACAATTATAAAACGTTACATAGTCAAATACTAAACGTGCTTTTGTTTCTGAAAAAAAAAAATTTTTTTCAGTTTGAAGGAACATTAACTTGTTTTACTAATTAAAAGGAGAAAAAAGAAATTCAGGGTGATAAACTACATATTTTTTTGACACTACAATATTGTACAAAACCCTCGATTGCTGAAAATGTTAAAAACATCTTATCAGTGTAAATATAACCAGTATCGTTTTATAATTTTATACTCTGTATGGTAATAGAGTTCTAAATTATTAAAATCTAAAACTAATTAAAAAAAAATATATATCGAGTTGGAAGAATACGTTTTCTAATGAAATTTACTACTAAAAATGAGTTTACTGCGATTGAGATGATAATGATAGCTTTCGTTCTCGTGAAATGGGTTAGAAGAGAGTTAAAAAATTTCGTTGTAAGATATTTTGATAGAAGTTCAAAAGGAAGGAAGTAGAGTAGTAAGAGATTTAAAATGTGTTTAAAAGTCAATTACATTTGCGAAAATGGAGATAAAAGTGTTTGAAAAGTTGCAAGTCTTGACATTTTAAGGGCATTTGAATAAAAATAATAAAAATTGTTTCCTTTACATCGCCATCGCTAACGATATTTTGTTTTTTTATTTTGTTCTTGTACCAGTGTAAATGTATTTAATTTGCTTTTCGTCAGTTTGTTTGATATTTTGTTGAGTTGCTGCGACTTTTCGAACATGATAAAATTGATTAGTGAATATAAAAAAGAGATTTTTAATTAAGCAATATTTTTCCCTTAAAATTTACATTCGAAAGATATTTATGACATTGAAAGTCAAAATACTTATGGGATTTAATGAGATATCAAACTCCATAGGCACTTTTTAATTGAGTCGGTAGGTGATAAACAAACCACTAGAAGGTTATGGTTTTAGCAGTCTGGTAGAATTTTGTTTTAAGTGGAGAAAAAAAAATTTCGCCTCTAAATGAATCAGAATTTTGCGTTTTAGAAACGTTCTCTATTATGTAAAGATATAAGTAAAAAACGTAGCGACTTGACCAGTAATTAAAAGTGTTCTCAAGAGAAGTTGAAATTTACTCTGCAGTTTAAATGAGTTAATTATTAATCACCCAAAAAGGTGCTTGTTTTATCTAGCCGTTGATCTTGTTAGAACTTGTGAAAATCTTTTTAGTATGATGAATGATAACCGAGGGAAAAACCGCTTGAATGCAGCTTGCATATTGAACATTGCAAATCTCTCAATCTCTTTAGTAGTATATTTCTTCCATTTTCCTTTTCTTGCTTTTCGAAAATAAAAATAAAAATTCTAATATAAAATAAAATGTATTAATTACTCGTGAATTTAGAGAATTTAATTTGAAAACAAGAGTCAACTTAAAGCCCTGATTCCAACCTAGAAACTTCAGACTGAAAAAAAAAAGGTTGAATGAATTGTCGACCATCACCAAATAAAAGCTTTCATTTAATATGTTTAACAGAGTTTTTAAATATGATAAGCGAGCGATGTGGAAATTTTTACGACTGGTTATTGAATTAATTTTGTGAATAAACTGAGGGCAAATAAATCTTATGTATTCATTACAGATGACGAATGCAGGAATTTTCGTTGTCGCCGAGTATTTTGTCTTATTTATAAAGAAATTTATGTATTTTAACAGCTCTACAGTATTCAAAATGAGATTTTTTTTACGTTTATTATCTAACAGTTTTTTTTATTTTATTTTACTTTATAATGAAACCAAATTTTTGTTTTTGAAAATATTTCGAAAAGTGTGCTAATTGCCCACATTGCGCTTGAATTAATCAAAATTAATTAAATTGAAAGGAAACAAAATTTGGAAATCCCATTGAAATAACTCTCCGAGCCGAACCTCAGATATTTACCTGCAGTTTATTTGCAATTTCTTTTTGAAAGTTTAAATAAAAAATTTTAACGACTGATCGCACTGTAAATTTAAGAAAGTCCGATAATTTTCAGCATTTGCGTTCACAATTAACAGTTCGTACGAAACTTGCTGTTAATCAAATAACACATGCGATTTCTTGTGGGAGTTTTTGTTTTCTTTTACAAACACATCCTTTCAACCGTTACGATTATTTTGATTTTGATTAAACCTTTAAAAAGCCATACTAGAATGGTTTATATATAAATGTATATGTATTTACGACTATTTGTAATCTTGATATAATTTTATTTAAATAAATAATATAAAAATTTGGTCATTAAATATAATCAAAGTGACGGTTGGAAAAGTCGTGGATGCT
Organism: Columbicola columbae; assembly: GCA_016920875.1. NCBI lineage: Eukaryota > Metazoa > Arthropoda > Insecta > Psocodea > Philopteridae > Columbicola > Columbicola columbae. The sequence goes on from JADMLL010000007.1 coordinate 8,816,695, forward strand.
TGGAACAAGCGTCTCCCTGAAAACACCACAGAGATATATTAAAATTCCTGTTCACGATATCGTAAATACCGGCATAATTATTGCTTGTAGTGATTTTGATACAAAATGTTGGAAATTATGGCAGATTAATTTTGACGTAAATTTAAGATTTTTTTTTGTTTATTAAAAATAAATAAATAAAGTAAATTAAGGAGATATTATTTTGAAGAAAGAAATGTGTTTCTTATAAAAAAAGGAGATGGATGGCACCGTCAGTTGGGATGGTTTTGTAATCGAACCTCGCCCCGAAATCATTCTTTTAACGTTTCCCATACTCTATATGAGATATGTAAAGTATATTCAAAGCGTGCTGATTTGGTGATTCTAATGTTAACAACTCGTTTACAAAAAGGTTAATAGGTAATAGAAAATCTCGGAAAAATTTATCCCTAGTTGCGAAAATATTATAAATAAAAGTTTAATTAGTGATATTAAACTTTTTCTTATAAAAAAGTCGAAAATTTCTTTTTTTTTCCTTTTCAAATTGTTGTCTAGATTAGTGGTCGGCATCCCTCTGTTCTTTAGAAATTATTGCTTAACTCACCAGGGAATATTTTTAATTTGCAAAACCTTTTCAGGATCTCAGTGTCTTTTGTTGTCTTATAGTATTGTAGCATGTAATTAAAACTGTGACCAAAGATTGTTCAGGCTTCTTGCTGGATTTTGTTGCTATCGTTGCTGACCATCTTTCATTATTAGTCCCCCCAGAAATACTTTTTTTCTTTCAATATTATTTTTTAATTTTATTTATTTTGTTTTGTTTTTCTTTGTTTCATTTTTATACCTGAACCAATTCCTTAGATGGCTCTTGGTACGCCGGTTTGTTCTCCAGAGAAATCCTAATTGTCATGACCCATCAACAGCTTACTATCCTTTCCTTTTGAATAGGTGACAATTTCCAAGGATATAAAAAAAATTTTTTGTATTAATTTATAATATAATATTTTTATTTAAAATCAAAGCTTTTAACTGAGATATATTAAATAAATATATAACATTTGACTATCCTGTCCACCCAGGAAAATTTTTTTGAAGGGGAATAGCCCACTGATCAAATTGCCCTTTGCTGTTGTCAAGGGAAGATGATTGAGGTGACATGAAATTCTTTTTTTCAATTAAAATTCAAACGACAGTGATTAAATAAGAGAAATAATCCACCATTTTTCATCGATAACACGTTCGCTATAATCCAGGGCCGAAACAAGCCTAAATCTTGAATAAATCAAAAACTTGTTGATGCGACTGCCTGTCTTTCAGCACAGAAAAGAAAAATTTTGATGAGAGGCTTCTTCTGTTTTGTTGAGGGTACGTTTTGACTTAATTGAATCTCAAACTTAATCAAAATTTTTGTCAATGAAATCGGATCCATTTTCATTCATGGTGGTAGAAGGAAGGTGGAGGATATATATAGTATACAGCAAGAATTTGAATGGAGATGGGAGGGGATGTTGCCGGAAATTGACGAAAAGAGCCGAAGTGCAAGAATTGACGCAATCAGGCCTGGAAAACAGTTTCCAGGGCAGGGAAAAGTCAAGCATGTGCAGTTTCAGTCCCTCAGCTAAGCTTTATTTACCAACTATATTCATGTGGTTTATTGAGAAATTATTAGAGATTCCATTCAAATCGAATTTATTAAAAATTTACATAATTATCACTCCTGAAATATGAAATTAATAGAAAAATAAACAATTATTTATGTATTCTCTATTAGCTATTCTCGAAAGTGTTTTAAAAGTGGTGCAAAAATCATAGAGCTTCAATTTCTAATTAAAAATTCATAAATTATTTTAAAATATTTTTGATCCTGACCTCTCTGAGGACAAAACATGGGGTCGTTACCAAATCTTCACACATTGGCTACCGACCCAAGTACGACATACAAATTTCAACTATGCGACCCAGATGAAAACGTTTCAAAGACAAATGATTGTGATGAAAAGAAGCCTAACTATCGTTCCCAAAAGGGATGTTCTTATAATTCTCAAGATGAAGTTAGTAAATTAAGAACAAGTCATCCTCCTCACGAGTAAGTATATTTATACTAAATGTAGACTATAAATATTTCTTACATTATTTGATTACAATTTTAATTGTTGTTTAGATTTCATTACTCCAGGTTTGAGTGATTTATCTACCAAAAATTTAGTGATGCTACCTTATTTTGGTGTTGACCCCCCCAGTTAACTGTTGACTGCCTAAAAGACAGTTTGTAGTTTGTAGAACTATAGGTAGTATTTTAAAAATAGATCAGCACTTAAGCTCCAGGAGTGGGTGAAGGGTTTACCTGGACAATGATGAGAAAATAAAGAAACTGGGAAAACAACTTAATAAACCTATTTTATTTATTAATAAATTATTTACTTTATTAATTACTGGTAGTATAAATTATACTGCTTATGATTTACTAAAATTTGAATCCCAGTAAAATTTCTTTGAATGTTTTAACTAGTCACATTCTCTTCTGTTAACAATTGTAACTCATTAGACTCTTTGTTTGTACAACGTCACTGTCACAACAGCACTGCTACCATTATTTAACCTTTCTGCCTTTTTCACTAGCTTAAAATTAATTACCAAAAGTTTCCAGTTTCATATTAAATTACAAAAGGTTACTAATAAGCTGTTTATATTCAATTTTATCTCTTTTTTTAGAGAGCTTTATCGCTTTAGCAAACCCACTACATATCATCATAAAGTTCGTTATACTAGAAGTAGCGGTTACCAGTATAATTATAATTGGCAAAATTTTGGACCACATTGGGATGATTGTTTGCGTCCGGTACGTGCTGACAACAGTGAATATTGATAAACAAATTATTTATTGAGATTAATAAGTACTAATGTATGTTTGGTTTGACAGATTCAAACTTCCTTCTCACCTGTATCGACTCGATCAACCAGATCAAACGCCATATCAACTGCTAACAATACTTTTTCTAACATTAGTCACGGCATCGGCAATAAAAGAAAAGATTCGTTATCCAGGTTTGTGAAGATTCTTTTCTATTTGTCCTTCTATCTGTACTTTGAGTGTACTTAATTTATACAAAAAAAATTGTTGCAGTTCCGGTGGTGCCAGCTCTGTTCGCCGTTTAATAGCTGTCGTCCGCTCCACTCCTTCCAGATTAGGACCGGTATACTCTAGGAAAGTTTTGTGTCGAAATTTTGCGGCTTTATGTCTGGGCCATTTCACTGTCACAGCAGCGTTGCTACCACTTATCTCTCTTCAATCTTCCATCAGTACTTGGTGGTGGCCACGCAATGCAACACAACAACAGTGGGACGTTGGCTCACTTTTGCTGTCGGGTTCTTTTGCCGTTGGAAGTGTTTTTACATTGCTCAGTCCTACAATAATTCATTTATTGGGCTGTAATTGGACTTTGGTGGCAGGTAAACTGTTTGACTATATAATTATTCATATAATTAAGTTAACGTTTTTATAAAATTTGATATTTTGTCGGATAGGTTATGTGTGCATAAGTACTTTCTTTATTGCTCACTTGTATCCAACGATAAGATGCCTCATTCCTGCTTATGTTCTGTTTGGAGTTTGCATAGGACCGTTAACATGTGCTAGGATTTCTTATTTAATTACTTTGGCCAATAAATTAACCTACGTGATGACCGAAGAAGAAGAAATTTACGAACAGATCAACGGCCATGCTAAGGAAAATATTATTCAGAAACTGTCAAGAGGATTACAGGTAATCAGGTGAAATGCTTTAGAATGGCGAGGTAAGATGCAGATGTTTGAGTAATCCTTTGTCATGTTTTAGGCTTCTCAAGATTTGGGAATGGTCCTTGGAAACACGGTAGCTTGGTACTTTCTCTACCATTCGCAAAACACTGAACATGAAAAAAGTGTTTTGAGAACATTGTTTCACGACGAAGAAAGCGACGAATGGATTTGCGGAAGTCAATCTAGACCGTCCTTTGAACGCCCTTTAGGTAATTGTTAACACCGTTGAATTATCTATTTCCGGTATCTGATGTCTATTGTCTGATGTTGATGATTCCTCTTTAGATGACAATCTAGATAATTCTACGTCGGTCGACGCGTTTGTGGTTTCTTGTCGAACTACAGCGACATTAGCAAGCGTGTTTGTCGGATGTGGGTTGGTTGCTGTTGCTCTTACTGCAGCTTTTACGGATAAAATCCGATTATTTTTGTATCAGGTGAATAGATAATTCCGTCGTTTGTATCTAATGAGACTGTATAAACGAACGTGGGTTCTGGATATTAATTCAACTTCTTTTTACAGGATCCTTTAGAAAGACCACAAGGTCTAGCTGTGTTTCAAGCTGTCAAAAATGCTTTCAGAGATCCTAGATTGCAATTAGCTGCACCTATGTCAATATTCATCGGACTTCATAATGGTTTCATTCATGCTGATTTCAGCAAAGTGAGTTTTGTGTCGTTGTTGGCTTTGCAACAGCCTAGCAATTTAAAAATTAATCTCTTAACAAAATGGCGGTTTGATTTTCAGTGGTATGTTGTATGTTCCCTGGGAGTTCCTAACATAAGTCTTGTATTCCTAAGTATGGGCCTGTTGCAATCAATAGCTGCCTTCACTCTGAGTCTATTATTACATAATGTACCTCGTTATCTTGTAATAGGCAAGTATTCCTATAATTTTTCTTTTCATACTGAATCTCTACTATAGTATCTTAATTCCCTGCTTTTGTTTTATCTGTTATAGTCACAGGGTTTATTTTTCATTCATGTCTACTTCTGGTTTTACTAATTTGGAAGCCATCCGGAGATGATTCAGCTTTATTTTATGTCATTGCTGCCGCCTGGGGTGTCTGCAATATTATATGGGAAACGCTCAACTTCAGTCAGTATTTCCATCAAATATAAGCTTCTGTATTTTATTTATTCGTGGAATTAGGAATTTATTTTGGAATTCTTTCTTTTCAGATTTACTCCTCCATATTTATCCAGACTCGACTTGGCAGGTGGCATTTGTCCATGGGAATTTCTTTAAATTTTTGGGCCTGTCCCTCGCTTTTGGACTCCACGGTTTGTTGAGTACTTGGATAAAACTATACGCGCTGGCCTTTTTCATGGTAGTCGCGATAGGTCCTCATACCTGGTTGGAGATGAAATTAGATTCAAAAAGAAAATCGGCTTTGTCGAGTCTCTGACTTCGGAAAAAACTGGGAAGAAAACCCAGATGATTTCAGGTATCATCACCATCTACTGACGATAAACCTGTCTGAAAAACAGTCAAATTAATCAAAATAACCGAAATGCTTGAAATCAAAAGAATTGATCGTGTTAGTGCAATATTAGGGAATCGTGAATGCAGCAAATTTTGCTGTTTAATGTACCGAATTGATATTTGGAAATGGTTGTCTGACTTTTTTTTGTACAAATGTAGTATGAATGAACCGTCTTTGCTTAAAAACTTTATCGTGACAGCTTTTATTTATTTTCTTTGGTGTTAATATTAAGAAAATCAAATACGACTTGAAAAATTATTTATCGTACTGTTTTGTTGTGTGACTGAAATTGTTAAAAAATTTTGGCACTTATTCTGTAAATAAATCAAGATAATTTTTTAAAATTGTTTCTATATTAATTATAAAATATTTCCTTTTAAATTGTATTCGAAGACATTTGCTGTTGTCTTGGCTTGGAATAACGATACCTATTGCTTCAACTGAAGAAAAGCAGTTTCCTTTGTGTTTCCTCACAAATATAAAGACTAAGGAGACTAAGCACTTCGTATTAAGCATATACTTCTGATAATGTAATTAGAGCAATGATCATGATTATTATTACTAGCTACTATCACTCGAAACTTGGTCGAATACACAGCAATAACTACTGCACTTAAAATATTAGTGCAATTATGAGTTATCAAGAATAAGGTGATTAAATGCGATAAGAGATTGATGGGAAGTTATCTTTGCAAAAAGTTAATCAGGACTTTGCAGGAAATGCAGAATAAATTTGAATGTCTTTGGAATTTGTAGTCTTCCTTCCTCTATTCAAAACACAGATGGATTAAAGCCCACTAAATGCCTGAAAATTTAAGTCAGAAACACTCACCATTCTGACATGTAGTTTTTGAACAGAAATTTGAATTGTAAAAATGAAATGTACTCAAAGAATTTTTTTCAAATTTCTTCTAATTAAGCAGAGAGAACTAAAGAGAAATCAATGGAATCATTTATTAAGGCCTACAAAAGCTTGGTATTCTAAGAATTAAAAGGGAGATAGAAACAGAAATTTGAATCCTCTTCTTTTCAGAGTTTTTACATACAGGTACAAACTTGACCTCCAAACTACCCTTTTCATGCAGGTGGGGTCTAAATAGTGCTTTATAACGGCCAAAACTAAATAGAGGCTGAACACACCTGAAGGAAGAAAGAAACAAAAATGATCAAAAGGAAACTGTAAAGAATGAATTCGTGAGGGCATTTCAATCAAACACGCCGGTTTTAAATGACCAAAAAGGAAAAAGATTCACAATTCCATCATGCAAAGATTCAAATATCAAAGGAATGAAACAAATGATGATGAAAATTTATTTATAACAACTATAAATAATTAACATCTAAAAAATAAATGTATTTTTGTAAAAAATAATACATAAACTACAAACAACAAAAATTTCAATTAAGGCGCTTATTTTCCATAGTTACCTTTTAAACATCAAACCTAATTATTAAAATAACTCAGTCAAGCGAACAAAATTTTGCTGACGTGAAAATTTCAACGATTCCGAGAAAAAAAGCGTTTTTGAGATCCTAATACAGGAGCACTGAAATACAAGTTTTAGGAACTCTGACAGACTTCCAATTCAAGCACGGCAGACACCATTTAAATACAGCATAAATATACAACTGTGGACTAAATGCCAACAAATAATAAGCAAGAATAATAATACTTATAATAATAATATTAAATTGAATATGAAATTATGGAATGGAAAAATATATCCTATAAGGATGTTAACGACATAGTCATTTAATAGTACTAATACTCGAAATTATTTTCACCTTTAAGTCGTCATAATAAGGCCAACTCTTTAGACATATTTTTATAAAATTTTTAGTTTGTTGAAAACTATTTAAAACTTTTATTAATCAATCTTAAACTTTTAATACTAAAGTTTAAATCTAAGGAGGTAGAAACAAATTTTATAATTTTCAACATTAATTTTGAGAAATCTTTCGAAGTAAAATTTAGAAGGGCAACCATAACACCAAAACCTAAACTGCAGGGCAAAATGTTTCCCAACAAATAAAATTTGAATTTTTAAACACCGATTTATGCGGCAGAGTCAAATTCACTCAGTGTATAAATCAGTTAACCTGCAGATTAATAATGTGTACATAGATGGTAATCTAAATACAAAAAGTTCGTAGTTACTTCAAGTAATAACTAATCTTTCATTTAAATTGATTTCCGATCATTTTTCAAACAAGAAAAATTAAATTTTTTAGAGAGTCAAATTGGCTCATCTTAATAAAAATTATTATACAGTTAATACCAGTAAACTAAGTCTTAACAATACAAAAGTGATTTCTTTTTTCGAAAGTACAGCGAACATACATTTTTAGTAAAAGAAATTTTCAACTCAAAAACACGGTATACAAAAGTAATCCATCTCACAAATCCAAATTAATGTTTAAGGTCTTTAAGAGCGATGAGTAGGTCAATAAATTATTCATTCCCACTGGGAGATAACATAAATGAAATAATTTTAGAAAGCGATAAAATAAAAAATTTGCCATGATGCTGGCGTTACGGCGGATAAACAAACACAAATTTTTTCCTATCGATCTTAAAAAGATAACAGATACAGACTGATAACCAGTGATCACAGATATTAACAGAAATATCTCGGACGATTTTTAAAAGAATACCCAACCAAAAGAGGAATCATTAACGAGAGTGCTTCAATTCAAAAAGAAAATTAAAATCTTAACCGTAGATGAAGGAATTGTCGTGAAAAAGCAAAACTAAACAAATCGACTGACACAACTTAAAAATAATGGTCGTGAGTGAAACGATGTTCAAATGAATTCAGTGAAACTATTGCAAAACTAAAAACTAGATATGACATCAATTCAAATGTAATGAATGGAGGTGATAAGATGATGAAATTAATTTTTAATCACACTTTAAGTGTTTTACAATTAAAGGAATACGTATTGAAACCACTTTCCAGAATATCGAGACCAAATTCAGACAAATAATTGTAGTAACCTTACAACTAATCATTACTGTTATTTAACAGTTATTTCTTTCAATTAACGAGAAAGAAAACAATGCAGATGAGACAGCAGTTTTTTGGAGATCGTTTGTAAAGAGAACTAAAACTTTCTCTACTTGGAATCAAAATCGTTTAGATAATTCATTTAAAGGCAACAAATTTTTAAAGCTTAATGACAACGTTGACAATCCAGAGACACACTTTGATCTTAATTACCGACACCAAGTCAGCAATATATGATAACAAAAAAACGACACTGCAAAGCACCGACAAGAAGCAAATACGCGTATTTTTGAATGACAATAAAAAGTGTCTTGTGCGGGAGCAATAAAAAAGCAAAAACACATCACATCCTTGAAAAGCTCAACAGAACGCATTTTAATATATATTTTCACCTATTTTCACGCCGCCATTCCCAGAATTTTTTCTAACATACCTGATAAGTTACTCATTTAGATAACTTCAAAAAAAAAGATATCAAATCATTAACTAATTACATCTTTGTGGAGCTAAGACAAGTTGGCAATGAATATCATTATCCCCTTAAACCTCACATATTATCGAAATCGATCAAAATTAAAGTTTATACAGCTCGGAATATAAGAATTAAATTTATAATTTTTATAGACTACTTTTTAATTGTAGAATTTAATTAAATGGCAGTGTGAAAAATTATTTGTAGCAACGAAGTAAAATGTGGAATATTCACTAAAATTTAACATAGGAATGATAAAAACGTTAAAAAGACGACTTGACGTTCAATGGCAAAAAAAAATTGCCGCAGCTTATGCTTTCCCCCCCCAAAAACCATTCCGATATGTCAGCACATTCTATCGAATTAAAATAATTCTTCCATCACAAATCACGATTGCTTGACTCATTGAAATTTGTCTCTTTTCAAAACCGAAAAATTTCAATGAAGGTGCAATCGCTCTTTAATTACAATTCTGATTCGCTTTCGCTTTCATAAACGATAGGCCCCTCAGGCTTGGGTAATCTGGAATATTTCAAACCCAGCTGATCAGCTATTTCATCGATAGTATCCAAAGCGTGTTCCAACTGCTCTTTAGTATGTCCTGCCGACAGACAAAATCTAATGCGACCTTCCATCAGTGGAGTGGCAGGGAAACCAACACCGACAGTTGCTATTTTACGCTTTTTAAGAGTTCTAACTACAGCCCTAAAAATTATGAAAAAAAATGAATTAAAAAATTGTAATAAACACCACTTAATTACAAGATAACAGAAATTAATCGCTAATTACCCTATTTTGGAAAACATATAAACCAATAAGGGCACTACAGGTGAGTCTTCGTTCCCGTACGTTATAACTCCTATCTGCCTAAGCCTCTTTCTAAAATACTGGGTATTTCTAGCTAACTGACGAATCCTTCGAGCTCCGTCACTGGTACCATCTTCACCCATGATGATTTTCATTGATGATAATATTTGGGCGGCCACGGGCGGGGACATACTACAAGCGTAACATGTAGCATGACTGTTGTGTCGTAAGTGATTAATTAACTTCTGTAATGTTCAAAACAAAAATTCATTTTTAATATCAAAAAACTACTCTCACAATAGAAATTGAAGATTAGCATTTGCTAAACACATTTTTACGAAGAATACACGTACTTTTGAACCAGCTATATAGCCTCCAGCCGAACCAAAGCTTTTCGTGAACGTCCCCATTAATATATCAACATCTTTTGGATCACAATTATAGTAGTCTAATACTCCTCTTCCACGTTTCCCTAAAGCCCCAATACTATGTGCTTCATCTAAATATAAATAAGCTTTGTATTTTTTTTTTTTTTTATTTCCAGGAGTTCAGGCAAGTGTACAATGGAACCTTCCATACTGAAAACTCCCTCAGCAACTATAAGAATTTTTTTCCAAGGCTCTTTGGTTTTTTGGTTGACCACTAACAATACTGTCTCTGATGACTTTCTCTAAAGACCTCATATTATTGTGTTTGAAGACTTTGATAGTAGCTCCTAATGAAAAGAGTAATAAAAATTTATTATTATTCCTCTCAGTTAAAACGTTGAAATATATAAACACAACCAAATATTTCATTACTCATTAACCAACCTGAGAGCCTTAATCCTAAAATTAAACTGGCATGATTTTTTTCATCACTGATGACCAAACTACCTGTACTAACAAGACTTGGAATGTTAAGGGAATTAGTGGCAAAGCCCATTCCAAAAACAATAGCATCTTCCACTCCTAAAAACCTAGCAGTGGTTTTTTCCAATTCATCATGCAAAGGAGTTGTACCATATTCACGAACAGGAGAGCAAAGTGATGCACCATACTGCAAAAGGGCTGACCTAGCAGCTTCTGCACAAGGTCCAGTAGACTCGGCAAATCCTAAATAATTGTAGGAGCCTAAGTTGAGGCACTTTGTTTCTGTACCTGTAAATCTAATGTATCAATTTGGATTTTAAAATTATTTTGGCCCATGTTTAATGATACTAAAGGGTATAAATAAAAATTTCACCTACTGGAATGTCCAACCATAATCATTTGTTACTCTGTCTTTTAAAACTACTTCTGCTCCTGGAACACTGCATATTGGTTGATTCCAACAATCTCGTACCCTTCTGTACACATATCTCATATAAAATTTTTCAAATGCATCATATAAAGGCACATAACCCTGAAAACAAAATTTTATCTATAGTTTCTACCAAAATATTTTACTGTACAGAGAAAACCTGCTTTGAAATCAATAAATAACTTCAAGAAAATTTTTTTTCACTGGTTTATAAGTTTCATAATCAAAGAATCTTCAAACTTAAGTACACAAGTTTTGAATGAATAAGCAACACAAAAGACAACCAGGGTAGTTAGAAAGATCATGCAATTAGAAAAGTTTGTTTGAATCATTTGAATGAAATGGAACTTTAGTAACTCATTAGCCATTCAATTCTTCACCAGATATCAATGACTTAAGCATGATGTCTTTAACTAGGGAGGAGGGAGGGGTACATTTTGAACCTAATCCAAGATCTGAGACACTAACAAATTACTTACATCTCTGTGCCTTTCTGTAGCAACCTTTGGTGTAAAAAATAATTGATTAATATATCCTAAAATCATTAGTATGTAAAATCCTAAATAAGTCATGACTGCAGTGTATAATGGAACTTCTTCAAATGATTCCTTTCCTCTCCTTTTAATTTCTTTTGGTTGACTAATTTGTCCTTCAAAGGATTTTCTTTGCAAAAGGATTCCATTTTGCTTGCTTTGAACTTCAGGCTACAAGTGAAAATACCTTTTTTTTATTAAAAACATCTAGGCAAAAGTTAATTCAAGGTAAAGAGAGACAAATGATAAAGTGAGTTTTAATAATCCCAAATTAGTTCCATTGATAAATTTAAGTCAAGAACTTTGACGATTTATCGAACGTCTATTTCCTACATGGATACAATCCAAAGTTGTCAATTAACTTTTAAGATATATGCATGAAATGTACTTGACTTAAAAAATTTAAGCAACAATCTAAAGCATGGATTTATGATTATATTTTTCCCTTTTGTTAAGATTTATTAAATATTTGTTTTGAAAAACTCCGCCGCCCTTTTAGGTTAGGTCTCTAAGACACGATCCTATTACTTAAGTAAGCAATGACATTTTGAGAAGCAATGGGAATTGATAAGTCTCAAGTCAAAATTAAAGACATAAATGGTGAATACGTTGCTCAGGTTAATATTAGCGGCAGACCCAACCCATTGCCCGTAACATGGATTTGATATTGGTCGATAACATAAAAACCGACTCACCTTTACATGATTATTTTTGAAATTATTTAGATGTCCGTTTTTTTTGTTGCCGACACATTTCAATTCGTTAATCAAATTTGGTGACACATCCTTTTGGCTGGCACTAACCATACCATTAACTGCCATTCTGTCCGCAAAAGTACCACGCTCCTTCTCCGGTCCCCCGTCCACTTGTCCGCTCTCAAGATTTGGAGACATTTGAGGCAAAATCATTATTCCTTTGCGCTTGCGCAATTACTGCGGATTGTAATTTAGGGCCTAGAAAATTTTGTCGCTCAATTTTTGCGGTATTTTGATGCCGAATAAATTATTTTTCAAATAAACTAATAAGACTTCTAACAGAAAAAGAACTGTAATTTTTAATCAATTCTTCCTTTACATCATTATTATTATTTGCTACTGTCAGCCATCTTTGATTTGCCGGTTGAAAGTTTTGAATTTGAGTGTGAGTTGCGGCGTTTTGGGTTTATTAAATTTGTTTTGCTCTTTTTTTTCTGTGTTTCTCGGAACGATATAAATTATTAGGTGATTAAATAAATTTTATTTTCGAAAAGTTTAATTAATCGTTTAATGAAATGGAATCTAGGAGATCTCCAGAAAATGGAAAAGAAGAAAGCCCCTCCCTAGAAAGCATTGGTCACCTGAAGTCAGCAAAACGTGATAATGAGTCATTGGAAGATTTTGAAGATATAACAAAGGACGAGCCTTCAATGAAAGACCTGACCGCACAGTTTCTTCAGGGTGAAACCGAGTACTTAAATAGAGTTAAGCCAGATGAATCTCTCATTCAGACTGATGTTAATGTTGAATTTAAGCAAAAAGAAGACGACCGCAGTTCGTCTGATTTGCCCACGACTTCCGGTGCTTATGGAATGATTGATGTATCAGAAGAATCAGAAAATGATGAAGATTCTGGTGACAGTTTGGAGCTTAAGGAATCTAGTTCGGTAATTTCTGATATCCCAAAAGATCATCTCCAAGGCTCAGTCAGTAATTTAATAGATTTTCAGCAAACTGATGATCAAAGTAATACCCCTGAAAAAGATGATTTGAAGCATGAGGAAAAATCAGATAATCTAGGAGCAAATAATTCAAATGATAATGTTTTGGTAGATGTACTTAGCAATGATGATCTTGGATCTGATGACTTGTCATATATGCCAAAGAAAGGGGAAAGTTCTCCATTGTTGCATTCAGACCTAGACAAAATTTTACCAAAGAAACCAGTATCTGAATGCAAATCCAATGAATCAAATGAAACTGAATCAATGTTTAATCAACCATTATCAAAATTTACTTCTGAGCCTGGTATTAGTCAAAAGCTGGAACCAGAGATCTTGCAAGGAGATGGCTTGCATGTAAAAGAGAATGTTGAAGAAGATGTCTCAGAAGATGAAGAATTTGTTCCCGAACCAATCGCAAAGGATTATCCAGAGATAGGTGCAATTGAAGGAAAACAATTTTTGGCAGCAATAGGGTTAGGTAAGTTTCTAATATTTGTTTTTACTTCTTTCACAATTGTCTTTATAATAATTTATAGACCATATCCCTTGAAACATTATGGCCAATTCAGATGCTTAAAATTCCTGATGTTAAAGTAAAAATCCATGAGTATATTTAATATGCATACACGAAAGGTTATACAGAATCGGAAGATGGATGCTTTTGTTGGAAGGTGGCACCATAAGGTTCAAGGAACAGTTTCGATCACAAAAAAAGATTGGAAGAAATGAAATGGTATGCAATGAATAAATTAGAATTTTGACAGGCATATAGAAAAATTTTTAAGTGCTAATTTCCAGGTAAAGAAACTTACAAAATCTGGTAAAAAAATATTTATTTCTAAAAATTTCTATTGAGCCTAAATGTATATGCTAATTAACTGGCATTTCTCATACCAGGTTTAATCGCTCTAAATAGTAAATCTATTCCTACGTAGGTGTTCACCATATTTAATGGTTCAAGGTTTTTAACTTTTATGAATGTTTTGTTATAACTCACTTTTGACTCAACAAAAGCCTGGTTTGAATGAAACTGCTTTTACTCATTGTTGAAAATTTTCCCACTGAATTTGACAAAAGCACTTGGGGTTTTTGACAGTTTTGGTTATGTAAGGGGAGGAGTAGCAATTTTGTTTTTATAAGTCTGTATTACATCTAAGTATAATGTATTAAGTCTGTATATATTTAATATTACAATCAGATGATGGATTTCATTTTCTATTGATTAAACAGTTGCTATATTGCAATAGTAAAGAAGTTGTAATTCAAAAAATGAAAATGTGCCATCTATTAACTGATAGCTAATTGAAGAAGTTGAGTTGTGATAAATATCATAAAATATGAAACGTTGATACGATTCAGTATGTTTATAAAGTCATTCAATCGTTCATTGATTAGCAAAAAATTTGAATGTTTGAAAAGCTTCTGATTCTAAGACTGAATTGCGTGAGCATTTGAAGGACCTAGAGGTGACCCTGGTTGAAAGGAGCCATCATTGTACTCGAAGCGCGTAAAAAATTTAAATATAATTAGTATCTGGAATAAGGGTTACTAATAATTTTCTCTTAGAATAAAAAAAAATGATTTGATATAATTAATTATTTATAAATTCCATTATTAGTAATTAAAAATTAATATTTTCTGACTTTGTAAGCACAAATTGCGTATATTAAACTCTCTCCAATGTTGAACTAAATGTGGAGTGGAGTTTAATTTTACCGCGTAAATTATGCGACCAGTTTTTATAAAAATTATTAATTGTTTACCTTTTAAAGTCACCCTTAGTGTCGTTTATCACCAAAGAAAGATTCTCTTGACCGCAGTGGAATTAATATCAAGTTCAATATCACACGTGTAACACCATATTTTATTTTAATTAATTTTTTAAATCCTTTATGTCATCCATTATAAATGACAATAACCGGATAAACAGCAGAGTTCGTTTGCACTACATTTGCAAGTCGAGTTATAATACAAGTCATCATGCGAGTGCAAAACATTGGATAATTTAGAGACAACTTTTCACACACCACAAAGCTATCATTACTACTAAAAAAAGTTTTTATTTTAGGAGGAGGGGAAGAAGGAAGTCATTTACAGTTTTGTTGTTGAAAAAATATTAAATGAATGATGGATCTGAGTTTTGGTTAGGTGAGGTTAGAAATTGGAAAAGTTAAGAACAGAAATTACTTACAAG
This sequence comes from Columbicola columbae, assembly GCA_016920875.1. NCBI lineage: Eukaryota > Metazoa > Arthropoda > Insecta > Psocodea > Philopteridae > Columbicola > Columbicola columbae. Next base: position 8,831,954 of record JADMLL010000007.1, read on the forward strand.
TTTAGATTTTTACTAAAACATCCAAATAGTTTAACGGTTTCATCGCTGAAGGGAAATAGTTGCTAAAAGTTTTAGTACCAACAGTAAAAACTAATAATTGCGAAAAACTTTTTGTGTTCGATGAAACATACCGTAATACACTTTGACACCATGCTCTAAAGACTGCTCTTGTACTTAAAAAACACTAATTTGCACTTTCTAACAATACTACTGACGGTTTTGTAGTTTTTGCACTTACCACTGATGTGACGATTTTTCATACATTGTGTTGACGGCTACCCTAAGTCAGTAACTACTTATTTTACGTGCAGTATGACTTCTTTTACACCATTGTCAACTTTCTTAAATGCAATCAGAGTTGAAGGAACAATGGTTGTGTGGAGTGAATACGTGATTGTTAGCGATAATGGTGTTTTACTTAATCGTACCTTCAATTTTGTGTTTTTGGTCAACCCTTGTTTGAGTTGATTGACCAAATACTTAATAACTGTTTTTTTGAATTGGATTAAAAAATTGTAATTTGGACTTTTTGCATCCTTGGTGTGAGCTTGGTGTGTTTAAAAAAATCTTTCCATTAAGTAGCATCAAATGCAGTTAAAAAGTTGTTTGTGCCATGTGTTCTGTTCTTTGGCACTTCTTCATATAAATATGTCCTGTGACTTGATTGTTGTCCTTGAACGTGAAAATAAATTTTTTTTATATTTTTCCTTTGAACACTTGGAGACTTAAAATTTTACGAGTACTTTTGGTTTTATTGCCTACTTTTAAGTAAGGTTTTAGTTTAAAAGAGAGAGAGAGAAAGAAAATTGTTCTGAATGCGTTGCTAAAAATCATTTGAGGTATTAGTCATTAGTGATCGCTTCATCACAAATTACCATCATTGTAATTGATACGTCAATCATTAGTACTTTAATCGTAAAAATTTATTTAAAAGGGGCGTAGTGGTAATTGGGCTGTATTATCTAATTGTGTTTCTTCCCTGTTGAGGACCTTTCTTGACTCTCCAAAAAGGCTACATTCCTTTTTTGCGATATCACTAATGCAGGAACTAGGTATACCATTTTAAATTGATGTTGGGCATTAATTTCAAGATCGAATGAGCTCTTCCTAAACCGCAGGACAGGAGGAAGTACAGGTTCCATTCGACGCACATTATCTATCAGGATGTAGAAAGCGGTGGTAGTAGGAAGTCCTCGGATATTGCGTGCCCACAAGGCGAGATAATGTCCCGTGGCCGATAATGGCCTTGCTGGAAGCGTGACAACAAAATGGTCTCCCACCGTCCGGCAAGCAGAAATGCGACGTATGACGTCTCTCAAAAAATTATCAAAGAAAGTCGAACTGTTGGGACAAATTCTCCTCCAAGGAGTGTAGACGAAGAGGGGGGTAAGAGGTCCTCACCCATAAAAAAGAAACAATGGCATTGTTATACTCCATCTCGTACATTTTAGACGTACAAGTCACGATCTTAGTTCTTGTAGGGGTAATTCAAATTTCTGTTTCATTAAGTTTTTAATAATTTTAACTCTTGAAATGGATTCCCAAAAACCTTAGCACTGCTTTACTTTTCTTTTTTAATTGTAAGTAGATTTGAGCTTATACGAACGCCCTGTATTCATTCCGGGCACTTTATCGATTATTTGAATTGGTTTGTGGATTCGTCGTTCAGAGCGCTGATGTTGCATTATCAGTTGGGAAAATCGTTTATACAGAGAATCGTAACGCGCAAAATTATGTTCACGCAATTTTACGTTTTGACGGCGGTTGTTTTTATTTGAATTGTGAAAATAAAATAACGTTAGTAATGGATGCAAACGATGTAAAAAACGTTGCTAGTCAAATCGTGGACGAAGTGCAAGAAAAGGCAAGGTCGAAATTGTCACAAAATGGTTTCGAGGAACCATCATCAACTACCTGTGATTATCCGCTTACATTCCTGAGCCCATGTAAGTTTATTTAATAGGTTTATGTATTTTCACTCCCAAAATTTTAATTTTTGATGTTGAACAATTGATTCATCAATCAATTCGATTTTGCTTGCAGTAAATTGAAAATCGTTATGAAATCGCTTACTCGCTCAGGAAAAATCCAAGAGAAAACTTGCTCTCTAGTATTTTCGTAAAAAATGTTTTGGGAGGTAGATTTTATAAAAGTATAAAAACATCATAATTTTTGGTTATCAGGTTCGATCAAAAGGGTTTTGGGAATGGTTTTCGGAAAAATCTGAAAATTTAACATTTTCTTTGTTGGATTTTTTGACTTATGAAGCAATTGTTTGTTTTGTCAATTGCCAGTCGATGGTATCGCAAACCAAATCAATAATTTAATTACTCGTGTTAATCGTTTTATAATAGACTATCAATAAATAAATAATATTAAGTCAATATTTTTATTATTATTTTATCTTGGTCATGCGTAGTACGATGGTAAGAGTACTTGGATTTTGGTAAACCAATTTCTTAGAAAATCGGACTTTAGATTTTTTTTAGTTATTTTAGAAAATCTGGCTCCATGTTTAAAAGCTTGAGACGAGTATTAATATTTAAAAAGAAATTGTATCTCCAATTGGAGCAAGAAGGTTTAAGGTAGGAGTGTTGTTAGCCATTAGGGAAGTTTTAGTAACGAGACAGGAAATGGATCGTATTACTTTTAGAACCTTGCGTGTTTCAAATTCACTTCTGGAAGCAAGCTGTTTTAAAACTTATTATGGTCTTCTGCTAAAGGATTGAAAACAAAATTTGATAAATCAAGCGTGATGTTAATAAAAATTCTTGTAAATTTTTCTTCGAGCACCAATAATAAAAAATCAAAGAAAAATTTTTATGGAAAGGAAAATTTGCTGTGATGATTGTTTTCCGGAGGTGGATGCCGAATTGCGTTTTATTTTGAGTCATCCTTGGTTGACCATCTTCATTCTTCTGGTGGTCTATTTGGCCTGGGTCAATTTTATCCTTCCCATAGTTTCTGAATGTTCTTCTTCCGAGTGTGATATCAGTGTACTTGGTCAAAAATCAAGCGGTTCAACAATTTCGTGCGAGTCGTTTTTTCCTTTGGACTGTAAACAAGATGATGCTTCACGAAAATACTTGAGTATGCCAAACTGTTCGGATGATCCTTTTCTTAGACGCGGGAGCAGAACGAGTTGGAAGCAATGTAAATCTCGAAACTTGACGAGAAAATCTCGATTTTCGCTATCATCTGGATCATCATCGGCAAAAACGTGTTGTAAAAATGAATCAAAAGTTTTAAAGTAGTACAGTTTTTGGAATAGAATTTGAGATGCATAGATAAAGATAATAATTTCACTGGATCTGCGAGCCAGTGAATCCATGGTACATATCGTCAAAACGAGAACTGTCGATTTGGATTTTTGCAAAGGGTCTGATAAAGATTGATATTGATGGCTTCCATGTTTCAAGAACAGGCAAGGTACTTTGCATAAGGCTGCATATAGGTCTTGTATTCGCCTTTGAACCGTGTGTTGAATAGAAACTATAAAGTTGATTCATCTCACGATTATTGTTGTCATTAAATTCGACGCAGTTTAGTAAGAACTAAATATTTGAATCATTTTAGAAGGTTTAGTGATAACTTCTCTAAAAATAAATCCTGGGTAGAGATTATGGCTTCCATTTCCCACCCTTTTTTGTATTTTATCTTACATTTTGTAAACATCTGTATAACTGTAACAAGTCAAAACAGTTCCCTTTTATCTAATCGTGGATTTGTGTTATTTATTCCACCAGAAAACGTCGTGTTCTTTGTCATGTATTATTTAAGGGTTTATTTATTTGGTCTTTATTTATTTATTTTTTCAGATACATGGTTCCATCCAGATCTGCTAAATCCAAAACGTGAGTATCAAGTCTGTAGCGTACATGTTGTGAAGCATGCACGTCGTCATCAGTATTTTTATTAGAAAACAACAAAGCACGAGATTTGGGGAAATAATTTTTGTTATATAATCGAAAGGAAAGCTCTGAAAGCTCCGCCATCTTCTGAGCTTGTATGAAACTTAGTTATCGATTGGGATAAAAATAATGGCTTGAGGACGCGAGACTGGTGGTAAAAACATTTCGTCAGAATATTTTACTTAATATTTTTGAAACATTCGTTGTCCTATCAAACGAATTATTTTGAAGATTGGTCTGAAGGAATGTTGCTGTTTATGAATTTAGGGATTTGAAATGTTGTGGTTGTTGGGCCCCAACCATATAAATCCACAGAGTCGTGAATTTGTGTCGAAGGGTTTGTCTCATTATCGGTGAGAACATGACGTCCAGTTTAAGGCTTTTATTCAGTCCCACCCCTTATTCATTCCTCACCCAAAACTTTTGCTGTCGTTGGTCGGTCATAGGTTTATTAAAGGAAATTAATGTCGAGGGGAAAACTTTGAAAGAAAATCGGACATTCTTGCGTCCTTAGCTGATGAAGCCTGCGCATATCAATTTATAAGTGAAATTTGTTTTTCTCTGAAACGTACAGTTGCGTTTTTGATTGTCGAGTGGTTTATGTTTTGAAAGAATAAAAAAAAAGGCGTGTCAGGTGCATTTTTAGTAATTATATTTAAAGTTTTAATTTATGAATACTTATTTAGAGCGGGTTTTTGTATAATTTTCCTTATTTTGGATCGTATTTTGAAGTCGAGTCGGGAATATTTGAAGGGGGTCATTGTCTTTGTTTTCCAAAGCAGACGATACTTTCGTTTTCCTTTTTCAAAGCTTTTTTTTTCCTTTAATTGGTCATGAGTATTTATAATCGTACATTTTTAGACATATTTTCAAGTATTGTGTTGTAAAAGTTTTAAGAAACCATTTCAAGAAGTACAGAAATTAGTTTAATCACATATCAATGGGGAAACTCAAAATTTTGTTTTTGGATTTTGTTTCTGTTTCCATTGGCCTAAATAATATTTCATTGTCGTTTACATACAAATAAAGGTCGTTTTCAGACTTAGAAATGGAACTTCTTTAGAAATCAGTTTTTGAAATTCTCAATAATATGTGTTAAGTATTCGTTATATTGAAACATGAACGTCGGGATTTATCAGTATCATCATTTTAAAGTGGTAACTGTCGTAAATGGTTTTCTCGTAACTTATTTTAGTGTTTGAAGACAAAGTTAAATTTAATTCTAAATATAAATTTACGTGCCCAGGAAAAAAACCCTGAAACAAGTCTTTTATTAAACATTTAATTTGACCTCAAAATAAAAATAGACAGTATGCCTAGGATCTTTGTTTCTAATTTTAAATCATTCAATCAAAAAAGGCTTTGATTTTGGGTACCATAAATCTGTCTCTGTTAGTAGGGACATTTTTTTTTCTATTTTTGTTAATGGTTATGATTCCATAGAAACTAAGGAAAAAAGATTTATTTATAGATATTAATTAATACAGAGTAAATAACTGTATGAGTAAGCTGGTGAAATCATAGCGAAAACTTCTCTGCCATGTGAATTGAATCAGAAAAGTCTTGATTTCTGGGTGGTAAGTCACCAGTCACTCTGAATACCTTTGGTATCGTGCTAATGATTAGAGATGAGTAGAATTCGAGGCAGGTCTCGATTTTTGGCAAATTTAATAAGATATCGAAGTTTTATGCATTCCATTAATATTATTTTTGAACTTGGGAGTGTTGGCACGAGCTTTTAAAACGCTCAAACTCTACACCGGTATTTTCATCAAATTAGAAAAGCACTCAGGAGAATGAAGATGACATGATCCGGAATTAAGTTTGGTGGTAGAGATGTTGGTTTAGGTTTTAAAATTTTGCCTTTGTTTCGTTTCTAATGAGTTGAGTTTTCGTATATTTAGACATAGCCAAACGTAACACAAGGAATTTTGCCAAAATTCTGAGATGTCTTTTAGAAAAAAAAAGTTGATTGGAATCAGTCCCATTATTGTTATTATTATTATTATTATTTGTATAAATGAGAAGTATTAATTGTTCTGTTTTAAAGGTTACAAATCTTTTGATAAATTAGGACCAGTAAAGGATCATTCCAGAATTTACATTTGTCATGCCTTTTGTCCTGTTTTTGGGTGTTATTCACTCCTAGGGTTAAGATACTCTTCTGTTCTGTTCCATAGGCACTACCCCTTAACCTATCTCTAAACCACTTATGGTTTCCTATATAGAGGCACGACGATGATGACTAGAGAGCAGAGATGTTGGGTTTTTAAAGATTCGTTCCATTTCTAAATTTTTATCAGTCTTTCGAAAAAAAGAAAATCAATTCTATTTCAAGGAGACAGAATAAAGATCCATGAAATCTTGTGACTTGTGTTAGCTTACAGGAATTCTGGGGGTGGGCCAAAGATGTGATGTGAAAAGTTAGAAAAATGTTTTGATTTGTTTTTATAACTTTTATAATTTTTCATTCTTCGAATATTTTTTTTTTCTCTCGAGGGTAAATAATTTAAAAGTTTCATTTTTTGTGACTTATTTGATTTCAGTTTCTTTTTATAAAATTTTTAAAAAATGTTCAAAGTGATATCGCCGTTTGAAACGATTTTATCGAAATAGAAAAAGTTTTCGAGTCAGACATTAGTGTTAAGTCGGTTTTTTGGAAAACTTTTGTTTTTTTCCTTCGTTTTTTGGGAATTAATTGCAGAAAATGGGATTTCGAAAACATCGTAAGTATTTTAAATGAGTGTGGTTGTCACGAAGTTTCTCTGATTTATCACCTTTCATGTGAAATTTGCATACTTTAATTTGGTACAATAAATTGGCGCCAATTGATAGTTTAAGAATAGTGAGCTTGGGAAAACGTTATCAGTTCCTTAGGTCAGAAAATTGCTGTTGGAATTTTATTGATTAGGTTTACGTATACAAAAAAGAAATGTCTCGTTGCCAACATTTTAAAAGTGAACTCGCCTTTGAGATGTTTTTCTGTTAGTCATTGTTATGTAATTGGTGCGGTGATGTTGAGGGTTAATTAAATGAAAGATGAAAAATTTTTGAAATGAAAAATTAAGTGTAATTCTTTCAGTGTTATTCGAAACAGTATGTGTGGTGGCGGTTGGTTGGACCTAAATACATACATTTTTGCTGGAAATAACTTTTGAGTGTTTGTCGAGAGGACAAAGTACACATAACAGGTGTCATCGTTTGTCGGAAAGGTGAAATTTTGGGGTCAAAAACAGTTTTGGGTTAAAACAGACAGGTTTGACATTAATTTTGCGGTTGAGAGTTATTTACCTTTCCATAACAGCACTGATGACAACTTTGGGAGGGGGTTAAAGTTTCGTGCTATATGTCAGCATTTCAGCATTCATCAATGCCATCAGGAAATATTTTGTGGTCTTGTTTTGGCTAGCAACCATATTTCATACTCGCTCCAAATAGATCTGTGGTAGTTATTAAAGTTTTTAGGCGCGAAATACTTTTAAAACTTTTGAACAGCTTTCTTTGACGTTCTTATCAAAGAGTCTTGTTCACATTCTCGCATTATCTCACATTCGAAAGAGAAGGGTCGGGTATTAAGTGTTAACTTTATGCCCGATTAGAAGCGAACAGTAATTAAAGTTCTGTTAACCACTTTGGTAGGCTCTTGAAAATTTGTTTTCATGCCTTGGCGTAAATGCACGAACTGCACAACTTGCACACTTAATGATTTTTTTTTTCTTGTCGAATTGATTATTTTTCCACGTGTTTGACTTATTAGAAAAAGAATCTTTATCGAAAATGTACCTCGTCTGAGTACAGTTAACCAGAGCCTTGTCTTAGGGAATCATTTTGAAACGTGGTCGATTTCCAACATATTGTGTGAAAAAAATTGTGTTTTTTGAATTGAAAATTGTAAAGTGTTTCATGAAAGTTTTTATATAAAATATTCTATATAGTTGTAACGAATTAGTTGTAGTCTTACGAGGAAGTTTTGATACATGAATTTTTATTTTTATTTTTATTCTAGTTAAATTTATCGAATTCATTGTGAGCCCTTATTGTTTGATTCATCACTTGAGTTTTTGACAATTGGTTATAGTTAAATCGAGGGATTGTTAATTGAAACTAGTAATTGGGAATAATATTTTTTTGTACAGTGGATATCTGTATTTAGTTTAATTTTTTCTGGAGTGAGGGTCGGGGATTGTGTGAAGTTTTTAAGTTAGTTGTTATTATTATTATTATGATTATTAATATCTGTACAAAAATTGGAGTGAATAAAATTAATTTGCTCTACGATAAGTGTCAGATTTTGGGGTATAGTATGGGGTTACCACGATATTTTTATTTAGTTTGAAAGAAGTTGTTAAGAGATTCAATGGGTCGAGTTCGATTAAATCGATTCTCAAAAATTGAGTCGATAAATTATCGATAGAATAAATAAAAATAGTTGAATAATTCACTATTTTAGGGGTAGTTAAAAAGATGTTATTTCAAGCGGCCCTCATTCGCTCTTGTTAAAATCAAGTCGTCCCATGTGGACGCTCACATGCTGCCACATTTTAACTTTGTTGGCACTGAAGCCTGTTACGTTGGAGGCCTAAGAAATGTTATATCGAAAATAAGGAATAGAAACTTGGTGACGTTTTTCCTCCGTGAACCGACCCAAAAGTTTGGGTTTGAATCGAATGATGACCTTCCTCCTTCAGGGTTTGTTTTAGACTTGTGTGTGTTTTATTTTATTTTCTCATGGTTCTACCATAAAAAGGCGAAGTTTCGTATGGTTTTCTCTTTCACGAAATCGTCTACGAGTTTTTAGTTCACGTTAAAACTCGTCTTAATATACTTAGGAAAAAGAAGTAGTTTGGTTTGAGTTGACCGACATTGAACCTCTGTAGAAAGGTCAAGAGATTACTTAATTGTTCTCATCCCCATTGAACCTTTGGTCAGACCATTTTTGTAGTGTATATAGGAGAGTGAAGGCGGTGTTTATTTTCACACCTTTTTTTTTATTAGTCAAAGTTTTTGGTTAAGCTCAAATCCAGTTTTATTAGAATTTTTAAAATTTTATTTAATTTTTAGGGAATTTAAAATTCTCATCTGTGGTGAAAGTAGTGTAAGGTTGTGGGGAAATTGGTTTTATAATTTTTTTTGTAATTTGGAAGTTTTGAGGCAGGATGGTTTTAATTATTTGCTTAGGAAAAATTGTTTAAATTGCCAAATTCTTAAATGTTTCTGATTGGTTTTAAATTATACTCTTTGTTCTAATAATAAAAAAAAACTTGAGGTTGGGACAAAATTTAATTAAATTAATTTATTTCTAAATAATTTTTTTTAATTGTACATTTACAGTTCCATTTATTTTAAGAAACTTTTAATTAGATAAAAAATGGTTCGAAAACAAAATTACTCTAGATCTTTTCAAAATGGACATTTCCAAAAATTGCCAGAAAGAGGTCCTGGTAAGTTTTGCCTTTCTCACTTGATTGTGAATATATATTGCCTTTCGAATAAGTGAATATATATATTTTTAAAGTTTAGTATAGTTCTGAGTTGAGGGATTTTAACGAAATTCGGTGTAATACTTTGTGATGTAGTGTGTTGGGAACATGTTCAAAATAAATCTGTTTTACTGTACCACGAGCTGAGAAGAATATAAAACAGAAAATTAAACAAAAAAAGCGTATGAAATAAAGGTGGCGCCATAACGACCATCCCCAGACGTCGTAGAACACTAAGGGGTTTTTTCAATTTAGTGCTTACTCGTCAACCGCAGTCAGCGGTGAATATTTTTCGAGAGATTTCTTTTTTATTGCCTCACATACATCCAATGAAGAGTGCACTTGAAAAAGTGCAAGATGGCCAATTAAAAAACGTGACACGAAGTTCTTATGTGCTGACCGATAAAAAAAATCAATATAATTGTACCAGAAAAAAATAGCCTAGAGCCTCACAAACGAAATTATGAGTGAATTTCTCCTTTTTCAGTTGAGGGATTAGTCTACTGGCGTGATCCAAAGAAATCAGGGATCGTGTTTGGCAGCATACTCGTCATACTACTCTCCCTCACCACGTTTAGTCTTATAAGTGTTGTGGCCTACACTTCTCTCATCATTTTGGCTGCTGCACTAGTCTTCAGAATTTACAAGAACATTCTTCAAGCGGCGCAGAAAACATCAGATGGACATCCATTCAAGTTAGTATATATTATAATTTGTAATCAATATAGAGTTTAGAAAAAAAAGATGGACGCCATGATTTTCCCTTGGATTCCTCTAAAACTTTTATCAAAGAACTTTCGGATCGAATCGCTTTTATTAGTTCTCGTTTCGTGTTTGATACTTATCTCTCATTTCTTTTACTTGATATTTTCAGAACATATTTAGCCACAGTTCTGAGTCATCCGACCATAACCGAAGTGTTTTTGACCATCAAGTAAGTCCTTGTCTTGTGTCCTTGGCTTTCTTCCTTGTTTTTACCTAAACCTACTAATAACCTAACCAGATTTTCTGTCGTCCTTCACTTCGTTGTAACAGCAAGATTATTTCGATTTTGCTTCCGGTTTTATCATTGTTCGTGAATATATTTAATAAAATGACCCCTTACACTGGTCCATATCGTAATCATCCTGCCTGGAAAAAAATGTTCATGGTTCGTGTTTTAATCTTATTATTATCCTAACAGTATAAAAACTGGACTTTATATAATTATAAATTGTTTTCTGATAAATTTGGTCGATTAATTTACCTAAGAGATTAAATTTCTAATGAATGTCTAAAAATAACTAATTGTAAAAGTTAAAAATGTGTAATAATTGTAAAAAAATTTTTAATGTTATGCTTCTCATTATCTAAAAGTTTGATTGTTATTGTTGTTATGATTTTAAAGAGTTGTTGGAATTATGTTCTGGGTTTGTTTGAGTTCTTTCTAGACAGGAGGCAAACTCAATGGTTTGGTTGGGATTCTGTCTAGATTTTTGAAAATATTTGTTGTTCTCGTTTTAATTATTTAAACTTGACGAGTAAGTTTTGTCAGGGTCATTTGACCCTTTTTGAAGTCAAACCATTGCAATAAGTGGAATTGTCTTTATCTTAGACTGCTTATTGATTAGATACGATATTACAATTATGCAGTTTTTCATAAGCAACCAGGGGGTTATGTATTTTTAAGTTTATGTATCGAATATAAAAATGAAAGGAAGGATTGTGTGTTGGATTGGATATGAGTCATTTTTTGAATTTTGTTTTGACTTTAGGGAATACTTGGACTTCGATTTGACGGTGAATCCAGAGAAAGCACGGGAAATCTCAGATGTTGTGGTCTCATACTTGAACAAATCCGTGAGCGAAATTCGCCGACTGTTTCTAGTCGAGGATGTGATCGATTCCGTAAAGTTTGGCATAATCCTTTGGTGCCTCACCTATGTCGGAGCATGGTTCAATGGTCTTTCACTCATGATAATCGCTTTTGTCGGATTATTCACCCTACCAAAAGTTTACGAGAACAATAAAACTCAGATCGACGCCAATATAGATATCGTGAAAACTAAAATAAATGAAGTCACAGAAAAGTAAGTATGATCGATAGGGTACGTGAATTTCGAAGTGTGCTCTTCGATTTCAATATCAGTCACACTGCACTAACTTATTGTATATACTTACATTTTGACCTCGACAAGTAATTACTGCAAATTAGAATCCGAGCATCGGTCAAGCGATTCGCGATGAATTTTTTGTTTGAGATAAACCGTGAATAGATTGATTTTGAAATGTATCCGTGCTCGTTGTCCACGTGTTTGATTTTCTCTTTTAAAAAAATATGAAGTTGCCTTTACTGATTTCCCATCGTTTGCTCAAACGTTTCAAAATTCTTTTTCGAATGTTTTTTATCTCATTAAAACCAGACAGAGATTCGATTCTAATTAAAGCTTTTCCTGTTTTGGCACTTTTATGAGTCACCAGATTTTCTATTCGTTTCTTTGTTATGTAGCTTCTGATATAAGCATAAAACAAGGCTTTGGTGTCTCTATAAATGTAAAAATTGTTTATTTATTAGTAGTTAATGTTCGTTTTATGTTTTTCTTTTTAGGATTAAAGCTGTAATTCCAATGGCTAAGAAAACCGAAGAAGTTAAAGATAAGGGTGAATAAATAAAATCCAGCATTTTATTTACCTAATAACGTACAGAAAAATTAAAACAAAAAATTTTACAAAATAAATAAAACTAAACAAAAAAATCAATAAAAATATGAAAGCACTTCAGCTACTCAGAAAAAAATAGCTAATTAATTTTCTAGCCGAATTAAAACGAATGAACAACACTAATTATTAAATATCTTAAAATTGTCGATCACCGATGCAATCGATTAAAATTCTTTCAGAAAGAAGGATTAAATCTTATAATTGGGAGCAAAGTTGGTAGCTGTTTGAATTTTTTTTTAGTAGCGTTTGTGGTTGTGCTTTTATATATACCTTCCTCTCATTAAGTGAAATGAGAGATCAGTTTTACACTAATGTTGAATCAGATTTTGATGTCGTTAAAAAAATATATATTAAATAAAAGTTGAATTTTGAGAATTGATTTTACTTCCTGAATGAGATTGTTTGGGTAGGAGTTGATGAGAATTTCAAAATATTTCTTCAATGCCTAGTCCGGTGTCTTATAGATCTCAGTAAAAATGTTTTTGTGATATAGCTAACTCATAATGATATTTTGTTGTGCAGGTTGTTTTATTTTGGCTTTTAAAAAATCTTCGTCATTTATGTTATACAGAATTGAAAAAAAATTTTTTTTGAAGTTCTCATTGACTGAAAAATAGCCTATTGTGGTGAATTTTGCTAAATCGAGTTTTCAAAAGTCTTTCTGATCATTCACAGCTTTAAAATAGCTGATTTCGTGGCAGAGAAGCCGAATGTTAACTGTCGGGAGTATTGCAAAGCTTTTTTTTTATTGCTTTAAGCAGTTAATTATAATTTTTTTTAATAAATAAATTTATTCTCCATTAATTTATATATTAACAGTAGTAAATAATTTCTGTGTCGTTACACGATTTAATTTTTTTGAAAGAGAAGTTTACAACTCTTCTCTTCGTTCTTTTAACTATTTTTTTTTGTCATATTACTGATTTAAATAAAATTATTTGAGTTTGAGAATATAAATTTCACATTTTTCAAGTTTTGTTATTGTGAATAACAAAAAACGGTTTTATAAAGTTGTCTGTGTTTTTAGCTTGTTGCTGAGGTGTTTTTAATCTGTATTACTGTATAAAACCTTAATGTAAATTCAGAGTTTGGATATGATTAATAATTTATTTATATTAGTGAGAAGTAATAATTAGCAAAAGCATTGTATATTGCTTTTTTTTCTAGCAGTATATGTACATCACACCTAAGCACACGTGCAAAGTAGTGATTGTGTAACATCAAAAATCTCCTGAATTCTGTTTTGTTTAAAAATTATTTTTAATTAGGCATTCTAAAGCCTTCATTTTAGGTTTCAGTGAAATGCGTTAAGAGTTTTCTGTTTTTGTTTGTGTCGCGCTATCCTTTGAAATGTTTTTTACTAAATTATCAGTTTGATTTGCTCACTGGGTCTGTCAATAATTACATTACAGACAGTGGCTTAATGGGACTAAATTTCATCAAACTTAATGCTCGAGACTAAAGCCGTTACAGCTTTGGCTTTCTTATTTAGTATTTAGCAACTTTACTCGTGTTTTGTATAACTGCTTCGAAAAATAAATTCATTTGAATTTTACATAGATACTTAAGGAAGAATGTCTGTTGGAAACTCTTGAAACAAATAATTTCTTTTTTTTTGTTTGGTTTTATCAATTCTAAGCTAGCCAACAACCACCTACAAAGTGATATTAATTTCCCTTTAATTTTTAAATAAAATATCTTTCTTATTGAAATCTTGCTAATTTTTTCTCTATAAACTAAGTTTATTTAACACATTGTTGATTGATAATATGATGCGGACATGTAAGAGTCTGTAAGGACACAAACTAACTCAGTCAACAAGGTGTTTACATCAATCCAATATTAAAAGTCTTATTTATTGTTTACAGCTTAAATACTCAGTTTCCCTTTGAAAATTTTAAATTAATAAATAGTATTTAGTGATTGAAATGAAGTCTATTTTAATTTCAACTGTAAAAATTCCCTAAAACTGATGATAAAATTTGAAAACTTTTCTTGTCGAAAATTAAGCTTTAAGTCTTTGTTTAAATGAGTGAAAAGAAAAAACTTGAAATTTTTAAATATAATTTAGCTGATATATTTAAAATAATATTTAATAAGTTTTCTGCAGTAGTATTCTCAAGAAATATTCAATAATTGCTAATCTACTAAGATCTTAGAAGGATATATAAAAATCATCATGTGATCATAATTTGGAGAAGAGCAAATGAGACCTTGGAAGGATATTTTATAGTATTATTAAACGAAAACTGGTTTTGTGAGATGCAAGAATTCCAAAATTTCTAGTTTTGATTGTGATGATACAAACTTTTATTTTGTTTTTTTATTTATTAATTTCCTTAAGTCTTACAAACGGTCCTAATCATACCTAATCCATGAAGCTAAGAGTTTTTAACTCATGATTCTATAATAAAGTATTAAAAACTGTTTACAAGTATTTGAGGTCTGGCTTTTTAATCCTTTTTGTAAGACAACAACTCTTATTGTTTATTAATTGCTTTAACTTTTATGTAACTTCATTGAGAGTTTTTCATGACTTGGTGCACATATATATGTATTGAGTTACAGTTTACCAAAAGTGTGATTTGTACAGGTGTTTATTCTACATTTGAAAGTAATAAAGGAAATAAACTTGTTTGGTTCTTAGCAGTAATTTCTACTTACTTAAGTTAAAAAAAAACATTGTGTTTGTCGAAACTAAGATGTTTTAATAAAATTTTTCAAATCTTGGGTTTCTCAGAATTTTGGTTATTTTCATTTAATTTAATCATTTATTTATTTATCTTGCAGATGTATTCTCCCATTTCAAGTAAATAAATCATTGTTAATCTTTGGATAGATTCAAGAATGTAAAATATTTGATTTAGTTGAATTCCAATTTGGTGTTTTGTTCAGTTTCAAAAATATGGGTAAATCATTTTTAAAAAGCAAAGTATACAAAAAAGATGGGATGTGTATGAAAATATCAACCATACAGAGAACTCTAATTTATTTTCTCTTTAGTAATTTTAATTAAGAAAAGACAAGATTAGGAATTTCCTAGATAAATGTTATTTGGAGATGAGTCAATCAAATGGGGCAAGAAAGAGTGAAGTGAAAACTTGGGATTAAACCGAAAAACAGTATAAATAGGATGGTTGGTAGGTAACAAAAACCAACAAAAAGATTAATAGTCCAAAGTTCAATTAACAGTTTGGATGAGCTTTCCAATTACGATGATAAATTAGTGCAGCGATTGCACTGCTCCTACAGAAGAACAGTCTCAGAATATTTTGCAACTGTGTTGTCACTTCTATAAATGTCTGGCTTGACACCAGTTAGGGTTAGAGTTTATTTAATTATAAAATGAAAAATTGTCAAAATTTTACATCTGACAGAGAAAGCGTCAAAATTCAAGCAAAAAAGGTGGAGAAAATTTGGATTCTCAAAATTGAGCTGTACATTTAAAAAATTAATATAAATGTCTTATTGGCTTTATGATTATTTATTAATAAGAGATACGACTGGCGTGTTAATTTAAATAAGAATTCTAAAGCGCATGCGTGACCTTCACGTGGTTTTGAAGGAGCCCGCACCATGCACCCGGCGCAAGAACTTTCATTTTAAAAATTTCTTCGAGGGAAACTATTGTAAACTGAAGTGTTGTGTAAATTTTTTATGCAGAGTGCATTTCAAATTTTTGTTTATCATTTATAAATAATGGCTACGCCTCCGTCTGATATTGAGAAAAGAAAGCAAATAAGTGTTAGGGGTATCGCAGGGGTAGAAAATGTTACGGAAGTAAAGAAAGCTTTCAACCGACACTTGCACTATACTCTTGTCAAAGATAGAAATGTGGCCACGCCAAGGGACTACTATTTTGCTTTAGCTCATACTGTTAAGGATCATTTGGTGTCCAGATGGATTCGTACTCAACAATATTATTACGAAAAAGATCCAAAGGTGAGGAAAAATAACGGTCATTTTCAATGTCACGCCTTTGTTGATGAAACTTAGCAAACCCCTCTATTTTTTTTTGTCGTTTCCATTAAATGGTTTTAAAAACGACGGAATAACAAAATTATTTACGTCTATAAACTGAAAATTTAATAATTTAAAAACTTTTATTTATCAAAAACTGAAAATGACTCGTAATAATGTGTAAGGGGAGAAATTGGGTTAACGACGCTGCGAAAAATATTTTTAGAGAGCATAATAGGCCCCCATGACTAAAATTACATCCTCATAAAATAAGTAATACTTTACTAAAAATTTATATTTTTCACTTTTTAAAGTCAATATACGAAGCGAAACATCTTTAAAAGCCGCTTGTAATTTTTCCGTTATATGCACAAGTTTTGAAAATTAAATATTTTTCACATGGGGCCAATATTTGATAACTTATTGTTAAGAACCTAGGAAAACATTTAAATGTTCATTCATGCATTCAAACTATTCACTTGTTCAATTGTGATTTCATTTAATCTAAATTTCTTAAGCCTTTTTATTTATAAATAAGAGTAAACAACATAAATATTGGCAAGAGTTCAGTGGGAGATTTTCAAAATTTCACCTCAGTTCATTCGACTTGTTTAAAATTGTCCTGCAATTGTTTGTTTAAAATGGGTTTCATAAATATATCTTAGTCTTCCTCAAACAAACTCATGATACTGATAAATGAGTCATTAAGTTGAAGTTCAATTTAGGAAGAATTAATTTCAATAGTTTTACAAATGTTATAAAAGTCAAGTTTTTGACCCAAAAGTAAAGCCTTCATTGAAACTATATTCAAGCCTGTAAATTTTACAATTTTTTTGATAATCTTATGTAAACAAATGAAAGGATGTAATTAATGACCTTTAATCTATCAAAAAAAAACATTTGAACAAGTTTCAACTTAGCTGTAGACTTACTATTAGTCTTTTGTTTAAGTTAAAGATGAAACTTTTATTAATTTCCATGTTAAAGCAACAAAAATATCTCAGCCATTATTAGTTGAAATCAATGAATTAAATTTTTCTTATTATGTTTCAGAGAGTTTATTATCTGTCTCTAGAATATTATATGGGAAGATCCTTGCAAAATACAATGATCAATCTGGGAATAGAATCATCTTGTGATGAAGCTATGTATCAGGTGAGATACAAAACTTAAAGAACCACCAGTATACTTTGGAAGCTCCTCTTCTCTCATAGTTGAGATTTAATGAAGATGCTTTTATGAAACTGGAATTTAAATTATTTAGTGTATCCTAATTTTATATAAGCTGTGATAGGCAAATAACTAGCTATTTGTAGCTTTGTATGGAATTATTTAATGATGGATTGAATTTCACAGCTTGGTCTAGACATTGAAGAACTTGAAGAGCTAGAAGAAGATGCTGGATTGGGAAATGGAGGTTTGGGTAGACTGGCTGCCTGCTTTGTAGATTCAATGGCAACATTAGGACTGGCAGCCTATGGCTATGGTATTAGATATGAATATGGAATATTTGCACAAAGAATAAAAAAATGGAGAACAGGTACATTCCAAAAAAAAAAATTGACTCAGCATATGGTTGGGGTTATTAATCTGTTTCAGAAAATTTGCGGCTTGATATTTACCGTCTCAAGCAATGAATAGCCGCTCATAAAGTTCGGTCCCATTATAAAAGCCTTTTCTTCCGTCTTGTTACAAACATCATTGCGTTTATGATTTAGTGGAACTTAGTAAACAGCTATTTGGGGCGAGTAGTGGACGCCATTTTGAATACTATAAAAAATATGTTTAAAAATTACTGGAAAGAAAGTTTAAATTTAGTTCTCTCTGTCAAAACGTTAATTTATATAAATTTTTTTGTATTCATTAGACAGAAGAGCCTGATGATTGGTTGAGGTATGGCAATCCTTGGGAAAAGGCTCGACCCGAGTACATGATACCAGTTAATTTTTATGGAAGAGTTGTGGACACTCCAAATGGAAAGAAATGGGTAGATACTCAGGTATGAAAAACTTGTATAAGTCTCCATTTATTATATTGTGAAATTGATTGTGAATAATTTGAGAATCACATATGTTTGAAAAATGGAAGTTAAGTTGAGATGATAAACTTTGCTTGTTTCAGAGGCATAATCATTAATAATTTATTTTAGGTAGTGTTTGCCATGCCGTACGACAGCCCAGTTCCAGGATATGGAAATAATGTAGTCAACACTTTAAGATTGTGGTCAGCGAAAAGCCCGGTTGAATTTAATTTGAAATTCTGTGAGTTTGTTTGCACAAAAAATTTTCTACCTGTACTGCATGCGGTTCTGTTAAAACTTAAATAGTAAAAAGACCTATTAAGAGTACTATACTTTCCATGATTTAACTAAATTAAATTTAAAAAATTGATAGTTCATCTGTGTTTTTAATTAGTAGTTAATTTAATTTGTATTTCTTTCAGTTAATGATGGAGACTATATTCAAGCGGTTATTGATAGAAATTTAGCAGAGAATATTACTAGAGTTTTGTATCCAAACGATAATTTCTTTCAAGGAAAGGAACTAAGATTAAAACAGGAATATTTCATGTGTGCGGCCACTTTGCAAGTAAATTTTTTTCTCGCTCATCTTCTCATCTTTCATGTCATTATCCGACCCTCTTAAAGATTAAAAAAAATATTTAAATTTGCAGGACATTATCCGTCGTTATAAGGCGTCCAAATTTGGATCACGAGAAGCCGTTCGCACTTCTTTTGAAACATTTCCTGATAAAGTTGCCATTCAGCTCAATGATACTCATCCCTCTTTGGCCATCCCAGAGCTCATGAGAATTTTACTGGACGTGGAAGGATTACCTTGGGAAAAGGTATACAGAAATTATTGCAAAACCAACAAAATATAGATACTCAGATTTTTAGTATAAATAGATATTTGTGATTTAATTTTTGAAACTTTTATAAATTTCAGGCTTGGGATATTACTGTTCGTACGTGCGCTTACACAAATCACACTGTTCTGCCAGAGGCTCTGGAAAGATGGACTTGTTCTATGTTGGAATTTATTTTGCCCCGACATTTGGAAATAATTTATCACATAAATTTCTTGCACCTTCAGGTATCGCGTAAGTCATTTTCATCTTAAAGATATATCACTTTGAGGATCAGAATTTTCATTAAAAATATTTTATAGGAAGTTGGTAAAAAGTTTCCAAATGATATTGACAGAATAAGAAGAATGTCACTAATAGAGGAGGAAGGTGAAAAACGTGTAAATATGGCTCACCTTTCCATGTGGGATCGCATGCCGTCAACGGAGTCGCACGAATACACTCTGAAATTCTCAAAAGAGATGTGTAAGTTTTCTTCCAGTCTGGAGTTGATTATTTACTCTGTATCACATTCCTTAATTACAAACATTGGAATGAATTTATAGGTTTAAAGATTTTTACGAAATGATGCCGGAAAAATTTCAAAACAAAACCAACGGAATCACTCCTAGAAGGTGGCTTTTGCTCTGCAATCCAAGTTTGTCGGATGTCATCGCTGAAAAAATAGGAGATCAATGGCCTATTCATTTGAATCAACTCCTAAAACTAAAAGAGTTCGCTAAGGATCCTGTCTTTCAAAAAAGTGTTAGACTAAGTAAACAGGAAAATAAGATGAAGTTAGCCAAATATCTTGAGGAAGAGTATGGAGTAGCGATTAATCCTTCTAGTATGTTTGATATTCAGGTTAGTGTTCTGAGAATTGAGCCGAAATTTTGAATTATGTCCAGATTGGTTATATACCAATGAGTCAGTTTGGAAATGTATAAAGTTTCTAAATAATTTGAATTGTTTTAAATTATTGAGTACAAATTTTATTTTCTTTAGTTAAATTTGAATTATTCTTATTTTTATTAGGTGAAAAGGATTCACGAGTACAAAAGACAACTGTTAAATTGCTTACATATCATAACATTGTATAACAGAATAAAAAAGAATCCTAATATCGAAGCAGCACCCAGAACCATAATGATAGGAGGAAAGGTAAGTTTGTGGTATATTCTCATGAAAAATGAATTGATATTGATAACACAACATTTTAATTTTGATATTGTTTTTGTGTTAAGGCTGGCTATTATACAGCTAAACAAATAATTAGGTTGATTTGTGCCGTTGCCAGAACTGTTAATAACGATCCAATGGTGGGCAACAAGTTAAAAGTGATTTTCTTGGAGAATTACAGAGTAACGTTGGCTGAAAAAGTAATTCCGGCTGCTGATTTAAGCCAGCAAATTTCGACGGCTGGTACGGAAGCGTCGGGAACTGGGAATATGAAGTTCATGGTAATGATTTCAAAAATTTTTCAAGTTTTGTTGTAAGATGAATGTTTGTTAGAAATTTTTATTGCAGTTAAATGGTGCTCTCACCATAGGAACGATGGACGGTGCAAATGTGGAAATGGCTGAAGAAATGGGAGAAGATAACATTTTCATATTTGGAATGAGAGTTGATGACGTAGAAAAATTGAAAGTAAGTATTTTGTCGTTTTATTAATTTTCTGTTTTATTAATCAGAGACGAAGTAAAGAAATTGCTTATTTTTGCTTTTAGAAGGAAGGTTATGACGCCTACAAGTACTACAATTCAAATCAAGAACTGAAACAATGCATAGATCAGATTCAAATGGGCTTTTTCACTCCTGAAAATCCAGATCAGTTTAAAGACTTAGCTGACATACTCCTAAAGTACGACAGATTTTATTCTCTGGCCGATTACGATGACTACATCAAATGCCAGGACAGAGTCAGCGAAACGTATATGGTTAGTGAACTTTAAAATTACTCGTATATTTTTATTCTTTGACATTGTTTAAAGTTTTTTTTCTTTTTAGAATCCGGATAAATGGGTCGAAATGGCAATACACAACATCGCTTCTTCCGGGAAATTTTCTTCCGATAGAACCATCGAAGAATACGCGAGAGAAATTTGGGGCGTAGAGCCCAGTTTTGAAAAATTGCCTGCTCCCAACGAACCTAGAGATTAGTCGATGAGTGGTGAACACTCGACTTCTAGTAACTGAATGAATGTCTCAGCAGACAAATGTGACGTAGAAAAAATTTGATGCCGTAGGTGTCATGAGAGAGTTGATTTAAATTAGCTGAAAAGAAGGGACAGCATGATGAAAACACAAATCATTGTTGATACTTAAAATTTATATAAATATTATTAATGCAACAATTATTTGAATCTATTATATGAACCCATATGTAATTTATATATTTGTATTATATGAATTGATTTACAAAAGATCAACATAAAAATTTAATTCTAAGTTATGTTTAAGATTTGATTATATATTTTTTTCTCGTTGATTGTTTTACCAAGATTATCGAGTTTATAGATGTTTATATGAATTTAAAGATAAATAAATATATAGATATCTTTTCAATATTTTTTTATTTATTTAAACAAAAATATTTTTATCTACTAATTCTAATTCTAGTTTATATTTGTTAGAATCGGCTAGAATCTATCTCATTAATTTTTAGATTCTTCGGTAAAATTTGTAAAGAAAGACAGTAGTCGTATTTATGGCTGGTTCCTACAGCTGGTATGCCAATTTCAGTTACTTCTTTTTGTAGTAATTGAGGAATCGTGCTCTAGGGGAGGCCCTAGACACTGCGTAACAGTGCCTTAATGCATCCCCGCTGGTGTTTGGTGGGCAGGAACATACAGCGACGTGGTTTCTGACCTAAAAGAAAGATTTTTGTTGGGTGAATTTTTTATGGAGATATAAATCTACATTTTCTTCATTTTAAGAAATTTACCTGACATTCCGCTCCTACTCCACACTGGTTGTTGCAAGGATTCACGCATCTGTAGCTGGAATCACATACTTGATGTTGTCCACAGTCACTGTCGAATTGACATTCCCCACGTCTACATGAAACCAAAGCGTCTCCTACATAGCCTGGAGGACACGTGCAGACGGGACGATCTGTACCACTTCTGTCAAAACCAGGAGTGCATTGAGCATTTGCACCGCATGGATTTGGATGACATAAGTCCTCTGTAATAATTAAATAAATTTTTAATTACTCAAGTATGCTCTGGATAAAGTCAAAGGGGGTGATAAGACTTACGTTTTTCAAAAGGTCTGCATCTAACAAAGGGATCTCCTGTCATGTCTTTTGGACAGGAACAAACAGCAGTGGTCCCGTCCCTAACTCGGCAGTTTGCATTTATTCCACAAACTCCTTTGCATGGATCAACGCATTTGTTATTGACGCAAGTTTGCCTCTGGGAAGGACAGTCAGCACTGCTTAAACATTCCGCACGACAAGACAAATATGGATCTCCATAATAATTCTAAAAAATCGTTTTTTTTTTCATATTAAATTATGTTTCCAAAATAGACTTTTGAAATGAACATTCGTTGACTTAAAATTTACCTCGGGACATCTACAAACTGGTCTGTGATTCACCACCTCACAATTGGCTCCCGCGCCACAAGTTCCTGTTTCGCAGGCATGAACACATTTGAAATTTTTGCAAAACTGTGATCCGCTACATTCACTGTCCGATTCGCATTCGTGTCTGCAACCAGTCAAAGGTTGACCTCTGTAGCCAGGTAAACAGGAGCAAGTCGGTACATCATTAATGACATGGCATTCAGTGTTGGCTCCGCAAGGACTGGGATTGCAAAGCTCCTCTGAAATTAGAATTTCGGTATAGTTTTTATTTAATTCAAAGATACGTTTTGTTCCTATTTTGACTAAAAGCTTACGTGGATCCATTCTTCTGCAGCTCGTAAACGGATCTCCTCTGTAATGTTGTGGGCAGCTGCAAACAGGTACATGATTTCTAACCTCACAGTTAGCGTTAACTCCACACTGACCAGCACAAGGATCAATGCATTGATTATTTCGACAAGCTCGATTGTGTGGGCATTCGGTGTTGTCTGTAACGAATGACTAAATGAGTTGTGCTATAGTTTGAAATAAATTTGGTTGATCGGATTTAGTTCAACATACCTGCACATTCCCCTCTTTGACAACTTGTCAGTGGATTCCCGTGATATCCTGGTAGGCAAGAGCAAACAGGTCTTCCTACAGTTGTGAAGCATTGTGTATTAACACCGCATGGATTCGGGTAGCAGGGATCCTGAGGAGAAGCTGCTGCAGATAGTAATAACAAAGGCACTATCTGCAAATATTCGTGCATCTGGAACGAGATTTTGTCACTGTATTTCTGTTGAAAGTTAAACTTCAGATTTTGGAATGAAAAGCTGAGAGGTTCATTTCAATCTCAATAACAGTCCTCAATGTAGACGCTGATTAAATTGTTTGTCAAGTTCAAACATGTTAGGGTGTCTATTTCAAATCAGTCGCCAACGCGACTCTGTATAATTTAAAGAAATAGGAACAATGACTCACTGAAAGACTACCTTAAATAAAATAAAAAGTTAAGAGAAATCGAGTGGAAGCATAATTATCGATAGCCAATTAGGTAACAGAAACTCAAGTCTTCTTGTTTTTGTAAGAATTTGGCGGTCTACGCCTTAACATTGCCTGCCAACGCAAATGTTTTGATTCCCTCCTCCCACAAAGAAAACACAAGGTTTCTAAGACGTGAAACTGACAGGTTTTTGACAACACAGTTGAATTCTGAGAAAAAAAATTGATTAATTGAAGTTTATTAATGAGACAATCCATAGGCTGAAAGCAGAGCTTCAACAGCTTATATACGAGATTTATGTCATCAAGTCCTGATATTAAAAGAAAACCAGAAGCTCTTGGACTATCAATTTTTTCTCGAAAATATATGTACTTGATATTTTTAATTCTCTGGCTTATTTTACATCTGATTACAGGCTTTGTCTTAAGCTTTTCAAAACTGTTATTTGTTTCTTTCAAACATGTCTCGCTCAAAATTTTTCCCGATAAAATTTATAAATTAGGCAGGCTTGTAAGGCGAAATATTATCATAAGCTATGAACACTTTTTTATTATAAAATTTGAAGAGGACTCTTATCGTCTCGTTAGATTTATTGGTACCAGATTAATTGGTAAAAAACGGATTAAAAATGGCGGGCTCTGAAAATCGTTATTTTTCTTAAATGGTGGCATATTTCTAGTAAGCGGTGACCGAATGTTGATTTATACCTTGCACACAGCGACAAACCAAATGATTTAAATTAGAAATTGTAATAACGGAAATTAGCGGTGTTTAATTAGGAATATTAAAAGCAGATACACAGTTACATCGTTGATTAACGTCACAAAATACGAATGAAACTGTTAATTGAAAATCTTTTGCGAATCTTCTAAAAGTTTGTCTTTTAAGAGTAATGCTTACCTTGACCGCATGCAACAGAAATCCAATTAAACGAAAAACAACAAACACAACTTGATAGGCTCTTATATATATAACTTTTGGAATGGCGATTGTTATTCACGGGTAACTGTTAAAAATAAATTCTTAAACGTGATAACTCCCGCTTTCAAATATATATTTCAAGCTCTTCGGGTACTTTGGGGAAAAATTTATTTGCTTACCGTTTCCACTTATCTCATGAAACTTTGACTTTTAAACACTTACAGATCTTCATCTTGAACTGAAGTTATAACCTCCCTAAAGCCCAAAAATTTGTCTTTTGGGGGTAAGAAGAGCCAGGAAAATTTTTCTCAAACCTCTTGAAATATTGATAAAATAATTTTTTTTCACTCTCAAATTCTTGTCAGAGGATTTAAATTAAGTGAGTGAGTCAATCTGACTCATTAAAAAGTCTATTTTTGTTATGTTTTTCTTTTTCAAAAGGAGAAATAATGTTTGAAGTGTGTTTAGTTATGTGTTTAATGAATTTTGTTTTGACGGATTTTCAAACTAATTTTAAGTAAAAATCTTCAGATTTCCAGTTGGTCAAATTGACTCACTTCAGTGAAAAATGTGTACATTGTTGTACGTAATCAACATCATTAGTAAGTTGTGTTATGAAATAAAACAAAAATTTTGAGTACTTGAAGTCTTTTCTCCTATCGGGTCCTTATTTCGGGTATTTGAACTGTCCGGGTACCATAGGTCCTTAGCTTATTTTTGGGGTTGAGAGATATGTTTTGGGGCTAGTCATATGTTCTAATTATTGCCTACGAACCATTTTGGAGACTAACCAGAACTCATTTCAAGACAAAGCCAATGGTTTTATATATTTTCTTTCTATTATTCCAATTCAAAGTGTCAAACTGTTAGCCCATGGGTTAGATGTAACTCTCAAGGTAACTCAGAAATTAAATGAAAACTGATAAATAAGAGAATTTGTGAGAAATCGATGAAGTAACTTATATTATGTTCTTCAGTACATATAATATAGATAGTATGAATACTGTAGTATAAATACTATACCTTAAATATAATATGAGTGCTGAAAACTTATTTATTTATAAAGCCCGGAATGGTATTTAGTTTTCTATGCGTTGAATACTGAATATTATATATATTATGTATGTTAATATGTTCTTAGATAAATTTTTATTTGATTCACTGAAATCCGGTGAATCACTCAGATATCGAAAATGGTCCGTTATTGGTGGAATTGCTGAGCATAAAATTTGATATTAATATCAAATCTACTGTGGAATATTAAATTATTTCATTGTGCTGGAGCTGTTGTGTTGTTTATTCTCAACTTGACACTATTCCTATTTTATAATCAAAGCTGACTAACATTCACTTGAACTTGATAATAAAATTTTATTATTGTTTTACAATTCCTGTTTTGTGATTTGCTACCTCCTTTTAATAAAAAGAAAAAGCTTAGAAGTAGTTTAATAACCCAACTTTCCTTATATGAAGATGCTAACTCATCCTGTGCTTTTTAGTATATACAGTTTTGCCCTAAATTTTCCATAAAATTTTCTCAACTTGGAATTTTTATATAAAAGACACTTTCAAACGCTTTCTAATTAGCTCTCACTATTCCAATATGATGTCATCTATGTCCAATTATGGGACAGCAAGTTGTTTCTTGTTTTGTCTTTAATGGACTATCTAGGGAACAGAGCAGTATCTTGACCCCGGGAATGATCAGTGGAGGTAAATGTGAATTTGGTCAGGCAGACAATTTAGTAGAGGGTAGTGATTGTTAAGTCAATGGATTATAGCAGTGTGATTTGACGGATAATTTTATTAAACACGGAAGAAATTTCTGTATTGAAATTCGTATAACGAAATGCTTACAAATTCTGGAAGCACCTCTTTCAAGGTCAAATTAAAAATGAATGAAATTAGCATGTTGCATTAAATGTTGTAGGAAAGAACTTGGATTGTTTTAATATTTTGCCATTGAGATACTTCACCAGTCAGTCGCTTATTCTTTGATCTCTTGAATGAATCTTCTAAGTAAGGCATTGGACCTAAAGAGCCATGGATTATGTTTACTAATCTACGATATCTAGGATATGCGAATAAATCCTTGACACTCCCATGATGGTGTAAGCTACAACCCATTTTTGGTTTCCGAGAGCACCGACTTTGTTTCCTTCCAGCCTACGTCTCCCCCTGTACCTACAGTATTGGCTACTTAAAGATTCAGGACTTCAACTGCCCTTGATTGTTAAAAATAAAATAGAAATTATTTCAACGCAGATTCCTTAGAGTTTTCACTTTCTTCGAAACTTTCGCCAAAATCTAAATAAGCGAGCGAAGGAAATAAAAAAATGGAGGCGAACGGGATTTTTTTATGAATTACTTTTCCTATGTCCTTTTTATATATTTGCGCAGTTAACATTTTTATAATAAAAGAGACTGGTTCTTAGGAAAAGTGGGCGATCGGTTTGTAATTAATTAAGCGCGCTTATGTTTGTCTTGACAATAAATTTAAACGAATTCCAGGATGCTGTAATTTTAATTAGTTTGTTTATAAATACCGACATGATTTCATAATTTAATTTGGAAATTGCAAAAATTTGTAAACACATGAACTCATCTCGACTTAATACCTTAATTTGAAACAGCTTAAAAACGGATTTGTATATCGATTTACAGCTTACAAGTTGTTTTAGACTGTTTCATTATGAATTGAACTACCCAAACAAAGATTTTCCAACTTTGTATGAAGCTTTGTTATTTACATGGAAAATTGGAAAATTTTGACCAAGATGATAACAGACACTCAGAAACAGACTTCCAAATTTGGACTTGGTCAAAAACCTGATAAATTCATCAGTTTTTATGACACACAGAGAAATCACTCCTTTTTTGGGAAAACCAAGGCCAGGGCCAAGGCCATGATTACGTTACGTGGATATATTGCAGTTTGCACAGGCTGTTCCTCTTAAATTCGAACTTTATCAGCGCCTTGAATGTTTGACACTTCTCACTCATGACGGTAGTTAGCTAATGTTACATCTCCTGTGCGACACGCACACATTGTTTTCTATCATCAAGGATTCTTTCCTGGGTACAGGTTCAATTGTTCCCAAACCCCACGTTTCTTCCTTGATTAGCCTGGTGTTGAGGACGATTTTTTTGAATGCGATATCTGAGCTCTGTTTATAAATTCATATTATTCAAAGAATCATCATCAACCGTTTTAATAATTTTGACCCAATCACTATGGCGGAATGATGATTTGGTGTATAAGCTAAGAAGGTGGAAAGAACCTTGCTTGAAGTGTAGACGATATGAGATTAATCGCGCGATTTCAAATGAAGAATAAAAAATTCGCGATTGTCTTGATAACACTGCAATATTTAGTCAAACTTTAAATAAGAAATAAAACGTGTTGTTTTTATCAGTTTCATTTCAATTTATCGGATAAAATAACTGCCGAATGGTTTTAATGTATTCGTTTCATCATGTCTTTATCTAATTTGAATTAGTACTTGAAAAACTTTTTCGAAGTAATGTAAAACTTATAACTTAAGTATTGAAATAAGTTTAAGTGACAAAAGAGAAAATTTTAATTAGCTAAAAAGGTTTTTGTAATCTTATTAGTGATTATAAATTTAGGAAAGAAAAACTCGAAAGAAGTTAACTCAAATGGCGGTTTTTAAATAAAAGTTCCTAGTACTAATGAAATGTCATTATTTTATTTTTTTATTCAAAGAAAAAATTTTTGTTCAATATATTTTGTAAATCAACAGTGAAAATTACATTTTGATCCTGATATGAATTTATTTATTATTTAAAAGCTGTCAGTTGCAGATGAGTAAAGGTAAAAGTTTATGGGGGAACGATTATCAAAATGTAACGCTGCCTCCGTGATAACGAATATTTTTTTACACTGATTTAGGTGCGCAATGTTTTGACTACGCTGTCATATCAAGAGAATAATAATAATTTGACAGAGTAGAAATGAAAATAATATAAAATTGTTAAATTTTTCTGTTTCATTTTTTATAAAAGTTGGATTATAATTGAATGTAATCGATTAATAATATTTACCATCGAGGTGCTACTTTTTGTGGTGACACTGTTCGTCAACATTTCAAGATGGAGGCTGTTACGTGTTGAAAAGAAAAACAATTTTATTTATTTTTCGAGTAAATCGTCTAGTTTAAAATATGAGTGAAACAAATACGCCTCCCGCTGAGGCGGAAATGATCGGGTGGTTGTTTAAGTGGACTAATTATTTAAAAGGGTACCAACGACGTTGGTTTGTTTTGTCAAATGGTATTTTGTCATATTACAGGTCAGTAAAGAGATTTTATTCACCATAGGTGGTTTTGGTGTAGCATGGCCTAGAGAAACTTGCACGCTTATAAAAGCCATCTGGTTTACATTTTTACTAATTTTTAAATCCCTACTTAATTTTTTTATTAATTAAAACACTTGACATGTCATTATCACTTGTCACCTTGAATTTTTGTGATGAGAAATGCTCTTTGTTATTGTACCTATCTCTTGTATATTGTCTTATTTTTTTGGGGGCAGATTTTCGTTTTTTAGGCAGTAAGAATTACATGAGTAATTGTTTTTATTTTTAATAAATAAATAATGTCTTAAATCTGTTTCATTGTTACTATGATGCAGTATTGACTGTATTCACTGAATGGCATAAATAAACCTTGAAGCATAAGGTTGAAAACTTGAACTTTTTGAAATCGTTAACACATTTGTATTTAAAATGTAGTTTACAACTTGTAGGGTTACTTTCATATGGTGTCATGGGTGTTTCAAAATGTAAGACAATCATTGTGCCTTCAGTGAATCATTCAGCACTCTTGAATAGGTCCTACATTGTACACTTAATTGCTACATTATGAACAAAGATCAAAATAAATGTATTAATTTTTATTTTTATAATTTATATCAAATTTAAGCACTGCAAGAGACTTTAGTTGCAATTTTATTGGTTACCACTTTGTTTTATTGATTTATGTTCAATATTGTTCTGTGATATTATATTTTACTGTTTTGTTCAAATTTTGTGTAATTTTTTTTTCTGAAAAGTTTAGCGGCACTTATTTAAAAATATTCGATACTTTGATAACACTCTTTAGTTATTATTTACTTCCTATATTTATAATGTTTGGTTTTGCTTGGCACTTGTCTTCATCACTACATTCTGTTTTAAGTTTAATATTGAAAAGAAAAACAATTATATCATTTGGTGGAGGTGATTTCCAGATTTTGCATTAACAATTCAGGAAATGGGATAAACGCCTGTTTTTGTAATTTTTGTCTTCTGAATTATCATATCTGTGAATAAGTCATGACAGTATGAAAAAAATTCTTGTGATGTCAGATGTTCTTTATTATACATAAACAAATAAACTGTTTATCACTTTTATGATCGTCTTTAGTGTATGCCACAATTAAAGTTTAGAAAATGAGAAATTTAAACATAAATTAATGCTCGGTTAAAAGGTGTGTTTGAAATTATCTTTTGTAGGAACTAATTATTTATTTTTTGCCAAAAAAATTATTTTGATTATGCACGACATCAAGTCATCACCTCAACCTGGCACTAATTTATGTTTAAATTTTGAATTTATTGTCTGCTGCTTTAGTTAAGTTAGTCAAATTTAGGGAAACAAACACATTTCTTTCTGTAAAACAAATTATTTTCATGTTACTGTTTAATAAATCTTGTCACATAGTTTTTTTTTTATTGCTCTCCTAAGTCAGTTTTTGTTGAGAGGAATTGATTAAAAACAAAGATTTATTTTAGGGTTGACAAAAAGCGTTCAAAAGGCTTTAGACTGTCATTCAGAAGAAGAAGATACAGGTATGTGTAAAACAAAAGGGTTGAGGATTGTTTGAGTGATTGGTGGTGGTAATGTTGACACTAGGGCCGATTGGAACAGAATGAGCTTTAAAGGGAAGTGAAAGCTTTTAAAAATTATTCTGGAGACTGATGAATGATAATCATTTTGAATTACCAGAAGCATCTGATGTTGAACTTTACCTATAAGCATTCCTTTTATTTGAAGCTGTTTCTGTTCCTGTAATTTTTTTTGTATTTGCTCTCGGTGTCAAGTTCCAGTGTTGGTTGAATGTTGAGAGTTTTAAACTTTCCAGTTTTTTTATTTTTTTATTTTTATTTTTCCAGCCAAAACCACCATTTTAGTTTTTAGCTGTTTGTTTAAATTTTATGTTGTTCATGAAAAACATTTAATGATAGTTTATGTTTTAATTAGAGTTAAGAATGGAAGTTTGTTTTTGGGATGAGGGCATGAAAATTAAATTCATTTTAGAATCTCAAACTATGGTATGTCTGTAAATCATTTTGTATCAGTTTCGATTCAAATAATTTTTTTAAAGCAGATACCTCAGACTTATTAATTGAAAAAAGTGATTTATCTGAGGTCAGTTTCAATTAAGAGTATTGTTCAAGATGTTGAGTTAAAAAAAGGAGTCAGCTTCAATTGTAAGATTTCTCGAAACACAAAAAGCATCGTCAATTGTAATTTAATTGTATTAACAATTGTAACATTAAGGAGTTAGAAGGGGCGAAGATGAATAATAGGAATGTAAAGAAAAGTACTTTTGAATTGTGAACAGTAATTTTAAGAGTAGACAGGGCTTAACATATCCAATTTGGGAGTTAAGTAGAAAAAAAAAGTGGATAGAAGAAAGCCAAAAGAGATACTACAAAGAAGATAGTAAGAAAAATGGGGTAGAAGAAAAAGAAGACATGAGGATTTTGGAGGCGTGATTGTTTTATGAAAATAAGAGTTTGAAAAGTCCAGAAAAGCCTGAGCGAAACAAACAGGTTATTATCTGGCTGAGAGTGGTCTTTTCTCATCATGATAATTTTATTAATCTTGATTCATTTAATTCACTTATCAGCTTGATATTAAGGCCGAATGGTAGTTGTGACTTCTTCTTAATGATAAGATTGCGCCCTTTTTTTGCATGCCTAAATAAATTCACCTGCCACTTTGGGGGACAGTAAATACGACAGTAATCATCTCAAGAAACGCTTGATTAGGTTTTTTTTAAGGAGCATTCCATTAATTAATTTTCATTATAAAGCTTGAAAATTTTATAAAAAGAAGAATCGTCGCAGTACTAAAAAAATTTGCTTAAAATTAAGCATTGACTGTTAGGGAAAGAAAATGATTGCTGGAATTATCCATTGGGCGATGAAGCGGAAATTAATAATTTGATACTAATCGATCAATTAATGAATCGCAAACAATCAAGATTTTCCTTTTTTAGGTGTTTTCCTTTTAAGAGTAATGATTTTCGTAACGATTTGAAATTAAACATTTATTAATGGATTTTGTTTTTTCATTGCTGGCTTGTTTGGATGTGTTTTTAGTGTGTTTGAACCAATGGATTTGTTCTTTTCAGAAACCAGGCTGAAATGGCCCACACATGCAGGGGGACTGTTTCGCTTCACGGTGCCATAATTCACACTGAAGATTCCTGTACTTTTGTTATTAGTAATGGTGCAACTCAGACTTTTCATATAAAAGCCGCGAACGAAGTTGAGCGACAGAAATGGGTGACCGCTTTGGAGTTGGCTAAAGCCAGAGCGATACGCTCCATGGAATCAGGTATAATTGAAATTCTCTCGTGATGTCATTATGTGAAGTCAGTTATGATGTCAGTCGATACTTATGGGAATTGAAGAAAATGGGAGTTTGTTTCTCCCCGACCTCTCCCCAAAATACAGTTTTATTTTACTCAAATTCGGTTTTTGTGGGTGACATAAACCTTCTTCATTGTTTGGAGACACTTTTTTGTTGTTGAGAAACTGAAAGTTGTTTATTTGTTCTCTGCAGCCGAAGAAGAGGAAGAAGAATATGAAAAGTCGTCCACAAATCACAAGGCAGAATTGTCTGACATGATAAAAACACTATCAGCCAGGCTAAAGAACTTACAAGTTTGCAGCGAATTAATCGAAAAACATGGGGCTGCCCTTCAGAGATCCCTGTCGGAATTAGAGTCCTTAAATAATACCCAAGATGTTTCTGTCAAAATAAAAGCTGTCAATGAGAGAGCTACACTTTTTAGAATCACTTCTAATGCTACAATAAAAGTGAGTAGTTTTCTGTTTATTTGATTGGAGAAATTTAGAAAATGCCGTCGGAGTGGCCGTCAGCAATGGATTTAGTGTTTGAAGAAAAAAAAATTTTTTTTAAGAAAATTAAGATTGTAGAGATAATTAAGTTTGGCTTCGTAAGTTTGGCTGACCCTGAGATGTTTTGCTCGGATTGTAATTGTTCATATTTGTTGTAACTTTTTCTTTTGTGTTGGCATGCTGTTCCAAAAATCTTTTTGATTGATTTATCGCTGAGAAATAATTTTTTAAAAAAATATTTTGACAAACAGATCCTCTTGGGCTTTATATGACTATTTTAAAACATGACAACAAGACATTGCCTTATAATAATGAATTACATACATTATTTGTTGTAAGTAGTTATCGTTAATGGACGATGAATGTCTCCATTTGTTAAGTTGTCTTTGATGTGATTATGTTTCCACTTGGGTCATCATGGCCCGACAAATATTTGAAACGATAAGAGAAATAACAACTTTAAAACGTGTACAGTGATTTTAATCATAAATTTGGAGGATGGTTTGTGTTTAAAGGCTCGACTTTTTGAACGAGATAAGGGTAAAATTGTGTCTTATCGTTTTCGAAAAACCTAAATCACCATAAAAACCCGAGTGGAAACAACAGTAACAACTTTTGCTTTTCAAGGTTTGTGTGTTTGTGTATTTAATCATGTTTCACAAAACTATCTTTGTCTTTGACTTAGTTCGTGTTTACTTAAATTAATTAAAATTAAGGATGTAATTATCACAAAGATAATTGTATTCAGATTCGTTTGTTTCTTAGTAGACTCCTTTGATTGAACGGGTTTTTAGTGCTGGTTAGTGAGTAATTGCTTTTTTTTTAGGGGGGTATTATGAATTTGAGAGGTTTGATTGTTTTTAAGAAAAATATTTTTAGGAGGAGAGGAAGGCGTGAGAAACTGTTTTGAACTAAAATGAAATGTGGGTGTTTGAATTTTTAAATTTGTTGTTAAACGGGGGTTGAAAATGAGTTTGTCCCTCTCCTAACACGTATTTTTTTATTCGTAAAAGTAGAAAAAGAAAAGAAAGAACTTATTCATAGCAATCTTCATTATTTCATCATTGGTTTGGCATCGATTCAACTTCAGTCGGACCGTCTGTAATGAAGTCTTACGCACGTTCGTTTTTTGTTCGCTCGCTTTCTTTCCCAGAAGATACTTCGTTGTTGGTTTATTTTCGTGCCCTTTCTCGTAGTTCGGTCATAAACTTTTTAATTTGAAGTATTTCGAATTCTTTTTTCTTCTTTTATAAAGTTTGGTGACTTTCGGTTTTGTTTCCTGCGCAAAAGTGAGCATTGTTGACTTTGGACCTGTTTTGAAATGATTTCAGTGACGGTCACCGGGTGGAATTTTACTAAAATACTATTTGTTAGTTTGTGTGAAGTATAACCACTTGGTCGGTTACTTAGATTGTGATATACATTCGTAAAATTTACAGCAACGATTAATTATGATCTTAAACCTCGTCAAGGTCATTCGTCAGTATATTGCCTCCGATCAGTGAAGATTATTCGATCAAATAGTTGAAAATAAGTTTTGAGGGTTTCCGTTTGTTTATTTGGGATTTCGATCATTTATCTAGAATCGTTTGTCAGAAAATAGAGTTGTAGTGGTTTGAATAAGACAAAAATCCAGTTTCAAGAGGTAAGAGACCATTAAAGAGAGAGTAATAATAATTTTAGGAATGTCATATTTGCCTCACACTCATGACGTTAATTTTAGGAGAAGAGAGCAACGGTCTGAAAAGTGTTTTTTTGTTTATTTTCAATATTTACAACGAGAATTATACTATTTGGGTATATTTGTTATCGGTCCTACCACTCAGCTTGTCGAAAACTTGTTTTTAAATATTAACAATATTCGAATGATGTCAGTGAGTTCATTTGCATGTTTCGAATATGTTTTCAGTCTGTCATAATAAATTGCTTTGTCATAGTCTCTGTTGCTGTTGTTTTCGTGGTCGTTGCCATTAAGAGGATTCCACAACTACCGTATTTAAAGCTCATCTCTTTGAAATTTTCGGTTCGGTTTTACCTTTTTGTTTTGTTCATCATCTTGAGTAATTCATTAGAAAGGGTCAAAGTGGCTTCTGTGAAGGAAGTGAAGAGATGTTTATTTAAATAAAAAAATCACCTTGAAGAAGAAGTGTTAACATGATTTAGTGATTTTTGAACAACGTTAGGCTAGAGTTCGTAGGAATTTTTTTTTTAATGCTCATTCAAGAGAAAAAAAATATTTATTTTATAGTATGACGTAATGGGTTGCATCATTTCTCCAAATGGTTCCAGTGCTTCCGGTCAGTAACCTACCTGTTCATAATGATTTTATTTGCTGGAAAGTTTTGCGCGGAGTTTTGCGTTGTTTTAATTTGATTTAGGATTTGTCTTAAGAAATCGCCACTGTGTAGTCGTTTATTTTATATTATAAAAGTATAATTTGTGTGAATTATAAGTTTTTATTGTGGTATATATATTTTTGGGTTTTATTTCTTTCAGGCTTGTTCGGAGTATTTAGACTTAGCTCAAACGCAGGGAAGAAAATGGCAAAAAATGTTGCAACATGAAAGAGATCAGAGACAGAGATTGGAGGAAATGGTCGAGCAATTGGCCAGACAACATTCCAATCTTGAACAAGCTGCTAAAGATCACCATTTACCCAGACAAAGTAAGGAAGGTAAATTTATCGAAAAGTCTAGCCTCGGATTAGTTAGGATTCGTTTAAGGAAATGAGAATTCACTTAGATAAATATCTTTTGTAGCTGCTTCACCTTCGGATGAAGATGACGAAAATGAATTTTATGATGCTAATTGTGATGGAGACGAAGAAGGCGATAAAAGTGATTTTATATTAAAGATTCCTATCGGTCATCGAAGGACGTCGTCGGAACTGAGCCAAGGCTCTCAGGTACGGATTTGAAGGCTTTGTTTTTTTCCTGTTTGTTTGGGTATTCAAACTCTAGATAACTGTGTTGCGTTGTTTTTGAGTAAATAAAAAAAAGAGGGGAAAAATTTAAAAAGCTTCTGCTTCAAATTCGGCGAAACATGGATCCAAATTTTTTGTAAATATTGTCATGGGCAAGAAGAAGGTAAACTATACTGATTTGATTCGAAATGGATAGCAACGGGTGTTATGATTTATTAATATAGGAAAATGACCGTTAAATGTGCGGCTGGGTTTAACCTCTCGCCGCATCATTTACGAAAAATGAGGGAAACACATCTTTTGATTGTGATCGGAGAGGAAATTTCAAAACAACCAAAAAAAAAAATATTATCGTGACCCTTATGTACTTGAAATGTTATTTTAAAACACTTTAATATCATGTATCGCTTAGAAAGATTGTGAATTTAGTTGCGAGACAAGAAATTAACAACGAGAATTTGCAGTAATGCCCGCCCTTTCTAACGTAAGCTTTTGTGAAAATCGGTTTTGTTGTTTTGTTTGATTTGTTCAATCCTTCTTACTGTATTTCCTCCAAAATCACTCACCATAGTTATAGTTTATTACAGTAAATATCACAGAGACAAGAGAGTTGTTATTATTATTTTTTGTTGTTGTTGTTTAGGGTGAGGCATCTGGTTCAAGTTCTGATGTGGAAGAAACCAATACTAAAACTAAAACTATGACTGTTATTGGTTCTGCCCAGCCTGGTTCTTCTGGGGTGAGTATTTTGGATTTATTTACTTTTGTTTTGAATAATTATTTTGTAGATAATTTGATGGATGTGTTGCTCAGGAAAAGTTGCCAAAACGTGTTGTATGATAACAGTTTGTTTACTGAATGGTAAATGTGTGGGTGTAGGTCTTGAAACATTGTCACACTTGTCAACGAATTTGTCGAATTTTGCGAGATGTTTGTTCCTGTTGTGTTGTCGTCAAGAGTTCTGATTGAAACTGAGTTTTTGTTTTTAAATAGGCCACGTCATCGGGTGCTTCTGCTCGTGTCCCAACGAATGCGGGGAAGAAGAGAAGAACCAGAGTTCCAGATAAGCCTAATTATCCATTAAATTTATGGTCTATTATGAAAAATTGTATCGGCAAAGAACTTAGTAAAATACCTATGCCTGTTAATTTTTCGGAACCTTTATCTATGTTGCAAAGGTTAACTGAGGAGTACGAATATTCTTACGTACTAGATAAGGTGAGGATTTTATTTATTGCCTTATCTTTTGGAGTATCGTGTGTTAGGCTCGATTGTCTTTGACTCGCGCGAGGACATAAACAATTAGATAGGTGGAAGTGAAAAAAAAAATTTTTTTCAATAACCGGTTCTTAATTAATCGTCATTTATATTATCTTTAGGCAGCTTCCTGTGCTGATAACTGCGAACAGTTAGCGTATATAGCGGCTTTCACTGTATCAAGCTATGCAAACACAGCTAATAGGACAGGTAAGCCCTTCAATCCTCTGTTGGGTGAGACATTTGAATGCGATCGAATGGATGATTTAGGGTGGAGAGCCATATCTGAACAGGTAAATTTAAATTAAATTAAAGTTTAATTAAATGAGAGTGTTTATCAAGTCGAACTCAAATTAAATTTGTTTTGAAAATTTCTTTTTAGGTCTCACATCATCCGCCAATGTTGGCGCAATATTGTGAGGGAAAAATGTGGAAATGCTGGCAAGAATTCACAATGGCTTCCAAATTTCGTGGAAAGTACTTACAAGTAATTCCTTTGGGTACAGCTCACTTAGTTTTTAATAATTCAAGTGAGTTAGTTGGTTTTTGAAGTGGATGAAACGAATTTATCTCTAGTCAGGAGAATCGTTTGTTTATCTGTTTTTTGTTTGTTTGTAGAAAATCATTATACGTGGAGGAAAGTAACTACTACCGTTCATAACTTCATCGTTGGTAAATTATGGGTAGATCAACACGGCGATACAGACATAGTCAACCATACAACTGGGGATAAATGTCATTTGAAATATATACCTTACAGTTATTTTAGCAAGGATTCCCAAAGAAAGGTGAGGTGTCCAGAGCCGTCTTATGTATGTTTATTGAAGGTTATGTATAAAATTATTTAACGGAATTGAATCTTATATGTGTTATTTCGATTGACAGGTGAAAGGATGTGTTATGGACGCCCACGGAAACATGAAATGGGTCGTCAACGGAGAATGGGATAATAAAATAGAAATAGCTCCTGTAATTTCTTCTAGCGGAAGTGCCGATAATCCTGTAATCAAAACCGGACCATATATAGTGGCTTGGGAGAGGAAAATGCCAAAGTAAGCTTCGAAAAGAAAAGTAAATTTATCTGGTTTGAAGTGCAAAGAAATTTTTAATTGTAAAATGGTTTCAGTCCCGACGCTGAAAAATATTACAATTTCACGGAACTTGCATGTCAGTTGAACGAACCCGAAGAAGGAGTCGCTCCAACAGATTCAAGGTTACGACCGGATCAACGACTTATGGAAAAAGGAGATTGGGATGCAGCCAATGCTCAGAAAGTTAGATTGGAGGAAAAACAGAGAGCGGCTAGGAGGAAGAGAGAGGAGGAAGCCGAGCGTGCTGCCAAACAAGGTTGGTTATCTCCGGATTTTGATTTTATGTGTGCGAAACTATTTTTACGTTTAGTTTTTCGCGGTTGTAAGTGTTTTTCATGTTTGAAGTTGAGAGAACAATTTTTACTACGTGATTCTGACCCTCACTAAAGCTTTTGTTTGTCTGTCGAATGGAGGTAGTAAAGTTTTGAAAGGCAAATAGCTGTGAAATGACGTAGAACGTTAGGAAATTCGAGGAAGTCGGTCTTACATGATTACACGGATAGATCTAACGATTTCATTTCTAATTTATTTACTTTATGAAATGTGTAAGAATTATTTTTGGATTTCCGGTCAGACTTTATTTTTGTTACTATAAATGAAACTTTATTTATTTACTTATTGGTGTTTACGTTTTTTCAGGTCAACCGTATCCTCTGTACGAGCCTGTTTGGTTTAAAAAAGAAGAAGATCCGATCACGGGTTCACTAGTTCACGTATACACCGGGAAATATTGGGAAGCCAAAGCAAAACAGAATTGGTCCATGTGTCCGAACATCTTTTGATTTTGCATCTTCCTTATAATTTTTGTAGGTTTAATTAATTAATCGGAAAAGTCATTTTCAATCAGATGAATGCATTCGAATGGTAATTAGAATGCTGGCCATTCTTACAAAATAATTAAACTGAGTCTGTTGCCCTTGGTTTTTGCGGCAACCCCCCCCAAAAGACCTTTTATCTACTTTCTTATTTCGACTAATCTGGTGAATCCTTAATTTCTTCTTTTTAAATTTCAGACACTTGTAAATTACAAGTCGAGTTCCATTAATAGTGCTGAGTACTCTCACAGTTCGATTTAACTTTGATTATGAAAAATATATACATATACATATGTGATCTGATTTATTTACAGTCTAAGGAGTATATTTTGTACAGTATATGTAAAGAAAAAAAAGAGTAAATGACAAATATTTATTTGATAAAGGTGGATTTTCTAAAATCTAAAAAGCTTAATCTGTTCTGTAACATTAAAGTTAAATATTTTTACATATTGTATTTAAATGTTAAAATGAGAAAAAAAGTTTAAATTTCAATTTACAAAGTTTAGATAAAAGCGTTTTGCTTTTTGTTTCTTTTCCTTCCGATTTGTTTTCACTAAGAAAAATATAAATATGATAATAAATTTTTTTTAGATAGTTTATCGTAGTAACCTGACAGCAGACAGGTAGGATTGTGACACTGTTTCTGAGAATTGATCACTGTCAATTATAATTTTTTAAGGAGCTTTTTTGTAAAAGGGAAAAATTGTAGTCAGCTCTAGTTAGGGTAATCAATTCCTTTGTTTCTGTATTTTTTTTGGTTATACTCAGGGTGATGTTTTATAACAATCAGGGATTGTTTCCTCTTTCTAAAATCCCGGGAGTTTTTTTTTTTGGATATTTAGAAGCTGGCTGTCGATTCCATTTTGTTTTAAAAATTTATAAGTGTTTTGAGCTCAAGTTTCATTTTATCTTCTTGTGAATTAATTGTGACAGATTGATTAATTTCTTAATTAAATATATTTGGGGAATCAGGTGGAAAGTTAATTTGGGAAATTTTGAGATTTTTTATTCTCTTAGTGCTTGTCTCTCTTTCACGTCTTCACCGGGTGAAATCATCTCTCTTGTAGGTGTTGGACACAAACTTTAATTCTGTTTAGCTCATTATCTTTGATGTTTGAGTTTATTATATATTTTAATTGTGGGAACCGGTTTTTTCTTTTAAACAAACTCAAAGCGATGAGAGTGAGAGTCTTCAAAACAAAAACTCCTTTTAAGTCCTGATGATAAAAGTCAAGATTATTTTGAATTTGTACACGTTTTCTATTAACTGAAATTCTCAACGGTTATTCTGTTGTTTTGTCTTTGGTTGAATAGAGGCAGGGGGTTAAGGAGACGGTGAAAGATACATCGGAAAAGCAACAAACGCAGAGATTTTGATTTGAGTTTCAGATCTTTGAAGCAGATGAAAAATTCAACTTGTTCAAATACTTATTTAAAGTCTTGAAATTTTAGTAAAAAGAACGTGTTACTACGGTATCATGATATTTAGAAAGGATTGTAAGACATTTCAGTCGTAACTTGTTATTCAAAAAGGCAAATTTAAATTTTTTTTTTTACTTTCACTTCAGTTATATTAGGAAGAAGGTTACTTTATCCTGGGGTATTGTTTGTTTATAGGATTTGGTTGTAGAAATTGTTTTTTTCACTGTATAATAATAATTCAGCATAAACTTATGTAAATATATATATATACTTCCGTCGGAAATGGTTCTAAGTCAACCAAATTTACTACGAAATAAATAAATAAATAACAATCAAACAACAGTTAATGCGAATTGACTTTGAATTAAGTTTTTATGAAATCGGTTTTCTTCTGTTTTAAACATTATTTGCCAAATATTGAAAACTTTCTCCTTTTTATTATTAATACAAATTTTTTGAATGATTTAGTATTAATAAATTATTAAAGACTGAAGTGTAATAAATTAAAAAATTTTTCTTTTAATTTGAAATATTTAAAATTAAAAACAATGTTCGAGATGATCTTAGTGGGAACCGTTTAATGCAGTGAAAATATTTCTACAATTTCTGTTTTAGATATATTTCAAATTGTACTTGTTATTTGTCTGTTCTTTTATTATAAACATACTTGAAGGTTAAGGGCTTTTATTAGTATTTTTATTATCATTATAAATATTGTAAATACGTCCAGATGGGTTGAATTGTTACAATTAGATTTTTAAAGGGATGAATGAAAATTTGTCTCTTGTAAGGTGTTAGGGTTTTCTTGGCCTCTCACTTGACATAGTGTTTTCGTTATATTTCTGGGTCTTTCGAACTTGAGTTGAGTTTTCTTAAAACAGGATGTTGGAGGAGGGCTCAAATTCCTTCAATTAATACTTTGATTATCAAGTTCACACAGGCTTCCCAGGAGTCTTCCAGATTTGTATTTTAAATTATAGTGGGTGGGGAAATGCTTGGGGAAAAAGAAAAATGTATTTTGCGGTAATGAACTATTGTGAGAATTGTTTTTCCTGACTTGAGATTTGAAATTTTGAAATTTCTGGCTTTTACACTTCATCTTCTCTTTCATGCTCATAAGGCCTTAAGGTATTTAAGTTTTTTGTTACCAAG
Source organism: Columbicola columbae (assembly GCA_016920875.1). Taxonomy (NCBI): domain Eukaryota; kingdom Metazoa; phylum Arthropoda; class Insecta; order Psocodea; family Philopteridae; genus Columbicola; species Columbicola columbae. The sequence continues at coordinate 8,873,165 of JADMLL010000007.1, forward strand.
AACGTAGTGCAATGCCTCCGAGATTAAAGCATTCGAGCGCGAAGGAATACAGTCTTCTGTTTTTAAACATTGATTTATTTCTGGTTCTAATAGAAGGCTGTGTACAAACTTAACCTCAACTATCTGAAAATCAGTGTTTGAACTTTTGTATTTTGCACCAACTTTCTTTTAATTAAAAAATGGGCCTCGACAGTGGGTTGAAAGGCAGAATTGCTACTGTTATCGGCATCATCAAAGGCGTATTCCACATTGCATTTATGCCAACTGTTCTGTATCTAGGTAAATAATTGGAGACCCGTTGAATAAAATCAATAATTTCTACCCCGGTTAAATGACAAATGTTTAACACCCTTTTTATGAATTATTCTTATGGTAAAATTTTTATTTTCAGGCTTTTCACACGGAGCCGAACCAGGAATGCCGGAACTCACCTTCTTGAATCTCTTATGGCAATAATTCCATTTAGAAATGAGCGTTAGTGAAAGATGTTATTCCAATTTAGAAATTATAAATTATAGATAAATTGTCTGTTTAATTTTTTTCTTGCATTCCTATTCCCCGATAATTGTTGCTAAAAGTTAAGTCAAGATGTTTTTAACTTTTTTAAGTTCATTCTCAGTGATGCTTGATCACTTTTAATTCATTTCTTTGTCACTGGTTCATTTCAATCAGATTTTTAGAACTTAGTTGTTAAAGTTCGGCATCTATCCAAAGCTTTACCCCATGCAAAATAATTCACTAATTGCATTTTTAAGTCTTAAAGATTTTGCAGTAGTCAGTTTATCAGTCTGCTTCAAAATTTGCCAAATTTCAGAGACAAAAAGTGTTTTTGTAAGGCCATTGTTGGCCATCTTAAAACTTTAACAGTCAAATTTAATTAATTCAGACTCTATGTTGACTTTCATTAGTTTATTAAAAAACAGTTCCAACATCAAATTTCACACAATATCCATACAATTTTCATTAAAATATCAGAATCGTAATAATTACTTTACAATTTTTAGTAAAAGTTCCTCTGAAGTAGTAAGTATAAAAAAAATTTTACAGAACATTGTTCTGTTCAATACCAATTTACAAAAATCTCAAGGTTTTTCTCACTTCAAGTAACTTCCAATAATTTGACTTTCAAATATATGTTTGTAGGTATTGCATATGATTCAGCAAAAGTCCAAAGCCCTTAATCTGCACATTGCCTAGCTAATTTGCAGATTAAATGATTTAACTGAACATACACTGACTGTTTTTCCTTGACACTTACAAACCCAAGCGAAATCTGTCACAATATAATGGAAACTCTTCACGATTAATCTTTATCAAAAGTGGAATGCACTTATATTCTGTTCAACAAAAAATTCGTTATATAACTTATATAAATAATACACAAGAATAGTACATAGTTTCACATTAAAATAAAAAAAAATTTAGTCCTCAAAAACAAAATCTAAAAAAATAAATAAGTACATGTAAAATAGTGAAAAAGACAAAAGCTGCCTTATAGCAAGTAACAAACACTCACACTAACAGTAAATTTAGAGGTTTATTCACTTCAACTTTTGATCGAGTTATCACATATGGCTCAAACTGAATTTAAAATATGTGTATCAAAAAATTTTTATGCACAATTAAAAACAAAAGCTTAATTTAGCTAAATTGTCAAACTGACTGAGATCTATGTTCCAGTATCAATCTATATCTCTCATAGGAATGTTTAAACACTTAATCGGACAGAGATGGTCTTTTCTCACTGTGTTTCTTTGTGAACTCCTCTGCGTTTTTGATGAATTTCTTTCTATCTTTCAAAAATTCTTCTGCTAATTCTGTGCGTAGAGGATGTTCTGGCTCAGGATCATTGACTAAAGCGACCAACGCTTGAATCACTGAAATAAAAATTCTCTTTATTTAATTCTGTTCAGATCAAGATGTGGGAGAAAGGCTTGAACATAAGATCTTTTACTTCATTACCAATTTTGGTAAGAACTGGTACCAAAATTTAACAACAGAATACAATTTTTATCAATTGATATATAAAAAATAATAAAAATGATTTAATATGAATAAAATTTTTAACTTTGAGAGGTGAAAACAGTCAAGCCTAACATACTGTGGAATTTTTAAAATAAAGGGAAATTGAATGAAAAATGTCATCATGAATATAACAACTAGAATCGTAAACGATGCACCAATCTCTGTACAATAAGATTTTACAAGAGTCTAGAAACACAAGGGAACATGCTCATTAATTTCAAAGCTATTTGTCTTGGTCAAAAGTCTGGAACGAGACTGTCCTTGGTTGTTGCATAATTAATGCTTATTACCGTATAATGAAATCAAGTTTTGAACATAATTATTCATTACATAATTTAAGTGATAACTGGGCAAATGTAACATTCTATTTAATATAAAAAGAACTGCCTGAGCTTTACAAATTCCTCATAGCTTATAATTTTATTCCAGTGCTTGAACAATTTCACCCTCATACTTTACCTTGATCAGTTTTTGTTGCAGGCTTCCAATTTTCAGCAAATATAATTGGCAAACAAACTTGTCCTTTTTCATCAATATTTGGATGGTAAATTTTAGTTTTAAAGTTGATCTTAGGCGGTTTAAAGGGATATTCAGCTGGAAAGTTTATTTCTATTCTAAATGCACCTTTATTGTATGGGGGATTATCCTGAAAATAGTTCAAACACAGTTTATAGTAGTTACCGGAGATTTTTAAACACCATATTCTGGTACTGCTGTCACATTGAACGTACCGGTACAATAAGCCCCTGCCAAGTAAGCATATTAGTTTCATCGACTTGTATATCTCTAAAGGCTTTTAATCCAGACGAACGAATGTCACCAAGTTCCTGCAAATTGCATTTACAACATTTGTCAACTTTGTAAACAATGAAGCAATCGTTAAAAACTAACTCGTATTTAAAGAAAATAAGCTAGAAATTTGTAAATTCAAAGCTAAGTAAAGAAACTAAAGAGAAAAAGTACACGTTTTGTCAAATTAATGTGTCTAATACTAAAATGAAGGATAATAAAAAATACCCAAAGGGTTTCATTGGTTACCTTTTGCAGCCTTCGAGTCGCCGCCATTTTTTTTGGTTTTGTTTTGAAAACGTCAAAAGAGAACGTAATACCTTGTCCTCAGAAGTGGTAACTTTTAATATTTTCCTTTTTTTAATAATTAATATTTATCACATGATTAAAAATAATTACGACATAATTTTCTTCCATAATATTCTCAAGATTCAAAAGAATAATTTCTCAGGAGATCGGCTAAATATTTTTCAAAAAGTATTACAGCACTAACTGTTGAACTACTGTTCTTCTGTTACATCGAGTAACTGAATTATTTAATTAGGATTTCGTAGTCTCGCAAATTAGCATTTTCTTTAAAAAAAGGACACGTCACAAAATAAGTCTTCTAAATAACATTGAACTTTATTTTTATTTATAGACCAGGCGAATTCTTTGAGACAAACAATCCTTCGATGTCGCACACGACTTCCAAATCGTTTAATCAATTACCAATGAATTATTAATAAGAATTGCAATTTTCTATTTTTAAAGAAAGCTTACACGTTTTGAGGGAAGAATTTATATAAGAAGTCTCTCAATTTGTGTATCATTTATTAATCAGGCATTTTTAAATAATTATATCAACTTCCAACCTTCATGCAAGAAAATATTTAAGAAATCAATTAAACTTATCTACTGACTTAAATCAACAGGTTACTCACTTCGTTTTAAGGTTGGAATGGCGAACTTTGTTTTTCGAACTAATCCTACAACTGATAAAAATAGTTTTATCAACAGCACTTATCCATTATTAAATATTTTATAAATTGGAGAACAAAGGAACCAAAAAATGCAAGTGCACAGTATAAAAATAAAACTTATTAAAAGTTAAAAAATCTTTATTTAAACATACTGTATATTGAGGTAAAAGAAAAACATTTTAATGCATAAGTTACAAGAAATGAAAATAATTAAAAAGATCCAAGGCAAAAAGTAAATGAGGCAGCACTCAAAAACAAACCATTCCGATTATTTGAGTAATATCACTAGTAAACTGAATTCACAAATAAAGATAATCAGAATAAAAATTGTTAACTGACTGTGAAAATTCGAGCCAACATGATTATTCACATGCCCCCCTTCCCATCCCAGTCCCCACACATGAAAAAATATTAATAACAATAATAATACATGAAAAATGAATTTCGAGTGAGTACTTATTAATCAGAAAAAGATGGTCTTTTCTCACTGTGTTTCTTTGTGAATTCTTCTGCGTTTTTTATGAATTTTTTACGGTCTTTCAAAAATTCTTCAGCTAATTCTGTGCGCAATGGATGATCAGGTTCTGGATCATTAACTAATGCAACTAAAGCCTGAATAACTGGAAGAAAAAATTATTCACAATCAGTTGCCTGAGATGATTTAGAATGTTTTAAATCATGTTTAAACTCTTAGTGAATCAACAATTACCTTGATCTGTTTTCGTTGCTGGTTTCCAATTCTCAGCCAGTATTATTGGTAAGCAAACTTGACCCTTTTCATCAATGTTTGGATGATAAATTTTAGTTTTAAAGTTAATCTTTGGTGGTTTAAATGGATATTCGGCTGGAAAATTTATTTCTATTCTAAAGGCACCTTTATTGTATGGTGGATTATCCTGGAAATAAAAATTTTGGATGATGAAACTACAATTATTTAATTATAAAAGTGACAGATTACTGCTATAAGTTATTGAGATATCGATAAATCAAATACACTAACAGTGCATAAAGACCTTGAATTAAAATTTAATTACGATTGTCTCTCTTGATAAATCAAAATGTAAAATGGGGCTCAAACTAACTCCCAATTACTACTTTCCTAGTTATATGCTTGCCACATCCCATTTATTCTTTTCGTAACACAAATTTAAGTGTTAAGCATATGAATAATGAAAACTCTGAGAAGTTATGTAGTAAATTTGTTGCATAAAAACATGTAAGGCTTCAAACAAATGCAGTTATATTCAACCCAAACAATCAATTCAAATCAATTCAATTCAATTCAAAGATAAAAAAATTAAAAATGAAAAAAGAAAATGACCTCCTTTTACTAACTTTAGGAGCTAAAATTACATACATTTTAACTAAAATGAAATCAATACACCTACATTTAATTAAATTAAAACCAATTACTCATTAAATACATTGAAAATCGAAACCTTACAGTCTTAATTTTTATGATACACAATAATTTGCAATCAAGGACTTTTATTACAAAAATAAAAGTGTATTAAACACAGAATATTTTAGTCCAAATGCTCTTCAACATAAATAAAATGAAAAATTTGTTTTTATTTTCTTAAAGGAGGCTTTTTAACCAAGCAATTACTCATTTCAGTAAATTTTTTAATGATATAAAATGAAATTAAAAAAGCATCAACCACCAATTTTCAAACAAGTTCCAATTTGCACAATGATCTCTTTTCCAAATGTTCTAGAAACTTTAACGTATTATGTACAAATAATTACCGGTACGATGAGTCCTTGCCATGTAAGCATATTCGTTTCATCCACTTGGATATCCCTAAAAGCTTTTAAGCCTGATGTGCGAATGTCACCCAGTTCCTGCAATTTTGACATATATACATATTTGTGATTATTTAAGAAAAACGTATTTTGTTTGAGGCATCCATAAATGGCATATCACAAGAAAATATTACACAATATTAAAATTGCTTAAAAATGTAATTTATAAATTCAAAATATATACGTAAATTTTTCTAAGATATAACGAATTGTGTCTGTACTAGGAGTCAATTTATATACCAACTCGTTACCAGACAAAAACAAGTAAAGGAAGTTAGAATTACCTTTTGCAACCTCCTTGTGGCCGCCATTTTGACATTTGATTACCATGGACGGAGGGGAGCTAGTGTAGTAGAATTTCCGGAAGTTCTTTTGAAATTTTTGTCGTGGCACTAACAGCAATTTCTCTCGTGCCATTATGTCTGCTCTTAAACTATTAGTGTTTCGAAGTATTATTGTTTCTTAATTTCGTAATATTCGAAGTAACTCAACCAAAAATGGTTTGATTTTTTAAGTTTTGCCTTCTAGGTACTAAAAGTTAAAAATGTCGTAAACGCGAATCATTTCTATGTTTAATACTTCTTACACTTTGAAAAAATATATGTTCTCACCTTCTGCCGAATTCTTTCGGTAAAATACAATATTTTTGTATAATAAAAGTGATTAGGTTTCGTCTTAAAAAGTTCCAGTCATCTCTGTCTATATATTGGTGATTTTTTTATGTTGGTGTTATTATTTCATTTCAAAAATTACTTGCCTAAATAATAAAATTTCTTTTTGTAGGTGGCCTGAAGGAAGAGATGAAATTTCAAGATGAAGTGCTTCTCATTCACACGTTTTATAAAAACGCAAACCTTTAATAATATAAGAAAAATTATTTAAAGCGGTCACAACAGAATTTTAGTTGCAGCAGTAGATTATGTGATGACAAACTTGTAGAGGGTGATTCAGACCGATCGGCTAAGTTAAAAGAAGAGAAAGACATTTTCAAGCCCAGTGAGGAAAAACATCTCTCATATGCAATTCCTGAAGAAGATAAAGAGTTGGTGGAAAAATTACAAAAAGGAGATATTTTTTATCCCTACAATGGTCCTCTTGAGAGGGCATATAAAATTTTTACAAATGACCTAAAACGTACTGGAAGGGTGGTGGTTGACAGGACAACAGGCATTAATTTAGGTGACTTGGAGCCGACTTTTTTTCCCAGGCACACTGACATTTTAATCATAGGAAGTGGCGCTATTGGACTTTCAATTGCATATGCAATGAGAACCAAGTTTCCTCATGGACCTGCTGTGATTGTAATTGACAAGGAGGAAGAATTTCCAAGTCTTTCCACAAATTTAGGTCAAGGCAACCTTACCCAACAACTATGTAAGGAAGATGTGGAAGTGCAAATGTCAAAATACTGTACTGAATTCTTAGCTAATTTTCATCTTCATTCAAAAGTTGATGGATGTCCTTCATTTAATGTCTCTTATGAGCCATTGGGGACTTTAGTCCTGGGAAGTGATGATGATGCTGAAGATATGGTTAGCAAAACAGAATGGCTTAATGCGTTAAAAGCTGATTGTAGATTATTGAACTGTGAGACGTTGAAAAGAAAATTTCCTTGGTTAAATCTTGATGGTGTTTTATGTGGAAGACTGGGTATGATCAATGAGGGTATCTTCAACCCTTGGACATTTTTACATTCTTTAAAGTGCAGGTTGTATAATTTAGGTACAACTTTTGTAAGAGCACAAGTGTTAGATTTTGGACCTAGTAACAATGATCCGTTTAGAGTTGTGGTAAGATTGCCAGATGGGACCTATAATTCAATTGACTTTAGCATTTGTTTCATAGCAGCTGGAATGGAATGTAAAACTCTTGCTGATAAATTGTCTGAAACAAACGGCTATATCAAACTTCATTTCCCAATAGAAAAGAGAATGCGATATGAGTATTGTTTTCACTTACCTGATGGACCTGGTTTAAATACTCCAACAGTCGTAGATACTGATGGAACATACTTCAGAAGGGAGGGTTTGATGGGGCATTATGTAGCAGGAGTACCTTCAGTTCCAGCCGATGGTAAAGAAGAGAATACAATTTATAGTGTATTAGAGAATAAAGTCAAACCTTTTTTAATGAAGAGAGTGCCACAATTTGAACAACTTGACCTGATTAATGGTTGGGTGGACTCATATGATTATAATACAGTGAATAACGTTGGTCTGGTTGGAGCTCATCCTAATGAGAAGCGCATTATGTTTGCTTCTGGTTTTGCAAACCATGGGATACAGTTTGCTCCTGCTATAGGAAGAGGTTTAATAGAATTATTACTTTACAATGCCTACCGAAGCATTAATTTAGATTGTTTTAGTTTTGAAAATCTGTATCGTAAACAGCATATCGAAGTGGATAAGAAGAGGCAGGAAAAACTAGAAGCGGACGAGCGGATCGCACTGACTGATTAATAGTTAAGTTTCTAAACAAATAGTAAATTAATAATTTGATTCAAACTTGAGAAAACATCTATTTTCTCTCTCTACTTTCAATTCTACAATTATCTTAAATGTGTTCTAACTGTCTCAATTCCTCGTAGCCAGATTTAGCTCTGAGCTGAAAGAGGAAGAAGTGTCATCGAAGTCAAAACAGTGCAGAACATTTTATAAAATCTTCTGTAGTTATCTTGTATAGAGTAAAATCACAGATTGTAAAGGCTTTTTAATAAAATCAGATTTTTATTATTGCAAAACAGATATCATCTTTTATTTTACATTGCCAACACCATTTACATCAAAACATTTAAAAATGATTCGTGTTTATAGCGCAGTCAGCAACATAAAAATCAGTTATATACCTTTTGTATTTATTCACAATGATTAATTAATGACCATTATCAAAGCCCATCTTATATACAATTAATAAATTTTTGAAAGTGAAGACTAAATGTTATGACAAACGTGTAGTTAAGGAATGTAGATTATATGATAATCTTCATTTTTAGACAACATAAAAAGTGTGCTGACTTTATACAAGTCATCCCGAAATTAAAAATTTTTATCATAGTTATGTATTAAATTAATTTTTCAAACAATCAAATTTAACAATTTATGTATTTGGGGGGAAATGGTGTGGGATTTAAAAAATTTGGTTGTAATTTACAAATGATAAAATAGAACAGCATTGAAATACACCTTTTAAGTGGTCTTCACGTCTTAACTTTTACAAATATAAGCAACAAAAAAAATCGAATTAAAAATGAAGATATGTAAGAGATATGACGTAAGTTTTTTTTTTCTTTCACATATTCGTTTTTATTTATTTAAAAAATAAAAACAAAAGAACAAAATTATAATATAAAATGATCTTCGCAATTTTTACCTATCAAATGAAAACATTATTAACAAATTTTGTTTTTTATATTAATCGTTTTAAAATATTTATTTCTGATTTATTATTAAACCCTCTGAATTCTTCATCATCCAATCAAATGAATACACATACAGATTCATACAGGGACGAGCAATAGTCGGGATTTCTTTCTCCAATCACAACTTTAAAATATTTATAGTCTTTTAGTATAGCTCAGCGTATACTTTATAAGTTATTTGCGGAGTGAAGAGTTTTCCACAATTAACTTCGATCTGTATATATTGATAGCTCCTTTAAAACGCACAAGCAATGAGTTTAGTATTCCTCACTGACTCCAGTTCAAAGTAAACGTTGAACCGAGTATAGTATAAAAACAGCAATGAAATTTGGTAGTATCTCTGTAACCCATTACTCCTTAGATATTGTACTCAAATAACATTCTTAAGATCAATAAAGGCCAGGCAACGAAAACGATCGCTCACTATCCCTATATGCGTATATCTCAATGATTTAAAGGACTCTACAGTCCATACCCACAAAATGTGCGTCCTTAACTATATAATCAAATCAAACCCAGCCATCAAAATTCTCTCATTACATGTTAAGAACACCGACAATACAGATGATGCGTTTAAATTACGTCTACCCCGGTAGTTTATTTAAATTGTAAATAATTTTTCATTTAAAGACAGTTTTGCCCTGTATCTCCAATTCTAGACATTATCCTTCACGTCTTGTTGTAGTGTATAAATCTCTATAACAGCGTAAAATGATGTAATCACAATTAAAAATATGATAGTTATGGGAAACCTGATGGTACTATTGCCTTTCTTAAATGGAAGCATTCAGAATGGAGTGGGTGACACTCACAAACTTAATTTGGGGGTGGGTTTAATATTTAATATATCAGTAACAGAACCCAGAATTGTTTTGAATGAACGTCTGAAAATGGATCATAAAACTTCTTACAAAAGTTAATTTACAATTTTGTTTATTTAAATAGTTATGACTTGAGTAAAACAAGCTGATTATTAGATACTTGATGCAAAATTAAGCCAAATCTTAAATTCGAACAGTCAATTTGGTTATGATTAACAATTCATTCTTTGGATAATTAAACAAAACCTTCTGTAAGCCTAAGGTGTCTTCCTCATCTCTCTGCTTTAAACAGTTCACATCTCATCTAAGCAAATAGTGATAATCAATTGTCAATTTCAAACCTTACCATCAATCTACTGATGTGCTCACTCACTTTTATAATTAAAAAAACCTTTTTATATAATTTATATACTTCCATAAATCGGATCTTAGCAATAATTAGCCATAATTTATAATATTTAACAAAGAACTGTATAGAAAATGAGTCGCCCATTAATGGATTATTGGTTTAAGGAGATTTTTAAGGTATATTAAGATAATCTTATTTTATATTTCATTTAAGCAATCGTGCTAACTTATTTTTTCTTTGTACAAAGGTAACTTCATGCAGACTAGAATCTGAATCAGACACCAAACATTTTACAGACGTTCAACCGATACTTCAAACAAACACTGTTAACAAAACAAAATTTTAAAAAAGCTATTTACAAGTGTATGTTATTGATAAATACATATTTGAAAACGATTTAAGCGGTATTAAGTAGTAACATTTTAAAATAATTTAAAATTATTATATTTAATCACTTTCCACCTAGTCCGAACTTCATGAATATTAATTCCTTTCCTTTTGAAAGAAGATCCGCTCCTGCCTCTACAGCACCCGTTCCAGAGGAAGTCAATTCGCTTAATTTCCCCATTATATTTGGCGCCTGCGAATTCATTACAAGTCTTTTTATTATGTATAATTATATTAATACTATGACGTCCGCAAGTCGCATGTAAATTTTTCGTGTCGGTGACGGTTAATCTGACTCTCGCTGCCCGAGCGCCAATATTTTAAATTCACAACATATGAACTTCAATGGTAATCGTCCACATGTGTAAATAGGTATAAGATACCCAGCGGCGCATGCGCAATAATTTCCAAATGTGACGTCACCGGCGCTCAGCCAATAGTGTTTGTGGAATATTGCATGGCACCACGGTGGGGTCTCCGGCGTTCAACGGATGCCGTTTTCATGGCGAGCGGACGTCATAGTGTTAAAAAAAAATTCTCATCATTAATATTTATTTTAGTAGTTACCTGAGGAAGAAAATTACTAGAAGATTGAGGCTGAGTCGGAGATTCTTTGTTGTGGGGAATAACAAAATCAGGAACAACAGCAGGAACTCCCTTTAGAGGTTTCTGCTGTTGCGTTTGCGGTTGACTGTGCATCTGTTGGTGAGATTGCTGTTGCGTATGCATCTGTTGATTCTGTTGCTGCATGTGTTGTTGTTGTTGTTGATGTTGTTGTTGTTGTTGTTGTTGTTGTTGTTGTTGTTGATGCTGTTGTTGTTGTTGTTGTTGCTGTTGTTGTTGTTGGTAGTGGTGATTTTCTAGTAAAAGTAATAAAATATAAGAGAGAAAAATAATGAAGAATGTTATCACAACTGTTGCGCTATGAAGTAGCATTTTGGACATTTATCATTAATCCTGAAATAATTTTCTTATGTATACTCCTCAAGAAAATTTTGAGATCTGTAACTGGCCAAAAGATACCTCGTTCTTGCCATGTTTTTCGGTTTTGGGTAGACCCCTTACTAACCTGATATTGATTTTTGTAATTTTCTCACTGTAGTGAAGTAAATTTTTTTACTTTATAGGTACCCTTATCATTAATGTATATGTCTTTATATTATAAGATAGTATAATGTAAGTAAATAGGTACTATCAGTGTATGTTGAGACGCCCATTTTCATTTCATGGACCCCTAAATTTTTCGCTGACGTAAACCCCTTGCAGGCTGTCATATACCCCTGGGGGTCGATATAGACCACTTTGGGAATCACTGCTTTAGATGAAATCGTTGGTGAACTTACCTGGATAATGGTTCGTCTGATTTTGAATTTTCCCGTCGATACTGGAATGGGGCGCTCCTCTCTGAGGAACCCCCCGAGACCTACCACCTCTCGTGGGGTCCACGCGGGTGTCGAAGCCCTTTGGGCCCTGACCCGTCCCCATTCCCATTCCATCCTTAAAAAGATAAAATAACACAAAAACCTCTATTATTAATATTTTTCCTCCATTTTTGACAATTCGTTCACACGTGGGAATTTTCTTTGACAAGTCGAGAGATCTTTTATGCAGTGGCGTAGCCATCGCATAGCAAGTTTAAGAAATACGCAGGGGCCCACGGGATTGAGGACTCTCCTCCTCGAATTCAAAACAAAAGTCTAATTTGTTATTTTATATATTATAAATAGTAAAAAAAAATGGCTTCCAATCATGTTTGCTCACGGGTCCAAAAGACTTTAGCTATGCCACTGCTTTTTCGAAAACAATTTAATTTTTGTTCTTCTTTCTCGGGAACAATTTCTCTAATGCATTGTGGATTGTTGACTGATCTGAATATCAGGACAAATCTTGACTACCGCGTGATAATTTAAAAATTAATTATTTAAGTTTTATAGCAAAAGAGACTTTGCTTATAAGAATTTCCGAAGGCTTTACTGATACTGACAAAGACTATAGTTCAACAACACAAACAAATTATATCCTCAATCGTTTCTAAAACCTCTGGATTCAGCCAACATTACCACTTAGAAAGCTCTAGTGTCAGCGTGATTCTTATAAACGAAGTCTACTTTCTTCTGGTAAAAATTAATTATAATAATGATGAATATTTAAAATAAAATAAAAAACTTAAAACTACCATCTAATTGAGAGAAAAAAAACGTGCAATGGATTCGCCTAAAAGGTTTTGAAATGCTTGCGATGCACATTCTTTAAAGAAAAAAATTTTAGCTTCAACATAATGTACTGTTACAGAAGACAGTCAGTTTAGCTAGAGCAGTACATTGTATTTCAGCTTGTTCTTTTCTTTAGGAGAACAAATCAACTGGGATCTAGCGCACATAGAAACAAAGCTGGATAGTCAGAAACAATTCGCATTTAAGTTTGAAGTATGAGAAATAAAAAAGCAAAACTGACATTTACACAAAGCAGTTGCTGTATAAATAAATGGGTGTATACATGTTCTGTTAAGTGTCTTGTATGAATGCAGTTTCACTGTTTACCGTAAAACTTGTTCACTACATGGAACTAGCCTCAATATTCCTTTATATATATGTATGTATATAATTTGTATATTTAAAGCTTATATGCCGTACCATAATTAACAAAGATTTATTTAAAAAAAAATGATTCAAAGCTAATGAAGTGGCTTGTTTTTAACTACAAATTCAATTGTCGTCCTGATCCCTCTAGCCCAAGCAAAAAGAATAATTTATTTATACTTATACAAGGCGCGTTAATTATATCACGCCGTCAATTTACTTTAGCTTTTCATCTATTAAGTACTTCTTCTGCAGTGCTCTAATATTTCATTTTAATTCAAATTCATCAGAAACTACCCAAAATGATACCCGTAAGAACGACATTTTGTTGCTTTTCTTACGATATTATAAATAAAAGTAACTAATTATTAGAGAATTAACTAATTAAATAAAATAAAGCTTATGTGTTTTATGGTGTTTATGTATATAATGGATTAAGAAGTTATGAACAAATACTCACCCGGTAATTTCTAGTATCATGAGGAGGAGGACAGGCATCTAGCAACAAAGAGAGAGAAATAGGACACAGCCATGCCCAAGTATATTGCAAAGATAATGTCTACGATACGCTCTTTATTTTTTACTTAATAAATGTTATAAAAATCGATTTTTCCTTTTTCAGAATAAAATGAGATTTTCTTTATAATCTATTATAAAAGTCAAATATTTTTCAATTACTTATACAATCATGTTTGATTTTAATTGTTTCTTATTTTTATGTATCTATACTTTAGAGAGCAATCAAATAAACTTTTTATATATTAACTTCAGAAAATATTTGTTGAAAGAAAATTTCATTTCGTTCTTTAAGACATACTATTGGCTGCATATTTTAGTTGATTTTTTGACAATATTAAGATTTCATTAAAAAACCAAAATTAGTATAAAACAACTCAAAGACATCAAGTAGATGGCAACAAGTCACCCTAACAATCGATAATTATTATCTACTAAACATTCTCTCATGTTTTTATACTCTCATAAAAGTTGCATAACAGTGCACAGTTTGATTCTCTTCCAGTTCAAATTTATACTGAAGCCAAAAACTTGCACTGGATTAATTGTTATTGGGCCAAATTTTTTAATTTTCAGTCAGTTTGATTTCTCAGATTGAAAGCAGCATCTCTAAAATGTTTTTTTATTGTAAGTAACTGTTTGTTAAAATAACAAGAACATTATCAGAGCCATGATTTTGGTATAGACAACTGGAGTTACTTAACCTCATCTGGTTAAGTATTTTAAAAGTCGGTTAATTAGAAACTAATTTAAATATTAAAAAAGTTTTCTTTGCAACAATCTAAATTGTACATCATATATAAATTCAATATATTCAATAAATCGACTTTTAAATAATTTTTCTTCAATGAGAAAGGAAAAATATATTTCGAAACTAGCTCCGCCATATTGGTTCTAAATTGTTTGTCTTTTTGTTAAAACAAATTATAGCAAGTCAGATTAGTCAAATTATCATCAAATCAAATTCAATATCTTATAAAATAAAATCGTATCAGATATTATAAAATAAATAAAAAATTGTTTTATGAGAGTTTAAGTAGCAAAAAAAAAATCAACAGCAGCCATTTTGAAAAAACGTTTGTAATCGGTTTATAAACATTTAACATTTGAAGGAACAAATCCCTTCAAGAAAAAGAAGAGAAAGAGGTAGAAAAGTTACAAAAAGCACAGCCCACAGTGAAGATAGAAAGAAAGAAAGATAGAAACAGATAAGAAAAACTTAGGTGTTAAATCAAATCAAAATCAAATCATGAAAAATGGGCCATAACAGAATAAACATTATATAGAAACAATATTTCCAAAATTAAAAAGAAAAAAACATAAAAAAAGGACACAAAAACATCAAGTACATTAACGCAAGACCCAATGGAAATTTTTGAGCTAATTATGACTAAAAGCTTTGGGGTGTTATTAAAACAATACAAAAATTCTCATTGAAGTCTTTGGGATTTAAAAAGGATTTTGTGTTCACTTTAAAAACATTTAGTCAGAAAAAATTTTTAGAATGTTTATTGGTCTATTGGTCTATTTATTTATCTTTTTGAAAAATCTATCTATTGTTTAGAGCATTTGTTTTGACTTATTATAAGTAAAAACTTTAACTAAGAATTTTTGATTCACATCAAGTGAGGCAAGAGATGATGATTTCAATCATTTGTCATTCCCCATGTTTTGTACCACGTTAAAGATTTGCATGCTTACACGTGTCTTCATCATTTAAAGCTAATAGCACTGGCTGTAAACAATTATTTTAAAGCTTCCTTTAACTTTCCAGAGCAACTTCAAAAATTATTATAAGGATTTGTGTGCTGTTCCAAATCTTTGATGTGGTGTGGCCTTCTAAAAAATCAAGCCCAAAACAAATTTGAGTACTAATGATTAAAATAGGTTTCCTGTTGCCTCTTAAACTTAAAAACTTATTTCAGCTATTAAGAGCCCCAATAAATTATTTTCTTAAAGCTCAAGAGCCATGTTAAAAATCCTTTATATACTTTGGAGGGAAAAAATAAACTTTATCATTAATTATGTATTTTTTATAATTTAAACCAAGTCAAATTGTTTGGCTCTATTCATTATATAATATGAAAAACATTCTAAAAATTTTTTTCTTTCAATTTAATTTGAAAGTGTTACCTGTTTCAGCCAAAGTGCTACCAATGGAGAAAAAATGTGGTTTTGAAGAAATGACCAAGTTTCTGTTGATTATGTTTAGATTCCTTTAATTATTTATTTGTTTCGCTTAGGAGATCATAAATTAGACATCACTTAAATTTAAATCTCTCCCCTCCCTTAGGTGTTTATCTGCTATAATACCTTGGGTATAATAGAATGTGTGGAGGAGGCTCAAACTCTCAACCATCCCTACACTAGTCAGGCGCTTTAACCGCATCGAGTGTCCGCACCTCAGATCAAACCCCTAAATCGACCTAACAACTGCTTGGTGTCTCAAATTGGAGACAGGTGGTAGTTAGCAGGGGAAAAAACCTTTCAACCACCACAGGCCTTCCTCACATTACTTGAATTAAAACTTTAAACGGTCAAAATATTTCTGAGCCTTTTATAAAAGGAAATATTTGATAAACCCATTGATTGGTCATTTCTCAATTGTATAATTCGAAGGGAAAGCAAAGCAAAGTAGCAGTAAAGAACAGTTAGCTTACCTTTACGCCTGTTAAGAGAAGGATCGTTCCTTGGGGAGGCGGAGGGCCCCTTGCGCCGGGCCCGAGCCCTTTTCCTCCACGAATTCCTCCCCCTCGTCCGCCAGAAGGTGGGGCATTTGGCTCCCCACCCATTTCTTCAGGGGCCTCGGTAAGAAAGTTTGAAGGTACGAGACCTCGAATCCCGTCAACTTCTCCTAAATAAAATCCATCATCATCCATTTTGCCGTAAACCCAAATTATGTCGCCGGTATGAAATGACAGTTCAACCTGTATTAAATGAGTCAACTATTATTTCTCGCTGTTCTTCAAAAACTTGATCAATTATCAAAACGCCCTAAATTGTCTTTACTTCACCTCTGCATCTACGTTGGGTGAGAGTATTTGCGGATCGTAGTCGTATAAAGCTACCATTTTTCTCGGACCCCATAATTGCTGAAAACCAATAATGAAACCAATTATTATTCTGCCTAGTCAAAAAAAGAAAACAGACTAAGGATCTATAATAACCTTGGATTCCGGGAGTTCGACCACCATGTTCTGAGGTATAAAACCTCTTCGTCCTTTCAGTTCACCGTAATAAAACCCATCAGAGTCTTTGTCGCCGAAAACCTAGAAATAAAAAAAAGAATTAAAATCGTTTTAACCAAAAATACATCAGTCTTTGAATCCAGAAAAGATTTGACAAAAAACACTTACTTTGATGTAGTCTCCTTCAGTAAAGGCTAATTCTTCTTCACAAGCATTAGGATTCGGGCTCATTGAACTAGGATCGTAGTCAAATATGGCCAGGAAATATCGAACTTTTCTATCGGGTGGTGTTTGTCGACCCGAAGGGCCTGGATTAGGTCCTGAGCCGTGACCGTGTGGATGTACGGGTCGCTGTGGTATTGCAGGCTGCCCTCTTCCTGGAAGCCCTCTAAAACCTCCTGGGCCTCCTCTACCCCTTTGGCTATCTCCATGGTACTCCCTGAATAGCAAAAATAGTAAATGAAATTTCACGAATATTCAAAATTTTATTCTAAACCGACAGCTATTAACCTATCGTGGGTGACAATAGGTGGTGCTCCTCTTCCCCGATCCATACGCCTTGGATCCTGACCCCTCATTGGTTGACTCCTATGGTCCATGGGATGGCCTCTTGGATTTCTTCTACCATCTATATAATCATCTTCGCTAAAATTGGCTTCACTGGCTGAATCTTTGGTTATTTCTGCAACATAACGTGGCAATTCTTTCTATATACATTACACCTAATTGTTTTAAATTGAATAAATACACCTACCAATGGCTGGAATTCTCATGTGTGGAAAAACTTCCTTGTCCGACAAATTCTCATCCGGTTCAATGACTATTTGACCATGCTGATCTACTCTTGTCTTTTGATGATTTTGTCTCAGATGAGGAGGAACTGATGAACCATACCTTTGCTTATCTTCCTCCTTAAAATATTTTTCGGATTAGTATATACTGTATATAGATATAATCAAAATTTCAGTCAGATTTTTGGTTTTCGTTACCTTGTCTCCAACCTTGCCTCTTAAAATATGTTGTGGTATATTGGCGGGTAACGAATCCGTACTTTGAGAGTCCCTTGACTTAGTTCTAACAGTAACTTGCTTTGGATTCAGTCCAATTAATTTATTAATATCAATTAAAGCATGATCTCCTACAAAAGAGTATAAAATATATCTTACAGATTCTGGGTGTTTATGCAACACCTTTAAAAATTCAAAATCTCTACTTAAATCAAGTTAAGTAAAAGTTCAAATCATTTACCAGTTGGACTATCCACATCGGTTACTTTTTTTCCCATCAGCATAAACCGAATAACCGGTGACTGGTGCGTTCACATTCAAATCAGGAATCACAGGAAGCCAGGTCACAAGTAAGTACCATCCTGTGGTCCTGGTTCGACCTGAATGTCACAAGGAGCTTCGGGTTGTCCTAGTAAAATAGATTTGAAATCAAAATTTATAATCAAAATACTGAAACGATCCCTCATGTTTTAATATAAACAACATGTAGAACCATCATACTTACCTCTACCTTTGCTCAGTGTTCTAAAATCCATGTGACATGACAATCGTTCCAGCTGCTTTTGTGTTTTTTCATCAAAATTAGGAGCTCGAATATTTTTTGCTCTAACCGTCACTCTATAAATAGTATTTGGTGATAGACCTGGAAGAATATTTTCAATTAACAAAATGTTTTTTTATTAATAATTAATTGAGACCATTTCCGTTTCTTGGTTTAAATTTGCACCTGTTATTGTGTGCCTGTAAACGCCAGGTTTAACAGTTCTCACTTGTACGTTATTGACGCACACGACATGTTGATAGTTACTATTACTTGGTAACCATGATATAACAGCTGACGTTGAAGTTATATTTGATGCTTTCACACAAGTGGGCCCTAAAAAGTATTTACAATTTTAATGCTCAAAGTTTAACCACTGAACCGCTATTGTGTCTGTTCAGACTGTAGATGAATAAAATATTATTACCTAGTGGTACTTCTTTTCCAATCAGCATTGTGCAAGCGGCATCTCTAGAAGTTCTTCTGTTTTGCGTTACACTACGAACACTAATTCTGTGCGGCTGAAAAATAAAATCAAGTTCAATGAGTTTTCTGGTTTATCAAATTCGACTTCACTATAAAATAAAACAAATATCACCAACCCTGTTAGAATCCACGCCTTCGACCAAAGCTCTCGTCCTCTCGTTAGCTTTTATCGTAGTCTTGAGGATTCCATCCACGTAAACGTGATAACTGTCGATGGGAGCTGGACTCGGCGAGTCCGGATGATTCCACCCGATGAGTATACTCTTATTCAACTGACGTTCGAGTGTTAGCTGCTTGGGTGCAGGGACTAGCACCGAGAATAATAGATCAGCTGTATCATGCGTTATTATTTTATTTCCTACTCTTTATCTATATTTTACATACCACATACGACAACATGCAAAAGCCAAAATAAAAAGTCTAGGTGTAACAAAGAGGATAAATTAAATTGTTAACCACCGTTATTACTTTAAAATAGCCCAGCTAATTGCGAAAAATAAACAAGTGTCTCACGGAGGCGACGATGCTAAAAATTTTTAATTGATCTTTGCTCATTTTTAAATTAAAACGCTGCTTTCATCCAATCCTGATTAAAACAGAATAAAAATTTTTGAATTTACTAAAAATCAAAATTTAAAACTGGTTTTGAGCGATGCATATAAATTGCCATAAGTGAATCATTTTTTAAATGCTTTGTACAAAAAGCTTTTGAAAAGCTAATTGATGCTAGGAAATAATAATAATAATTAAAAATCAAAATCAGACTAGCTAATATCGATAACGCTGCATTTTTACAAAGCGTAAATAAAATTTTGTGTAAATTCCTTTATAAATTTGAATTTTAAAAATTTCACTAAGTAATATTATAACTTGTTAGAATAACTTCTCTAATAATTATTTCAATCCTCTAAAGTCAATTGTTGTAATTATAACTGTGAGTAAATATGGATAAATATTTTTTATTTTGGATCAGCAAAAAGTCATAGATAATTTACCTGGTGGCTCGTTAGACACATATTGATTTGGCTCATCATCATCTAATAACAGTTCAGGCTCCATATCGAAAACACTAGCCACGCTTCTAGTCTGATATACACCTTCTCCTGGTCAAAAATAAATTTAAAGTTTAGTCTTAAATGTAAAACTATAAAACGCCAGGATGGTATAGTGGAAAATGTTTAATTTGAAGATTTGGGGTGCTCTCAGAAGGGCTCTCAACGGTGGTCAATATATTAACTGCGTTACCTTACCTAAGTATTCTTGGTTTTGAGCAGCCATATCTAAATCTTGTGGAATAGTTGTTGAATTACAGTCATCCACATCTCTGGGGTTAACAACTACTGATTGATGAAATTCTAACAGGTCTTCACCCACCAATTTTTGAATGCAGTTAGATGGTATCAATCCTCTTCTACCATCCAACAATTCGGCATCACAAAATCCATCCTGAAAAATTTTTCCTTTTAATTCCGTTTCCTTTACGTCTAATTATTATTTTATAATTATGGATTGTACCTCATCGATATTTCCCCAGACCAATATATAGTCGCCGGCGTTGATAGACAACTCAGCCTCTGGATTTTCATTGAGTGATTGTTGGAAGGGATCATATGAGTACTTTGCAATGTAAACGTAGCATCTACCTTTACCGGGTATATCGAGCATATCAGGGATTGGAAGACCGGTGTTATCCGTCGCGGGTTGTTGTTGTACCATTTGTTGAAGTTGAGCTTGCTCTGCTTGAGTGAGACCTGACAACGCTCCTGGAAATAAAATAAATAAATGAATTGCTGCTAGTTAAATTTTTATCTAGTTACTAAATATCCTTTTACCAACCTTCAATTTCAAACTGGGCAACTGGTATTTGAGGCATCATCCGCTGTCTCACGCTTGGAATGTTTCTCATAGGTAAGGCCTGAGGTACTCCTCCCATCATGAGCGGATTCCCAAAGGTGGCTAGGTTGCTGGGTAAACCCATGGGAACACTTGGTCCTGGTACATAATTACTACCTAAACCTGTGGTTCCTGCGACGCTTCCCATAGTCATCATCATCGGTTGTCTTGCTAGTTCATTATTTGTCAAAGGTAAACCTACAAAGAGTAATTTCCCTTTTTGAGTGATCCAACTGAATGAAATTTCTAAAATATCTAAAAAAAAATAAATAAATAATTAACGGATCAGTGCCGTCAACTTTCAGCTTCAATGTCTAAATAAGTCTACTGCATAATCTTCCATCTTTCTCCTTTCTAGTTGTGCGATTATTTTTATTCTTACTCGATCAAATGAAATATCTGTGTTCACATTTTCCAAATAAGTTTGTTATAGTGCGGCAGAAAAAAGAAGAAAACAAAGCATTTTATAGTTATTAATGCCGTGGGCAGAGTTTTTACAACATAGAAAATGATTTGAAAAGTGTCAACGATGGAAGTTAAAATGTAGATATAAATGAATTATAATCTAGACGCCGTCAACCGAAATGTCTCCCAACTTTAAAATGAGAATACAATTTGAACCTGTCCTCTGATTGCAGTTTCCACTGATCGATACTTTTATGAGCCAACTAGTGAATGAGTGGAATTTAATTGGATCTAAAAAAATCTGAACGTCATAAAATTAAATTTGCATGCAAAACACTTTGACCGCATAAAAATCGTCTATTTTGCCTGAATTACATAATGAAAAGAATATGCAGGAATCAGAACTAGACTAGACATAAGAGCCGCTGAGCCTGTGACAGTATCTCGACCTCCATTACTCTGGCAGCTGAATCACTAAGTACTTTAAAATATCCTAATTTTAACTGAATGATTTATGATTGTATCAAGTGATGGTTTCACAAAAATTTCACTCAAATCTCAAGTTTTATCTATCAATCTGACATATTTAGACATGTTTGTGAGCCATCACCAGATACTTAATAAATAAAAATGAAATCGGCGCATAAATGATGATGAATAACTAAACCAAAATAATTTTTACTTGCTATAAGAGGAACATCTCACATGTTAAGGCTACTTTAGTAAAGAAATTTTATCTATGGAAATTTTAATAAACTCCAAATTCTCTATTTCCAATTTATTATGTAAATAATGACTTTCAGGTGATTCGTTTTTGTCAAGAGTATTAAGATTTACTTAATAAATTGGTGAATATAAAATTTCTCAACAAACATTCAATTCGAGACAAGATTATAGAAATAGATAACGTCAATTCAAAACATGATATCATATGTCGAAAGGATTTGTTTTCAATTTCCCTTGTTCGCCATGTTTCCAGGACTTGAATGTTCATTGAAGAACATAAATTTTTTATGATTTTACAAAAATATGTCAAAGATGCAAAACAGTCTTCCTCTAAAAATCGCATTTAAAAAAAAATGACAGTTTTACTTTATTTATGTACTGTTGCATTCATAGCATGAAACGAAAATGTTAATAGTCAGGCATTTATTAAAAACAAAACATGATGAAAATAGCATCTCTGGTCTACACTACTTAAAAATGCGTTGAGAGAGTAAAACTCACAACGTTTTGTTTCTTTTGGTCTTATTCCTGAGAGATTCCAGTGAACAGCTCGATTGCCTGCCTTTGGCAGGATTCGGTTTCTACCTCCCGACAGAATTCCTCCTAGTCCTACAACATCACATCCATCAGTACAAACTCAAATCAGGACTACGAAGAATTACCATGGAGGCATTTACTGTTAATGTTCCAATTATGTTTAAATGTTTACAACAACAACAAAAAAAATGTTTTTATGATGATCAGACTCTTTGATGTTAGGAAGGTTAATTATTTATATAACTAAGTTAGTATAACTCACCACCAACGGTAGCTCTCGTTTTATCTAATTCGGCTAGTACGCGATTATCCTGCTCAATTTTTGCCATTATTCTATCAATTTCGGCTGAATCGGCTGGCAACGGACGTTGTGTTGAATGTCCAAAATGTGATCTTTCCGCTAAAGTAGAAACAGTTAAGCAGTATGCTACATTACGTATAAGACAATTGTTCGCTAACATTATGTGAGGTGAAAAATTTAATTTTTACAGCTGGTGATGAAAATATTAAATATGTTTAGATGTTAGCTTTATGATACACAGAGCATAACAGTTTGGCTGTGATTTGCCAAAGTGAAAGCCAAAAAGTAATTTTTTTCTTTCATTTTGCAAAGGAAAAGATGAGCTTAAGGCCTTGTGCAATTTTGAAAACTACTTTTTAGATCCTCAAACCCAAGTTAGCAGGATTCTGAATGATTTCCCTTAGATATTATAACTTCTGCCGTCATAAAAAAAGAAGTTTGGTATAGTTTAAAAACGTTCATAAGGTCAGTTTTAGTATTGAAGTCATTGAAATCAGTGACTTACTTTTGTCGGCTGTTTTGGGTCCATATCCTTGACTTGTAGCCCCTATTGCTGTAGAAGACCGATTTAAGTCTGATGTTGGCCCCGTTGGATCACAAGGAAAAACAGGACAATTTGATAACAAGTTACTATCTATACTCAAAACCGATTTTGAACGAATATCAGTAGGAGTTTTTGGTAAAGTTTCTAAAGATTTTGGCCATTTTTCTAAACTTTTTTGGGCTTCCTGAAATTTGATCAATCGTTTTTTTTATATTTTTCCTATACTCGAATCCCTTTCTCGATTCCGAACTCGAGCTTGATGTAGTCAGCTTAGCCGAAGGTACGTCCGAATCGTATTCTCGGTTTACGCTACTTTTATCAAAGTCCAATTTTTTTCAAACTCAACCCTTTCAACTCAAAGTTTATACTTTGTATACTTTCAGGTTTTCCCGATAGATTTTTCATACCCTGACTGTCAGTTTCATTATACTTTATATCGATGAACGAAGAACTCGAAAGCGAACCCGATGCATATGCACCCGAATGAGATTCGTTTAAATGCTCTGGCGATAATCTACGCTCGAGGGGCGATGATAAAGTGACAGTGAACGATTCAACATTGTCTGTTTCGCCTTGTAGATACAGCGATAATGACGGTAAGTTTTTTAGAAACTTTTCGACGTTTGGGAAATTTTCTTTGTCCTCTAACGAAGGGTCAAGATCATTATTTTCATGCTCGCTAATATATGACAGTGATTTATGGTAATTATAAACTGGTAAATAGGAGTACGCACCTTGTGATTGAGTATGACCGAAAGGGGTGTTCGGGATTCGGGAAGGATAGCAAGGCACAGTCGGGACACGCTGGGAATATACACTGGCGCGGTAACCTAAAAACAAATGGCAAAAAGACAAACAAACATTTAAGGGTACACGACATAAAAAAAAGAATCTGTGTTTAGGAAAGCCAAAGTTTCACTCAAGCCATAAATTCATGGAGATTTTCAATTAAAAGCTCCCTGCTTCAAGCGGGAGAGGTTTCTTGCCAAATCAATATTGCGGTTGCCAAAAAAGAAAGAAGCATTTTACGTTAAGCTTGAAATCTTAAAAGATATCCGCACAATTTTGAAGCAGAAGCCATATTACCCTTTGGTCTGGAAAAGTTGCTTGTGTTAGTAATTTTCTTGTAACTTTGTAACTGGCTTTCCTAAACTTTTTGTTCAAGCAGGGGGTAATTCATATTTACACTAACTTACAATAAATGACTAGGACAAATAAAAGTGCAAACAAAAATAATATTTATATGACACTGAGAAGATTAATGAATAATAAAGAATTCAAAGTAGAAAAGCTACAAAAGACACCGAACAAAGCTACACATTTTTTCATCATTTTAAGAAAATATTTAAAAGCTAAAATTAGTAACTATACACAATTTACTTTAGTGAGAATGTAAAAACGGTAAATGAAAAACGACACATAGTGAAGACGATAAACAAGCAAGACAAGGGAACACAAACACAATCTTTGCAAGCAAGCCTGAGCTTACCAGTATGATAAATCGGCTGCAAAGCTGAATAAAAGCTGTCGAAAGTGTATGGTCCCAAAATATTAAGGGAACTCATGCAGTCTAAATTTTCATTATCCAAATCTATAGAAAAACAATTTTATTAATTCTACGTGTCTTCGGGTTTGAAATAAAAGGTTTGGCTCGTTTTAATAATGGGAATTAAATACTAATAGTCATCACGTGGCGTTTTTTAAAAAAATTATTTGAGATCAACCTCTAAAAAGCTCAACTGATACCCAAATCTAAATCTTTAGTTAATTTGTAAGCCTAAGGTGCCGGAAATGTTTCGAATATCAATGAACATTCCCAAATTTTTTATTAATCACACGTGATTCATAGATTACAAATCCTACGACTGCCTAATACTGGAACACTATCAAATCTAATATAACAGCCGTTTTCAAATAATTTTTAGAGGTTTTGGTTCCAGTGTTTCAAGGTTTGATTTACTGCACATAAAAGCTACAACTGTTATAGTTTCTAGTCCTGACAGGTTATAACCTTTAAGAGTAATTATTAAAAGCTAAGAAATTTTAACCGCGTAAGCCATTAACACACAAACGACGACAATAAAGATAAAATTAATTTTTTAGAATAAGAATTGTATAACTTCTTCATTCATGCAGTATCCAAATCAAGTGGATTTGTTTAAAATTAGGTGTGTTAATTTCAACAAAAAAGCCTAAGTATTTAAAAATTTGTCAGAAAACAAACGAATACCAAGGCCATGAATACACGCATTCAAATTTTAAGATGATTCGAAAAAGGCTTACCTGGACTCGATGGATTTGAGTCAGGAGAAGTCTGAACCTCTTGATGGTTTAGTGGTGTTACTGTCTTGTAATTACTCGGATTACACAGCAGTTTGACATCTAAGAAAGAGAAATCATTTTTTATTAGCAGGAGAAGAAAAGAACGGAAGGTTATGTAGAATATGAACAGGAAGGAGTTAGAGTCTTACTTGTTTGCTTTTTTAAAGCCGACATTTCAATCATCAGTTCTTCGTGCTTGACGTTTTCGAGCTCGGTTTTCTTTTCCAGCTCTCTAATCTTTGATTGAAGGGCTTCGATGGCCTCGATGGCTTTCGCTTTTTCCGAAAAGCTTTTCTCATTTTTCAGAGCCAATTGCTTCTCCCTCAGTTGTTTTAGTGTTTCAGTCCGTTGTTGTTCCAACTCCTTTCTCTTTTCGGAAGCATCTCGCATTTTCTATTTATATAAATAATAAATTAAAATATGAAGACAAAGAAATATTATCTACATCTATTAATGTGATTAAAAATACCCTCAAGATAGATTCCATAGAATCTGTTGGACCGAAGCCCATTGCACATCGTTCTCGAAATTCATTCTGGAAAAATTTATTTATTCATTTTATCTATGATGTTAAATCTACCACACAGCTAAACTCACATCCAGTTATCTTTTCTTAAAAA